>OZ038462.1:16435263-17635263 GCA_964036295.1 Plumapathes pennacea
CAAACTGTTGATATAAATGTTGAAGTAAAAACTTATTCATGGCTTTATGTATGCAACATTTAAATTTATTTTATTTTCTTCAGAGCACAAGAGGAGATGAAGCGAAGGCTGGAGCTGAATATTATCAAGATTTTCCTTCTGCCGAACTGTTGGTGAGAATTTTTTCTTCAATCTTTACTGTATTTAAGTCGTCTTGCCTTTGCTTGATGACCCATGTCCAGAATCTTGGCAAGATCTTGTCAAGATCCTGCCAAAATCTTGCAAAGATCTTTGCAAGATCTTAAACAAGATCCTACAAGATCTCTGCAAGATCCTGCAGAGTGATGCAAGATCTTAATTGAGAATCTTGCAAGATCTTGCTAAATCTTGACAAGATCTTGGCAAGAACCTGCAAGATCATGGCATATCTTGGCAAGACCTTAGAGGTCATGGCATATCTTGGCAAGAACTTGCAAGATCATGGTATATCTTGGCAAGAACTTGCAAGATCCAATATTATCTTGGCAAGAACCTGCAAGGTTCTTGTCAAGAACTTACAAGATCCAGTATTATCTTGGCAAGAACTTGCAAGGTCATGGTATATCTTGTCAAGAACTTGCAAGATCCTAAAAGTTATCTTGTGATAATAGTACAATTTTACAAGCCACAACAGAATAGTGTAAAGCTTTCAATTTCATTTTATTGCAAAGGTATACACATTGATTACAATGCCTATTAGTATTAATTCAATATTCAATACTAATAAATTTAATGATGCTATAGCTGTTGCATAGTTTAAAAAAAGTGGATGATTAATGTCTATACAACATTAAATTGACCATAAAGTGGCTGGTATTGCTTGCTCTATCAATGGTGCAGAAGTCCTATTAAATCTATTAATAACAACTTGAAACAGAATAATTTTAGATACCATAACAAGGATAAATCTATGCATGGCAGCACCATAGATACTCGATCAGTTCAGAAGCTGGGGCACTCCAACTTTAAAAGACCACAACAATTTTGATAGCAGACACACATCTCTATTATTTGTCTGCAACTGTGTCAGCTATTGACAATATCAAAAGAAATGCACTATACATGGACCAAATTATAATGTAAGTGTCCATAACATTAAACTGTCAAAAAAAATTTGCTGGTATTTGGACATGTTTAAACTCTGTATGCCCAGTACATAATTTTTGGGCTAAATGTATATATATCAAACAAAAGTCAAATGGGCAAGTAGTACAAGCAACACACTCAGCTGCAAGTACTGGCTTTTCGTCTTCTCTGCTTGTGTTAATACATCGGAGTCTCCCTGAAAGAAAGTAATTGCACATGCATGTGTAGCCTCATGTCAATGCACATGCAAGTTATTGCCTGACAGTATTGGTTTTTATCATCCTGTTGACGGTATGTAATGTAAATTGCTAAAAGATAGATGTTTTATAAACTACACTGAGAAACATAAAGAATCGGGAATGGATAAACAAACATTAGAAATGCCTAGATCATCACAGACAACCATCATCAGCGAGTCAAATATACTAGTAAATGTATGTGAAGATCCAGTACTCCCCCAAACGTATACACCAACAATGAACATATTCAGACCACGTAAATCAATCTATTCACTAATATAACCAAGTAAAATTACCTCTTCTCACCTTAATTCAAGTATTTAGTGCATGAGTCAGCGTTTGGATGTTTTAAAACCATGTCGGTGTTTGAACATTGATCGATTGATCGTTCGACTTGAAGGCAATTTGGCAAGTCTTCTACTTCTGCTTGTCCTCCCTCTGGCATCAATAAAGCCTTATGTTGTGCTTGGATCAGCCAAAAGCTTTGAAATAGTGAAATAAAAGCTAAATTTCATACACAGAAGATTGACGAACTGTCCTCAAATTTCGAACCGTTAAAATTTCAACCGCCGAAGATCCTGTGTTCTGATTGGTCAATGTATAATATGTGACCTCATACTAGTTCCCAGTCCTGAATGAGCATGCGATGAACTGTGACATTGATGTCAACATCGATCGAGTGGATTCAGATTGCATCGCCTCTGGGAGTTGAATTCACCGCTTATTTTGCGAACTTTATCAACAAGTTGGATCATTATGCTTTTGTTTGAATGCTAATTTGTGAGAGGAACGTCACAATGTCTGAATTGTGTGGATTTACTTGTTGGAGTTGAATACGACTGCATGCGTTCGTGTTTGTGTTATTACTCATCAAGTTTTTGGATTGATTTTTATGTTATTTGTTTGACCACAGGAGTTAGTCAAACATTCAAACCAAAAAAGTTACAGTAATGATATCTTTGTTGTTGCAATGTTGAAGTACTTGTAATTAAAGTATCTCATTTTTAAGCTTGCGTTTAGCACGAAGTGCTGAAAAGCGAAGCTTCATGCGATCCAGTCAATTGGAATGTGTCCCGGTGTTGTCAACAATGGATTCCAAATATGGAAGTCTTTCCGTTCCCAATTTGGGCAGTATCGATATTACCGACAACACAACAAAATCTAGAACGCGATCGTCGAAGTAGTTTTTTGCGGTGGCATTTTTAAGCATCCCACCTTATTGCAGTTAAGACTGCGTCAGTCAGTCAGTCCGTCATGCTGTGTCAACAATTGCCTTTGAAATTTGAGCATCATCGAATATGCATGAAGAAACGAAGAGATGGGAAGACATTTTCTGGAGTTATTTTGATTGTTATCATTGTATTCCTGAATTGCCAGTAGATCTGTTGCACTTCAGAACCATTATCACAGAGGTTTTGGTAAATTCTCGGTTTGACAAGTGTAAGTCAAAGTTGAAAGACTCGTGACCACTGACAGCCCTGATTGCGATTGAGCGACTTCAGCTTGTCGAAATATTTCTATTGTTTGATTATATTTGCTTTGCTTCGCATAGTTTTCGCCAGCAATGAAAAATGCTGTAGAGAACTGAGAGAAGAATTCGAAAATGAATTTGACCAAAACCGCAAGTAATGTCAACAAGTTATCAGATTTCACTTAAACTTACTTGACTTGAAATTCAGCCAAAAGAAGAAAGGCGTGTTTTCTATAAGCACGTATTTAGTTTGAATGCAGCCCAGGCTAGAGTATCATGGCCTCTGATGAAGTATGTAGATGTTGGACATAAGCTGTGCATGACATGAGTAATGAAGTCATGGATAGACTTTTTTCAGTGCGACTCCGGAAGGTCTCCTTCCGGTTCAAAGATTTGGCACTCGGTGAAGGATTTTAAATTCTCCCAATTCGAGCGTCTAAGTTTTATAATTTTCACCCTCTGCTGCCTTGTAAATTAGGGTTTTCAAAACTGAGACTATAAATCGAATACGCGGTTCACAAAAGTGGAGGCCAGCGGAAACGGATGTGCACTTCCACATACCTAAAATTAAGCAATTTTTTACGATGTGGCCTTGAGCCAGTTCTATTAAATACCCACTCCCGCAAAAGTACTTTCTACAAATTCGCGAGCTTACGGCTGCCTTGCTGTTTTGATTTAGACTTTCAATTAATTGTTTATTTTAGGTCAATGAATCTTTCAATGAATCATTATTTATTTTAAGTCAGTAAATTAACTCAGACCTAATTATCAAAATCTCTTAGATCTCACAAGCTTACGAGATGTTCTGACAAGATCTTGCAAGATCTTTATAAAATCTTGGCAAGATCTTATTGCTCTCGCTTAAGATCTTACAGGATGTTCTGACAAGATATTACAAGATGTTCTGAGAAGATCTTGCAAGGTCTTTACAAAATCTTAGCAAGATCTTATCAAGATCACTCAAGATCTTACAAGATGTTTTGACAAGGTCTTGCAAGATCTTCATAAAATCTTGGCAAGATCTTATCAAGATTTCAACAAGATTGTCCTGACAAGATCATGTAAGATCTTAACAAGATCTTAGCAAGATCTTGTGGGATCTTGGCAAGATCTCCTGTGAGAGAAACAAGAATTTTCTGGAACCAGATTTTACCAAGATTTTACCAAAGACAAGATCTTGGCAAGATATGACAAGATCTTAAAAGATCTTGGCAAGATTTTACCAAGATTTTACCGAGATAAGATCTTGGCAAGATTGGACAAGATCTTAAAAGATCTTGGGGGATCTTACAAGGTCTTGCCAAGATGTTGGACATGGGGAGGCTTAATCAAGGCAGGCAGAACTTGACATTGACAATTCATGTTTCTTCTTGTTAAATGTTTCTCTGACCAAAAAGCTTTCTAACTCTCAGCCAAATGACTTGGAGAACCAATGGACAGTCTGGGTTTCAGACATTAAGGTTGCTCTGTTGTTGTTGTTGTTTTTGTTGTTGTTGTTGTTGCTGTTGTTTTCTTTGTTTTTTGTTTTTTTAAATGTATGTCTTTACTTTACTACAAGTTTTTCCTCAAACTCTGTTGTGAGAATTTTCAAATTCTCAAAATCTTTACTAATAAGTAAATTCTAAATGTGAAGTAATACTGGCCTGAAGTGCACAACATTTTCTCCCACTTCTTGCACAACAGTGTTACTGTATGTTGCAAATTGCAGTGGGTATTACCAGGTTGAATTAAGCAGAAGCAAATTGCACTGCGTATTACCATGTTGAACGAAGCAGAAGTGGGTTAAAATACAGCATTGTTGCCAAAACTTGCAACAATGTGGTAATACACATACAGTACACTACACTACACTACAATACTTCTACAGTATTTTATGTTGTCATTACACTTAGCTATATTCAGTTTGTTCATACAAATAGGTGATTCGAAATACACATGATCTGTGAGAACACACCAGCTAGTTTACAGGTATGCCACAATATGATGTAATATAACAACATAATGAGACAAAATGCTATATACTATGATAAAAGTTAATAATAAAATAACATAATAAGATATATTAAATGAGTGCCTTTGTACAGAGCAATTAAATAGAATTTACTAAAATTTACTAAAAGATTAAAATATATGCATAAGAATAAAAATACGAAGCACACTTAACATTGTTGCTGATGCCGATATCTCTCAAGCATTAATACAAATGCTTTGTATGTGTAACACGATTTAGCTATGTCTGGTATGTTATTCCAAATTTTGGGTGCTTTTGGGCGACAAAAAGGGGCAAAAGTGGCCCGATGGATCATGATTCACTTGAAAGAAGCCAATAATTGCAGACAAAAGAATTTTCAGTTGAGATCGCTGCGTTGATTACACGTAGAAAACATGAAAAAACAATCGTCTGCATAACAATATGAAAACTACATGCAGTAATGTGTAGTACATGCTGTGAGTGTAATACACACTTTTGGAACTAATAAGCTTTAACGTGTATTACACGTACGTGTAGTGCACATACTTTACACGCATGGACATGTCCTAAAACTTTTAGGCGCCACTGTAGTGCCATGATTTTAGGCCGTATTGGCTGTATTGACCCTGGCCAGACCTTTTAGTTGAATGGAGAAGTCTTGGATGTTATTAGTTCCTTGAGGCTGATTAGACTTTTGCAGTTAATTTCATTTTAATCATCTGTTCAAGAAGTGTGGATTTTCCTGAAGCACCCAGCAGTTCCTTGCAAGGTGTATTTTTGTCCTTAAAAACAAAACGAATAGCCCTTGTGATTAGTTTTTCAGTTTGTTAGGGAGCTTTTGCTGCAGAAATGCCAGGTCTCGGTGCAGTAAGTGTAACTGAAGTGTGGAGTGATGAAAGATAGGTAGATTTTTTTTCTAATTTCAAAAGGCAACATGTTTTTCATGCGGTTCAGTACAGTGACCTGTTGGGATACTTTCCTGCAAATTTTGGCAATGTGTTTGTCAACTTCAACTTATCATCAACAGTGACCCCAAACAGATCGAGCTCTTTGCTGATGGAAATGATTATGTTCTCACATCAGAACTCAGGTTAAGGCTGTGTTTTGCTGATCTTGATGGCTTAGTACTTTGAGTGATTCCTTTTCATCCCATTATCTCATATCACTTGTTGGCATGTGACAAGTTGGCACTTGTTAACTCTTAAACGATTTAGGGGTTTGTGTCGGTGTGGAAAATTCGGCTGTCATTTGTTGTATGCAGATAAGCTGCTGTGCTTGATTATCACTATGCTCTGTCATTCATAAATATGTTGAATGATACAGTAAGGGACCAAGTATGGATCCTGTGGTGCTTCCTGTAGGTGAAGACATATTTGTGCTATATACTTTCAAAATGGGGACTGAGTCTGGCATTGATTAGTGTCTTGAAAACTTTAGAAAGAGAAGGCAATATCATTATTGGTCTGTAGTTTGATTTATTTAAGCTGCAGTCTTTCTTGTACGTGGGTGCCACTTTACCGATTTTCCATTGCTAGGGTATTTTAGCGGCATCAAAGACATAGTTGGTCAGTGAACTTAATGGGTGATGAAGCCTGTTGGTAGATTGTTGCACCATGCATGGAGGGATCAGATCACAGCCTGTTGCTTTGGTTGGTTTGACTTCGATTGGACACACCATTGTATGGTGGAACCTGAAATGCAGCATTGTTGTGTGCTGTGCTACTACATTATATGTATTTTTAGAACATATTTGATAGTTATTTGAAATTTGTCTTTATGCTATAAAGTATGTACGTGTAAGTAATGTGTGATAAGAATCAATAGACTGTTACACATGAATATTAGGGACCAAAGAAAAGAAATGGTTAGTTTGTGAAGTCAGAATGATTTCTGACAGTATGTCAACTTCACCATTGACCTCATTGACCAGAATATTAGCTGAGAAAAATCTTCAAAAGTTGGTTCAAGCTCCAGTAGGTGTAATGAGCGACTGATACATAATAGTCCTCATTTATCGTAACAGAACTTTATTGCGACTGCACGCGGCAAAGACTACAATCCAAAGACGAACAGGAGTGTTCCTTTTGCCTAAAGTACAGGGTTGATTGTTCAATGTCTGATGATACTAAAGTTACTAATTGGTTCTAGAGGCAGAGATCACATGAGATTAAGAACTGTCAGTGAAATGACACTAAGATACTTATTTAATGATACTGTTGCTATTGTTACATCCTCCCTTGTTTATAAAGGACTAAAGCTAAAAAATTGGAAACAATAAAGCAGACTAGGAAGTTCAAGACATTTGAAACTCCTTGTAGCGTGCAGGCAACATTATAGTGCGCTTGCTGCGGCAAACTGGTGCTTCAACTGGCGGGGTTTCACTTGAAGCATTGTTGGGGGCTGTGGGAGCATCCAGGGGAGTAACCGGGGGCAGGCTGCTGACATGTGCATCAGTGTTGTTGGATGTGTTGCAGGGTTGTGCCTTTGGTTTTCTTGCTACAGCTTTGAATGGTGCGTCAAGTTCAGGTGTAGTCTGTTACTGCTCCAGTGTTAAGCGCAGTTGGCAGCAGTTTTGGCGGTAGGTTGAGCCTTGGCACTCGACCAGGAAGGAACAAGGACTCAGCCTTGATGACTTGCTAGGGTCCATTGATTTATGCAGCGACCAGATGTGTCGCTCGGAAGTTTCATCTGCATGACGCTTCCTGGGGGCAGTTGGCTCAGGCTTTTGCTCTTCTGGTCATACTACTGGGCTTGCTTGTCTTTAGCCTTATGGAGCTGCTTGAGCGTTGGTCTGTCGGTCAGAGTCAGGCTGAAGCAGGCTTTGGGACAGAGTTAGCAGGGTTCTGGTCCATCTACTGAACATTCTCTGTGCAGGCGATGAATGCATTGACTCGCTAGGAGTATTGTGGAAAAGCCATATATACGTTGGACTTCGACTCGGAGGCTTTGGTCATGATTGGCTTTGTTGTTTTCACGGCATTCTCAGTCTTGCCATGGACTGAGTGTAGCGGGGTGACGAGGTCGTTTTTAAACTGCCATTGCTTAGCAAATGCTGCGAATTGGTCGCTTCTGAATTGAGGGCCGTTGTCAGACACCACCGTGTCTGGAATGCCGTATCAAGAGAAGTGCATTTGCAGTTTGGTAATGACTTGCAATGCGGTGGTGGTTGTTGGGTGGTCAACCTCAGCAAAATTGGAGGAGTTGTCGGCAGTTACCAGGTAGTGCTTGTCACCTGACTGGAACAGGTCGATACCAACACGGGACCACGGGTGTGTTGGGATTTCGTGAGGTAGGAGGGGCTCGCAGCACTGTTCTGGCTTGAACGTCTTACAGATTCTGCAATGGGAGATGAAGTCTTTCACCCCCTGGGTCATTCCTGGCCAGTAGAATACTTCTCTGGCTCTGAGCAGACAGCCTTCTGAGCCCAGATGACTGCTGTGCAGCTTCTGGATCATCAGAGGTCTCAGGCTGTTGGTAATGACCATGCATTGCCCCTTGAACAGCAGGCTTCCTTGGACGGTCAGCTCATCTAGGAAGTTGAAGTATGGCTGGGCAAGGGGTACAACAGCAGCATGGGAACTCAGCCCTCCCTTCAGGGTTATTCGTGATACGGCAAGGAGCTCAGCATCCAGTAGTGAAGCTTCGGCAAAATCTTTCATCACTGGCTGCACTACTGGTACATCTTTGGCCATGTTGATTTCCTGTAGCTGGACAGAGAAAGCGTCTTCTTCAGTGTCTGCAATCTCTTTGCCTTTGTTGTAGGTCACGTTGATGTCATACTTCTGGAGATGTAGAAGCATGTGTTGCAAGCGTTTGGGTGCTGCTTGTATTGGCTTTTTGGTAATACTCTCTAGGGGCTTGTGGTCAGAATCCATGGAGATCTGTCTGGCATAGATGTACTCGTCAAACTTCTCGCAGGCGTAGAAATAGTGAGGAGCTCTTTCTCGATCTGTGTGTTGTTGCACTCTGCCAGAGAGAGTGCTCATGATGCGTAGGTGACTTGCTTCCCGTCCTGCAGGAGGGGATGCATTGGATGCATTGCATTGTATTGTAACCGGTCATGTCACTTCGCAGTAGGCCAGTACTGGGGCTGCAGTTATCAGCGACTTCATATGCTTGAGTGCATTGCTGTGTTGCTTTAACCAACACCACTCGACGTCACGGTGCTCTAGTTGTCTTAGCGGCTTGCAGATTGTCGACAGATGCGGCAGAAACTTTGCAAGATAGTTCAACATGCCCAAAAGTCTCTTTAATGCCATTCAGAATCAACTAAGCTCCTGAAAAGTGGCAGCATCGCAATAACTTCCACTCCCCTCAGGCCTTCAGCAATGGTGTTAGTGCGATGCTGCCACTTTTCAGGAGCTTAGTTGATTCTGAATGGCATGCAGAGCCAATTACCTTGAAATTACCTTAAATTGAAGGTCTTCAATTACCTTGAAAAGTATGATAAGGGGCATGCGCAGGGGGTTTGATATGAAGGAGCTGCACATTTCTGAGCACACTCTCAAGCATAGTGTTAATGATAGTGGGTTGAGCCCTTTCTGAACCATGTTTTTGTGAAGATAAGGTGGGTAATGCCTCTGCCACGTAACTGGTTGGCTAACCAAACTCAAGAAAGTCACATAAATGAGTTTAGTGAAACTGGTTGATGTGCTTTCTCCATTCTTGGATTTTGAGTTTGGATGGGACAGGGATTCATGGTGTGAATACATTAGGCCCCTTTGTTGCTTGCAGTTGAGTGTGAAGAGCAGTGAAGATACAGGTATGCTCGCTGGCTGTTACTTGAGCTGATGCTGAGTCTCGGTGGTCGATGATCAGGGTAAAGCCGTGTTGCAGAGTGGCTGCAGTGATCTCAGGAGGTAGTCATTCACATGGTACACCCTCCTGCTGATGGGGAGGAACCACATATTTCCATTTGGGGGCAATTGCACCTCGACTTCAAGAGATGCCTTAAATGCTCCAACATGAACTGCTTTGTGCTAGTGTATTTTGAACAATATTGCAAGAAATACAGCCACAAACATGGCCAGCAAAAGCTCTTGAACAACTTATTCTCACCTGGAGCCTAGATGTGGGGCCAAGGTTGAGGATACAAGATCTGCTGAAGAGCTCAGAGGTCTGCTTGAAACTTAAAGGCTGTGGTGTCTTGTTTTGTATGCGTGGCCAGTTCTAGCTGGAGTTTAAGTTTGGCAACTCCAATTTTTAACTGGTGGATACGCGAAGCGTAGAAACAAGTTATTGTGGGGACTCAGATATGTAAATGAGTCACTCACTCGGCTGTTGTCCTTTAAGCATGGCTATTGTTTGGACCTTGTTTAGACCAGGACTTTCTTAACTGCAGTCTAAACCTTGTTTAAAAAATCGGCTCTTCAGGTTTTGCTTTGCTTGGAAAAATTTAGGCTGTTTTGAGGTACAAAACAATTTGGTCTCATAAATATGCATGCCCTAGACAATGCCTCGGTTCAATATTGCACAGGAAGCCCATTTATTTGTACTGCAAATGAATGAATTCAAGACTTGAAAACAAGAAATGTGCTTCTTCATTTGTGTTCATTCTTTTCCGTACTGTGGCTGGTCTGGTCAAGCAGACAGCATAAGTCATTTTGGTGCGACAATGTCCTCAGCATGAGAAAGGGGTACAGTGTCACAAGGATCATTTTCCAACGCGAAATTTTTTTCGCCTTTCTTTGCATGCAGCGCTTGACTTCAAGAGGTGTTTGCATCAGAGCTTCAGTAAAACATCCATGCCAGGGCGAAGGAGATTCTGCCATTATTGTATTTCTAGTATATTATTGTGTATGATTGGCCCGGTTTGCTTGCTCAGCACAATTGGACCTTGTATTATTTAGTGACTGGGTTTGCTCGCTCAACACAATCGGACTTTGTATTATTTAGTGACTTGATTTCTTTTTTCTGTCAAAGATTTTAAATTTGTCAAACATGGTTTGAAAAGTTGTTGTGTTCAAAATTGAATCCTTGCCAAAATTCACACATTTCCGAGACTTCTGAAGCTATAAACAATTAGCCACTCTCGCTTTCAGTTCTGAATTTGTTGCACTCAAAGAAGCGTATTAAATTGATAAGGTAAACCTAGGAATTCAAGGAGGAGAGGTAGTGTCGCGATGTTTAAGCTTGCTGCTCACAGTTAAATTAAACAGGACGTGTCTTCAGTTCAACACAAAATCAACTACTTTAATTATATTCAAAACACGAGGTGTTGTGCACATGGCACATCACATGCAATCCAACGGTCAACTGAACAACGTTACGTCACATCCCCTTCTTTTTTTGTCTCACTGAATTCAAAGTTCCTTATCAGCTAATTTAGACTAATCAACACAGTTGATAATCACTTAACCAGGTGGGACTGTGTCTGGTGCGAGTGGATCGTTGCAGGGTTGGCACAGAGTCTGTTCCTGGACTTTCTGCGGGAGGTATGTCAGACTTGTCCAAACTCATAGGTTGGTTCTCGGGTGTTAATGGTGAGACATCGGCAGTGTGATCTGGAAGATTGCCACTCATGGCTGTGTGTGTTGGTTCCGGTTCTGTTTCACTCTTGTCCATGTCTGGTATAATGACGGGCAGTGGCTCAGCCGTTAACAGCAGTTGGTGGCGGTAACGGTAAAGTACAGTACAGAGCTCATTTTCACAGTTTCACAATTGGTCTTAGTGATTCCATTAGCTGTCTTGACGGTCACAACTCTGACCAGTTGGTCTGGGCCAGGGTGGGTCTTTGTAACTCAACCAAGGGGCCAATGACAAGGTGGTACACGGCTGTCATTGATGAGGACTATGTCGCCCAGGTTCAGGTTTCTCTTTGGAAATTTCCATTTGTTGAAACGGAGTTTGGTAAGGTACTCTTTGGACCAGCGACCCCAAAATTGTTGGACCAACGTTTGACAGAGTTGGCAGCGCTTTAATAAGTGCATAGACTTGGTTGGGGCATTGGGATGGTCAGGAAGTGATTCTAAAGGCCACCCAATAAGGAAGTGTCCGGGGGTGAGGGGCGTGATGCTTTCATCATCACTGGCGTCGAGTGCAGTAGTTACTGGTCTTGAATTGAGGCAAGCTTCAATTTGACTTGGATTCTCCCACTATTTGCTTGAGATGGCCTTTGCAGGATTTGACTCCGTTTTCCCAGATGGAGCCATGGCGAGGACCTGATGGGGGACTGAATCTCCACTGGATGCCTTGGGAAGAGCAGAAATCAATGACTGAGTCTTGGGTAGCTTGTTGGTGAAAACGAAACAGTTCCTTCAAATCTTGGTCTTGCAAGTTGTGTTGTCACTCTACATCTGACGAGGCTTTACCCTGTGAGCAACAAAACGGCAAAAGGTAGCTAGGAATGCTTGTGAGGTGAGATCGGGGACCAGCTCGATGTGAGAACAAGATGCACCAAGAGGCTGGACAGTTGGATTGAATGGGAGCGGAACGATGAAGTGCCCATCTGTGTTGCGCTGCTGACGTTGTTGAAGTCCTGAACAACTGTTCTTTCAGTGGCTGAAAGCAGTGGTTTCAAACTTGGTTCTTCTTCTAAAGTCCAAATTTTTTGCAGAATCTCTTTGCAACTTGGAAGGTTGGTTGATACATGTAGAGTCGTGGCCTGTTTAGAAGTCTTTGTGGTGCCTGCACTACCAAACAGGACTTAACCAAAGATTGTTGCTTGTGCTGCTGGGGAACCCTTCGTTCCTTGTATCATGCCTGGTTTTAGGATTTCCTGATACTCGTTGACGCCAAGTAGGATTTCAATTGGTTTAGAAATGTTGAATTCAGGGTCTGCTGACTGCAACGATTTTAGATGGGGCCAATCTGCTGCAGGAACATGCAACTGGTAAATGTTTGGTTAGTTTAGGCAGAATGATGGCTTGTACTTGCTTCAGCGACAATGAGTCGTGAAGTGATTTCAGGTCGATGTCAGCAGTGTTGCTTTGAGGGCTGGGACATCGTGTTCCACCAATTCTGTTGATGGAAATTGATTGCTTGTGTCTTGGCAGTTTGAGGTGTTGGGCCACTCTTTCTGTCAAAGGATGCAGTGGATGCTGGATCTAGGAGAGCCCATGTGACCATTTGAGCACCATACGGTCCACTAACAATGACATTTACCGTCATCATGAGTGCGGTACCTGGAGTGGCAGCTTCTTGAGATGCTAGTGAGACTACTGGATTAGTCATATTTGAGGTGGTTTCTTGAGACGCCAGTGAGACTACTGGATTAGTCATATTTGAGGTGGTTTCTTGAGACGCCAGGGAAACTGCTGGATTAGTCATATTTGAGCTGGTGTCAGCAGTGTCAACAGAGTTGCTGGCTTGCACTGCATTGGCGGTCTGCATCATAGGTGTTGATACTGGCTTGGATAACTCGCTGTCCAAGTGTAGAAGAGTGTGATGTGTTTTGTCACATTTGTGGCATTGATGTGTAAAGGGGCAATGCTTAACCGTGTGACTTCCTCTGAGGCAATTAGAGCAGAGGTCTTGGGCTTGTACAAAGTTGCTCCTATCAGACACAGACTTCCTCCTGTAGGTTTGACAATAACCCAAGGTGTGTTTTCCGCTGGAGCATGCTGGGCATTTGCTGACAGAAGTGGTAAAAGATGAGACAGGCGTAATAGTCTAGATCTTTTAATTCCTAAAGTAGGCACAGAATCTGCAAAGAAAGGATGCTTTTATTCTGGTGCCCAAGCTGTTAATAATTTGCCATTGCATTTGAAAGAAGTTAAATCGTTGGTAATCTTTAAAATGAAGCTTAAGAATTTATTTTTATAGTTTTAATATATCTAGTTATATAATTTATTTGATATTATTAACATTATTATAACTATTTAATATTATTATTAACATTATTTATTAGCCCAGGGAACCCATTTATAACAGCTTTTGCTGAAGGGTTTACCCTGGTAAAATATGTTGTTATTATTATTATTATTATTATTATTATTATTACTTGAATCCAGTTCTGTGGCAGTTGACCTCAAGTCTAAGAACTCGAGGAATTCTTCATACTTTGGAACATCAGTTTTTGTATGTACTTTTGCCATTCCTTCATGGTTGTTGAATCAAGTTTGAATGAATGAATGAATGAACACTTTATTTGTACATGATGGTAAAATCAGCAAAGCTGGTGGGGTCGTGTGCTCTAATCTAATATAGAATGCCAAGAAATAAGATACTAAAATACTAAAACACTACATTGCTGAAATGCTAAGCTAACTTCAATACTTTTAAGGGGGATCCAGGTTTGGTTATGTTTGTGTGCAACAGTTAAAACATGCATTAATGTGATTCAGCGAATGCCACAGATTCCAAAACACTGAAATTCTCAAACTATATTCGGAAAATTCTAAAAGTACTCGTAAAGCTGGTCCTTAGTACCAAATAAGGCCACACGAAATTATAAGACTTAAGATTGTGTTTCTTAATTAAAGTTTTAAGCTGTTAACACTGCCAGCTGATCTAATGTAATCTGGTAAGTTATTCCAGAGGGCAGCACCTCTGTATGCAACAGAGTTTCTTAAAAAGTTTGTCTTTAGGCTCGGAAGGATCAGGGTGTGCATGCTTTTCAGCTGGTATCGCACCGTCTTGGGTCTAAACATGCTTCTCATTTCGTCCGGTAGATACCCTTTAATGGACTTGTATAGGTGTTGCATGAGGCGGGTCTTGTATAGGCTCTCCTGCATTACCCAGCCAGTTTTCCGTAGAAACTCACCTGCTGATTCATTCCAGGGCAGTCTGTGGATGATGTGGCATGCCCTGATGTGTAACTTTTCCAGTCTATCAAAACAGGACTTGTCGCATGAATCCCAGACCAGTAGGCCATGGAGGACGGAAGGCAGGATGACTTTAAGATAAAACTCCTGCTGTTTGGTGGGCAGATGTTTTGATCTGCAGAGAAGGTTAAGTTTTGTTGCATAGGATTTTGTGACTGCTGAGGCATTCTTTTTCCAGGACAGCTTGTTATTGACTTGTGCGCTGAGCACTCTTTCTGCCTCCGTCCCTTTAATTGTAGTGTTAATACCCAAACCTCAATCCGACTTTGAGGCCTGATACTCCGATTAAACGAGATTCTAACACTGTGAAGACTATTTTTCGATCAACTCAAAACTCCTTCATCTTCAATTACACTTAGTGATCTCACATGGTCTAATTGATTGACAGCAGATCAAATGTCCTAACAATCCTGAACATTTTCCCCTTCTGAATTAAAAGTGTTAACATGAAATTCGATTAAAAGGTAAATAAAATGTCTTAGTGTCCTGAATTTCCAACCGGGAAACTAGTGATTGGCCTCTTCAAAACTTTGTCCCCAACTCTGACATCCATGACTCTCACTAGTTCGTCATGGCCAGGGTAGGTGCACTGAATTTGTCCGATCTTCAACTCTCTTCTTGCGGCATTTGGATCAATGACGGCTACTATGTCACCTTCCTTGAGACTCTCTGTGGGAAGGAACCACTTGTGTCGAGAACCAATGTGTGGAAGATATTACTTCATCCAATGTTGCCACACATGTTGCATTAACTCCTGCACTTGTCTCCACCGTCTGTGCGGGCTGTAAGTCATAGTATGCACACTCTGGAATGAAATTGCCACCTATCTGTCCAGTGAGGAAATGGTTTGGTGTGAGGACTGGCTCATTGTTTGGGTTGTTGCTTAAAGTGCACATAAGCCCAAAAATGATATCTTTACAATCGAATCTACATGATGGAAATATGTTGACTATTAGAATAAGTCTGCGCCTTTGAGTTATAAAGGTTTATATTTTGAATATGGTAATGACGTGACGTCAAAGAAGGAACAATTTATTATACAAAATCTTGTTGGCAGAGATAATTGACATTTTATCAATGTCCATTTTATATTTGAATTCTGTGTAAATGATTTTACCAAATACTTTGTATAAATCTGGAAACAGTTCCAATCATGAAGAGAAAGAAATAACATTGAATTAATCCTTTGACGTCACGTCATTACCATATTCCAAATTTAAACCTCTATAACTTATAGGCGCAATGTTGAAACACGGAAATAATCTAATAGTCAACTATTTACTTTATGTAGAATCGATTGTGAAGATATCATTTTTGGGCTTATGTGCACTTTAAGGCTGTCAAAGGCCTGGAGTTCATCAAGCCTTCCACTCCAACCAATGCCATCTGCAGCTCTTTATTGTTGACGTCAGCATCTTTCAGGACTGCATAAATGGCTTTCTTGGCAGATTTGATCATGCTTTCGAAAACACCTCCAAAGTGGGGAGCCGCTGGTGGATTTCAGTGCCAATTTACTCCCCAGTGCGATGTCATGTGCTAGAGTTGGTCATGGTCCATCTGTCCAACTAACTCTTTGATCTCTTTGTCCGCTCCCACAAAGTTTGTCCCATTGTCACTCAGCATGTTTGTTGGCCATCCTCTCTTTGCCGCCATTCGCACCAGTGCATTAAGAAATGCCCTGGTGTCTAGCAAGGTGGCCATTTACAAATGACAGCAATTTGTTTGTAAACAAAAACAAACACAGGTAGTGTTTGCAGCGGGTACGCCCTCGTCCTTGAATGGTCAAGTATGGTCCTCCATAGTCAACTGCACAGTTCACAAAGGGCTTGGATGTCACCTGAAGGCGTATCTGAGGTAGTCTAAACGCCATTCTCGGATGGCAGTTATATCCTGATCTGCCTCGTCCTCATGTCGATAATGTTGTAACTGGTTGATTGCTCTTCACATCTCCTCTGAGTTGATTTCAGCTCTTTCATTGCTTCAGACGGTTTGTCAAACTTGCGGTCTGGCCACTCAGCCTCTGGTTGAAGTAAGAACTCTGGGCCATTCCACCATGCAGTGCTCTCTGCCAACTTTGGTACTGTCAAACCCTCTTGTGTCAATGTCAGCTGGATTCAGATTAGTTGGCACGTAACACCACTTGTCTGGACTTAAGTGGTCGTGAATCTCACCAACCCGATGTGTGACAAATGGCTTGTACTCCCGACTCTGGCCTTGAATCTAAAAGCCAACGTTCAGGCTGTCCACCCAAAACGTGGCTCTGCTCATTGCAATCTTGAGCGATTTGCAAACTTGTCTTGTCAGTCTCAAGCTGAAAAAAGCACAAAGGCGCACTATAAAAGGTCGTTGGCCCCGCCTCTTTCGACATCAAATTTGCAAAATGTTTGTTGAATCGCATGTGCGTCCACAGCATTCGGAAGTCGCTCTATCCATGAAATTTCTCTGCAGCAACTAAAAGTATACCTAAAATTAAGCACTTACGGGCAACTTTAATGTGGAGTCCTGGACGGAAGGGTTTGAAACGAAATTTTGCTCTTGGCTGCCAAAATACATTTTGAATTTCGTGGTGCAATGCGACCCATGGCTGCCCACCAAGCATATTTAATTTCTTACTTTGAAGATTATTCTTGGATTTTACTCAAATTGCACTCAATGAATGTTTATGTGATGGAAAATTGGTGAGGCAACATTATCTTGTTTTGCGTGGTATTCAGGTACAAGGAAAAACACAATTTGGACATTTTTGGCTTTTTACTAATTAGGAGCTGTTGTCTCGGTCGCTGTTGATTGACAAGTGGCAGGGAAGTGCCCTTTTATAGTGCGCCCTCATGTTTAAGGCTTCCATGAGCTCAAGTCTGGGAATGCTCAGGGCCTTGAGAGGTGCTAGGCGTGTATTTGAAGCAATGACCCGCGCTGTGACTGTCCCGTAGATGCATTCCTGCTGGTTATAGATAGTCGTAGCGTATGTCCTCTCAGATGCATCTGTAAACATATGCAGGCTGATGTGCTTGACTTGATTGTCGGTGTCTTTCAAGCTTCGGGGGATTGTCATTTGCTCCAGATTTTCTAACTCTTGGAACCATGCTGTCCACTCTTGCTTGTGGTCTGATGGAAGTGGGTTGTCCCAGTCTGTGCCCTCCAGCCAAGCCTGCTGTATGAGCTGCATGAACAAAGTAAGGCGACAGGAAGCTCAGAGGGTCATAGACCGTTGCTGTTCTCTTGGTGAATTGGCAATCATCTTGGGGCACAGAACAATGAAAGGATACATCGTCTGTCGCTCACCACAGAACTCCCAAGGTCTTTGTCATGGGAAGAACACTTTTGTCCAGATCTATCTCAGACACCTGATCTGCTACTGGGATGTCCTCAATGACTTCCAGTTGATTTGAGATCCACTTCCGGATGTGAAATCCTGCCATGTCCCCCAGCTCTGTCAACTGGCTCCTTGTCTCCTTGACCTCCACTGTTGGCACTGTTGGCACTGATGGCATCAGGTCATCCATATAGCAGTGGTTCAGCACTGCGTTAGTGGTCAATGGATACTCTGTCTTGTGAGTTTCGGCGTGCATCTGCCACATGTACTGAGCACAGAATGGGCAATAACATCCACCAAAGATGAATCTGACGAATTTGTAGACTTTCGGTTTCATTCCTGTTACCATTTCGCCACAGAAATCTGTCAAAGGGCCGATCTCGTCTGAGTATCAGTTGATGGTACATCTGACTGACATCCCCAACCAATACTACTGACTCCTTCCTGAACTTGACCAAAATATCGAAAATGTTGCTCTGCAACTTTGGTCCTGGCTTGTTTACCATTGTTTTATGTGGTGCTTGGTAACCTCGGATTGAGGTCGTATGATAACTGAATGACTGACGGAAGAACAATAAATTTCGAGATGGCAACTTGCTTAAAGTCTCTAAATAAGGTGATACTACAGCATTAGCATTGTGATTAACACCTTCGCTTACTCTTGGGGATTATATGCTGTGTCATATCCTCTTGTGTTTCCTTGACTTTGGCAGTGCTACTGGAACTCGGTGCAGTGCGTGCTACACTGGATCCACTGTGCTATTGAGCCTGATACAGTACACCATCTGACTTCCCAACACCATTTGCAAAGACTTCCGGGAACTGTGTGAGGAATTGGTCTTTTGTGACAGGCTCTTGCTGCCCTGTGGTGTACACAGCATAAACTGGTGCTGTTCCAATGCTTAGATTGTTCATCTGATCCTTGTCCAGGTACTTCACAATCTTCATGCCCAGGCAGGCCTTTCTCTTAAGTAGAGGACGGGGCTTAGGGCTGTTCACCAGGTTGCAATCCAGTTTGCACCTGTAGTCACCAGGCCAAACTCGGATGCATATGCTACAAACCACTTTAAGTCTGAAACCTCCGTATGTGGTGATAGTAGTTTTGGGAGGGTGAACACGGTTCAAGTTAAAATCCTCTGAAACTTGCTTGTACAGATGAACTGGGGTTGTACTGCACTGCCCTCCAGTGTCTGGCGTAAATAGTTTCCTGACTCCAGCTTTAATGTTACCAGCTGTGAGTCATCCAGGCTGTTAGTTGTGACTTCTTCTGTGCAGAAAACATCCTCTTAGATGCTTTCTTTTTCAATGGCACGTACTTCCCGTGGTGGCATCATAGATTTTTCTCAGCACAGTGCAGTGAAATGGTTCGGTTTGCTGCAGTTTCAACATGTCTTGCCAAAGGCAGATATCCTTGTTCGTGTTTCTGGCCACAGTTCCGACTTTCCTTCGTTGATGTGTTGTCGCCGTATGACATCCTTTTGTCTTTGATTGGCGTCTGCAGTTTTTTTTGACTGCATGATGGAGTTCACAGCCATTCCTGTGGCGTCACCAACGATCTTCATCTGGGCTAACATGCTTTTAGAAGCGTGGCAGATCTCATTGGTTTTTGCAATTGTCAAGTCTGATTGGCGAAGAAGCTGCTCCCTGACTTTGTTGCAGATGCCAAAAATCAGACAATTGCAGAGAAGATCTTCAAGTGCCATGGTGTTGAAATCGCAGGCATCTGCCAGTTTGCGTATTGCAGTTCAATATTGATCGTATTGCTTACCTGGCTCCTGTGAGCGACCATGGAATTTGTAGCATTCAATTTGGCACATTTTTGCGGGATTGATTGGGCTGTTCTTTAGCTTGCCTTCAGTCATGTCTGAGAAAGTTGTGAACACTATGCGCGCCTCATTTCCAATGACTGAGGAGCGTGGCTGCTTGTACGGGCTCTTTTTTGTTTTTGTTTTGTTGTAGTTAGTAGTTATTCTAAGCATTTTTGAATGCTTGGGATATGCTTGGGTTGTACATCCAAGTGCTCTGTGTACAAAGTTGAAGAGCTCTGCGAAATTCGAGCTTCCTACACCATGACTATATATGGTAACAGTATAACTATGACAGCTAAGACTGCTCACTGCTGACCTTGGGTGACCATCGTCAGAATGCTGTCTAAGCCAGTTGCTTTATTTGTAGATAAGGACAAAAGATCTTGAATGATTGTTGGTTCAGTTTGTGTCAACTGGAAGGAAGAATCTACATTCCACATGTAGTCAGAGCTATCAATATTTGCTATTGATTCTTATGGAAGTAGTTTAGGTCATGAAGGAAATTGTTTTTGTTGAAGTTTTTAAAGCTTCTCTTGGTGGTAACTCTCTGTTTAATCTTTGTAGGAATTGCTATCTTACATGTGACGTAGATCAGGCTATGGTCACTTCCAATATGAACGATGCCACTGTCAAGTGTTTAGTGAGGGATGTTTGTGCAGATTACATCAATTAGCAGTCAGGCATCAGAAAGATCTGATGACTAGTGGCCATTACAATAAGACTTGTGCAAAGAGTCTTTCTTATCCAGAAGAGTTTGCACTATTCCTTTGCCTTCATCTAAGCAATCAGTATTTAAACTTGCCAGTGTATTTCCAAGTTTCTGGAATTACTGGAGATTTCTCACAAATGATGGTATATGGTGCCAGCTCCTTTCCCCTTAGTGTTTGCAAATTTTGTCCTGTACTCTTTTGGCAATTACTGCATTGCCTCTCGTCCATGACTAGCTGAAACTGTAATGGCAAAGTCTTCCTGATATCGTTTTCATTTCTATGAGTGTCAGACAACTATCACAAATGGAAATCATTATATTGTATCTTTTGCACCATTCAAAAGGTTTTTTTGCATTAAGAAAAGCAAAGAAACCTTTTTACCTGGCTTTACTGCAACTAGACATGGTGGCTGCCATCTTGAAAACCAGCAAGACTAGGTTATAGTACCTAGTTAAAATAGAATTGTGCTTCGGTATGATTCAACTGTCAGCATATTGCATTTCAGAGTAAAGCAAACGTCTTATTTATTGATGGGAAAATGAATTTAAACTAAAATGTACTCAAAAATATGTTAAAGAGGATATCTTCGATCTTCAGTCTTGTTTACATGTTTGGCATTTAAGGACAGACGAGTTATATGCCTTCCTTAATCAGCTTCCTTCTGAAGAAATAACACGTGCAGCTACTTCCACTTCCGGGAACTGTGATGAAGGCCAAGTAGGATTATATTGTGATCTTTTCGCTAGTTTTCAAAGCTATTTCAGAGTGCCTTCATGCAGGATTGTGTCATCTGATTCCTGACATATTTGCATAATTTCACTGACATTTCTAAATTTGTTACACTCTAAGAAGCATGGAGCTGGTATATCAATGGGAAGTTCCTGTTTCTACTAATATGCCATCACTACTAAACATAGAATATAAGTTATTAGCCGGAACCATGAAATGAGGCTTTCTGATCAGGATTTGTGGTCATTTTAAGTTTGGAGACTTTTTTAGCAGATAACACTTCTGAGCGACAAATGATATTGTGAATTACCCTTTTTTGTTAGCCTCGAGTATAAAGTTTAAAACCTGTACTTTAAGTTTGGACTTTGTGTTGTTTTGATCTTTAACGTGATTGGTGTTGGCCACCATTGTATTTTCCCGTACAAAAATTGCTAGCCCAACTGAGCGAGAAACGGGCCCGACTCTGGCCATAATCCGATTTTTATGGCGAGATTTCAGCACGACAAAACGAGACAGATTTTGTCTTGCCACAATGTGTAAGCATGACATTTGTCTCGCTGCGTTATTGGTGAAAACACGGCCGGACTGAACGAGACACAGACATATTTTTCTGCTTGAGCGTGTTATTTGTCAGGCTCAGTTATCAGCGAGAATGAACGAGACATAGTGGGATAAATTTCGCTTTTGGGTGGATCAAATTTCGGTTGAAGGCTGAACCAGAAGCAGTGAGGCAAATCAGTCAATCCTAAACGCTGGTTTGGACTAACACTGAGTGTGTTTGAGATTAAGCATGACTTATTTGATGTCACTAGCACAACAATATTCTTGCACTAGAATCTTCCTTTTCATTCAAAGTACTGAGTTGTGCAATGTACACAACTGCTTCTGCTTCTGAGACAAACTTGTAACATGAGTACGCATCTTCCGGTGCGGTAAGGTTTGCATGCAATGTCTGTCCACGTAAATTAACCCAATCAATCCACACGTAAACGCAGCATATTGTTTTAGAACGGTTTTACAATTTATTATGAAACGTTTAGAGGAACCATAGTGTGATTAAACGAAGATTCGTGTTCTTGGATGACACTTTTCGTCGTGTGCACCCTGAGTGGGCTTCCTGATTGGCTACATCAGGGCTGTAAACATATCACTGGCACCAAGTGGTTTTATCAATGACTTCAACGGGACATAAGTTGCTTTAGCTTCGATTGAGTGGAAACGTTTCTTGCAACTACAATGGCAACGTTCATTTTGTTTGTGTTTTGAAGTGGAAGTGAATTCATGTGAAGTTGCTATTTTGAGTAACACGCACAGGCGTGGCGAGATGTTCAGTACGACTGTGGGACTGTTGAAAGGATTGAAACCGTTCACCATCAACACTGCCCAAGACCTGAGCAAGTGAATAGGAGCCCCAACCTTCTGTATGTACCGAACAGGATTCTTGTAAAAACCCAATGAAAAGCGATTTATCGAAAGACATTTCTGTCAAGACTTCTGATCGAATGGTAAGCAGCCAAAAGTGAGGGAATTGAGTGAGAATTCTATCATTGATGTGATGTGGTATGTTAGCCAATATTGTTTGACGACTGAGATGTTTTCATTGTATTTTGAACAATTATCTTAAGAGATCAATATGTAATTAAATTGCAATTTTGAATCAACTCTGCTGTGTCATTGGTTATGTGAACACGTCGCATGTGAACTCCATTTGTTTACCAGCAATACATAAGTCAAATGACAGGCAATAATCTCGTAGAAAAAATGAGTCCAACGACGGGCGATAATCTCGCCAGAAACAAGCCATCTATATGTCACAGTCAGTCAAGTGTCTCCGTAACCGCTGGTCGATTCACAAAAGAGACCTTGGTTAAAGGCTGTGTATTTAGTGAGATGACGTAAAACTAAGAAGAAGAATACAATACAATGTACATAATGAGGCGATTGAATGGAAAGTATAATAAGCGAAATATTACAATAACATGAGACATGAAATTGATCACTTGGTTGAAAAATTGGTCTCCACACTTCTGGAAACTGTTGCAAAGACTTCAGAACACCACACGCTGAGAGGCCCTCTTCTAGTTGCATTAGCTTTGGCAGACAATTGGAGAGTTGATCCTTGATACATGTTGACCTGTAATGGTAACCTGCTACATGTTGAGTACCAGTACACTTGTACACTCTAACATTACATACTTTCCTAATATACACTAGCTTATAATCCTGTAAGTTTTTATAGTTTCTATAGTTTTTTTCACATATAAATCAGAACTGGCACACTCACTGGATGAGGCACATTGCCATTGAGGGAATTCAAGGAAAAAGTATCATACATGCTACACATTGGTTTTAGATTGACCAAGAATACTGCCAGTTTGTTTGACCATGCGATATGTTATTCCATAGCTCCTTTACTATATTGCTTTCTTAGACAATATGTAACAATGTTTTGTACTTTTTGACCTTGGTTGAAATGTCTTTGCTTTGTCCACTGTTGTTCTGCAGACAAAGTGGTTCCCTGCTTAGATATGAATATACTTCGGGTCTGAGGAAATTTGGTGCTGGACCTCCTTGTAAAATGGACATCACCATGATTTCCCCAGCAAGAACAAATTCTCGTGCTGCAAGGGCAATAGTGGAATCCATGGGCACTCCATCAGGAAAAAGTTTTCTCTTTGCAACCTCAAGCATATCTGAGCAAAGAATACATAACACTAACTCCATGATTTACATGATAACTCATTTCTGATAAGTGCTCTTTTGAAAAAAGCCCAGTATGGAATAGTGAGTGATACCCCTCCCCTCCCCTCCAACTGAACACCCACCTAAAATAAAAAAAAGATATGGAACAAACCTGAAAATAATTCCCTGCAAGGCCCACTATCATCAATGGCAGGTTCCTCCAGAAACACCACTTTTATTCTTTTGTCAGACTGCACCCGTCTTTTTCTTTCCTTATTGAAATCCTCCCACAATGTTTTCCTGTGTATGTTGACCCTCACAGGCACTGTAGGTAGAAGTTGGTCTTGAAGTTGTTGAATTAAATCATGGATGGTGGGTTGTCCGGAAGTTAATTCAGTACCTTCCCAGTTGGTTGAACTAGCCGTGCTTGCCTCCGGACTTTCACTTCCACTAGCGCCTGCCACCTCATACGAAGACTGTATTCCCTCGTTGACAGTTTCCACAAGAAATGCTGCGCACATGTCAGCATGTTCTGCTATTTCCGTCATTCGGAACAGCTGGTAACAAGTGGGGCACTCAATTCCATCTTGAATTGAACCACAAGCTGCAATGTAAGTGCAAGTTTAGTGAAATACACAAGAACGTAATACGTTAATACCCAGCCGTTCGGATGGCAGTCATGCAAGAAGTTATACATAGCGCGACGGAGTCTGTGACTGTTGATGTGCATGTATATCTGTCCAAAAGAACGAAATCCAATCTTTCGTTATATAAAACCTTTGCCATAACTTCTCAAGGGTGCTTTACGGTACGGGGGAACATTAGGCTAAAGCAATACAAAATCGAATCACTACATGTTTTCTTTTTCGAATTTAAGGAAATGAAGTTTAAAATATATAAGGAAATAAATGCTACTCCCGAATTAGGCATACTAATTGATCACTATAATGAAACAAAAAATAAAAATAAACCTCAATTAAAGTTAACCTTACCATTTGCCCCACTGGGACCTGCAAGAGGCTCTTCAGTCGGCTGCTCCCATCAATTGTGAGAAAGAAGATTGCGTTCATTCTCTTCATCGTCAGAGATTGTGACTTTGTTGTTTTGTTGATGGGCTGAGGTAGACGTCTAATCCAAACGTGAACCCAGAATGCATTCCTCAGGCTCATTCTCTGAGTCATTATCCCCTTTGCAGAATTTGTCTTCGAGAATCAGGAAAAGTGTCAAGCGCTTGTAGTCCTTGCCAATGGCATCCTTATTAGCAGACAACATAGACAGTCTGGGTATAACAGCATGTAACGAACCGAGTCATCAAAAGACTGATCAAAACTTGAATGTTTTGCTATTGCCTTTTGTATCAGTTCTTCTCTGCTTGGAGAAGAGTTCACTGTGATTACATGTGTCTTCCCACGATGCAGCTTAAACACACCATTGGATTGGGCGGCAATACCAACTCTCACATCAGCATTCTTTGTTTTTTGGGGGCACTAGTAGTTTTGGCAGGTGGGTTCCCTTTCAACTTCTTTTTTGGAGGCTTGAAGCCTTGTTGTCATTGAGTCTCGCGACTTCAGTAGAATTCTTTAAACGACAGAGTTTCTTTCGAAGGTCTAGCAGAAGAACTTGGGGTTGGGGTTGGGGTTGGGGTTGAATTTCGAGCGCCACCGGCCGTACCTGTCGGTCTATCATTCCCACTGAGTATACGAGTGACCTCCTGCAATGCATTGCGAATTTCATCTCGCACAAAATTGGACATCATTAACAGCAAGTACAACAAATAGCACAGTTGCAAGCAGTTCCAGGCCTCCTCATACCCTTGTGCGTGCACTCATTTTTCTTTAGCTTGCAGTGCGCTGTTCGATTTAGTTTGCAGTGTGCATTCCATTTTGTATGAAGTGCCACGTCCAGTTCAGTTTGCAGTGCGCCTCCAATTTTTTTGCAGTGCCACGTTTGATTTAGTTTGCAGTGTGTGTTCGACTTAGTTTGCAGTGTGCATTAGATTTTGCTTGCAGTGCGACGGTTTAAATGTAGTGATAACATCTTTCTTTGCAGTGTTTTTGTTTTTGTTTGCAATGTGATTTTGCTGTAGTTAGTGTTTTTCTTGTTTGTAGTGGTGTCCCTTGCGGGCCACCATACAAACCATCGCTCTGAAAGGTTTCCTGAACTCTGGCCATCCTCCACTGGTTTCTTGGAAGGTTCTCATCCTTTACTAGCATGATGTCGTCAATTTGCTGTGGCGGGATCCATTTCTTGTCCGTGTCTGCAGAAATTCTTTCTTCCATCGGCTCCAAAACTGGTTGGCCAGATGTTGTACTCAGTGCCATCTTCTGTGTGAGTACAGGTCTTCTCTTTGGAAGACACCAGGGGGTGGCATCAGTATCTTGGTCTTCATCATTAGAAGATGATTTGGTGTCAGTGCATTGGGCGTTTCAGGAGACGTCGAATTGTTGACAGTTAGAGGTTGTGAGTTAATGATGTTTTGTGCTTCCTTCATGAGCATTCAGAAGTCTTCATTATCAAGTTGGTTTCCCGATTCCTCTAATAGGGCCTCCAGGACATTGTGCACTGATCTTATTTGGCACTCCCATACTCTGCCCATGTGACTGGCTGATGGGACGTTCATCTTGAATTCAAACCACTCGCAGTTTTCCTTTAACAAATGGTTGTGAATTCTGTCCTGATCCATTTCCTCCAAGGCTTCGCTTAGCTCGCATCTTGCTCCCACAAAATTGGTACTGCAATCAGATCTAATCTGACGAACTGGGCCGCGTTCGGGAAGGAAACGACCGAGTGCATTTATGAAGGAATCTGTTTCTAACGAGTTCACCATCTCAGTGTGTATGGCTTGGGAGGCCATACAGGTGAACAAGACTCCATATCTCTTTACTTCCTTACATCCTTTCTTGATGATGAATGGACCAAAGTAGTCGACTGTGCAATATGCAAAAGGTGGAGCCGGTTCTGTTTGGTCTACTGGGAGGTCCACCATTTTCTGTTGTTGCACTGGGGCGTGCAGTTCTTGCATGTGGTGCATTTTGAGATGCAGTTAGACACAGCGGAGGCACCTCCAATCACCCAGTATCCATGCTGACGGAGTTCATTGTGGGTCATTCCAAGGCCTTGGTGCTTTATTGTGTCGTGAAAGTGTCATATGATCAGCTTGGTGATGTGTGATTTCCTTAGAAGTATCACCAGGTGTTTGGAAATGACAGAGATATTCGCGCTTCTTAGACGATGGCCAACACGTACGATTCGACTCTCATCAAGGAAGGGGTCAAGTCGGTACAGGCTGCTCTTCCTCTTCATGTCACTGTTGCACTGCCTGGCGTCCTTCCTGTCTAAGTATTCACCACTGACATCGCACCTGCTCAAGGTGTCGATCTCTTCTCGGAAATGCTCATGTTGAAGACAGTGGGTAATTTCCAATTCTGCTTGTCCAACCTCTTCTACACTGACTCTGTGGTACACGTTCTTGTCTTGTGACTTTGGTTTTCCTTTTCTTAGCTGTTCCTTGAGTTGCAAGCAGATTGCAATGGCTCTCTTGGTCTTGAACCAGTTGGAAAAACCATCCAATCTACTAGTTTCAAAGTGATCTGAATTGGTCTCTTTAGCTTGCATCGCTAGGCCGGAGACCTTCTTGACTTCTGGGTCGTTTGGATCTGTTCGTAGATCAGGGCTTGGTTCTGGTGGGCTGAGAAATGGTTCCCACAGGAATTCAGGACCCCTCAGCCAAAGTAATTTATGCACCAGTTGGTGGGCTGTTAGTCCACGTAAGGCAGCAGGGTTGATCTCACTTCTAACGTAGTGCCATTGATCCGGTTTGGTGCAGTCATGAATCTCTTGAATGTGGTTGGCTATGTATACGTGAAATTGCTTGACATTATTGTTGCCCAGCGCCACTTGGCTATCTGTCCAGAAGTGTTCGATGAGCCCTGAATAATGGAGTTCCTTAGCCACTGACTGATCCTGACTGAAACGACAGCTGCCGTCAGTTCTAGTTGAGGAATAGTGACTGGTTTCAGTGGTATAACCCTGGCCTTAGCCACAATAAGGGAGCAGTGAACTCTGTTCTCCTTGTCTTTCAGGAGTAGATAGCTGCACTGGCCATAACCCTTCTGACTTGCGTCTGCATCTCAGCACTTGCCAGTTCTCCAAACTCTCAGGCTTGTAACATCTGATCTTGAGGTCTTCGAGGGTGTGCAGATCTTTCTTCCATTGTTCCCATCTTGGTTTCAGATAATCAGGGATCGGATCATCCCAATTGGTGTTCTCTCGGCAGAGCTCTTGCGAGATTTGCTTGCCAACAAGAATCAGTGGAGACACGAAACCTAGAGGGTCACACACAGAGTTTACTGTGGTTGGTATACCCCTGCTGGTGGTTGGGCGATCTTGGACGACGATTCTGAATTCGAAGCAGTCCAGCTGTTTTTGGTTCTGGTTTAGGGAGGCACCCTGGATCTCTTTGGAAGCGTGATCTCAGGTGGAGCAGTCATTTAAGTGCTTGTGGTCGATTATTCAGTAGTCTTACGTCTTCTGACTTGAATGGAAGTGGCATTTTGTAATGCCCGTCTTCCCTTTTATGGATTCCAGCTTCCATGATTTTCAGAAATCTTTTGTCTTCAACCGACAGGGATGGTGAATTCGAGTCCTTGGATCTTTCGTGAAAGTCGAGCTTGAACATCTCTTTTACCTTGGTGGGGCTGAACACCTCCTTTGCTAGGGATTGAAAGGTGAAGTTTGTGCCTGCAAGAGGGTTGAGCTCCAACTCGCTCTCTACGGTTTGGTTTGCCCAGCTTCCATCTGTTTTGTCTGTTACTTGGGGTGACTTGCACACTTGTCCCACGACTCCCCAACCGAGATCAGTCCTTATGGTATAAGGATCATCATCTGCTCCTGGTATTACTTCTCGTGGTTTAATGGCCTTGGGACAGTTGACTCCAATCAACAGGCCAACTTCTACATCTTCTCTGTAGTGCTTTGCTTGGACTTCTCAGCCATGCTCCCAAAGGAAACTTACCTATCTTAAGTGTTCCTGAGCTCATCATTGGATTCTCCGATACACAAATCATGCAAGTGCTGGAGAACTCTGACAAGTTATTTACTGTGTCAGACATTAAGAAATTTGTGGAGATTTGGAAAGAAGGGCATGCATGTGCCATACTTAACATTCTTTCAGAAGTCTTTGGTGACATTGATGAGGAGAAGGAATGTTGACATGGACTATGATGTGGATGAGGATGAGGATGACTGGGTCACCTTGTAAATGATGAGGACCTGATGCATCATGCAGATTTGGGTGATCTGTCTTATAGCAGTATTTTTCCAGAGGACAGTCTCATTTAAAATGGAGCATGTTTTTTTATTTTTTTTTTATTTTTCTGGGTTACAAATCTGCATGTGGTGATTGGTTCATATTATCATGTGATTTGTGATGACGTTGTGATCAAGTGACTTGGCGGGCGAGCAGTCTCGCCATTTTGAAGACAGCAAGTTGCTTGCCTTAGTTGGCTCTGTGGATTATTTTATGGACCGCTCATCTTACTTACAAATGCATAGGCCGGCTGCGGTAGACTCACACTAAATTTCATTGAGCGGTTTTGGCTTGGGTCAGTCCGTTAAGCCTCAAAAGCCATATTGAAAGCCATGAAAGCAAATGCAATGAACTTATCAATGAACTGCATAACTATGCACAACTGTACAGAAATGTACGAAGAATCTGATATCCAGAACCTTGAGAACTTGAAGGAACAAGCTGAACGAAGGCGCTCAATGAGACGAGTACCTGTGTAAAGACGGCAAAGCAACTTCGATTCTTGACAAGCG
This sequence comes from Plumapathes pennacea, assembly GCA_964036295.1. Classification (NCBI taxonomy): domain Eukaryota; kingdom Metazoa; phylum Cnidaria; class Anthozoa; order Antipatharia; family Myriopathidae; genus Plumapathes; species Plumapathes pennacea. The sequence continues at coordinate 16,464,876 of OZ038462.1, forward strand.
CTTGATAGCGGATTAACTGTTTAGTATGAAGGTGAACTTGAAGGTACTTTGTATTCTTTTACTTTGTATTATTCTTGCTGATACCAGTAAAGCGTCAGAAAATCTGACTTTTGTTTGGGATCAAAATTTCACTCTTCTGTGCATTTATGTTGTTGCAACATTTTGGCTTGGTGCCATGAAGGTCAAACAATCAGTGGAACAGATGACATTATTTGAAAATTGGGAAATGGCTGAGGAAAAAGTGACCATTGGTAGATCTCCCTTCGCTCAGTTTTATTGTATTCCCACAAATGTTTATGCGAAAGAAAACCAAAGTCCTCCAAGATGAAGTCGTGAGCCGGGCCGCGTACCCTTGAATAACCTTTCACACATTTTGAACAAGAGTAGAAAAAGCAGGCGACTAATACGAGAATACATTTCAAAGAATGTCTGAAAGTTGTCAAAAGTTCATGATTATACCCGAGGTTACATACTTCACAATGCTAATGCGTTCCGTGAACGTGCATGGAAACAACATGGAAACAATAAAAAGCCACAGAAATGGAAAGAGAAAATTAGGATCAATAAACCATCACTGCGAGAAAGCTAGAAGCTCAAAAAGAAGATTGCCAAAAGTAACCGAGGTGCTAAGATACGTTTGTATTTTAAAATGTGTTCAAAAACAGGCAATGCAAGATCAGACGTATTCACAGATGAAAATCACAGAACCAAGTACAATGCGTTTTCTCTGTCAAGGTATATAGAAAAAAATTCTGGTCCTTCAGTTGTTGATCCAAACAAAACGATCATTGCACCATACAGTCAAGGTAATGCTGCAATATTTGGAGATAATTCTGGGCGACAATGTGCAACTATGTCTCTAGCAGCTCTTATATTTAACCACACAAATTTTATTTGTTTATCGGAGGATTTAGTTGAAATTATGAATGCTGGGAACAATCTCTATTCCACTCTTTTGCAATCATCGAATGACTACTTTTTGTTACTGACAGATCTACCTGGAATAGTTACAATATATGAAACTCAGTATGAGCTGCAATACAGTGAAAGTTATGTGGGTAATTTGTTCGGAACTTGCATTCCCATTGAAGACTTTGCTTACTGCTGTATCGCATCCTAACTGAACATCAGTTGGCTTTCTGGATGCACGGAAGCCATACTTTAAGAGCAATTTTGGCTTGCATTGTTTTTAAGTTTCGGAAGACTTGAAAATAGCCGTACACAAATGCTTGATGTGTTACCAGCGGGACCCCCGTAAAGTACGAAGGGTTGTGTTTTGCAAATGCTCGATTATAGATACCACTTCAACCAATGTATCTGTGTTCTGAGCAATATTTGTGTGAAAGAACATCGAATAAGTAGTAGAAGATGTGTCAAAACTTGATAAAACTTGAACTTTTCCCTGCGGGCAGAGCGTCTCCCTTTGTCGGAAACTCTGTGGCTTTGTGTAACGCGTGGCATATATGAACAGTCAGCGTTTAACTTCGTTTTGCGTGCAGTAAAGGTTCTTTGTTTATTGTCTGAGGATACTGAATTACTAATAGGTTTGAGGCAAATATCACGAGAAATTAAGATACAAGATCTGTCAATGAAATGTCACGAGCATAATATCATAGAACAGGGAATCCCGAATCATCAGCTACTTAGCTTTCACTCATGCCACTTTAACAAAAGCAGGAAAAACCGGCAGGCAATTACATCGAGAATATTTGTCACTGAATACCTCGAAGTCTTCAAAAGCTCAAGGTTAATATCTGACTATCCGTGCCATAATGTTTGCTCCACAAGCGTGATGCACGCCTTTGTTGTCACGGTATTCAAACGTCTGCAGCTTCTGATAGAGATTAATTGCTCGCGGGGTCCTGGGGCCCACGAGAGCTTAAAAATGGGAATTTTTTTTTTTTTTTCCTTTTTGTGGGTCGAGGATCAGCACACGGTGATTGGTTCATATTATCACGTGCTGGGCGATGACGTAATTGACTTCGCTAAGCAACTCGAGATGTGGCCAGTGAATTGCTCGTTACTTGTGTGTAAAAGTTAACTGCATCCCATCCAAACTCAACACCATTTGGCTCTGTGGAATAGGCACGGATAAACTGGATTTTCGGGAACGATTTTGGCTCGCGTTCACCGCGGAAGCTTTGAGAATAGCCGTAAACAAATATTTGATGGTACCGCTGTCGCCGATAAATATTTAGTCCCGACGAAACTTTCTGTGGCGACACGAAATACTTTTGGGAAGATAACAGGGCGAAAACAGAAACCAAAGCTACGGTGAGCTTTAGCCGTAAAACAATGACGCTTTATTATAATATTGTAAACATCTGTCGTGTGACATTCCTCGCTGTCAATTTTATATTTGTTACAGAGCACGAATACTCGAAAGCCTGATAGAAAGAAACGTATTGAATTAATAAAAGAAAACATATAAGTAGTGAAGCGAAAAAGTAAACTGCATCCATTCAAATTCAACGCCATTTGGCTCTGTGGAATAGGCACGGATAAACTGGATTTTAGGAAAAGATTTTGGCTCGTGTTCACGGCACAACAAATGTTTGATGGTACTTCTGGGGTATTGCAAATATCTCTGTCGCCGATAAGTATTTAGTCCCGACGAAACTTTCTGTGGCGACACGAAATACTTTTGGGAAGATAACAGGGCGAAAACAGAAACCAAAGCTACGGTGAGCTTTAGCCGTAAAACAATGACGCTTTATGCTTTACTCTGTACATGACATCTGTTGCCTCATAAAATTCTTCTGCGTATCGTACATTGCCTGTTGAAGTGTTTCTTTCATTCGATCATGTAGTCTTTGTTTCGCAATGTTCATTAAATACCAGAAATGAAAAATACACCGAAATAATTCTGAGGATTGAGTTTGCAGTCACAAATGGACTGAACACACTGTGAACAAAAGCGCAATAATATTGTAAACATCTCTCGTGTGACATTCCTCGCTTTCAATTTTATATTTGTTACAGAGCACGAATACTTGAAAGCCTGATAGAAGAAACGCATTGAGTTAAGAAAAGAAAACACATAAGTAGTGAAGCGAAGGCTGGATTAATCGTGGCCTCTGATTAGAAATATGAGTCAAGGTCAAACTGTCAAAATCGATTGTGCATAAAAAGATGTCATGCATTCTCAAGATGCAGGGTCGCTCAACCTTTAAGAAGCAAGTGTATGAGTGTTGTAATAATAATTTTTAGTTTAATCAAGGTGTAAAAAGAGCAAGGTGTCAAAAGCCAAGTTCTCTATACTGTGTGATATTTTTATGGTGAGAAATTGGAAGTCTCTCTTGGGAGTTCCGCTCTTGTCCCCTACTTTCCATTTTATATTCTGGTCTCGACCCAACTCACGCCGCGAGCTCACTGGCAAGGCCAGTCTAGTTTTGTATCGACCCAGAATTTTGTGTTAAAGCTTAATGCATAGCAGTCTTGAACATATTAGTGATCAGACTTGTACATGTAGGATGCGTAACGTCTGAGATGGCTTTTTCATATGAAGTAATTTCATCATGGGAAGTGTCATGTTTTAATGTGCTGCAGAGATAAGTCTAAAAGCTTTCAATTACAGTTACTTGAACATGATGTACACGCTGGGAAGATGAGATAAGGATATTACGCTGTCTTACAGCTACTTAAGATGTCGGGTATTCCCCAGTCAATCCCATTACAAAATGATAACACAGTTCCTCCACAAAACATGTCAGCTTGAAAATTTACTCAACAAGGTTGCCAGGTTGTATAGCAGGCGTCACACAAGTACTGCCACATGCATTGGAAAGCAAGTTCAAAATGCTCCCGGCAAAAACGATCACTCAAGGCAATAGCAAATCACTCATTGAAAATATTATTCCGTATGAAACATCATACCCGGCATGAGTCGGGAGCTGTGAAAACTGGGTTGTTGCAAACAAAGAATATTCCTATGGGGCCTTTGATAATTGTTTTCTCTCAATTATTATAATACACTTTTTTGTGAATATCTGTTTGACCGAAATTAGAAGAAAAGAGGGCAAGAAAAATAAAGGGAGCTCTTGGATCTGTCATGTGCAAAAACTGACTCGGCTATAATATTTTTTGCATATAAACGCACAACAAAAGTTCCTGTCCCTGGACCCCGCGTGTCTCTATTCATTGTACTAATGACGCCACAAGCGCACTGGCCACGGGCCTGTCTTGTTGATAGTAGTCTGGATGTCGGCAACATCAGCACTGATGTTTGCACTGTCCCTGAAATAGTCGGTGATCTAATTGATACAATCCACATAGAGTAACTTAATTAAGTCTGAGATAGTCAGTGCTGTAGGCTGTCTTAGCTGATTGACAGTAACGATTTATACTAATATTATCTACGAAACAAATAACCCTCTCACTCCCAAGCTCCAAATGCAGATTCTCCCAACCTTTAAGAAGAAAATTTTTGAGTGATATGAATACTGTTTAAACCCTATAGTGTATGATATATTTCTTTAGAGATATCGACATACTGTATGATTATTGATTATTGACAGTAACGATTTATACCAATATTATCTACGAAACAAATAACCCTCTCACTCCCAAGCTCCAAATGCAGATTCTCCCAACCTTTAAGAAGAAAATTTTTGAGTGATATGAATACTGTTTAAACCCTATAGTGTATGATATATTTCTTTAGAGATATCGACATACTGTATGATTATTGTATCTCTAGTCAGAGACTGAAGGAGAAAATGAATTTAATCACTCTTGGGAGTGAAAGGGTTAATCTGCTTTGGATTGATAATTATTATACAAATAGCAAGGGAATGCTGCAGGAAAACGATACCATTATTCAGTTATCTCGCCTTTCTCCCAAGGTCAATGTTTTTCTTGTACTTGTTGATCCATTGGAACAATTTGGAAATGTCAAGTCTTGACAGAGAATCCCTTGCAAAGTTAAGGAAGCTTGTGTAGTTCCTCCCTGGAGTATAATGGAACACTCTCCCTTCCACAAGGGCATTTACAACTGTTGTTAAGTCTTTACTGTAGTCCGCTGAGACAGATTTAGCTCTGACACAGCATTCACTATCCAAGTTGTTCAGCATCTGCTTTGTGGATTTCTGTGCTTTGCAAATTCTTGCTACTGCTTGTTGAGTGACATTTGGGCCGAGAGACTTGATGGCCTGTTTCAGGTAGTTGTTGTCATGTTCTAGATCCAAATCCAGAGCAACGTTCCTTCCTGGTCCTCCCTTGTTATTTACAGTTCGGTTCCAAATAAGTTTGTGTGCCTGATCTGCAGGTAACAGCGCATAAACCTAAAAATGCAGATAGAGAGCTTCTAGAGAAGACTTTGTCATTGATTTCTCTTCCTTGAAATGGAGTAGGAAGAATTTCCAATATCTGAGGGTTCTTTCTCCATCTCCCTCGGCTGTTGGATTTAGAAAGTTCATGAATAGTAGTCCTTGGTTTAACAAGGAACAACTGTAATTATATGCATCATCCGCTCCATGATTAGATGATTTCTTTGGAGGAGACTCTGGTGACACCATGGGCTTTTCAGGGAGCAAAGGTGGAGGGTTGTGAATGAGCTCATGGTCTCTTCTCTTGCCATCATATTTGAATGATTTGTCACACCCCTGATACCTACAAGGGAATCTTCCATCATCAGTGAGACACTGATTAGAAATTAAGTCCTTTTGCTCTTGAACAGTGAGGACTTCAGCAATGAGGTTGGCCAAGCTCTGCTCATTTGAAACAAATCTGTCAAAGATCGTGCATGATACTTTTTTCAAATAGATCTGCTTCATTAGATCAGATGAATTTTGTAACCCATCTGGAACTCGAAAATTTGATGGCATGTCATCTGCGTTTTGCCATGCCCAAAATAATCATAGGTGCAGTTATGATTCTTGCTTTGATTTCAAGTAAGGCAAAAGCTTTGCACGGGGCCCAGGCAGCATGAACATCTGCAACAAGATTTCGGTGGTTGATTAGGTTTCTGTCTGCAAACAGTGTTCCCTTGTCAGTATCAGAAGTGGTTGAATAGTGCCTTTTAAATAAGAACTACGTGTAGAATAGAATAAAAATAGCATGTTAATTCCCCTTTGGAACAGAATCTTTCCGGGGGGGGGGGGGGTGGGGGGTGGGGGGTGGTTCTCCCGTATATGGGCTATACAGGGATGTGCTGACTCTGGAACAGGGTATACAAATCACCATGTTTATCTCTGGAACAGGGTATATTTTTTGTTCAGTCTGGCTCTGGAACAGGGTTAACAGAATATTCTTGATGATTTATAGTCGAGTCTGTCGCTGCAAAACAGGTCTGAACTGTTGCTTATCACGCAACGCCACATGTCTATTCAAGCACGCCCTCTCTGATTTGTACTGGAGTTGTGTCTCACCTTTGCTCTTACAGTGAAGAAATAGATGTTGGTAATAGTCTGGAACAGAGTATATTTTAATTGCTGATATAGTCTAGAACAGCTGAATCTATCTTCACCATTATGTCTGGAACAGGGCAGCAAAATTGCCTTTCTTTACTCTGGAACAGAGTCAGGGACTCATCAGCACACTCCCATACTTAATTTAAGAGAGAACCCCCCTCCCCCCTCCAGGGAGAAAACTCCCTTCCCTCCTACCTTTAAAAAGGTGACAGCTGCATGTCAATCTGCAATCTCCATATAAATGCCTCCCAATCTATAGGCATTCTGAACAGCTTCAATAACATTCACACCATGCTCCACTGTTAGTTGGTCACCAATCACAGGAACACTCGTATAAGCCTTCTGTTCCCCATTCCCAGTACTTGGGGAACACTCTTGTATTTGCCTCGGGATGTGAAGCATTTCTTCAGATTTATTTTCACTTTTGAAGATAACACCTAAAGGAATCTATAAAAAAAGAACAACAACTTCATAATGTAAAATTTACAATATTTTAATAATTTGTTGATACCTTGTCAGGTATATTAAATGTATTCAATCCCGAAAATATGCAAATTATATCTATCACATGACCATATGGTTAACTCTCACGTTACTGGATGTCTCCTCACTTGGGGAACTGAACTTTTCCCACAATATTTCAGGGCTTAATTTCTTTTTCAAACCTGCATCTTATTACAAAATAATGTGTACATGATATTTAGGTATAACAAGGGTGCATATTTTACTATGAGGTACATGTTTATATAATAAAGGAGTCGCTATTTCTACCACAGGATGTACATATTTTAAAGGGTAATTAAGGGCTTGAAAGCCTCTGAGCTTTCCCCACAAAAATTATTCAAGTATCCCCCCTTAGATACACGCCTCTGATTTTTGTGACATTTCCCTGGTGTACTTGTGTGGAATGTGTGCACAACATAAGGCTAGGAAGGTGCTCCACCAAAAAAACAGGAAATGAGGTGAGTGAAATCCGTTCTCAGGTCATGATGATCACCTGCAGTTGGCAGAATCATGCAATTGTCCAGGTCCAACAAGTCAAGTTGTTCCCTCTTCTTGTCTGGCATTGTAACTCGATTCATGACCTGAATGATTTACCCAATGAATGTCCTTGTTTTGTCGTTCACAGGTCATAGTTACAATTCTTAAGTCAATGTTATCTAAGACAATCTTGAAACTCCCATCACTACTATGGGCCAGCTGTTGTTTCCCACTTCTGCACTTTCTGTTTGTGCCAGTGTTTTCATTTCCTTAAGTTTCTTGTTGAACTTGGAACCATACCTGTCAAGCTTCTTCAAAGAGCTCTTACTTGACAAAGCCACCTTTGTAACATTTAGCTGTGTTAATAGTTTGTGAAATTTGAAAAATTTAAAATATTAATTTGTTTTTGTCAGTAAAATTTCTTAATAAAAGACCCATGCAGAAAGAGATAATTATAAAGGATTATAAAAACATTAATCCATTTGATATGTTGACCAGCTCGATTTTTTTTATTTAATTGCTACACTAGTACGTTGGAGATTGCCTGGTAGTTATTATGAAGGATTCATTATTACACATCATTTCTACATATAGCTTGCACGTTTATAACAAGTGTTTCCCTGTGAAAATTAATTGTCTCAATTTATCAGATATAGATCAGAGGAAGACCAAATTGTCAACAACTGCCACTATATCCTGATTATTAATGAGGCTACCTGAATTCCACTATGCTTCACCACAACTGAGAAAAGGGATGCTGTTGCATTCATATGGTCATTCTGCAGCTTTAGCAGAACAGATCCAGCTACAGCAACTCCAGGAAACCACTCATGGCCTTTATCCCTTGATGTGGCACATGTCATCAGGAAGCTATAGAAAAGTGGTGCTCTTTGCTTCCATTCTTGACAGAATTTATGCAGAGAAAACTCTTCCACATCACTCTTTCTCAGTAGAGAAGGCTTCTTTCGGGGGCACAAGTAATTGCATTCTTTGGCTAGGGATTCTAGGGTCTTTGCGATAAGGCAGTTCTTTAGGGGGTGGCATCGGAAGGCCGCATCTGCAAATTGTATGTACCCCTCCTTGCAAGGGATTTACCCAATGACTGGAGATCTTTATCCAGTAGAACACTGTACCTTTTATCACAGGCTGGGTACTTCAGGATTACCTTCAATGAGCAACAAAAAATAAAGGCTGATTGATATATATATAATATAGCAAATGAAATACATGTGTGAATTTTGCCCCCCCCCCCATGTGTAGAAATTGTCAAAGTTTGCATGACAGAGATTGAATAGCTAACACAATAGCTGAAAACCAAACTAAAAATCAATGAGGTTGACAAATATACTGTAAGGAGATCAAGTTAAGAACAAACTTAACTGGGAATTTCCACTAGTTCGAATCAGTGTCTATGTATATGTACTAGGCTGCTACAATACAAAGTTTCTAACCTCCACAGAAGGGCTTTCAGTGTCCTTTTCTCTTATTGCTAATTGTCTCTTTTGATGAGGTGCATGGCTCGTAGCTGAAGCTGGTTTTTGGGATAGAAGCGCAGCACACAATGGTAGCGATTGTACCAACAACAGCATTAAAGCTGGCCTTATTGAGGCTGCTGCTGCTTGTTCTTGGGGGAACTCAACGGTTTTTCTGATCAACTTCTGTGGCATGATGACGGTATTTATTGTTGCCAATTCAACATCTGCGCTTGACCCACGCTTCACACAGATGTTATAAGTGGTCTTAGTAGGAGTAAGTAAGAAACTTTATTTAGGCAGGGTGGCCCATTCAGCTACGAGGCTGGTATCCAGAGGGGTCCTGCATGAATTTAACAATTAGTACAATATAACTTAACTAAACTTCAATATTTTAGAAATGGAAAGTTTAAACTAATTACCTACTAAAACGGAAGAGAAATAGTTACATAAATGTATATAATAAAAATGTGGAAGAACTCTAACTAAAGTGTCTTTTTATATAATTCTTGAAAGTGTTTAGTGAGTGTTTAGCATTTTTAGCTTCGGCTGGAAGAGAATTGTACTGAATAGAACTCGAATACCTAAAAGTCCTTTTACCTAAGCTAAGTTTAGGTTTGGGCAGGTGTAGGTCGTTATTGCGTCTAGTATTATAGGAGTGAAGATAACTATTTCTAGTAAAATATTTACTTAAATAGGTCGGAACTAAATCATTAAGACACTTAAAAACTAAAATACACTTGTGGATTTTCCTACTTGTGGCTAGATCTACCCAGTTGAGGATGTCGAATGCTTCTCTGGAAGTGTCTCGCTGGAGAATTAGGCGAGCAGCCCTGCTTTGTAGGCGCTGTAGATTGGTGCTACAACCAGCTGCCAGCTCACCCCATGCTGTGCCAGTGTAACTTAAAATAGGTTGAATCAAGCAGTGTATACACATTTAGTCTTTTTTTTCTCTAAGTCTGCTCCCTTATTTCCTGCTTTAAAGTCCCAAGATTCGATGCCAGTTTCTGGACCTTCTTCAACCTCGGAAAGCATTTTCCTGTGCAAATGTACAGACCCTCTGATGCTTGCAAATCTGCTCCAATAATCTCTGAAATTATGCCTTTGAGATCAATCTGAGACCGCCCAAATACAGAAATTTGCTGATTTGGATTTAGGAGGACATTGCAAATCAAGCAATGAAAAGAAGATCACAAAACTGAAGTTTTTTTGGGAGTGGACCCAAGCGCCATCTTACAACTGCACTGTAAGTATAGCAGTGAGTGCTTTATTTGGCCTGCTAATTTCATTGGTTCTCAGTTGTGCCATACAAAAAAAAAAAAAAAAAAAAAGTGACAAGATCCATGTGTCCACTGTTTTATTGCCTAAATTTATATACACAAACCAGTACACAACATATACATTATGTGCAATTTGTTTTAATGCATGAAATCTCGAAAATGATTGGACTATTTCAGATTTTTCGCAACTGACGTTTTCTGGTGGATTCGCATATTTCCTAATTTTCTTTCCTTAATGTCCAACGATCTTCAATAGTCTTTCTCATCTTGCATCTAAACCGGGAAATTACAACGACTGGAATGTTTGAAATGATCCTGAAATCATTGTTGACGCGGCTTAGCATGTGATTGCAACTCAAATGAGTTTGTGGTACCATTTGGAACACCAAAGGCTTCCCGAACTCAGCAACACATTTTGACGTAAAATAAAAACTCTGCAAGTTTTTCGCCACCCTTTAAACAATGTTTGAACACAATTTTCAAACAGCTGCATGTTGAGCCAACTGTCGTTCGCCATCTTGTTTGACATTCCTCGCATACCTCACTTTTGCAAAAATATATAGTTCTCTGTGATTGGTCAATTGGAAACAATAGCTGAGAACATGGACTCCAGCTCGGTCCATCAGACGTTGAAGGGGGAGGGAGCCTGTGGACAAGCTTGAAACGTCTGAAAATCAGGCTAGCATTCTTTGAACGTGACAGCAGCTTTGTTTTTGTCCTTGACTGCTTCATCATAATCTTTGAGATCCGACAATTCTCCCTTGATATCTTTTAGCAACTGGATGCCTTCTTCCGAATCCATCAGTTTTGCTTCCAGGTGATCCTCAAGTATCTTCGCCAATTTTAAGCAACTTTTGGTAGCATATTCTTCCTTCCAGAATCCCCGTGATTTCACCAAATCAACAATCTCCTTTGCTGAGAACCTGAGAACTAATTGCTCTACTTCTGCCAACAGCTCCTCGCCAGGTGAATTTTCCATAACTTTCAATGTACTCACCCTGTCACCCGGAAATTGTTTTCCTGTCTGAGCCCCCAAGTGTTACTCTCCACCTGAAGCAAAACAGTCCATCTTCATCTAAACTAAACTTTTTCTACCATGAGGGCAATGCATGGGGTCTTAAAAACGTTGCTAAGCAACTTTGCAAGGGGTCAGACTTCCAGTTCCGGTCCTAACGGAAGTCTGATTCTAGTCCTAACATTCGCACATGCCAAGAAAAAAAACATAAGAAACTGAAGACTGCAGAACCAAATTTCAGGCTGGGGAGAACTACTGAAAAACGGATACATTTTTGGCAAAAAAACTTAAAAAAGAGCTGCGGTATGTATGAGGCAATAGATGTCACGTGCAGTGTAATGCATAAGTCCTCATTGTTTATGGCTAAAGTTTATCATAACTTTGGTGTTCGTTTTCAGCCTTGTATATTTCTAGAAGCATTTCCCGTTGCCACAGAAAGTTTTGTCCTGACTGAACAATTAGCAGAGAGTTTTTGCGATCCTGTAGCGGTATCCATCAAATAATCCAATCCATCAAACATTTGTATACGCTTATTCTCAAACCTTCTGATGGTGAACTTAAAAATGCAAGCCAAAATCGTTCCCTAAAATAAGTAAAATACAGTTTGAATGTGTGCATGTTCTGCAGATCCAAAGGGTGTTGAGTTTGAATGGGATTCAGCTATCTTTGCTTACAAGTATTATTGTACAATTAAATTGCCCTCCACCTGCTGATTTGTAACCCAGAAGAAATGATCAAGAAAGTTTGCAATCTTAAGCTCGCAGATTGGCCACGTTCATTCGAATAGCAGATAACTTTTTTCTTATTAGTCTGAGAAGAATGATTTTACAACTTACCTAATTCATTTTCGTACGCCTCGATGATGGCGTTTAGGGCCTCTACCTTTGGCCGGGCCTGGTGTTGTCAGGGTCCTGGAACCCTATTTCTGCTGGCCACCATGTTGTTTTTCTGTCACTGCCTTAATTGGCACGGTCTGTCAGGCCTGTAGTAAGTAATAATATTAATACATTTAATTTGATCAATACATTGTGTGGTAATCAAGGTACAATTGATTAATCAAACTTTTGTTTTCAAAATAACTTTCCAGCTGCAAAAGAATTCTTTTGGCATTTGTTACCCTGGCATTTCCGTTTGCCTTGTGGGACTGTAAACTGGAAAGTCCCCCCTTCCCTCACCCTTTGGAATGCAAGCTTGATGTGGCTCAACTTTAGCCCAAAACCTGCAATCTTGTTTGCCATACTTTTTGTTAACCTTTACCCTCACAAGTAGTTTTGGTCGGATGCCTTTTCAATACAGTATTTTGTACTTTCGATGGCAAAATTTACTGTAAAGCTTGATTCCAGAAAGCGTTGTTGACTTGTTTTTGTGACATTGACCAGCTCTTGTAGAGCTTTGACATCTTCAAGGGAATCATAAGCTGTACATGTGACTCCCAAGACATCGGAAACTGAACCTTCTGGGGAGTATTTTTCTCTTATGGGGAAAACCTCGAACAACAACAGTGTGTCCAGAAAACCTGACACTGACTCTCAGAAAGGACTTAATATATCATGCTTGAATAAAGCGCTGACAGTTTGTTTGCTGTCAAAAGCCTTCCCATGGTGGGCAAAGAGGACGTCTTTCTTTTCCTGCAGCCAGCTCACAAAACTTTCCAGTCCCAGTGTTTTCACACTGCATGTACTGGGTTTCTCTCATAGAATAACCTATCCCCATTTGTTGTCAGGTTAGTAATACGGGATGCTGCTGAGCTGATTGGCTTTGTGGGTATTAGTTAGGTGTTGAATACATCTTTACCATGGACAGCAGATAGCTTGGATATCAGGATCAGCAGCTGCAGTGTAAAAACATAATCAAAGTAAAAGTTTGAAAACGTGCTATTTTTCAAGGTGTAATAAATTATTACCAGATAACTAGTACGTAATAATTTATATTATCTCGAGGCCGGTTGTCTCCAAATTACACAAGACGGGTATGATTGTCAGAAGTTAGCAGATGCTCAGGTGCGGGTGGTATCACAGGTGCAGGAACTTTTTCTTTGTCACAGCTGTGCCACATGCCCAGATAACTTTTATGAGATGTTCCCTCTCGAATTTCACTGTGATGCAGATTATTGCCTCTGTTCTCCTTTAATTCAATTCTCCTTTTCTTGACTTCTCTCTTTGTTTCCTCTTCTCTGCCTTCCTGCACTGAACTACTGCTCTCAGTTTGTTGACTGTTCCCAGTGAAAGACAATTTTTCTCATTTACCTACAGTCAGTGTTATACAATAAGATGTAAAAAAAATATTGGAATTCGAGGGCATAATCTTGTGTGAGGGCAAATTGGCTGTTTGCAGAAGCAGCTTGCATGTGAAAGGAAATGTGTGCATGCACCACAGTTTACCAGCTGTATGCTTATTGAAATGTGTGGACCAGTAAATGTATTTTCATGTGTCAGTGGCAATATTATGTATTTTTATTCAGTCAAAGGTGTAACAGCAAAGTTACTGGGAATGAAAGGCTGTTTTGAAAAGTTGTATTAATTAATTCTGGTAAGTCAAAGAATATTGCCGTCCATGTAACATTTTAGTGTAAGTTTTGATGTTATCTTCCCAACTTTCTGTGTAATTTTTCAAATATTAGATTTGCCTGACACTGCACTGTCCACTGCATGATAATACCTTGAGTTGAGAATAATCGTGTTTTCTATTTAAACTTACTAAAGAGACATACTCATGCCCCAGGTTCTTTTGGCATGCAGTTGCCTTGACTCTGAAATCCAGGCTTTCAGAGCCACTGTTGTGTCTGGCTTTAGGTACCTTTTTGGCAACAGTGTTGTCAAAAGATTCATTTGCCAGGGTACTGACACATGGGGCCAATTTGTGTGCATTCTGAGCATATAAAGAAAACAGTGCATGCAAATCTGCTCTCAGGCTATCTTCTTTCAAGTTGGATCCATGTGGCAGGGATGACTGCTTGTACATCTGTGGATTGCTTTCGTATTTACACCATGAGACACATTGTCCATGTTCTCTAAACGAATGAGGCACAATACTTAGCAGGCTGAGTTGGATGGCTGCTGCATCACTCTTGTTCTGATACAGGGCATACGGAAAGCATTTTTGCAGGTATTTAATCATTTGAGTTGTTAAAACTATATGTTGCTTTTGTGATTTATACTTGCTTGTTGCCAGCGCTTTCCTTGCATGGTTTATGTCGGACCACTTTTTGACCTCATTGGCAACTTGTTGTTTTACTCTGGCCATAGTTGTGCTGTCATCGTCTCCAATCAGTGTTCATACTTCTTAGTTGCCAGCCTTACCACAGTAAGGTCTGCTTCCATATCCTTTGAGCTTCCTCCCAAGTTCAACCTGCAGTTATGCTCCCTTGGTTGTCTTGTGGCACACACCCTACAGTTTGTGATTCTAGTCCCGACACCGATAATCTTTCCAGTTTCTTTTCCAATGAGGCTGCCATGCCCTTCAAGAATATACAATAGAACTGATTAATGAGTCTTGTCTCTGAAGACCTGATGATATTTATACGTGTAGGGGTATGCAGACAAGTCATATTCAAAACATGTTAATATTAATAGTTTGGAAACATGAATATTATTGTATAAGTTATAACAAGGTGGGGATGTTGGAGGGTAGGGGAGGCTTAATACATACAACATGTTGTACCTTACAGACTATTGTAAGCTCTTTCATTGCTATGTTGTTGCCAACCCATGTCATATGCTCCTTGAGCTCCACAGCTTTTTTTTCTATTGGAATGCAGTCAGCTGCAACTGCAATAAATATGTTGGCAATATTATTTTTAGAGTTGGAGTTTATTTTCTGTAAAAAATCTTTTTCGATAGGGACACTGACAAAATTATTAGTTGAAGTCCTTGATCATTTTTCAAATATATTTTGTTGTGAATTGTTACAGTGTTCAAGGAAGATTATCACGACAATGACAGATTTGACATACTTTTTTCGCTGCTCCTCGCCTCTTCCTCCAACAACGCCTTTTCAATTGACTTTGCTGACAGCCTATCCACACCTTTTCCTGCTTCCCTTTCTTTTGTTTTTAAAGTCTTGATTAATTCCCTGGATGTTCATGGCAGCTAAGAAGTTGTTTACAGGAGTTTCCCCAATACCTGCTTGTAACATGCCTGCAAATTGAGTAACTGATAATGAGTTCTTTATGTTGGATATATTTTCTAGATATATGGCTTAAGTTGAACAATCAATTTGAAAGTACATTACCTGTGTGACTTTGGTGTTTACATCTAAAATTATGACTCCTCGATGTGAATCAGGTGTGCAATGTGTCTTGCCATTTAGGATCTTGTTTTCTTCTCCACACTTGCATCTTATGTACTGTGTAACAATAAGTCCGAGTTCAGTGAAATAGGTCGGTCTTTAATTGTTGTATATCAGTGTACGGTCACAGGAGAACTGTCTATATAATTATTCATAATCGGGGGTGAATCATATTTCAGATCACGTGTGAGGCATCTCGTTACATCTTTCCCCTTATAAAGAACATGCGGAACCGCGACGCCTAACAACACAACGCTAACAAAACAAATAGTACATATATTGTCACTGCTGCATCCAAGAGTCTCCACCGTACTTGGTCATGAGTATGCAGTCTTAAAACAAACTATAAACGGTATAATTTTCTTAATGGACACTGTAGAGATCATTGGTGTGTCCTAGGTCAACGCCCTACACTGACGATATTACGAAGTCCTTGTGCCACACGGGCTTCCGTTGCAGGCGGCTGGACCTGCGTGGGCCAGTGTTGTCTGGGTAGGGTGTGTCTCTAGTGCTCGGCCCATGGCTGGCGGAGAAAGGTCTGGCCTGCTCAGTGGTCGGTGGCTCGTTGGCTGGTGTACTGGGTTTGACACGCTCGTCCATGGTGGGTGTTGGTAAGACCTCCACAGCACCAGGTAGTTCGGGTACTGGCGGTTCCTTGGTTTTCAGGATGTGTCTGCGGTTGCGCCTATACTCCGTGTCGCCAACCTTCACCATGTAGCTCCTGTTGTCGAGACTCTGGGTGCAGGTTCCAGGATGCCACGTGTCCTGGCCAGGCGGTTTCATTCGCACCGTTTCTCCGGTGAGGATAGGCTGCAAAGGCTTGGCCTTCTTGTTATAATAGTACTGCTGTCGCTGCTTGGCTCCGGTCAGTGCCCGAGCATCTCCATTGATGTCAAAACGGGGCTTTAAAAGGGTGCCTGCCATCGGTAGCAGTGTCTTACACCGGCGTCCCATGAGCCGCTGTGCTGGGCTTGTTCCTATTCCCTCGGTTGGGGTGTTGCGCCAGTCCAGTAGCGCCAAGAACTCGGACTGGCCAGAGGCTTTGCACTTGCGGAAGAGATTCTTTACGGTCTTAACAGCATTCTCGGCCTTGCCGTTTGACTGTGGGTACCGAGGCGATGACGTCACGTGATCAAGGCCCCAGGTTCGCGCAAAAACTGAGAATTCCGCTGAGGAAAACTGGGGGCCATTGTCTGTTACTAGCACATCGGGAATCCCAAATCTTGCGAAAATTCCTTTGAGCTCCTTTATGACTGCCCTTGAGGTGAAAGATGTCAGACGCGCGACCTCTATGAAGTTGCTGAAATAGTCGGATACGACCAGCAGGGTACGACCGTCATGGTCGCACGGATCAGCGGCTACTTTTGACCAGGGTCTTGCGACAAACTCGTGTTGCTGGATGGGTTCCCGGCTCTGGGCACTGCGATGAGCCAAACAGACGTCACATTTGGCGATGAATTCTTTCGATTCAGTTTGCATCCTTGGCCAGTAGAGGCTTTCACGTGCTCGCCGGATGCAAGCCTCGATACCCATGTGAGAGGAATGGGTGGCTGTCATCAGTTCCTTGCGAAGTGCGACTGGAACAACCAGTTGGTGCCCTTTGAACACCAGTTCCTCTTGCACTGTGAGTTCATCACGTATATCAAAGTAAGGATACAGGCATTGTGGAACATCTGATCTGCTGTCAGGCCATCCCCGACATATCACTGACCGCAACTCTCGGAGGGTGGGGTCATCAGTTGATGCATGCTTGATTTGCTGCCATCGAGCTTCACTGACGGGAAGGTACTCCTCGTGGTTGATCTCCAGCTGGTGCGTAAATTCCGACGCATTCACTTCCGGCAGAAAGGCCCTGCTTAGGGTGTCTGCGAGGAACATGTCCCGGCCCTTCTTGTACTTTAGCTCGAGATTGAACTTTTGGAGATGTAGCAGCATTCGCTGGAGACGCTGTGGTGCCGAGTTGAGCGGCTTACGTACGATGGCCTCCAAGGGCTTGTGATCCGTTTCGACGGTGATCCCATCTCTCCCGTATATGTATGTGTCGAACCTCTCACAAGCAAAAACTATGGCTAGGAGTTCCTTCTCTATTTGCACGTAGCGTGTCTCGGCAGATGTAAGAGCCCTTGAGGCATATGCTACAGGCTGCCCATTCTGCAACAGCGCAGTTCCTAGCCCATATTGAGATGCGTCACACTGGAGTGTGACTTCGTCATCCAGGTTGTAGTAGCGGAGAACAGGCGTGCGGGTAACTGCCTCCTTTAACTGGTTTAATGCTGTGACTTGCGCATTTTCCCAGCACCACTCGACATCCTCCTGTGTAAGCTCTCTTAAGGGTTTTGTCAGGTCCGACAGGTTGGGAAGAAATTTGCTCAGGTACTGAGCCAGGCCCAGTAGACGCTGAACTCCTGCTTTGTCTGTTGGGTCTGGCATCTCGCGTATGGCCTTTACTTTGGCTGGGTCGACTCGCAGGCCCTCGCCGGTTGCGACGTGGCCAATGAAAGGCACTTCCGTCTGCCTTAGTACGAGCTTGTCAGCATTGAGCTTGAGCCCGTACTCTTGACACCGCTGAAGGAAGGCAATCAAATTCTTGTCGTGGTCTTTCGTTGCTAGCTCGTAGGTTTCCCCGAAGGCAACAACGACAAAGTCGTCAGCCACAACTTCTACGTAAGGCACCCCTTCAACTAGCTCATGCATTTTCCGCTGGAAGACTTCTGGGGCTGACCGGATCCCAAAAGGCATGCGCTTCCAGCGATACCGGCCGAACGGGGTGTTGAAGGTCGTTAGGAAGGATGAGTCCTCGTCCAGTTTGACGTGCCAGAAGCCATTTCTCACGTCAAGTTTCGTGAATACTTTGGCTCCGTGCAACCGCGTGGCCACATCCTCTATCGTGGGAAGTGGGTAGTGCTCCCTCTGAATGGCTTTGTTTAGGTCCTTGGGGTCCAGGCACAATCTCAGCTTTCCATTTTTCTTTGGGACGACAACCAAAGAGCTGACCCATGGCGTGGGCGTGGTTACGGTGGCAATGATGTCTTTTCCTACCATGTCGTCCAGCTCCGATTTCAGGGGCTTTCTGAGTGCAACAGGCACCTTGCGTGGTGCGTGCTGTACGGGATTGATGGTCTGGTCAATCTTTATGTGGTACTCGCCATCCAGCTCACCAACGTCTTCTGAGAACACTTGGGGATACCGGCGCAGAAGGCTCTCTTTTGACATGCCAGCTTTAAAAGTGTCATCCTTGACTGCATAAACGGTGGCGTTGCCTGCCTTTGGCTTGTTAATGGCATTATTATCTGTGTACGTGATAATGTTCATGCCGATGCATGCCTTTCGCCCTAGGATTGGGCGGATTTCGTCATTTTATACCAGCTTGCAGTCCAGCAGACACTTGAAACTGTCCCGCCACACTCTGATGATGACCTGTCCAACAACTGGAAGTTTTGAACCCCCATAGGCTGAGATGGCTGAGTTCACTGGTTTGACGTGTCGTAGGTCGGGATCTTTAGCTGCCTTCTTATACAGATGGACTGGGATTGTTCTGGTCCTTCGGGCCTTGTGGGTCTTCGAAGAAGCATACCGAAAGGTCCTTCACACAGCAGTTTAACCAAGTTTAATAGAAATAAACGTTCGTGGTAAAAAGAATAAGCTTCACGCGGTCAGCAAGCCATCAAAACAAAACCCTATCCCATAATAGTCACTGAAACCTAAACCAATAGGAATGAGAGCGAATGCAAAGGGCGCGAAAGTAAACAGGGAATGACGTGGCCTGAGTGAGACAGCACACTCCTCGCCTGGCATTGGAACAAATGCCACTAATAAAATATCAACGAGCTAATAACAATTGAATTGAAATGTTCGGTTTAATGTCTTTGCGTGGTCAGCCGGCTGGAGTCTTCAGCTTCTGGAACTCTTCTTCGGTCCGTAGCAGGATCAGCTCAGTTACTGGTCTTGTGTAATGTCGGCGGGAGCCTTGTTTCGTGGTGACCAACTCCGCCTTGCGTACCTTGCCGTCGGCACTGGGTAGGGCTTTAGTTATACGGGCAAGGGGCCAGTCGTTTCGTGCCAGATCTTTGTTGCGAAGGAGCACCAGATCGCCTTCCTTTAGGTTCTGGGTTTCGTGCTGCCATTTTCGCCTTGGCTGGAGCATTGGCAGATACTCTTTTCTCCATTGGGACCAGAAGATGGTTGCTAGGTGCTGAACTTGTCGCCACTGTTTGCTGAACAGGTCTACAGCGTCGAATCGTCCAGGGGGAGCTTGTAGGCTTTGGGGTTTCTGAGTCAGCAAGGTAGCAGGGGTCAGGATTTCTGGCATGGTGGGATCGGTGGGCACCGGTGTGAGAGGTCTTGCATTCACGATAGCTGCGACTTCTGCCATGAGCGTGGTGAGTACCTCGTGGGTGAGGTGGTCAGGCCGCAGGTCAGCAAACATGGAGTCCAGAATCCTCCTGGTCACTCCGATCATGCGTTCCCAGATTCCTCCGGCATGAGAGGCGTGGGGTGGATTGAAGATCCAATCGCAATTCTGTGCTGACAGGCATGCTTGTATGGCGTCGGCATCCAGTTGCTTCATGGATGTGGCTAGCTCGTTGCGTGCGCCTACGAAGTTGGAGCCACAGTCACAGCGAAGGTGGATGACGGGTCCCCGGAGAGCGAGGAACCTGCGTAGGGCATTTATGAAGCTCGAAGTATCCATACTTTCGATCACTTCAATGTGAATGGCTCGGATTGTGAGACAGGTGAAAAGCACGGCCCAGCGTTTGCTGTTGGCGTGTCCTCCTCTGGTACGGCGGGCGGATACTGTCCAAGGCCCAAAAACGTCAAGTCCCACGAAGCTGAAGGGAGGGGCTGGGGTAAGCCGATCGGTGGGTAGGTCCGCCATTTTCTGCTGTTGTTGGCGCCCTCTTAGCCTTTTACACTTAATACATTTGTCGATTACTTTGTTGACAAGTCGTTTCCCTCCTATGATCCAGAAACCACTGCTCCTGATTAAGCCAAGGGTGAAATGCCGACCCTGGTGTTGGACTTTAGCGTGGAAATGCTGCACGATTAGGGTGGACACGTGATTTGATCCTGGGAGGATGAAAGGGTGACGCTCTTCATAGTCAAGGTTGGCCTGCTCCAATCATCTGCCAAGACGCAGAAGTCCATCTGAATCGATGGTCGGGCTTAGTTTGATGAGGGCACTCGTCTTGGGTAGCCTTTCGCCATTTGAGAGGTGAGCGATGTCTGGCGAAGGATTTGTACTGGACGGTCTTGAGGACAGTGGTCTTAGCTTGGGTAAGGAGCTTGACATCGAGGGATGTGCTCTGTTGTGCAGGTGGATTTCGCTGTGCCCGAGTCCGCTGGGAGAAAGATCGCACTATCCGGGTCAGCTTCGCAAGTGCCCTGATGAGAGTAGTCCATCGGGAAAATCTGGAGAAACGCTTTGAACCAAGGGATTGGCTGGTCTGTTTCTTGGTCATGAAGGTCTGTACTTTCACCTCTGGACGGACTTCGGGGTCGTCGTTTGCGGTTTCTGCTGCTAGGCTGCCCATTTGTGTGTCGGTGGCTGGGTGTGCGACATGAAGGAACTGCGGTCCACTCAGCCATGGGCTACTATCTAGCTTTTGCGTGTGGACTGAACGTGTGGCGAGGTCAGCAGGGTTGAGGTGGGTGGGAACGTAGTGCCACTGTGATGGGGAAGAGGACTTCCGAATTTGCTCCACTTGATTGCTGACATAGATGTAAAACCGACGGCTCTCGTTGGTAATGTAGCCAAGTACCACTTTGCTGTCTGAGTAATAGGTCGCTGTTTCCAGCTCTACGTCCAGCTCTTCCATTACCAGAGCGGTCAGCTCAACTCCGAGTACGGCTGCACACAGTTCCAGGCGAGGAATAGTTGTAGCGCGTGACGGTGCAAGCTTCGCCTTTCCAAGGAGGAAGGAGACCTCCACTTGTCCATCGGGGTGGACCGTTTTCAAGTAGGAAACTGCTCCGATGGCCTCGTTAGACACATCGCAGAAGGTGTGGATTTCTCGACGATTCGCCTCTTCGATGGGCAAGGTGACGTAGGAGCGGGGAACCTTGACCTCCCTGAGGGCCAGGAGGGTTCTACACCAGTTCTCCCAAGCCGGCTTGTGGCAGTCGGGAAGAGGCTTGTCCCAGTCACCTGGTTCCAGGGTGCAAGAATGGGATGTCATGGCTTTCAGGAGAAACTTGCCCTTCATGATGACTGGAGCTGCGATTCCGAGGGGGTCGTACAGCCCATTGATGACGGACAAGACTCCTCGTCTCGTGAACGGTTTGTTCTCAATAGCCATTCTGAAGGTGAATGTATCAGTTCCGATGTCCCAGAACACACCGAGAGATCTCTGTATTGGGGCAATGTCCCTTGACAGGTCCAAATCGCGTAGATCGGATGCTTGATCTTTGCTAGGGAAGGCTTGTGTCACATCAATGTGGTTAGACGCGATCTTGTGAAGGCGTAGATTAGCGGTCGCTAGCATGCCTTGGGTTCGACGTAGCAAGTCGATGGCTTCGGTAGGTTTGGCAACAGATTTCAGTCCATCGTCGACGTAAAAATTCCTCTCTACGAAGTTCCTGGCATCTGAGCCAAACTTTGCTTCCCCAATTTCAGCTGTTCTTTTGAGGCAGAAGGAGGCCACTGCGGGGGATGATGTATTCCCAAAGACGTGGACTTTCATTCTGTATTCGGTCAGCTCTCCGCTTGGGTTGTTGTCCTTGTACCAGAAAAATCGCAGGAAATCTCTGTGGCTCTCCTGGACGATGAAGGAGTGAAACATCTGCTCGACATCGGCCATAAATGCCACAGGATTCTGGCGGAAGCGTAACAGTACGCCCAACAGGCTGTTGGTGAGGTGTGGGCCGGGTAGCAACAATTTGTTCAGGGAGACTCCATTGGTTTCAGCTGCGGAGTCAAACACCACCCTGATCTTTCCCGGCTTCTGGGGATGATATACCCCGAAGTGAGGCAAGTACCAGAATGCACCGGGGTCTTCAGGGTTTGCTGGAGGTACTGGCTCGGCATGACCATGGTCGAAGAGGTTCTGCATGAATGCAAGGTAATGTTCTTTCATCAGCGGCTTCCTGTCCAGACTTCTTTGTGTTGACTTAAACCGTTTCAGTGCTTCCTGTCGGTTGCTGGGAACGTGGTTGATCGCTAGGCGAAATGGGAGGGGTGCTACCCAGTTGCCTTCTTCACTCTGGTTCACGCCTTTGTCCATGATGTTGAGGAACCGTCTGTCCTCTATGGAAAGGCCCAATCTGTTGTCGTCTTTAGTGCAGTGGAAGACTTTCGTGCCTAGGCCGTCTTCAAACTTTCCAGCAAGAAGTGACCTGTGTTTCGCACTCGTCAGTTGGTTGGCTGCGACTTCTGACCCGACTTCGTGCTTGATGTGGAAGCGGTTTGGGCAGGGTTGCAAGAGTGAGGGTTTGCTGTTGTAGAGGATCTGTGTCCTGTAGGCATGGGCTACCGGCGGCTTGTGTGCGCCGTTTAGACATACATTTCCCAAGACCACCCATCCAAGGTCAAGTCTTTGGGCCCAAGGTGCTTTCCTTGGTCCGTTTCGCGACTCATGCACTTTTAGGAGCTGGGGGGCATCTCTTCCGATAAGCAGTAAGACTTTGGCATCAGGATCGAGCTCCGGGATCTGATCAGCGATCGATTGTAGATGGGCGTGGTGTCTCGCGGCGTCAGGGGTTGGAATTTCCTCTCTCTCGTCTGGGATTGCATCGCATTCTGTCAGAGCGGGCAGGGAATGTCTCTTGGTGCCGTCTAGCGACTCGATTACAAGGCCTTTCGCGTGTCTTCCTTGGGCCTGACTGGTCCCTGCGCAGGTTTTGAGGGTGTAAGGGGTGGCTTCTCCTTTCAACTCCAACAGCTCAAAGAGTTCGGGCTTGGCAAGGGAGCAGTTGCTCTGATCATCGATGACGGCATAGGCTCTGACCTTCATCTTGGGGTGGCCGTTGACGTAGATACTGGCAAGACATATCTTGGAACATGACTTGCTAGTGACGGAATCTCCGCACACCTCTGTGCAGCTGGTCCTGATGTTGTGTGGCTCCTCGCCGTAATTCTGGACATCGGCTTGCCCTGCATTATAGTGTTCTCGACCAGGTGCAGTGTCGCTGGTTGGGTCTGGGTGAAGCGCCGATACGTGTCCTTCGCTCTGGCACTCTGTACATTTGATTTGAGCTGTACAGTTCTTAGCGAGGTGGGCGCATGTTGCAACGCACCAATCTTGTGTTGTACTAGGAGCTGTTTCCTTTCAGACAGTGGTTTCATCCTGAAAACACGGCATTTCTGGAGTGGGTGAGTCTTTCGGTGTACCACGCACCAGTTCCTGGGGTCTAGAGTGACTGGTGGTCTGGTTCTCGGGTCCGACACGGCAGTCTTGTTTACTGTGAAGCCTGGCCCTTGGTTCTGGTTTCTGAAAGGCCTGGAGTGGGCCCATGCTGGTCCACTGAATTTCCTTTCGGGGGTTTCCATAACCAGGTATGGATTGTTTCTTTCGCGAGAAAGGTCTTGGATGAACTTGGAAAATTCAGCAAAAGGGGGGTAATCAACACTGTGCTGGGTCTTGTAGCGAAAGGCTTGCTTTCGCCACCTGTTCTGGATGTTTTCAGGAAGCTTGGTCATGATGGGCTGTAAGAAGGCGGGCTCATCGAGAATTCTGAGGCCAGCAAGCCCTCCGTCTTCTTTGGCACACTGTAGTTCTAGCAGCAAATCTCTCAGTTCTTGGAGTTGCTTGTTATCCTTGTATCCTATCTTAGGAAATGTTTTGAGTTTGTTAAGATGCACTTGAGTCATCACGGCACTCGAGCCAAAACGCTCGCCTAACTTCCTCCAGGACTCCTCTACGCCCCTTTTGGGGTTTGCGATGAACGCGTTCCTTAGCCGTTGGACGAGTTTCTTAGATTCTTTAGAGGTGTATTCGATCATTAATGACAACTCATCACTTGGGGTAATGTTAATGTTCCTAATCATATTTTGGAAAGCAGCCTTCCAGGTGTGAAAGTTCTCTGGGCAGTCGTTGAACCTTTCAATTTTGTTAGCTATAAGCTCCTGCCTGGCCATGAATTGGATGTAGGGTTCCATTGCTTCTGGGCCGGAGGTGCTATGGGAGGGAAAGCCTGCACTGAAAACTTTCCTCTCAGCTGGTGCTGGGCGCTCCTCGCTCTTGAAGCCTGCCCTTGGCTGTTGCTCTTGATCCGGAATGTGCTGGTCATGAGGTTGCATATTTACAAACTCTCGAACCCGCTGGTCGGGGTCCAGAAGGGGTAGGTCTGGTAGATCGTGAGATTCGTCCTTTAAGCCCAGTTCTTTATCGATTGCGTCGGCCCGGGCTAGGGCGACCGCTGCCTCTATTTTGAGGCGTAAGTTTTCCTTCCTGGCTTCTTGTTCTCCTTTTTCTTACAAATGCTAATTCCTCTCACTCCATCAGCAGCGCAGATTCGGTCTCTAGTTCTTTCATCTTTTCCTGCCATTCGGCCTTTTTTAGCGCTGCGGCTGCTTCGGCTTTCGCTTGGGCTCGCAAAGATGTCGAAGAAGACGTTGAGTCACGTGACCCGGATCGAGCTGATGCATTTTCTTGAAGCAAATCGTTCTTTCGCTCGACTCCTTCATTAATTGCAGCTTGTACAAATTCTTTACGAGTTTTCATTAGTTCATCCACGGCCCGGCGTTCTTCACAACACTCGGGCGTGCTAGCGTGTACAGTATAATCCATCAATGATAACCAGACAACATGATATTCGTTGAAAACTGATCTTACCCTTGCGACGGCTGACCGTAACTTTGCAATCGCATCAGGCGTTTCCTGGAGTCCCGAAATGGCTGCCATGGTTCTCTCCCAAAGCCTTTCCAGTTTGGGTCTGTCCGAGAGAAATCTGTTCTCGATGAGTTTAGCCGTAGGCTTCGAGATCCTCTTTGGTCGAGTTGATTGTTCGTCGCGCTTACCGCTATCCTTTCCTCCAGAAGGAATGTTCTCCGTTTGGCGAGCGCTTTGAACTTCATCTTTGTCAGCACCAATATCGTTTGATTGCACGTATAAGTCACCGGTTGCCGGGCTCGTTGAGACGTGAGCGAGCGGCACTCGGAAATCGATCGACTCCAAATCCATGTCGAGAGACATCTTGCGTGGTGATTGTAATTCTTTTTACTGTTCTGGTCCTTCGGGCCTTGTGGGTCTTCGAAGAAGCATACCGAAAGGTCCTTCACACAGCAGTTTAACCAAGTTTAATAGAAATAAACGTTCGTGGTAAAAAGAATAAGCTTCACACGGTCAGCAAGCCATCAAAACAAAACCCTATCCCATAATAGTCACTGAAACCTAAACCAATAGGAATGAGAGCGAATGCAAAGGGCGCGAAAGTAAACAGGGAATGACGTGGCCTGAGTGAGACAGCACAGGGATGACATTATACTGGGCGCCCATGTCTGCTTGGAATCGTAGACAGTTTCTGGACTCCAGTCGAAGAGTCACGAATTGTGAATCATCTAGTGCGACAGCAGCGATGTCATTGACGGTGTACATTTCCTCGGAGTCTGCTGCGGAATCGAATTCCTCGTCAACCACTCTTACACTTCGGTGTGTGTTCGTTTCGCTCTGTTTGTTGCTGCGGCACATGGAGGCGAAGTGGTTCATTTTCCCACACTCGTTGCATGTTTTGCCGCGGGCTATGCAGTTGTCTGCTCCGTGAAACCGACCGCAGTTCCCGCAGGCTTTCTTAGCGTCGTTGGCTTTATCTCTTTGGCCACGTGGGAATTTCCGGTATTTCCGGTTGAAATTTATGGCGCTCACTGTATCTCCTTGACTGACCTCTTTCATTTGGGCGGCCGTGCTCTCGGATGCACAGCAAATCTCGTCTGTTTTCTGAAGTGTAAGGTTTGCCTCTCTCAGCAGCCTTTCCCGAACCTTCGCGTCGCGGATGCCAAACACCAAACGATCGCGTAATATTTCCTCGGGTGTGATCGATGCGAATTCACCACCTTCGGCGAGTTTCTTCAGAGCCGTCTTGTACTGGTCATACGTCTCGCCGGCTTCTTGAGCGCGTTTGTTGAAGCGATACCGCTCGAACGGAACGTTTTTTCGAGGTTGGCAATACTCCTCAAATTTCTTTAGCACCGCGCCAGTTTTGTCGTTGTCTGTCTCGTTGAATGTGGAGTATACGTCTCTTGCGTCTTCCCCGATTATCGTTAGTAGGGTAGCTACTTGCACTGGTTCAGTTTTTTGTTGAGCGCCGTAGCGAGCGCGTAGTTGTCCCATGCGAGGCGAAACTTCCATTTCTTGGCCACGTTGGCGCCGTGGATTTCTAGTTGCGGCGGCGGCGGCAAAGTAAATCCATTGGCCATTGTTTCTCAAACACGTCGTCCGTCTACAGGTTCGTGTTTTCACCAGCTGCCACCATGTAACAATAAGTCCGAGTTCAGTGAAGTAGGTCGGTCTTTAATTGTTGTATATCAGTGTACGGTCACAGGAGAACTGTCTATATAATTATTCATAATCGGGGGTGAATCATATTTCAGATCACGTGTGAGGCATCTTGTTACATACTGGATGCTGGCCAATCTATACTGTACATCCTCAGTTGCATGTCTTAGCTCCAGCGGTTGATTGCAGGCAATGCACGCTTCTAAACCTTGAGCTAATACACTAAGCTTGACGACTTGATGGCAGTACATCAATTTCTTTAGATCTGGAGTTAACTATGGCGCAAATGAATTTCAAATGCATTTTGTTTTCATTGGGGCGTGTTGATCAACTATTTGCATGAATAGATCACGCCCAAACAGAAACCGGATCAACAGGAAATAAAAAGTTGTCCCATGGGACTGATCATAGTTGAAATGTTTGAAGAAGCGACAATTCACATATTTTGGGGGTGTTTTTCACATAGAACTTCAGGCAAGTAATTCTGTGGATCGACTCTGGTCACAAAATCTATTGTTTCTCAACCCTAAGGGCCCAGCATAAACAGAACTTGAGCCACCAGTGGAGTGAATTGAGGTTTCTTTGAACTCTTAGAACTGTTTATAATACTCTCAGTCTTGGTAGACATTCAGTGGGAATTTGAAGCAGTGATTCTTCCAATCCTCTGCTCTTGCCATTTGTTGTTGGAATGCTGCCCCTTGTTGATACTTCAATTCTATCTACATAATCTGTTGTCATTTGACAGTGTTTTTGCACCCCCGGCAAGATGGCGGAAAATACCTTGAAACGATATATTCTGAAGCTGACTCCCCAATGGTACAGCTGAGTGCCACGTTAAACATCCCAGCAGCTCTGATGGCTGTTGGACTTGACTATTACCAGCCCAGTAATATTGCCCAGGGATATAGTTTGGGCTATAGTGTGAAAAATCGTCACTATAAGACATGTCATGCAAGAAGCAAAGCTGACTACTCCACGTGTATGGCGTTTTTCCTGCTCCGCAAAATTCTAAACATGTAAGAATTTGTTATGAAGAGCACTTGCAATTCCATACATAGGTTTGGCCAAATGATTCTAGCTTTGATAAAGCTAGCAATAAAGCCTACTTCCAATGTCGCTTTAACCTTGCCTTATCTCCTTTGAACTTTGTGGCACTAAGTGAAAATTTAAGCTTAATCTAGATTTACCAAAACTGATCGGTTCTCCTCAGTTTCAGGCTAAAGCTAGCTTTAGCTGACATGTATCTAGCTATAACTTTCTAGTGGAACCACTGAACTGTACTGAATTGTATCCTGTGCCTGTGATAAGCACATTGATTCAGTTGAGGTCCCTGTGCTCAAATTCCAATGCGCATTCAGCCCCAGCAAGTGCAAGTGCTGTTTGCTTTAGTACACTGAGTGCCTCCACGTGAGAGTTAAATGCAAAGTTTTCCATGCTATGGCCTCCTTTTTGAAAGTTAAATGCAATGAAAAACTGGTTATTGGGGAAAACTAACAGAAACAAAACAAGGAAGAAAACACAAGGGTCAAAGAGCCAGTAACGCCAGTAATAGCTGTACCAGGGTAACAGCAGTAGCTAGTTGAAGTAGCAAGAATGATCGAAATAGCAGAAGCAGAAGAATATTAGTGATGCTATATTGGTATTTACTATTGGAAATTACACCTGGCTTTTGCGTGAAAACATTAGTATGCTGGTCCCATAAAGATATACTGTATTGTTGGTGTGGTAGTAATACTGCACTAGTAATAGCTATGCCAATATTGTAGAGGTCAGTATAAAAGCTGAGTCACAACTGTATGAAAGTATACTAGAAATAAGATATTTGCAGATGCCCCACGCCCAAGTAATTGATTTTGTATAACATTGCTAGAGCTCTCGTATATTATAATGTAATTAAAGGCGGATGACACTATATTAGCATTTACATGATATTGGCATGTGTCCCATTCCGGGGAGTACTCATCATAATTTTGGGTTGGGGGTGTGCCGCTTTGATAAAGCTACAATCAGTGACAAAAGTTCTTGGGACACTTTCAAAGACACAAGTCATTGACTAAGCATACTGAAAGGCGCGAAACCATTTTTCTCCCCCCTCCCCTCTGTACAATGTTGCGTGTGTTTGGGAAAACAAGTTGAGGCCACTTCAACATTGAAAGGGGGAAGGGGGGGTTGCCTTTCAACTGAAACAGTAGAGAAATTACTGAAACTGTGCGAGTGTCCCAAGACTTTTGTCACTGATTGTCTTGAATGGTTATTCAGGAATATAACAAAAAATATGCCTTAACAACTTTTATGACCTTGATTTCGGCTAATTTTCAGTAAAAGTATACTTCTGCAAAAGGCGTAATGACATCGCTCAACATCTACCGAAATCATAAAATAATTGTTTCAATTGATGCTTTGACTAACACCAACAGATGAGAAGCAAGGTTTGATAACATAATATGCTCATAAATATCGTTCCGATTTTAAAAGAAAATACTGTGAATACATATACAGTGTCGTACAGACCCACCAGATGCCCTTAGTTTGTATGTGGTTGGATTTTATATGAAATATGTGATACCGCTGACCATGCGCGGGCGCCCACAGATGCGTAATCGAATGATGTTTCTAGCCGGAGGGTCGGATGAAGGGTCTTTTTGGTCTTATTGTAAAAAATGACGATTGTTACTAGTGATTAGTGAAGGTGTAATTTGTTTGAGCAGCGGAAAACTAAAAATCGGAGCACTTTAATTATGTGCGCGAAAGTGAGCTTTTGACGGGTCAAACAAATCTGGTTACAGATGTGAGCTCAGCAGGGGGAGCCGGGTAAGAAAAGTGCCGCTAATATTGCAGCTTTAGCCGAAATAGCTACGTTGTTTTTTTGAGTTCCACCAACGGGTCCTGGCTTTAGTCCAACTTAAAAGCCGGAAAAGATGTGACAGTGTGACACTGGCTATATTGAAATGATATCACAAAATAGAACTATGAACAGTTTTCTGTTCGTATTATCTATTTATCAAGATTCTGTAAAACAAACCGATCGTGAAAACCCACCAAAATCATACCAGAGAGGAAGACGAGCTTCACTGATCACAAACCGACATTCCAATTGTGCATAGTTATTAACTCAACCCCGTAGGATTAGCGTGTCGTGTAACGATTGTCGTATGCTAATTAAATGGTTACCCAAGACTTGCAACACTTTCCTCGTTTTCTGAGCCGCTGCTGCTTAAAAATACTGTAGTACCCGGAAACGTATCTGAGCTGACAAAAGCACCTTTGAAACCAACACAATAACCGAGAAAATCTGCCTGACAAAAGATTTCTCACGAGTAACCACGAGTAACCACACCAATATTAATAACAAATACTCTGTTACTGTTTTATAATATCACAGTGGTTACTCGTGGCTACTCGTGGTATCTCTGTACATTCACAGCAAATCGTTTTCATTGTGAGCACAAATGATGTGTCTTGCGAAGCTTTTTAACCGACTAAGCGTTGAACTCTGTTCTTGCTCGGAATTTTCCGTATTAAAGTGAAATATGGCCACCACACGTAATTCACGGGTAACCACAGGTCTCACATTTCTCTGACTCAGTCTCCTGTGCTTTTGTCGGTGTAATTTAAAACTGCAGAAGGAGCACAATCTCGTATAAAATCTTTGATCAGACTCCAATTCAAAAGGTTCAATGATATCTACGTCTAATACGTTGCCTCCGCTTCACCCTTGTGCACCATTCAAACCGTGCAAAGTGACCGTTGGCCTTTGGGCGTACATGTTTATAAATCATTAAATCAGAAATCAAATCGCGAACTCTTTATAAAAGGACCATATAATAATATGCGGTATCCTATCTTGTCGGATTTAGCAGAAAAGTGCAAGTCTTTCCCGGCTGAAACTTATAGATTACAAATAAACTGATAAACGTAGTCTCAGACAATCAGTGACAAAAGTTCTCGGGACACTTTCAAAAATTGGTGTATCTCAGACACAAGTCATTGACTAAGCATACTGAAAGGTGCGAAACCATTTTTCTCCCCCCTCCCCTCTGTACAATGTTGTGTGTGTTTGGGAAAACAAGTTCAGGCCACTTCAACATTGAAAGGGGGAAGGGGGGGGGGGGTTGCCTTTCAACTGAAACAGTAGAGAAATTACTGAAACTGTGTGAGTGTCCCAAGACTTTTGTCACTGATTGTAGCAATAAAGCCTACTTCCAATGTCGCTTTAACCTTGCCTTATCTCCTTTGAACTTTGTGGCACTAAGTGAAAATTTAAGCTTAATCTAGATTTACCAAAACTGATCGGTTCTCCTCAGTTTCAGGCTAAAGCTAGCTTTAGCTGACATGTATCTAGCTATAACTTTCTAGTGGAACCACTGAACTGTACTGAATTGTATCCTGTGCCTGTGATAAGCACATTGATTCAGTTGAGGTCCCTGTGCTCAAATTCCAATGCGCATTCAGCCCCAGCAAGTGCAAGTGCTGTTTGCTTTAGTACACTGAGTGCCTCCACGTGAGAGTTAAATGCAAAGTTTTCCATGCTATGGCCTCCTTTTTGAAAGTTAAATGCAATGAAAAACTGGTTATTGGGGAAAACTAACAGAAACAAAACAAGGAAGAAAACACAAGGGTCAAAGAGCCAGTAACGCCAGTAATAGCTGTACCAGGGTAACAGCAGTAGCTAGTTGAAGTAGCAAGAATGATCGAAATAGCAGAAGCAGAAGAATATTAGTGATGCTATATTGGTATTTACTATTGGAAATTACACCTGGCTTTTGCGTGAAAACATTAGTATGCTGGTCCCATAAAGATATACTGTATTGTTGGTGTGGTAGTAATACTGCACTAGTAATAGCTATGCCAATATTGTAGAGGACAGTATAAAGGCCGAGTCACAACTGTATGAAAGTATACTAGAAATAAGATATTTGCAGATGCGCCATGCCCAAGTAATTGATTTTGTATAACATTGCTAGAGCTCTCATATATTATAATGTAATTAAAGGCAGATGACACTATATTAGCATTTACATGATATTGGCATGTGTCCCATTCCAGGGAGTACTCATCATAATTTTGGGTTGGGGGTGTGCCGCCTTAACCTGAAAACTCCTTAACCTATTTTAGACCTGACTTCAAAATGTATACCCTACCATATTTCAGACCTGACTCCAAAATGTGTTACCCTATTTCAGACCTGGTTTAGAGATTTATGTCTTTTGCAACAATTTCCGCTCTGTGTTTTCTTCCATTTGCCGTACATTGCCCACTGCAGCACATTTCTATTAAAATTATACCCTATCTCAGATCAAAAACACAAAATCGCTACCCTATTTTAGACCAAAAAGGCAAAATCTATACCCTTTTTCAGACTAAAAATGTTTCAAAACGATACCCTTTGGGGCAGCACATACTTACATGGCATAGTACTCCCCCCGTGGGTCCCATTGCTGTTTGAAGAATACAGTAATCCTATATAATATGTAGGGTGGTCTTGAAAGAAGGAAGTTCTCACGATATTATATACATCATGCCATGTCCATTTCATCCATTTATCCCCAGTACATCAAGTGGCCAAATGGTGAGTGATTACACGTTCAAATTGTTTTTTAAACCTTACTCATCATGTCCTATAAAATTCGATCCTTGTTTTGTCTCGCGTCCGCTTTTACGTGTCAATTTAATAATGTACAGGAAATCAAATGCATAGGATAAGGACCGCGTTTGAGTAAAAAGGGGGCATTCCCTGGCGTCATTGGGCTGATTGATGGTACCCATATCCACATTCGTGCCCCAGAAGAAGAGCCAGACGCATATGTGAACAGGAAAAATTCCACTCAATAAACGTACAAGTAAGATCATATTATTGTGTAACAATGTTGCACCATTTGTCCTCAATATTATGCACTGTAAAGTGCCATATGATCAGCTACATGTACTATGACATAAAATATATGTATATGTTATACTTGCCAACTCTCACGCTGGTCAAAATCTTTGGTCTCACGCCTACAGATCAATTTCTCATGCCTGGCTACAAAATATGGGCTACTACAGCCTTAAATGACACACGTTTGAAAAACACGTAAACTCGAACCAATGTGAAAAACGAAAAGTCCGGTTTTTGAGGGGAAAAAACACTTGGCACTCCCTGAGTCGCTGGTACGATATTTTAGGTCACTTGATAGAGAATAGGAAAATAGCTATTTTCGGGTTTTTGAATGATACCCAGAAAAAAATATTAAATTGTTCCTACAAATTGATGAGATTCTAGCCGACTAGTTTTTTTATATCTTCATTATATCTTTATTTTATTTATTTATTTGTTTTATTACAATTAATGACAGTAACTAAGTACAAAGACTAAGAAAATACAGCCAAAGGAATGATCTGTAAAAGGGTCAAAGACCCCATACAAGAAAGACCACCTTAAATAAATGTTCCCCCTCAAGGATAATATGTACAGATAATATGAAATAATAATAATAATAATGATATTTAGAACATCATACAAAGTCTCATAAATCCCATAACTTAGGAGTGGCAACAGAAAAGGACTTATCACCATATATCTTGGTGTGTGATTTCGGAACAGTTAAAAGATTACGGTTTGATCATCTTAAAAAGCATACAGATTCAAAGTAATGTTAAATAATAAATAAGCCAGTTAGCAGCATTCCATAACCCACCCCTTGAAGAAAGGAAATCCCTTACACCCCTCTTAAAACTGGAAACACTTTCTGCCGGGCGAACAGCTAGCGGTAATGTGTTCCACATGTCTACAATCCTATTAAAGAAACTAAACTTGAAAGTATTAGTTCTAGCATAATTCTTCTTTAGCATAAATTCATTTCTTCCTCTTAAGGGGTACCGTTGAAAATCTGAGTAAAATTGAATATTTGAAGATATATCTATATATCCATTTAAAACTTTGTACAAAAATAAAACATCAACCAAAAATTGTCTGTCCTCCAGAGGTAACAAGTTCAATTTTTCTTTACGGGCTCTATAATCATGATCTGACTTGAGAATAAATTGGGTGGCTCTTTGCTGAATTCTTTCCAATTTGCCTATATTCCTATCTGTGTATGGTGATCAAACAACAGTACAGTATTCCAATTGGGACCTCACCAAGGCACAGTACAATGTTCTTAAGGTGGTAACATCTTTCAGTCCTTTACAAGTTCTTTTAATAAGACCAAGAATCTTGTTTGCCTTACTTGATATTTTATCAACATGGGTATTCCAGGACAGCTTGTTTGTGCTGACTAAGCCAAGATCACGGACTTCGAATTCAATATCTTAATTTGTAATTTTGAGCTATTATCTTTATATTGCATAAATTGTGCTATGTTCATGAAACAGATTCCTTCATATACTCCAGACCTGGTGTGCTAATATCTTCAATTCACGAACTGAAATTAATTGATTCCTTGAGTAAATGTGCCAATTGATATATTTTTCAAATTGTTTTCTTAGAGAAACAACTACAGTTTTAACAAGGCATTGTTTTACTTCTGCCCAAGTTTTCCGTTTCTACGCCCCAGAAAACTAACACGAACTTTAATGGTTTGATGCATGTTATTAGAGACATTAATCAGCTACATGAAAATGCTTACTTCTTTCCCACAACCTCTTGCTGGCAGATGGTGGCATTCCTTAAACACTTCCGCATTTCCACCCTTGTCCGGATGGTAAACTCTTGACAACCTTCTGTATTGGCTGTCTATTTTGCTCTTCGACGCTCCTACATTTAGGTTTAATAAGGCGTAATAACCTTCCATTTCTGAAACAGATAAATCCCTGATTTAATTAGTAAATCACAATATTGTTGAGGTCATGTTCTAACTGCTGTAGTCATTTGCAATGCAGTGCCCAGTACATTCTGATGGAACATGTCAACAGAGGGCTCTACAAAGGTCTAAGTCTCATGATGTTTAACTACTTAAACAGAATGCATATTCAACACAAGAAAGGCAACTTTAATCATGCAAACACGTCGAGTGAGCTTGCAGAACCAATAGTCATGCACACGAACCTGACCAATCCACACCCCAAAAAAGGTATATATAGAGTTATGAACTTTTATCTGAGCAAAATTTCAAAACCTAAATTATCCTTTCTGTATTTTATTCTTAAGTTCTTCAGTTGATCACTTTTGGAAGTAAATGAATTGATTTGGAAAGAAAATAGAATTGTCGCTCGTGGTTAGCACGCTCCATTCGGGTGTGCGTATGGGGAAGCGCTATGTATCGACTTCAGGCGTGTTCTGTTCTTGTTTGTGATGGCCTAAAAACCTTCTGATGCATAATTTGTTACTAGAGATACGATAATCGCAGATACCCCCTCGCTCTGCCATTGATGGGACTTTTACTTTGGTACGCCCAACAAGAGTACCCTTTGTTTTACGGAAATGTTGACTCAATCTTTTCTTCAAAGTCGAGTGCTACACGCAAAGGAAGGAGAAAAAGAATGATGTTATGCTTTTGCTTTGAAAAAAGAGTAAATTCCGTGACGAAGTACTTATTTCCCACGTCAAATTAATTCATACAGTCTGCCAACCACGTTCTCAAAATTTAACTCTCAAATTTTGAAGTTGGTCGGCCGTCGTAGTACAGGAAAAAAGGAACACTGATTTTCCAATTTTGAATTCATAGGCAGTACAATTAAATTGCCTTCCTGTGCGATTTGTTTTACTCTGGACTCGGGCATGGATAATTGATAAGCTCGAATTGTTTTGTATGTGAACTCACTCAAAACAGCATGATTTCTCCCAGAATCAAAACAAAACTTGAACGGTTTACTTCAAATTATACACGGACTTCATACCTAGTCATACTTTTAAGGGCTTGTGAACGATTCTCGCTGCAATCACCGCATGTCAGATTACAGCATTTGTTACAGTTTTAGAAAGAAAAAAGACATCTGACTAAATCATTCAAGACTCCAAGTTCTGATTGAAGTTTCGTCTTTCTGGTTCCATGAATTTAGCTTCCTCGCTAAGTCTTTCAAGGAGAGCGTTGTTGCTTGTGGCCATTTTCCTGAACTGCCTCTGCAGGTCTGCCCAGACATCTTGTAGTACAGCAGCGGGATTCCTGTGCTGCCTCTTCCTAAAGTTGTTTTCCAGCATCTGGGCCTGGCCTTTAGTATACTGCACAAGTAGTTAATCTCCTGGGCGGGGGGTATGTCAGTGTCCAGGATCATTGCCTTGAAGACACTTTTCCAAGGATGGAAAAGTGTGACATCTCCCTCGAAAATGTCAGGATGACATTTGGGCAGACTCTGCTTTGCCAGACTACCAAGACTACCAATTGGTGGTTTGTCGTTGTGAACATCTCCATATACTGGCTCATAGCTGCTTCCTTTGGGGTGGATGCTATCGGCGGGTGATGGAGAAGCACAGCTCTTGTGACTTTTGCCTCCTTTGAACGAATGATGTCCCTGGTGTACGTTACGGATTTTTCCTCCATGTCATTGCAAATCTCGGTGCGAGCAGTTTTCTGTGTTGGCTCAACTCCTACAAATTCGCCGATGCTCTGGTGGAAACGTAGACTCGACAAGATAAATCAAACTTAGACTCCTAATGGTGATTATCTGCTCTGAACTTTTCACTGTCGCATTCCCAAGCTTACAATTCATGGAAGAAAGTAAGACTCTGAGATCAAGAAGTGTCAACCATGTTTAATAATTACATG
Organism: Plumapathes pennacea; assembly: GCA_964036295.1. Taxonomy (NCBI): domain Eukaryota; kingdom Metazoa; phylum Cnidaria; class Anthozoa; order Antipatharia; family Myriopathidae; genus Plumapathes; species Plumapathes pennacea. The sequence continues at coordinate 16,501,433 of OZ038462.1, forward strand.
GTGAAAACTCAGGAGGCACACCTTCCTCCAGGGTTCTTCCTCCAAGTAGCTGTATCTTACCTATACCTAGCAGTAGCAAACCATCTTACATTAAATATTTTAAAGATAGGATGTACATTGGAGGTCATCTAGCATATAACCTTCATATTTCACGGGAAAATATTGCATTATCCAAAACACTAACAAACCATTGGAAAGAAACATTCAGTCTTTCGGAGCTCAATTATGGAATATCTTTCTAGGACCCCTTGAAAGCGGAAAAATCTCTTGAAGTATTTGATTATAAGTTAAGCATGTTGATATCTGTTGAATCGTGATAACTTTACAATTCGATTATCTACAGATTTCTCTATCATATTGGAATTTTGACATTTAGTCATACACAGAAATTTGCAATTAGATTTCCTCACGGCTTTCAGGTACAGCAAAGCTGATATGAAGTTTAGTTGAATAGAGAGTCTACCTCGTCTGGGTGATGAATGAAGCGGATTTTGTCTGTATTGTCTGCCTCTGCGACACCCAAAATTTAGCCGGTGCACTCTGTGAAAGCTTATGCCAGTTGCTGAGAACTTGTTTGCGTAGGTTCTGTTAAAAATAAAAATGAATTAAATATACAGTGTCCTTGCTGCAGTGTCCAGCCCCAAGGTCTCTAGTTTTTCCTTCCCAGGTTTTTTGGGCAGCCTTCTGGTTGGCGTGCATGGTTTGGTACCCTCACTTCACTTGTAGTTGATGTGCCTCCAGTTGGTCTCGAGCCTCCTTGCTGTCTTCTGCAGACTTAATCTGGAGATTCAGTCGCTCACAAATGGCACATGTGTTGCTGCAAGGTAAACTGAATTCCAGATTTAACTTTGTATTGAACACCTTTCTGTAGTACTTTTCACTCACGACGGGCTTCAGCAGCGGAGGAATTATGTGGTGGCATTCCTGCTTCTGCCTCAAGATTTTTTCCTGTGGGATGACCCCTGGCTCCTCGTGCTCTTAGAGACAGTACATACGAGCGATGTTGAGGTCTGGGTTGAGAAACCTCTTTAATGGCGCATCATTTCTATATAGTGGGACGTCCTGTGCGGGAATGGCAGGATGTGGCTCTTCACCTAAACAAGGCATCTGAAAAAGGAAAAATCACCGGCATGAATAAACTTAAATAAACCAGTTAAACGCTTGACCTGAAAGCTACTCAGGACAAGTTAAACGTTTGAATTATAGAACCTCTAATCTACTGTAATAAAAAACATGATACTTATCATTAGGTGAATGCTTGACTTATAAACCCATTTACTCAAAAGACTTAAAACTTAAACGCATGGCAGTTGAATGCTGACTTATTAAACAAATCTATTTTAAAAGACTTGATGTTTAACTGCAGGACCAGTGTTGAACTCTTGAATATATGACCAAAATCTATTCAAAAGCCATGATATATAAAAATGTTTACTTATAAAACGAATATAAAGATGTGATTCTGAAACGTAGGACAAGTTAAAGGCTTGACTTATAAAACCAATTTACTTAAGAGACGTGATCCTGAAACATTGGACCAGTTGAGTGTTCGACTTCATAATGGAACTATGGCAAATGGCTACTTAGATTCACTACTTGGTTACACTGTTGTAAACTTCCTTGTATTCACCTCAAATGTCTCACATAAAAATCGTGCCATGTTAGCAAGAATAATAATATGCATATCTTGTTTATATTGTCTGTGGTGATTTTGTTCGGCTGGTTGTGGTGCTTGCCACGTCTCTCAGCCACGTTTGCTATTGAAGAACCAGCAGTTCTGACTTGCTGTATTGCAATGCCATGAATGGCGATAAAGGCCTTTTGGCAGACCTCTATCTGTTGTGCTTGTCACAAACAAAGTAGTTAAATGTGGTAGTTCTCTGGACGAAGTTGGTTCCTCGAAATCGTCCACCTAATAGTAATAATAATGATATTTATTCATTCTGAATTTCTGAATCACGCCGAGCTGTAATATTCAACTCCGGTCAATAATGGACGTATTGAGATGTTCGTTCCTCGGGATGAACGCACTGGAATGTAGAGTGGCTAAATTTGCACTTAGTCATACTAGTGTAACTTTTAAAAAAACTTACATGATATTTACATAATATGATCTTATAATAAATAATTTGTTAAATATTTTTGGAGCTCCATTTAATACACAAACTGATTTCTCTGCAATGAGAATAAGCAATGTCAAATGATAATAAGGGAATTGAACTAGCACCATTGTGTAAATTAATCATTGAACATCATAAACATTTTCACTTTTAGTTCATGAGATTGTGAAAACTACACAGACACATAGTTTGTTTATAGGTCATTATTACACATGCATGCATTTTACAAAAAATATTTTCTTGAATATGGGAATTGATTAAATGTGCCCAGGAATTACTAGTTAACTAAAATCTTGGCTGAGAAATATGTTCAAAGCACATAAGTGTAGTATATATACATATATATATATATATATATATATATATATATGAGCAGTCGTTTCAAAAAAGGTTGACCCACCAAAAATGACAAATAGCCAAATACCACGACCAAAAAGGTTGCTGGGATTAGTGATTGATATTCAGTTTGATGTCGCAATGGATCTTGGAAACGTGACGCTACTTGTGCTGTCCAAAGAAAAGAAAAGTACCTTTGCCCTGAAACATTTTCCACAATTGCCAATGTTCTGGCCATGAAAAGACATCTCTTGGAAAATTTTGCTGAGATTTTGCCAGCGAAGGACGCTTCCTTTGAAATGGGATATATTGACCATGCCAACAAGAAAATCATAAAGGCCAAAACGCAACTCGTGGAGGCATACTCCCTGGGAGGCAGCGGTTGTATCACAACATGACACATGATGGAGATGGAGAAGAAATCCCAATGAGACCAACTAGCTTTCATGAAACACCCTTGAATCCTTTTCACTACCACGACACTCACAAGACTCAAGAAACATTCAGTGTTGATTCAGAAACAGATCCATTAATACTTTAATGTTAACTGTAACTTTAACTGTTTCAGGGATGACTTTGCGGTCCTCCCGACAGCTAAAGAAAGGCATATTTTTGGGCGCCATTTTCTTCCCTTATTTGGTCACATGATAGGTCAAAGGTCACATAAACATCACTAAATGAAGATAATATCATACCACCTCAACCCTGCAAGTAAAATAATGTTTATTTAATGTACGAATTTATTCGAATATTTGAATGATTTTCCCCTAGTTTCCATGTTAGACCCATGCCTTAAGTGGCCTGAGAGTGCTGTTGGAGTCGGTTCCGCGGTTTTCTCATTAACGGGAGGCACACTGGCTTGGACAGGTTCAGCCTCGTCCTGATGGCCAGGTACAAGTGAGTCCTGGCTGAGGGCGGATGGTTTAATGGCTGTGCTGGTGCGTCGATTTCTAGGGCCATGGGTGGTGGGCTTTCAGGTGTTGTCTGTAGTTGATGCCGGTTGCAACAGTAGCGACGACCTGTGACTTCCACTTTGTAGGAGTGGTTTGGAAGTATTTTGACGCAGTTTCCGAGTGAGCATTTTGTCTCTCCTGGAAGCTTCATGTGTACTGCCTGGCTTTGTTGTATTGCAGGCAGTGGTTGGCTTTTCTTATTGTAGCGCTCTTTGTGCAGATGCTTTCGATGTGCCAACTTATACGATGTCTGGTAGTCTAATTCTGGCTTGAGTAGTTTGGTGTGCGTTGGTAGCATCATCCCTGTTCGACGTCCCATGAGGCACTGCACTGGTCAAGTTCCAAGACCTTTGCTTAGTGTATTTCGCCAGTCCAGCAGAGCCAGTAGCGGTTCTTTCTTGTCTGCTTTGGCTTTCTTCATGAGTGCTTTGCACACCTTGACTGCATTTTCTGCTTTCCCATTTGACTGCAGGTAATGAGGGCTTGACGTTCTGTGCTTGAATCCCCAAATTCCGCAAACTTGTTGAAGTCTCCTGCAGTGAACTGAGTTCTGTTATCAGTGACCAGGACCTCGGGGATGCCATGACGGGAAAATTGCACCTTGAATGCATTGATCACATTAGCTGAAGTGGGCCGTTTCATTTCCTGTACTTCAAAGTAACTTGACAAATGGTCGATCATTATGAGGAATTGCTGGTGCCCGAGCTCAAATAGATCGGCTCCTGCTTTTGACCAAGGTCGGCTCGGCATCTCGTGAAGTTGCAAGGTCAGCTTGGTATCTTGTGAAGTTGCAACTCTTCTCTGCACTGCTCTCGTCGGCATGTTTGACAAATGCTGCACTTGGGCACATAGTCCATCATGCCAGCATTCATTCGTGGCCAGTAGAGAAGTTCTCTTGCTCTTCTCAGGCATCCTCCCATTCCAATGTGGGACCGATGAATCTCCAGCATATCCCTGTGTAGGGCTGCCGGGACGACGAGTCATTCAACTCTGTATATCAAACCATCTTCAATTAGCTCATTTCGGCTGTCGTAGTACAGAGTGATATCTTGTGGGCAGGAGGATGAGTTCCTGCATCTCGGCATTCGCTGCTGTGACTTCCTTGAATTCTGTCAGGCGTCTTGGCACTACCGAGAGGTTGTCCTTGTAACGTACTTCTTCCAGGGCCCGAACCTCGCTGCTATCATGTTCGGCAGCCTCTGTTGTCCTTCTGTAGGCTCGGCTTAATGTGTCGGCGATGTACATCAAATGGCCTTTCTTGTACTTTATGTCCAGAGAGTAGTTTTGCAGAGCCATTCTCATTCTCTGGAGTCTCTTTGGCGACTGATGGACGGACTTCTTGAACACTGTTTGAAGCGGTTCATGGTCAGACTCAACATGTACGACATTCTGGCTGTAAATGTATTGATCAAATTTCTTGCACAACCAGACAATCGCCAATAGCTCTTTCTCTATCTGAGCATAGCATCTCTCTGTGTCTGTCCGAGCTCTTGAAGCATAAGTGATGGGCTGGCCATTTTGCATAAGGACAGCTCCCAGTCCAGTCTCTGAGGCGCTGCACTGGATTGTGACTTCTTCTTTGACATCATAGTACTTCAGCACAGGAGATTCTGAGGTACTTCTGTACGGTTTTAAAGGTGACGCTTGTGCTGCTTGAGCCATTGCCACTCCACATCTTTGTCGTCCAGTCTGCAAAATGGCTCAGTCATGCCACTCGGGTGCGGCATAAACTTTGACAGATAGTTGACCGTGCCAAGGAAACGTTTTAGGGCTTGCACGTCTTCTAGCTCTGTCATGGCTAACAGTGCATCTATCTTTGTGGGGTCTGCTTTGAGTCCCTCTGGGTTCATCAGATGTCCCATGAAGGGCACTGTCGTTTGAGCTCGTCTGACTTTGTCTTTGTTGAGTCTCAGGTTCCAGGTGTGGCATTTCGTAAAGAATGAACGTTTGTTCTCTTCTAAGCTCTTGTTGGCTTCTGTTTCTCCATAACCAGCTACCTCAACACCATGGAGGCCCTTGATGAACTTGTGCTTTGTGCACTGCCATACCTTAGGAGCAGAACTGATGCCAAAGGGCATGCGCAGCCATCGGTACCTCCCAAAAGGTGTGTTGAATGTGGTTAAGTAGCTGGACTCAAGGTCTAGGTTCTTCTGCCAGAAACCATCTTTGACATCAATGACTGTAAATTTCTTGGCTTTGTTAAGACGGGTGGCAATCTCTTCTATGGTTGGCATTTGATAGTGTTTGCGCTTTATAGCCTGGTTGAGATCTTTTGGGTCAAGACATATTTGTATCTTGTTTGGTTTCACAACTACCAGCATACTGGACACCCACTTTGTTGGTTCAGTCACTGGTGCGATGACCTGGCGTTCAACCAATTCATCAAGCTTGACCTTGATTTTTGGATGCAACGCAACCGGTACACGTCTCGCAGGGTGTATCTTGGGCTGAATGCTGTCATTTGTGACAATTCTGTATTCACCTGGTAGTTCTCCAAGTCCTCCAAAGATATCTTTGTATTCTTCCAGGAGGTCCATTTGTGACATTGCTGTCAGTGCTAGGATATCAGTCATGCAGGCTGATTAGTTTAAGTCTGACGCTTGTGTCAAGTGAGATTATAGGCCGGTAATCTCCGTCTATGGCGTTAAAGTTCAGAATTTTCTTCTGATTTCCATGCCACATTGCTAGGCTCGCCTTGCCTGCAATCTTTCTGCGCTTGCCTGTGTATGACACAATAGATTTCTGGCACTGACGAAGCTTCTGTAGGTGTCTCCGGTCACATGCTTGTATGTCTTCATCGGCGGAATGTCACATTCTGATCCGGTATCCACTTGAAAACGAATTTAAGGGCCTCTTCATATGAGCCCGGTTGACCGGGCCAGCCCGGTTACCGAGATCTTGCCCTCCCACTATTTCCTTTGTAAAAATTCCGATGTGTTCATATGAGAGGGCGGGCCAGCCTGGTTACCAAGATCTCGGTCTTTGCGACCAGGATCTTGGTTAACCAGGTGGCCTGTTTCTCATATGAACATTCTAGTCCGGGATGAAATGTTTCAACTATGCATGACTTGGGAGGTTGCTGACCAAACGGAACGTGGACTCTGACAATGTGTCAAACATGGCGGCGGCTAGTGTACAGAAGATATTTCGTTGGGAACCAGAAATGGTCGCACATTTGATCATAAATTTAATCGCATATAAGTCGAGAATGGCCTATAAAGGCCTGGATTTTGACGTGGACAAACAAATGCAGTACCAAGAACTGCGAGTGGAGATGGCGAAACTTTATGAGGACAGCAATGTATCCACGTTCGGGCCTGTGGTTGGTTCAGGGTTGCCAGGTGATTTCGACGAACTTTCAAATGAAGAGAAGGTCAAAGCGAAGAATAGTGTAAAAGAGTCAAAGGACTTGATAATGAAAGGCCAGAATAGAGTAATGGAAAAGGTGAAAGAAATCAGACAGCAATTCTCGAAAGCTGTAGTTTCTGGCAGGAGGAGTGGCAGTGGAAAAATTGTTTACGAATCTTACAAGAAATTGATAGCACTGTGGGGTGGTTCTGCCAACACAGAGCCCCTTTCTTATGGTGTGGGAGGAGATGATGTTTTGGAAGATGCCGAAGGAAGTTCAAGATCATCCAGAAGATGGCAGCTATAATTTGGATTTGGAATCAGCAGGTTCTTCACATCGTTCAAGTGTGCTGGGTCCGACAGATGATGAAGGTAATGAGAGTGATCATGGGGCACCTAGTAAAAAACGCAAAGCTAACTGTGTACCTAAGCTTATTGATAACAAAAGAAAGCCATTTGGAATAAACACTTTCTGCAGCCCAGAGGGACCAGTTGCTAATTAAAGAAGCTAAGGAAGATGCCCAATTTCGAAGGGACCTTGCCAAGACAATGCGGGAATCCACATCAAGTTTTTCTCAAAGTATTGAAACGGTTAGTAAAGCCATGACTGATCTAGGTGCAGGAGTTTGTCGATCAATGGAAATGCTATTACATGCATTGCAACAACCTTATCCATTACGAGCACCTGTAAATCAGAATTTCTATCAAACCCCAACACAAGTTGCACATCCGGATCCTGATGGTACCTATACCCATTTGTTGAGCCCACAGAGCCAGCAAGATCCCGGGAATAATGGAAACTTTTATTATCAATGGTAAAATAATATGGAGTTATGACATATACAGTCGTTATAAACACAACCTCTGAATGAAAATAACTGACAGATATTTGCATTCTATGGACAACTACTTTGAGCTGCAAAGTTCCAGTTTTGTTCTGTTGTTGTTCACAATATATTGAGTTGTTTCAGAAAAGCATTTATTTGCAAATCGAATCTTTTATAGCACTGATGCTGTGTGAAACATGCGAAGTATACTTATGTTCAAATTTGTAAATAGAGGGTTTATAGTTAATTTAAACTAATTACTTACAAAACTAAATACAATTTAAACTTATTTAGTTTCAATTAAATTGGAAAAGTGGCAGCTGCAGTGGCTGCACTGTAGTAATATGAACGTTATGTTGTTGTTGTAAGAATATTATTTGTTGACAATGTACTACTGGCATATAAGTACAGCAATAAATCACTGAAGTTTGAGTACTATGTTAGAGATTCTTCAGTACTAATTTTGTGAGGGTTGTCCTCACAACACTACCTTCCACATTACAAGAGTAAATTGGATCAGGAATGTTCCTAAACTGAACTTCATTTCCCTTCATCAATTAATTTGAGAGTGAACCAAATCCTGTTCAATGTACATGTCATGTTTCTCACAATAATTGTGTAGCACAAAACATGCATGAATAATTGTTAGTATTATCCCAAGCTGGAAGTCCAGTTTTGTAGTGAGTATGGTCCACTTTGCTTAGTCGTCCAAAAGCACATTCAATTGGGTTCCTGGCAGAACGCAGCATGTTGTTGAAAATAACTTGTTCATTGCTGGTGCATGTTTCATACTCTTTCATGCAGAAAAGAAGCAATGGATATGCTGGATCACCAGTGAGGTAATTGGGTATCTTGACACAACCTGGAATTGGAGTCTGAAAAGTACTTGGCAATATCTTGCTTCTCAATTTGGCATCGAGGGAAGAATTTGAAAATACTTTTGCATCATGGACACTTCCTGGCCACCTGCATTCAACATCCATAAAGGAGCCTTTATAGTCACACACAGCCTGTACACTTAATGAAAAGAATTGTTTATAGCAGAAAAACTATTGAGTTCTCAGATGGGCATTTAATTGGAATATGTGTCCCATCAGTGCAACCAAAAGCTTGTGTCATGCCAAATTTTGCTGCAAATTCTGCTACCTTCACCCTCATACTTTCTTCATCTTTTGGCAGGTGGAGATATTTTAGGCCAAGACAGCTTGAAACAGCCTGACGAACATCTGTTACAACAGCTGATGCAGTGTTGAGTGCTATTCCAAAACTATTGGCTGTCATTCTTAGGGAACCGGTGTCTTTTAAAAAATACAATGCAACTGCAACCTTTTTTTCTGCACTCAGTGCCCTGTGGTTAGGTGACTTTGGGTTTGGTGAAATGTATGGCCTCAGCTCTGATACCAGAGTCACAAAAGAATCCCTTGACATCCTGAAATTCTCTTGCCAACTGTGTTCCGGTGCAACCCCTGCCCACATGTTCTCCCACCACAGGTCAGTCCGGCCAAGCTTGTGCCAACAGCTTCGGTTGCTTTTATTCAAGTATCTCTGTTTCCTTTGTTTCATATTTTGGGAAAAAATAGCTCCTCTTCTGCAACAGGGCGGCCTGGATTACATCACTTTGCCTTCTCTGATGAATTTTCCACATCAGACGAATACCATTCAACTGCATCAGTAAAGCGACAAGAGTAGACAAAGCTACGATAACGGGCACGACGGATATACCTTTACAAGGCGCCATTTTTGTTTTTCCTGAAATTTCGTGCCTGAACTCCGTTCCCAGGTTTTTGGCGCTTCGTGCCTTTTTTCATCTCAGTAACCCGGGCTAAAATTTCCCATATGAACACACGACCGGGCTGGCCCGGTTGACCAAGCCAGCTCGGTCAACGAGGCTCATATGAAGAGGCCCTGATTCTGTCGTTACTAGGGCTTTGTTAGCTTGAGGGCTTGTGTCGTCATCGATCAAACCGATCTGGTATTCATCATCTGACCTGTAAGTGGTTCATCTTGCCACATTTCCTGCACTTCTGGCCAAATGCTGGGCACTCTCGTTTGTTGTGTTGTCTTCCAAAGGCGCCACAGTCTGTGCGTGAGCCATCCCTTGATTGTTGCGGCTCCTGCGATGACCACTTTCGTGATCTTGTTTGTGTACTGTTTTTGGAGTGCGTTCACAACACTGGGTTCGTCTCCTTTTATCAGCTTCACTTGCTGCTCCATCTGCTCTGCAGCTTTTGTCTGGTCAACTGCGCTCTGAAGGGTTAAATCGTTGTATCTGAGAAGCCTTTCTGACTTTGTTGTTCCGAATTCCCAGGACAATGCAATCATGCAATATCTCTTCTGGCATGATCTCCTCGTGTTTGCAGTTTGCTATTGTTCTTAGCTCTGTAAGATAGGCAGTGATGTTCTTGCCTGGTTCTTGCTTTCGGTTATAAAATCGACAGCGTTCGTCTGGGCTCAGTGTGCGTCAAATTTTTCAAGAACCTTTTTTGGGTTTTCTTGGTTCTCACCTTCCCACTGAAGTGTATCAAAGGCTTTTGTGGTGTCTTCTCTGATTACAGATAAAAGAGTGGAAACTCTTACTAATCCTTTGTTGCTTGAATATTCCGGTCGCTATCTCGTAGTGATACCATGCCTTCCACAATTTTCCAGTTGGACAGCAAGTTTTCGTCCATTTTCAGTGGCTTTGGTGGTGGAAAATTCGCAGGGTACATGTAAATGGTGAGGCAGTTGTTGGCGCTTCAGTTTCTGCCATCTTGGACATTCCAGCTTGTTCCTTACTTATCTGGATTCTCTGTTCCTTCAAATCTGTTTTCAGTGGCATAGATGCGTACTTTTGCAATGCTGATACCGTGTTACGTTATCTGTGTTGCTTGGGCCATTGCCACTCCACATCTTTGTCGAACTGACACCATGTTATGTTATTTGTGTTGCTTGGGCTTTGAAGAGGCACACACAACGTGTATTGAACAAGAACTGTCTTTTAATGTTGGTCTGCCGAGTACATACAGTTGACTGATGTATCAGTTATTGTAGTCTGTTGATGGCATGCTAATCATTCTAAATATCACGATAGGATTATGTTACAAATACGATTTGATACTAAATGGCTGTTGTAATTGAACTGCTAAATGTCAAACTGTCACATATGGCCAGTTAAAAGTCTGACTTATTTAAAAATACTACTAAAAAGACATGAAGCAAGAAATAGAAAAGGTCAAATTATAATATTTTTCTTTCCTTTTAGTGGAAAACTGACAGGCACTTGATGTGATTCTTAGGAATTTATAAAAACCAATGTAATCCGCAAAAAGACGCAATTTTCAAACGTATGACCAGATAAACGCATGACTTTTAAACTATATTCAAATCACACACATTTTGCTTCTTTCCTTTTGGTAGAAAACTAAAGGGCACTCTATGCGATTCTTAGGAATTTATAAAACCAATCTACTCCAGAAAAATGTGTGATTTTCAAATGTATGACCAGATAAACGCATGACTTTGAAACCAATCTACTCAAAACACATGTAACTTAATCGTACGGCCAGTTAAAAGCTTGACTTATTAAACAACTATACATATTCAAAACTACCTTTTCGGCTGTCGAGTCCTTTTTTGGTCTTGTAAGAGCTGGGTCAGTCGCGTTTTCCTTCTTGGCAACAACGAAGAGGTCTGCGTCCCACCTACTGTGGAATTTCTGGGAGCCACACTTCACTCCGAAGTTGATATCCTGTCTTGTGAAACCAACAAATTCTTCGGATTCTGACTTAAGGTAAATTTCTGGAGTAGAGATATCGCTTTCTTTGCCCATAAACTCAAAAGGATCGCTTCCCATAGTTGTTTTCAACAAGACGTATGAAGACAATCAGCAGTTTTTTCTGTACATATCAAACTCACGTGCCTCCTTAGCGGTAAGTGCGTGATATAAATAATGAATGAAGATTAAAAGTATTTCAAATCGAAGGCCATTGGCAGATTTGCTAAATTACGTTTATTTTCAGAAGGACTAAAGAAGAGTGCGGCTTTTGTTATTAGTTCATTCATTCCGCGCCTCTTGTTTTCATTTCAGTCATGTGGCTTTTTCGCTCTTCCGCTCTGTCCTTCAGCAGTTCCCGACGAATTAGGTTTATCCTCATTATTACCTTCTTCAGGTATTTCTTTTCCTTTTCTTTAGATGCTGCGAAGAATCGCAAAAGACTCATTGCAATACATCAGTAATTGCACGTACTGCCGTTTACACTATGACATTTAACTACAAAATCAATGAACAGCTCTGCACGTGATTATGTCTGAACAGTAAGTTGCATGGGAAATTACGTATGCTGCCGTATGAGAGGGAGAAAGAGTGAAAAGAAAGTAAGGTGATCGAAACAAAACACTTTTTGCGGCATGTTGATAAAACATGACAGGTTCAAAAAGCAGGTTAAGTATGCTTAACTTCCACGATGCTCACTCATGATTCGTTATGAAAATTGTATATATCGGGAATTTCTCACACCGTTTTCACACGCACATTGTCTGTGAAGATACCACAAACCTTGGTTTCTGATGGCTCTCCTGTCGAACAAAAAATCTGTGACTCAAGTGTCAAGTTTCATTGCGTGACTGATGTGAAGTCATGCGTGAAGACATTTAATAGTCTACAAACGGAAGAAAAGGAGTATGTTACCGCGTGAAACATTTCACCATCTTGTTGAAAAGTAGCATAATCATGCAGCGCTAAATTGCATCATTTTTCTCAAAGCCCAGGTTGTCCCAGGGGCAACCATTGCACACTATTTGGTTGCCCTAGCACATTTTTCGAACCCTGTAGTGGTATTAACAACTTCATCATCCACCCTGCAGGGCGTACTGCACTTAAGTTGTACTAACGTTTCCAAAACTTCTAACCCCGAGGGCCAGTTCTTTTGTTGATCTGGTTCGAACAGAGCTGGTACTTTCTTGTCAATCTCACCAGTGTTTACTCGACATGTGACGTTCGCAGAACTGTTTTTTGCGATCAACACATCCTTGTTTGATTTGAGTACACAAAGTTCCAATTTATTTGGAGCCTGAATGAGATTTACGAGTTGTGGGATATTTTGCTGTACTCCCTGCAACTGGCTTCTAGTGCCATATGAAGAGCATTCCCATCATCAATGTCCTTGCTGTTATAACCCTTCACTATCTCCTATGCTTTTCCAAAGGCAACAAAATATCAAGTCTGGTTTTGTCTATATCAAGTCTTTGTTTTCTACATCAAGTCTCTGATGTACATCGAACGAGTTTTTTTCCATACCAGCATTTTGATTATACAAATCAAATGCTTTTTTCATACATCAACTTTACATTTCGCCATTTTAATTCTGTTTTTCCGAGCCGAAGCGTGACAATTTGTATATCAGGAAGAGGAGAGGTAACATTTTGATTAGCGACTTTTGGCATGTGCACGAACTTTTTTTATATATCAAGAAGGGAGAGGTAACGTTTTGATCAGCGACTTTTGGCATGTGCACGAACTTTTTTATATATCAAGAAGGGAGAGGTAACCTTTTGATCAGCGATGGGGGCAACAAAATGGCGGCGAATCGCTTTATTCCCGACGTTGCAGAGTTCTTTGACAATGTTCTCTCCTTCGTCCAGCAATGTACTTCTTGTTTGGATGAGAACAATGGGGACAGCAGAACAGCTGGCTAGGAGAATCGAGCAATACGAGTGAATATTATGGGTTATGTACCAGCAGGTCGAAGAATCTCGTCCTGACTTGCAAGCTCTCCATTTAGATTTAGAGCAAATGATGACCACTTTGAGACAGCTGTTAGTGAGACTGGAAGGTCTCTTTGCTGATGACGAGGATTTCGAGATTGATGATGCAGCCACTTGGGTAAACAGTACTCTGTATTCTCCAGCGCAATCCAGATGGGTTGGAAGACCAGCGTATGTGATCACAGATGAACAAATTCGAGAACTAAGAGAAGGTCTGGGGTTAAGGTGGGCTGACATTGCCAGAACATAAGGTGATCTTCAATCTTCAACTCTATGGTGGCCGAGGGCTGCCACCAGAATTTTCCTTGTTTTTCATAGAAATAGAAAAAAAAAAATCGAAACGAAAAAACATGTTAAGTAAAATTAAATAAAATTTTTACCTAAAAAAATTAAAAAGACAAAAAACTAATACAAAGCAAAAATAAATAAAAGTGAAACGAAAGTAAATTTTGTAATCGGCCGAGCGTTGCCACTACCATCATGGTAGTGACTAAACTGGATACTCGAAAATCAGGTTTCCAAGAGAGGACTGGGACCGAAATAATGAGTTTTCGGTAACTTCGTCCAGAATCTGTCCGGAGCCGTGCACAAGTGCTTTCATCGAAAATCTACAGACTTGATACTTGTAGGTGCATTATATATTTATTTACATCAGGCCGTCAGTATGAAATGCAGAGGGATCTTTATCAAAATTGAGAAATGAAAGGTAAGGTTTGTAAAATCCTCTCATAACGTCTGGTGCAGCGATTCTCTAAGTTTTCTCACCGTAGAGGAAGTAACACATTAAAATAAGGTTCCACATACATACAGGCTATCATGCATGTGTAAGAAAGGAACATACAGTGCTGTGAAAACCTGTTTAACTCAGTTCTTGGAAACCTAATTTTGGAGTATCCAGTGTGGTAAACTGGATACTCCAAAATCAGGCTTTAAAGCAGTGCTATTATTAGAGGTAATTTTATGCACTAACAACCTCTTTTGTTGTATTTACATAACATTTAAGAATCAAAGTCAAGCTGAAGGAGTCAAGATGTGGTCATAGTGGCCCTGTGGTTCATATATTGAGTGAAGTCTTTTATTTAACATGTAAATTACAACCCTAGAATTTCAAGGAAATGGCACAGATTTTGAAAAAGAGCTATTAGTAATAATAATAATTGGTGAAATTATATCCATGGTCTGATATAAACTGTCATGATATGTACTATAAGTGTACTACAATCATATAACTTTAGATACCAAGAGTAACTTTTCATACACCTTCGGTTGTTAGCTGTGTGATTTTGTTAATAATCGCAGGATCAAGTGATTATCGTATTCGTGCAGCCTGCAAAGTAAAGTGCTGTTCATCAGATTGGTGGTAAGACACTGGAGAAAAAACTATAACAGATGTCAATACTGTACCTTTCCAATTATATGATTTTTGTTCCTTTCCTCGGGTAGTTTGATGATGTACACCATTGCTACTACCTTTACATTGCCATCACTAAGAATATCATGCACTCCCTATGCAGCTTTTGCTTGCAGAAATGGTGTATCTCTTTCAATCTAAAACAATGGAAAGAATTTTAATAATAATTACCTAAATTATTAGTTCCTGTTATTATGGGTACGATAAAGTATGTGATGCAAGGGAAATTATTCTTTAAACAAAACAATATTATAGCTGTGTGAAGATGCGATGTATTAAATGCTTTGTTTGTCTCTGGCCCTTGTACGAAAGTTCTGTTGATTATCCGCTTCGCCACCCCTCCCGTCCATACATTCCCTGGGAGGTGCAATTATTCATATATTACTGATATGAATAGTATGGTGCCCATTAAGGGCCATGGGAGAATATATTTTTTAAATCGCGACTTCGAACGTACGATTCGCTACTTTAAACTAGCGATTCGCTACTTTGAACTAGCGATCACGACTTTAAACTCGCGATTCGTTACTTTGACCTAACGATTGCGACTTTAAACTAGTGATTTGCTACTTTGAACTCGCGATTCACTACTTTAAACTAGCGATCACGACTTTGAACTCGTGATTCGCTACTTTGAACTAGTGATTGCGACTTTAAACTAGCGATTCGCTACTTTGAACTAGCGATCGCGACTTTAAACTAGCGATTCACTACTTTAAATTCGAAATTCGCTGTGAACGCACATGGAGTATTCTGCTGTCCTTAGACACTATGGGCTCCTATCTTTCACTGAAAAACATGGCGTCTATCGGTTGTATTGTGCTGTTTCTCTACTTGTATGGCGGTTCTTCCCTCATACATTCCAGCAGTTCAGCCAAATCCGGCTCAAAGGGTTGACCTCATTACTAGATATTTTCATTTGGGGTTGAATTATGCAGAAATACTGGCATTCCTTATTTTGACTCATGGAATACGTTTGAGCCGTCAACTAAAATGAGTATTGAGGTCTCGAGGATTATTCAGATCCCCATGAAATCACAAGAGCAGTTGAGCTGGAATTGCATGGAAGTGGATGTATGGTTGGCTATCGACTTATGCACCAGAGGCTCAGAAATGACTATAGCCTTGTTGTCGACAAAGAAACTGTGCGTCTCATACTCCGAAGTCTGGATCCTGAAGGAGTTGACAGGCGATCCAGACGTAGATTAAGGCGACGGCAGTATTATGCCAGAGGACCAAACTACATATGGCACATAGATGGCTATGACAAGCTTAAACCTTTTGGGTTTTGTATTCATGGGGCAGTTGATGGCTACAGCCACCGTATTTTGTGGCTCGAGGCTGGTACAACTAACAATGACCCCAGAGTTATCGCTGGGTATTTTCGTGACTGCGTCAAACAACTAAAAGGAGTACCAAGCATTGTTCGCACTGATGAAGGTACAGAGAACGACAAATGTTGCTGCGATTCAAGGTTATTTTTTCGGCGCAATTGTCATGATAGTTTCGGTTGTGAGAAGAGCTTTATGTATGGTCGCTCTGTTTCCAACCAAAGGATCTCAGCTTGGTGGTCTTTCCTCCGAAAATCTGAGTTCGATTGGTGGACCATCCTCGTCCTCCCCGTCACTCGACTCTGCAGAGTCCGGTCCTCCTGTAACCTCCGCAACCACCTCGTTTGCCAGTTCCCCTGCCTGGTCCTCCTCAGTGTGGTCTTGTATCATGTCCTCTTGAGGTGTTTTGTCTTCGACCAATGGAGATGTGCTAGTAGTGTCCTCCGGCACATCCCTCATTATCTCTCTGCTGGGCCCATCTTCTTCATCTGAACTTTCGGGATTTGTCCGAGCTCTCACTGGTGGTTTTACTAATTCGTTCTTCTGAAGTGTCCTCTTTGGGCGGTCTGGGGGTTCATATGGTTCAAGTGCGTCGCAGGGCAACATGAGATTCCGGTGTAACACCTTGACTTTGCCATCAGTATTCTCTGGCCTAACTTTGTAGACGGGGCTATTGTCTCCCATCCGTTCCACTACGAGGTAGGTCACTGGTTCCCAATGGGCGCGTAACTTCCCCGGTCCTCCTTGTTCAGTGAAATTCCGTATCAGGACTCGACTGCCTGGTTGAAGGACTGCACCTGATGCCTTCCTGTCAAAGTAGGATTTACTCCGTCCTGCTGTCTTCTGGGCATTGCTGGCAGCCACACTGTAGGCCTGTCTCATGTCAGTCTGCCATTTCTGTACGTAATCCTGATAGCTCCCGAACTGTTGTTCTGGTGTTAAGTCAAACAACAAGTCAATTGGAAGTCATGGTGTTTGACCAAATAGCAAGTAAAAGGGGGTGTATCCTGTCATCTCATGCCTTGTACAATTGTAGGCATGAATCATCTTGTTGAGGGATTCGTCCCATCTTGACTTCTTGGTCTCTGGCAGTGTTTTGAGCATGGATAACAGTGGGCGGTTCATTCTCTCCATCTGGCCATTCCCCTGGGGGTGGTAGGGGGTGGTCCGGGACTTGGTTACTCCAGTTAATGTTTGCAGCTGGCGGAAGAGGTGATTTTCAAATTCACCCCCTTGGTCATGATAGATCCGGGATGGGAAACCAAACCGGGGAATGTAATCATTGAAGATCTTTTCAGCCACGGTTCACGCTGATTTGTTCCCAGTTGGATAAGCCTGCGCAAATCGGGTAAAGTGGTCCACCACTAATAAGATGTACTCAAATCCCCGCTTGCTTTTTTCCAGGTGCAGGAAGTTGATAGCAACCATCTGAAAGGGGGCTGTTGTAGTGATTGGAGTCATGGGTGCTCGTGTATTAATTGGAGGCTTCTGTTGAATACACCTGCACTTCTTGGTGATGAAATGTTCAATGTCTTCCTGCATGTGGGGCCAATAAAATTGAGACTGGGCTAAATCAACAACTCTGTCGCAGCCAAGGTGGCCCATCTCTGTATGAAGTTCCCGATATACCATTGCTCTGGGAGTACTAGTTGTGATCTAGTCTTGGTCTGTCGCCACATGACCCTGTCCCGGTGAACATGGAGCTTGTTCCACTCTTGTACCAAGGCGGTCACTGCTCGACTCTTGCCTCTGTGTTCTTGGGTACTGGGTCGGTGTCCTCTGTTCTTGTACATCAGAAGCTGAGAAATTGCCTGATCCTCTTGTTGTGTTGCTCGTACCTCATCCGGGGTGAGTTGTTTGAGGCACAGTTCTGAAACTACAGGTTCTGGATTTGGAGTACATGTGGCTGTTACCACTGTGATCCATGGGATAGTACCCCTCTGCGCTGTCACTGCTTGGATGGTCACTGCCATGGTGTCCCTGTTAACCTCTGAGGTGTATTCCGTTGGGTCCAAAGGTATCCTGGAGAGGACATCTGCATCCATGTTTGTTTTCCCTGGGAGTACTTGATCGTGAAGTTGAAATCAGCCAGCTCAGCAGCCCACCGATGTCCTGAGGCATTCAGTTTAGCAGATGTCAGGACATAGGTTAGTGGATTGTTGTTAGTGTATACCACAAATGATGGAGTGTAATACAAGTAGTCCCGAAACTTTTTGGTTACAGCTTACTTGAGGGCAAGGAATTCCAATTTTCCGGCATGAAGGTGGTAATTCTTCTCGGCTGGTGTTAGGGTTCTGGAAGCGTAGCCCAGGACCCTCAGTTCTCCACCCTGTTCTTGATATAGGACTGCACCCAGGCCGTCCTGTGAGGCATCTGTGTGGAGTATGAATGGGCACTCAAAGTCTGGGTATGCCATTACAGGTAGTTGTGTCAGCAAGTCGAGTAGTGATTCCACATCGTGCCTGGTGGTGGTTTGTCCACGTGATGGCCTGGCTGTTGGCCAACTGTCCCCTGTGCTGTCTTTTTTTACCTCTGGAATTGGAGGTGAGGTTACTCTTTTCCCCACCTTTCGTTTGGCCTGGTGTAGATAGCAAATCATACAGTGGTTTGGCAACGCGGGAGAAATCCTTGATGTATTGCCTGTAGTAGCCAATGAATCCTAGAAGCTTCCGAAGCTCACCCACTGTGCTGGGTCTCTTGTCCTTAAGAGTGTGAACTGCTGTGGTATCTGCTGGATCCATGGTGTACCCATCCGCTGATACAATACGACCAAGATACCTGACTGTGCTTGAAGAGCTCGCACTTGGAGGGTTTTAGCTTAATGCCATTCTGCTGGAGGCGTCGAAGCACTTGTCTCAGGCTAGAGACATGTTCCTCGAATGTCTGGCTATACACAAGCACATCATCAAGGTATGGAATGCACATCCTGTCCCGCAGTCCCTCCAGACACTCCTCCATGCAACGCTGAAATGCAGCCGGAGTGTTCATGAGGCCAAATGGGATCCGCTTCCATTGGTACAGCCCCCAGGGAGTGATGAATGCAGTTAAAGGGCGACTCTTTTCAGACATAAATCCCTGATGGTAGGCTTTGCCTTGGTGCAGGGTTGAGAACCACGAGTTCCCTCCTAGTCCATTGAGGATGTCTTGCACCCGTGGGATTGGCTGGCGGTCTGGGTGTGTCTTCTTTTTTAAGGCTCGATAGTCAATGCACAACCTTAGGCTCCCATCTTTCTTTCTCACACATACCATAGGTGACGAGTATGCAGATCGGGACTTGGTCACCCAATTTCGGTTAATTAGGTCCTCCAGGTACTCCTTAACTTCCCCATACAGTGGCCTTGGTATGGAGTTGTATGCCCTCTGCACAGGTTGTTCATCTTTCAGCTTAATGTTTAGCTCTACAATCCTGGCCAAAAGTATGTGGGACACCCTGAAAAAATGCTATGTTTTCACCACCACTCCTTGTTGAACAACGAAAGCGGCTCCTGTTTCCGAAACTTAGTCCTCCCCCTCCCCCCATACAATGTTGCTTAAAGGGAGTGCACTTTGAGCACATTCATTCAACATTGCAAGGGGGGAGGGGGACGGGAAGAGGGAAAATGTCATAATTTTTAGATAAAAGGCCAAGTGTCCCACGACTTTTGGCCAGGATTGTCTCTATGATGCGAGTTAATTAAAAATGTCCATAACTTCTACAGGATTTGATGCATTGTAGCCAAATTTGGATGAGTAAATTTTATAAACGCTGTGCATGTATTTTTGATATATTTACTGAGAAATAATTAGTTTAGCGCGAGTTTCCAGTGATATAAGGGGGTCAATAGGGGTTAATTTAAGAAAAATATTGTAAATTGGCGCGAAAATTGAGTAGGCGGAGATAAATCTTCCTGAATGACTTCAGATGGAGTCCCACTATCATTGCTTGGACCGATCTTTTGCAGGCGTTGGAGGGCGACACTGTGCATTTGCCAGCGCCCAAGAACTTTTGTAAGCGACACATTGAACTGAGCAGCGACACGCTATTCTTTGCTACAGCAGACGCTCCGCCTGTCCTGATAAAAGGCGGATGCATCGATTGTGTTAATAGTGAAATGATGGACGTGAGGTGGCAATTCTTTAACCTCTGGAAACAAATTCCTCAGTGCAAGCAGCTTCGCATTCGTGTGGCCATTGTTTCGCAGTGCTTGTATTGCAACACAGCGAAACATGAAACCGGATGCATGACGTCAATGTGCCGAGTACTGACATCAATTCTCATCAATTCTCACCGGGAAAAGTTCGATTTTTTGAAAGTAAAGGAAATTGTACCTCTTGATATTGCACACAATGACTTATCGTTTATATTTCCTATATTCTAAGTGATATTTATCGTTCAAACATGCCATTTTGATGTGTTTTCAACAGTTCTCACCCACGTACAGCTATAAGATTATAAATAGATTCTGATTTTTATTGACGGTCAAGGTGAGAACTGTTGAAAATCATGGTTCGGCTGGTCAGATATACCGGCCAGTATGATATGTTATTGTATCTACAGTGGGCAAAGTAGTTTGAACGTTCTTTTCTGAGGAAGTGCTGTAAAATCCGATTTATTTGCGTATTTGTTACTGAGAATTGACGTTATTGTGGCCGAGTATTGTCACGGCATGAACTCGGACGTCACTCAAAGTACACATGTCACGTGTATCATGTAAGATTATACTAGTAGCTTTACTTCTTGTCGCTAGGAGATAGGTATCTGTATCACTTACAAATTTTGAATAGAAAATTGTTTATTGTTGCCGCGGCATGACGTCACCAGTCTGTCGAGCTGCAGACATTTGCTCTTAGTGTGCGTTGCCCGGTGCGAAAAACCCAGCAATGCTTGAAACAAAAAAAAAAAGCCAATTGGATTAATGCTGGGAAACACTCCCCGATCGAAATGCAAACGCACAAGCCCGGGGAATAGGGCTGAAACAGAAACGCCACTATGATAACCAGCGAGACGCACTGTCACACAGTCGGCCACAGAGGACATGATCATAAGGTCAGCACCCTCTGCTCCGTGGAAATTGTTTCTTTTCCCATGTGAATCGCTGTTTTTCTTTTAATTTCGACGTCCGAGTATCGTAAAATAAACGATTAATCGACTTGAAGGTTTTAACCTCAGTTTTTAGTCGTTAAAACCGGCATTTAATTGTGACCGTTCAATTTTCAATTTTCACCCTGTCACAATCATATTCCTCAGCACATACAATACGAGCACGTCATTCACTAAAATGTTCCAACTGTTTTTTAATTAGGCAAATTTGGTTCAAATACATACACAAGATCACAAACAACAACTATTTCAAGTTTGGCATCAATACATCAAATCCTCTAGAAGTTATGGACATTTTTAGTATAACTCGCGTTATAGACAATCCTGGCCAAAAGTATGTGGGACACTCTGAAAAAATGCTATGTTTTCACCACCACTCCTTGTTGAACAACGAAAGCGGCTCCTGTTTCCGAAACTTAGTCCTCCCCCTCCCCCCATACAATGTTGCTTAAAGGGAGTGCACTTTGAGCACATTCATTCAACATTGCAAGGGGGGAGGGGGACGGGAAGAGGGAAAATGTCATAATTTTTAGATAAAAGGCCAAGTGTCCCACGACTTTTGGCCAGAATTGTAGGTGTTCAACACACCCAATGTCATCCCCATCTCGTGCAAAGGCACCAGCTTCTTCTCTTAAGAGTTCTCTCACCATGACTCTTTGTTCTTCGGTCTCCAAGTGGCTTACATCCACTGGGGGCTCCCAGTCTTCTCGCTTGTCTGGTGTCTGGGCTTCCTTTGATTTCTCTGGCTGAGTATCGCTCTGGGTCTGAGGCTCTGAAACAGGAACAGGTATAATTGACTTTACCAGGTGGAGCTGGCCAAGTTCCGTTTTCCTGTGAAGGGTTATGTCCCTGTTTGTCCTGTTGCTGACTGTGATGGTCACATGACCAAAGAAGGGAGAAATCCTGCTCAGTTCCTCACGTACCTCTAACCCCTCTGGGTTAGAGGTACGTCCTTGGGTTCGAACACTACTGGTGTATCTTCTCTGACCACTCCCAAGCTTGCTCTGCATTTTAGTCTCGATGTTCCACCCTTTGGAATAGTGACATATACTTTCCCATCCTCACAGTTTCTATATCTGCTTCCTGTGTCCTACTTTGGATGAGGTTTATCAGAGGTTTTACCTTGGCCCTGTCTACTGATGGGAACGCTTTCTGCAGTTTCTCATGGCCCACCAGTGTGGGTGGTAGATTATGAGCTTTTAACACCTCTTCTATCACATTGAATCCAATGATGGGGTATTCTTGCTCGTTCTGTCCTACTAGCATTGGTACTCTTATTCCTTCTGACTCATCATTCTCCATACCTGGAAGATTGAACTTGACATCAATCCACCCAACATAGGGAATGTCTGTGCCATTCATGGCTTCAAGGTTTAATTCCTTTTCTTCCCCCAACAATTCTCCAATGTTTCTTATCCTTTCGCAGGGGAGGTGGGTTTCCTGCTAAGTCTTAGATACTACACTCACTTGAGCACCGGTGTCCCATAAGGCTTTAGTTTCTTCCCCTTGAATAGCGCAATTTACTATACATTTCTCTCCAACCAATTTCGTGAGTTTTCCTTGTTGTCTGGGGGTCAGATGGTAGGCAAACATATTCTTCACCTGCGGTCCTTTTCTGTTCCTCCAGCTTGTGGATTGTCTTGCACAATTTCGGTGGACAACCCAGTGTTCCTTCTGGCACCCCTGAGAACAATATCTACTCGCTTTGCAGGAACTACACTGGTTAAATGGTACAGCCTCTTCCTTTCTTCCACAGTTCACACAAAGAGGGGACAGTTCTTTATGTGTGGTCACACCCTGTCCCGTGGGTGTGACCTCTGGTCATTTCCCGGCCCTTCCTTCTGGGGTGGCTGATTCCTTGGTGTTCTGCAGTGTTGACTGTAATGGCCGCTCCCTCCACCCTTGAAGCAATGGAAGCAGTCATCCTGTCCCCGCTGTTGGCAAGTTCGGCAGCCCCGTATCCATGTAGGCCTTCCCCATCTACGCCTTTTCCTTTCTTCTCCGGTGTTATTGACTGTCTCTGTCACTGCTGCGATCTCTGCTTTGAGTTCTCTCACTTCCTTTAACAGTGTTTGCTCCATCACTTTCTCTCCTGGTTCCTTTAGCTGGGCCGAGTTTAGTTTTGTCTTCGACTGCAACCCCAATTTCTGTTGACCCTCCGTTTCACTATTCACACTTGCATTCAGTTTCTCAAACAGTTCCTTGTCACTCAAGGTGGTATTTTGGAGGTGGGGCTTCATCTCACTTTTTACGTTATCACTCTGGAATCCTGTTAGCACTCAAGTTTATTAAGGCCTGGGTCAACGAAAAAGACATCCCCCCAGCAGAGCTAAATTACATCACCTAGTTGCTACGTTACGACAGGATAATAGTATCACGTCGCGTGGGTTGTTAATGGCGGTCAGGTGAGAAGCGACGCAAAGAAAGAAAGTGGATCGATCTTCAACTTGTTAAAGGTAGAGTTGCATTAAAGGTGGGTACATTACATTTTATGATATCAAGTCGTGTCATATCACTAAGATTGCACCCTCGTCCATCACTGCATCCATATAAATAATATATATTTATGGTTCTGTAGGAAAATACAACAAACATGATAAAATAGAACACGTACCAGTAGTGAGTATGAAGAAAGCAATTGATAACCTGGCGATGGGAGCTCCCAGAAAGCATGAAGAACTGTATTAGGAGCGCACAAGGTATGATATCGAGTCGTGTTGTAAAATCGTGAGGCTTAAACTACAGAATACCCCTGTCTGCTTTCTACAGCATTGAATTTTACAACACGGCCCCATCAGCTGCAAGCTACAAGTACCTACCGTACATAATAATGTTGCTTTGTTTTAATAGTCGGAAATATAAGGATACTTTATTGAAAGTAAACTATAAATTGTTTACAAATGTTGCGAATTTGGACCTCTAATAGTTTGGGTAATATATTTTACGGTCATAAACTGACCAATTGTATTTAATATACTAATTTTACGTTTAAGTATGACATTTGTTTGAAACTAAAACTAGACTGGCCTTGCCAGTGAGCTCGCGGCGTGAGTTGGGTCGAGACCAGAATATAAAATGGAAAGTAGGGGACAAGAGCGGAACTCCCAAGAGAGACTTCCAATTTCTCACCATAAAAATATCACACAGTATAGAGAACTTGGTTTTTGACACCTTGCTCTTTTGACACCTTGATTAAACTAAAAATTATTATTAAAACACTCATACACTTGCTTCTTAAAGGTTGAGCGACCCTGCATCTTGAGAATGTGTGACATATCTTTTTATGCACAATCGATTATGACAGTTTGACCTTGACTCATATTTCTAATCAGAGGCCACGATTAATCCAGCCTTCACTTCACTACTTATGTGTTTTCTTTTGTTAACTCGAGAGATGTTTACAATATTATTGCGGTTTTGTTCACAGTGTGTTCAGTCCATTTGTGACTGGAAACTCAATCCTCAGAATTATTTCGGTGTATTTTTCATTTCTGGTATTTAATGAACATTGCAAAACAAAGACCACATGATCGAATGAAAGAAACACTTCAACAAGCAATGTACGATACGCAGAAGAATTTTACGAGGCAACAGATGTCATCTACAGAGTAAAGCATAAAGTGTCATTGTTTTACGGCTAAAGCTCACCGTAGCTTTGGTTTCTGTTTTCGCCCTGTTATCTTCCCAAAAGTATTTTGTGTTGCCACAGAAAGTTTCGTCGGGACTAAATACTTATTGGTGACAGAGATATTTGCAATACCCCAGAAGTACCATCAAACATTTGTTTACGGCTATTCTCAAAGCTTGTGCGGTGAACGCGAACCAAAATCTTTTCCTAAAATCCAGTTTATCCGTGCACATTCCACAGAGCCAAATGGCGTTGAGTTTGAATGGGATGCAGTTTACTTTTTTGCTTCACTACTTATGTGTTTTCTTTTATTAACTCAATACGGTTTTTCTATCAGGCTTTCGAGTATTTGTGCTCTGTAACAAATATAAAGTTGAAAGTGAGGAATGTCACACGAGAGATGTTTACAATATTATTGTGCTTTTGTTCAGTGTGTTCAGTCCATTTGTGACTGGAAACTCAATCCTCAGAATTATTTCGGTGTATTTTTCATTTCTGGTATTTAATGAACATTGCGAAACAAAGACTACATGATCGAATGAAAGAAACACTTCAACAGGCAATGTACGATACGCAGAAGAATCACCGTGTGCTGATTCTCGACCCACAAAAAGGAAAAAATAAATAAATAAAAATGTCCATTTTTAAGCTCGCTTAGGCCCCAGGCCCCCGCGAGCAATTACTTTACTATATTTTAAATATTTTACAGATGACCAAGAAGATACTTTCATGTGGGTGTTACTGCAATCCTATGGCTCGAAAGGAGTAAGCAAACCACAAGACTGACCAAAAACCAGGCTAATAATGATAATGGACGATCTTGTGAAACTCATTTCGCAAATAACCAAAAAGCGGTCGTTTGTTTGGATTGCAATGAAGGCACTGAACTGACAATTCTTCAAGAGTCTTGTATGGGTATTGTTTACAAACGCGGGAAATCAGTAGACCAAATGAGTAAATATCACTTGGTGTCAATTGTTTGTGGGTACCACGAACAAGCTCTGGTGCAATGTGCTGATGGTATTTTCAGTACTTATCGTTTTCCTTGGGTGTTATACATCTTTGCTTCCGCCACATTTACAGCCTTTCCAAAATCAACAATGAATGGGAAAAAAATATCACTGATCTTTGAAATGATTATATTATCTCCCTTGATATTGTGTAGAATTTGTTTTGAATGAATGAAAGAAAGTGCATCTGCACATTTAAAAAGGACATTCATGTAATCTTTAACATTGGAAATAATACAAGATAGGATAGCTTGGCTGAATGTAACACACTTTCCATCAACACCATGGAATTGTGTAACCAGCAAGTATGGTTTAGCTTCAGTACATATTCCAAACAACAAAGGTAAACCTGGAAATTGAGATGAAAGTAAAAGTTTAGAATGAATTTCAGAATTAGGAATATATGGTACTGGGTCTGCAAAGTTCAAAATACAGGAGGTACCAGTTAACTTCTATTACCTGGGTGGTCCAAATCAGCTAAAAAGGAGACCTCCTTTTCCACAGAAGAAACAGAAACTTTATCTGTGTAGTGTTTGACTGCAACCGTGATACCCCTGTACTCCTGCTTAATGCATGTTCCAAATACACCTTTGCCAAGATAACTGTTGTCAGTTCCTTTTAGGGGTTCAAGGTTCTTTCGGAGAAGTTGTTTTATGCTGTTATGAGACAAATTCAACAAGGCTGTTACTGTACAGTGTTAGTGTGATTACATCACTATATTTTACATACCGCACAAGGGATTAAATTATAATCAAAGGGATTAAATGAATTTACAATACAATTTTTTATTCAACTGTTTTCTTATTCGTGATTTGAAAGACCTGTATTACTTTATTAAATCCAAAAATGGCAGCCCCTCTAATTAAGTCCCTGCCCCTATAATGGGATACGTAGATCAAACTTTTAACCTTCTCTTTTTTGGTACATTTCTTTCATGTCTCCACATTTTCCAGAAGTAGAGACCCTTGCTTCTTTCCTCATCTTTCTTGTGCTGAAGTTGGTCTAATTCTTGTTGGAACGATTCCCTTTTTCTCGAATTCGCTTAGAGCACATTTTCTCTACCCTCCGATTCTGCCTGGCTTTTTTGGAGAGTGCCTTCAGATCTTGCTTTCTTTTCATATTTCGCTTTAAGCGCTTTTTGCGAAGTTCCTCTGCTGTATTCTTGCGATTATTTCGAGTTTGCGACATCTGTTCTTCTCTTTGCCAAATGTCAGCAAGTGGAGCATTCGCACAATCTGTCATTTCGAAATGAGACATTTCCATGACTAAACAAAGAAGAAGAAGGAGCTCGTCACCCCTCAAAAGCGTGCGCGATTAGTCGAAGTTGCCAGGAAGAAAGCAGTATTCCTATTATGGACATGGGATCCATTTATGGTTGCACTCGCACATGCGCAGAGTGCAAGACATATCTGTTGCCCGGGAAACGAACTTTTGGCTTCTGTGTGCGAGAGGATAATGGAGACGCGAGGTAAGTCGTTGGCCAAGAAAACAAGGCGTTTTATTCACTATTTACATAAAATAACCATATGGAATGCAGGTGAAACGCTTCATGTAATTCATATAAACTTGTATACAGAAATGCTAAAATCGTCACGGTAGTTTAAAGTGACCAACAGTAGTCGAATACGATTTCATATAAATACTGTTAATGTACATTTACATACTGTAGTGAATTAAATATTATGCTTGCAAAATGTTGAATAGCTGTAAATATGTTTCGTATTTACTCGCGATCTTGCTCTATAAACTAACAAACAGAAAATGAATAAAGCTACTCCATGTTTATTTTCCAGGATTTTGAAAGTGCCTTTGCACACTTAATTCTTTTGATCAGTTGTTTGGCATTTGCATCTGCCATCATGTCTGACCACAGTGGAGATTTGAAATCGTTATCGATGAAATACGATTTCTCCCACTCCTTCAATTCTTTCTCCAGAGCAGACTTCTGACTCAGAACTTTGGTTTGAACTAGAGCAAGGCTGTTCATAAAACGATCAAATAAATACTTGTCCTGAGTAGCAACTTTTACTTCGTTCTTCAGGCGATCCAGCTGTTTGACTTGTGTTGTGTGTCCCAAGACTTCAGCCAGCATCTTACCAAGGCGAGTAAGGTAGGAATGTTCTGGAGTACTTGTCTGATCTGTTATTACAGGGTCTGGTATGTCTGGCTGTAGAACCTGGCTAGGAACTTGGTCTGCAAGAAAATCTGGGGCCGGAACTGGGTCTTGGAGAATGTGTTGGCCTGGAACTATGTCTTGGAGAATGTGTGGGTCTGGAAATGGGTCTTGGAGAATGTGTGGGTCTGGAACTGGGTCTGGAAGAAAACCTGCTGGGTCTAGAACAGGAATGTCTGGGTCTGGCACTGGGTCTGTGATGGTTACAGAAATTATCTGCTCTTCACATGATTCTTCTTCATTAAAATCAAGGTGATCACTCGCAGCTAGTGGAATGTTGTCATCATCACTGTTGTCATTCTGCTCTGGTGGCAACAGGAAACCAGTTGCAACCTTGGCGACTTTATCAGAGTCACCACTTTTATCAGGCAGGTACAGAAAGTGAGCCGGCAGGGGGATACCATTCTCAAGGCATAGGGACCAGCATTCCCCAATGTAGGCCTCTTCTTTGCTTGCAGTGCTTGATCGGAAGTGGTGAAGTGCTGGACCCTCTGGTCTGGTTGGAGGTTGGGACTTGGAATCATGAAATAGAACATTTTCACCATCAAAGTCCCACCACACACCAGGCCCTGGGACAAGGTAATCACTGATCTTCTCTAGATGGGCTTGCCATTCTCTTGGGTGTTGTTGTAGAAAGTAGGCTGGAACAAGAGTGTCTGGAAATTCAATTAGGCTCTGAGAAAGCTTGCTTATCTTACTGCTCTGTTCAGAAGAACGTGATCCCCCGTTTTCTTTCCGCAAAGCTTCCTTGGGCTGCAGCCTGATTAAAATGTTACCTATGATGTGACCAGGATGATTTGATGATGTAGACTTTGTGATTCCTTTGACAGAATTGAATGCCCGCTCTTCATCTTCTGCACTCATCGCTGTGCCTGACATGATCCGAAGCTGTGATGGTGCATGACTAATTAGGCCATGGAAATGCTTTCCATACAGTTTCCGGCATGTCAGTGTTTTTGGCTGTTGTCCCAAAATTTCATTGCAGAGCATGGCATGGCAGAAGCTTAACTTATGATATCTAAGGATTAGGCGTGGTGACCTCTTCCTTTCATCTGTATACAGAATCTCCTGCATTTCAACAAGTGTGTTTAATAACTGCTGCACCTTAAATGGAGCTTTTTGTCTCAACTGGGAAGATGCAACAATTATTGAACACCGATGGTCAAATGCTCTTTTTTTGTCCTTGTCTTCTAAAGTCAGCTTTACAGCTTCTTGAAGTAGTGCTGCTCCTTGTTCAGGGATGTGTTGAGGAAGTTCCTGTAACAAATTCCCAATGTGTCCAGCCAGGTCGTGCATGGGCTCACATGGTAGAACTTCATAATCCTCTAAATTGAAGGTTTCAAGAGGAGCATCGGGGTTTAGAAACAGCAAGGCTGGTACTCGGATCTTCACTCTCAGATGATTTGTGAGTGCTTGTTGTAGGTCAGGCTTGAGCTCACCTTGTGCCACTAATTCTCTTGCTGCCACTTCTTTCTCCAGGTCAACCTTCAGCATTTTTTCAAAGGGCTTGGGGTGCATTGCCATGGAGAGTTTCCTTCCAATAGGGCCACGGAGGACTGACTGCTGCCGTTCATGGTATGTAACCACCTTGCATCTTGTGACATGGTCCAGTTCGTAGACCCGGTTAGCATGCACAGAACAACCAGTACAGTAAAAGTTCCCTCCCCTTTGCTGTCCACATTCTAGCTCAACTGCAGGGCCATCACCCTTACAGAAACGCATTTTATCATGAATGTGAACACCAGAGGGAAGTTCAAGTGAGTGCCTCAGTTTCCTCAGACAATCACACCGGGTTTCTGTGTATGCTAACTGGTCAATGTCTGCATCTCCACACCTATAAAATAATGTAAATATATCTGTGACTGAATTGAACCAATAATAATAACAATAATAATAATAATAATAATAATAATAATAATAATAATAATAATAATAATAATAATAACAGTAATAATAATAATAATAATAATATTATTATTATTATTATTATTATATTGCAATTCATTCAGATTCACATTCTCTAGTACATAAGACATTTTCACAGATGTGAAACATTGCCTTACATTCTTTAGATTCCAGCAGTATTATTATTATTGGTTCCAAATGTGAGCTTAAACCCTTTTCTTTATGATTTATATACATTGTGTGCACCTTCTCCTATGCACATGTGCATACCTTGCAATGATGTACACTTCTGGTTGTTCAACAGCAGCCTGAATGTCAACATCTTTTCCAGTTCTTTCTTTATACTCATCTTCTGTAAGGTGGAATGCAGGGTCGTACAAAACTGTGACCATGAACAGTAAATGGCCATGGTTTGCCACAGTTGAGTGGTCATGCCAAATGATTAGGTGCCTTGTTCTCTCCAGTTTCTTCAGCTTGTTTCTCATGACTGTAAGTACCTCGCTGTCGTCAAACTCATTTAGGTCTTGCAATCGTGCTGCAACCTCCAGCCTTGGCATTTTATCATAGTGCTGATCAGGGTGGCTCCGGATGAATTCAGATTGATTTCTGAGCATTCTTTTTTCTAACCTCTTCTAAAGGCCTTTTTCTTCCTTCTGCTGTGACTTCAATTTGTTTTATGCTTTTGTCTTTGTCCAGAATCAACTTCTTAAATTTCTTGGGAACAATGAGGTCTCCAACAGAAAATTCACCAGCAGTGATCTTTAGTTTCACCATTGACTTGATGCTGGCATTACTCTCCTGTGTAGGTACTGTTATCTCACCTGAAGTAAAAAAAATTAAGTCATAATCATCACACTGTATTGCATGTAAATGAATTAACAGTTCAATAAACGGTTATACACACAGATAGTTATGTGGTTATTGTTTTTGGTTCCATTTGAACTAACACTGTATGGCATTCATGTGCATATTCTGGAAAATGATGAATTTTTGTTGTCAGTAACTGAAGACTGCATACACTGTAACACTGGAGGTGCTATTTAATTTACCTCCTGCTCCTCGAAGCTTCTTTCTCCTAGCTCGGCGCTCTCCACCAATGTTGTGTTGGTCTCTTAAACTGGTGAATGTTTACCCCTTGACTAATTAGCCAGTTTTGAACCATTTGTCCTCCATTCTTTGCCAGTTCACCTTTCTTGTTTTTCACTTGGTATTTTTTAGCCAACTCTGACCAGTTGATAATGGTGCCAGCAGGGTATCCTTCTACCTCCAACTTCAAATCTTCTTTGCCAGATAGTTTCTCCAGGTTCCCACTGATTTTGCTCCTTTTGCTTTCCCTCCCTCACTTCCATCAGATATGCATCTCGTCTTTCCTTTGCTTCTTGCCTGCTTTCAAAGCTGGATGCCAGTCTTTCTCTTTGCCTACAAGCATAGGATTGGCGATTGCAATCATTGTCCATAACAAACACTGCAGCTTATCCAAAACTTTATGAAAGCTTCAGAAGAAATTAGTGCATTGTTTATAATATGATTTCCTAATTGAATCAGTACCTCCTGTTGAACAAATTCTATTTACTCATCCTTGCATTTAATACGTTAACAAAGATTCTGACTTACTGATGACTGTTTGACAGATTGGGAGCTTATTAAAGCACTTTTTCCCCTTCTTCCCCTTAAAGCTGAACTGGGACCACAAGCTGTTGTTCCCCAGCTTTCTCATCATCTTCCTTACGGAATCCCCTGGGTTGTGTCCTCCAAGGGCAGACAGATAGTTTACCTGCACAATATTGTACAAAACATAATTACATAATTTGCTACTATACAAACAGAAAATTCATAATGTGCTTGTAAAAATATTCAGTTTTAATCATGAAGTTCAATTATTCTGTTTGCTATCACTGATTCAGATTTACAAATCATTCAGAAATTGTGACAGTTGTTAGATAAAGCTTTTCTATTTTCTTAACCCTTTCACTCCGAAGAGTGATTAACTTCTATTTTTCTCCTTCAGTTTCTCACCAGAAATACATCATATAGTAAGGAGAACTTGGCTTTTGATACCTTGCTTAGATGAAAGCTGATTAAACTAACAATTCTCACTACATCACTCTTACACCTCTACAAAAGTTGGGAGAATCTGCCTTTTGAACTGTTAATCCTTTTTACAAGAAACCTTGATTGATTTGTAAATACACTAGCTTGTATGTTTCCTTAAAATTTAGTAGTTTAATAGACGAACTGCCACCCATATGCTAAGTAAATGTAACCACTAGTCAACAATCATACAAAACAAACATGCATCATTTATTCAAAGTATACATCAAAGTTTATAACTTTATATTTATAAAACACCATTTCTTTTCGGAAATCTGGCGATTCTCTGAGTTGCAAATCAAGAGACTCCAAGCCCTGCAGGGAATCTATAGGTTCAGGCAGGACGTCCATGAGATCTTCATCGTCCGCTCTCTTCGCTGCGCTAACAGCCTTTCTTAATAAGGACAACTGCTCCTGCTGGTTTTCGATTATTATGTTGAGCTTTGTCAGCACACTTGTCTGAAAACCTACCAAGAAATGAGGGGTTTGAAATTACGATTAGTTTGGGTAATTATTCTTTAATAACATCAAAACTTTTTTCGCCTGGGATTCGCTATGAATATACAGTAGACATGACATGCCACACACAGCACAACGATTTTGGAACGATGTCGATTAGCCATTTGTCCTCGATCAATGTACGAATGTGAACATAAACGACATAAGTATAAAGGGAAAGAACAATATTTTACTTATGCCGATCTATATCGATCTAAATGCGTCCAGGCAAGGTATGGGCGAATTGTAGGGAAAGCAAGTTAGTGTAATGCATGGAAGGAACATGAAACGGTCAACTTCTTTCTATAAAACACCGCTGAACTTAGCTTTTGGGACTTGTAGATGTCTTCCTTTGTACATCCAACCGAGACTTTCAAACCATCGACAAACTGTTTCACAATATCGAGAATCGAATGCTACCCTCAACTGTAAACGCGCGCCACTTTCAGCAGATACAACGGTCGTTTTTGATTTTAGATTACGTATAGCTGATTTAATGGCTCTCATTGGCTCAAACGCACAAGTGAAAACATGTGACAAGTACCCAGGCCCATCCGAGAACTTCCTTTCGGCAACGAAACATGTCTCGTGCTTGGCTTCGTAATAGTGTAGCTGTGGAATTTTGTCTGACATTTTTGTTCAGCTGTAAATAGGGATTCTAAACTACTTCGACGCTACGCACTTGCATCTATTTTGGATGGAATCGGAAGAACGTGTGGTTGCTGGACGTTCAAAACCTCACCAGATCAGTTTCGAGGTAGGTAAATTTTATCATATATTCCGATGTTCGGTTTATTATAAATGTTTTAAATGTATGGTTATACATGCATGTACTTACTCGACTCGCTATTGTCGGATCGAGGTGTTGATGTTGCTACTGTCAGGGTTCTGGTTTGCGGTGTGAATGCATGGTCACGAGCATTTTTGCTAGACGTACTCGACACTCTCCTTGGGGTACCAAGAAATTCACCTGCATGGGATCGATATAAATTACACGCGTCCCGTCTTGAGCACTGCATGTACTGTATTGTGATACAGAAAACTTGATACAATAGACTGAAGTGTGGCTGTGCATGTGTATGCGAAAAACGTGTTTCTGGTTGATTCTAAGTATATGTACTGTACATGAATCATGTAAACACAATGCAGGCTAGTAAAAGCTATATATATAAACTACTACCTCATATCTTTTTAACGCTCAAGAAGATTTCCATTGTTAGTTTCAATTACAGTGCAGCCCATTAAGGTTCTAGAAGAGGATTTGTTACACCTGCAAAAGTTACTTAACCACCTCGCTTTGATTTGCATGACTGTAATACTTGCTGTGCCACATTGATTGTTTACACTAATATTGTACGAGAGTTCCGCTAGTTTATAATACCCTTGTAACAGAAACATAAATGTTTTTTTAATCTTGCATTGCTGTTAGTAAACTTATTAAACATAAAATGAGGTATCCTCACCAGTGGAGAAATTTGGAGGCTGTGGAAGTGTCATTGGTACTTGGGGTAGCCTTTTTGGGGCTGGTCAAGTCTCTTTCATCTGTAATTATAATCCAGTCACAAATTACATGTACAAAAAAACGCAGTAAATAATTTTAAGAAAGATAGTCTTCATTTCAAATCTGTGATTGAAACATTTTTAATGTAATACAGGCTGTATTAATTTTAAAACTATGTTACCTGTCAAAGTGATATATTGTATAACATACCATCGGCTGAGTCTTGCTCAGTTTGTGAGGACTGAAGATAACGACTTGGTGTTTTCCTCTTCCTGCTTAAATCCTCATTTGAGGAATCCAAATTGGAAGTTTCCTCTGCCCTCCTTGAGTATTCAAGGGCTTTGGAATAAGAATCTGCAGTGCTTGTTTGTTGTCTAATTCACTTAGTCTTTTAACTATTTGTGCAATAGGGTTTTTGCCTGATCGTACAAGTCTTTAACTGCTGCATGTAATTTTCAAATGGAAATGCACCACATTTGTCTAAGCTACCATGTTCCTCTGCATCTGCAGCCAAATGAATCATGGTATGAACATTGTATACAAGAAATTCAATGCCATACAAGGTGCGAGCTTGGTTCACAAAGTAAACCAACAACTCGTGTGCATAATTCCTGTGGACTACAACAGTCCTGGGGCAGATAAGAATAGATATAGCTATGCTTAGAGCCATGAAATGTTCATACATGGGTTCTGGTAGAATACCTTGCAACACAATTTTTCCAGTGTACAATAAGAATTGCCTAAACTCTGTGGCTTTCCATCTATCTACCTCATGTAGGCCCCTTGGTTTGCGTGCAAAGCTGTTGGGAATAGATGCTTTCATTTGAACCAGTTTATCACTGATCTGACGAATCTGGCCTGCAGACATTCTCACTTCTCTGTCACCTCTCATCCATGTAAGGATTAATTTCTTCATTACACCAAGACAACTCTGGTGCATGTAATCAATTGGAAATGTTTTTACCATATCAATATATAGGTATATATCCACATTTTGTACATCTTGGAATGTTATTCTGCCTTGCCAAAAACCTTGTTGGGTACACTTGTCACAACCATAATAGCCAGAGTACTGCTTGATTGATTTCACTAAAGCTTTGGCTGGAGCATCACATGTAACACACCTGAGTGCAATTCTAATTGTTTTTTCTCCATCATTCATGCCATGATTGAGCATGTGGCTCAAGTCTCTTATTGTGTCTTGTAAGAAGTCTAAATTTGATGGTTTAGACACTCCAAAAGTTAGAGCCACTGGGAAAACTATAATTGGCTCCACATTTACTATTGCACATAAAATTGGCCATAAACCTTTGCTTGAGCTTTTGAAGAGGGGTACACCATTGATGTTTAGTGAAATTTGAATGACATCCACATTTTCTCTTATTTCTAAAGGATATTTCCTGAAGTTCTTCAACAATACATCATTTAGTCCAAAGTAAACGTATTCCATCCCAGATTTGATTTGCGTTGGTATCTCTCTGACTGTATTTAGCAATGAGCGAGCAGTGACTGGTAAATAAGGGTGCCCGGATCTCTTTTTAAAAAAGCCTCAGGAGGCCATCCACTGCATTGTGTTTCACTTGGAACTCGTTTACCCAATTTGCCAAACCATTTTTCAACGATTCATCCTGTAGGTTTTCTGATTCATTACTAGAGACTGATGATAAGGGGGAAACATCTCTTTTTAAAGTCCTGGCACCTTCAGAATTGCTCCCACTCTGGCTTTCAGAATCAGATGCGTTTAGTAGGCTGCCATCAAAACTTCTATTGTCTGCTTCAGATTCCGAACCCACTGGGCCCGGAGAGCTGGTATCTTCAACCAGTGACTCACTATCATTACTGTCACTGTTACACGCATCATTTCCCATGCGATTTAATGACCGATTGGCAGCTTCCCATTTTCGCTTGTATCGTAGATGGCTTGCCTTCATGTTACCAGTCTGTAACTTTTATGAATGAAAAAGTAATTCATGGAGCACTTAAACTGGCCATTACAACCCTCACAGTGACACAGACAGGTGTGCACAAACTATATATACTTATTTTATTGTAAGAACATAAGTATTCCCAACAAATTGCTGTGTACATATTATATATAATTTGGTACATTGCATATTATTTTACATTGAAAGTGATCAGTGAATTTAACTGGTTGTATCATAAAATTAATATCTCACTGTCCAACACTTTAATTTATATTTATTTATAGAAAACTCCTGGCCTTTGTCATGATACCAGTAGTTCAAAAGGAGCTGGATGTTTTGAGAGAAACAGTGTGGAACACACACAGGATTCGAGCCCAGAAGAACACCATTCTGCCAGATGGTATACCAAACCACATTCATAGTTTTCCTGAGCAGTATGGCCTGGAAGATTGTGGTAGGTTATGATTTCCTGAGGAACATAAAATTTGGAAGTTGTAAAATAATTAACTCCAATAGTTGAAATCACTTGCCAATTGTGTTTCCTTCTTTCAAATTAAACAGGCTTTCCAGTAACTGAAGAACAACTTTAAGAGACTGCTCTGCATTCTGGTGATTTTGATGTGAGCGATGATTTTCTCATGTCGAAAATCAGACAAGAATGTGAGCGAATAGTGGACACAGACCATTTGAAACCTGCTGGAGGCATTTATTTACCTAAAAATAACTTTGAACAGGAAATTCAATACTTTTAAACACATTGTTAGATCAAATTTCTTTTTTTCACCATTTCAATATCAACGTATGTCATTCAAAATGGTTATGGTAGAACATGCCAACAACACCATTTAACTGGAACAATACGAGAGTTCAACTTCAACTGAAACACTTATAACCTAGCTAACCAAATGCAATGCACTAGTTATACCATTCATTACTAAAGGTTTTGCTTGAAAAGGATCATTGTTGTTTATCGTTCACTGTGGCATATAACAATGACTTACCAAATACTGTGACCTTACATTGGTGAAAGCCCAAGCATAGCACAAAAGGCATTACATTTGTGGTTCCTGAGAAAGTTTGAAATTGCCAATTCTGAAAGATTTCCAGTACAGTAAAGGACCTCTCTATCAGTGTCCATTAAATCTGTAGATGTAATTTCAGGGTCAAATAAATCATACTTATTTTCCTGAATGGCAACCAACAATCCTAGTCAAAAGTCATGGGACACTTGGCCTTTTATCTAAAAATTTTCTTCTTTTCTCTGAAGGCTGCTCATCATCCGTGGTACTGGCACCTCCAGAAGACGATGAATACGGAGGTGCACTTGGAGGATACCGGAATGAAACTTGACTGGGAGGTGTCGGGGACCAGTTTTGAACGCCTTGAAAGACAGGATTCTGGCAGAGGACCTGAAGCATCCAACGGAGCGGGAGGAATTGTGAAACGAAAAACCCGCTAGGATTGTTTGGCCCATCCATTTTGAGATGCATGCAAATGTTTGCGGTTAGCAAAATGGAAATTTGACACGCAGCTGTCACCACATGCAATGTGATTGGCTGTGACAAATGGCAGGACAACTTATACCATGTCGCGAGGTAGTATAACTTGGTTGCAGATTGGCATGACAATCTTTCGTTTTCAATAGTAAAAACACCTTGCTTTTTTAACTCGTCAAATACAGAACAAAGTGTTTTCACTGTGCTTCCGGACTTTTTTCGTTTTAACTGGTCAAACATGTCCTAGTGAAAACACAGCAATTGTTAGAAAAAGTCACAAGTATACACAATGGAATTGACTTTTTACCTCGTCAAGTTAAAAGTTTTCCATTTTTTTTCAATTTAAGTCTGAAGTGTCTTTGCACGTGACTATTTTGCGTGCAGACAGACTGATGATTTTTTTGGAATGGATAATAAACTTGCCGTTCAAACAAACTGATGATATTTTTTCTGGACAATGCCAAAGTCTCACCTCGTGCCGCGCTGGTTGCTGATTAGTTATCTTATTGTTAGCAAAAGTATACACAATGGACTTGACATAATAAAGCTCGCCCTTCAAACAAACTGATAATTCTTTTGGGAATGGATAATAAACCTTGCCGTTCAAACAAACTGATGATTTTTCTTTTTGGAACGGATAATAAGGTTGCCGTTCAAAGAAACTGATGAATCTTTTGAAACAGATAATAAGCTTGCCGTTCAAACACACTGAACTTTTTTGGAACGGATAATAAGCTGCTGTTCAAGCACACTGCTGAATCTTTTTTGGAAGAGATAGTAAACTTGCCGTTCAAACAAACTGATGATTTTTTGGGGGAAGTAATGTGGTGGCTCCTAAAGGAGCCGTTTTTGTCAGTTACCTGTAGTGCAATTTCGAACGCTCGACTTACAGGATTTTTCCCTGCCGAGTGCAATGCAGGGTGGTCTTCAGGGTGCTGGAGCAACGAGATTCTCTGTTCCAGGCTTGCAAAATTGTCGGATCTCGCGGTAGAGATACTGTTTTCGTTCCTGATTTAGTCCTCCAGGGCTGATCTTGGGTGGGAGCACAGATGGCGGTGGCAAGATAGCGCGGTGCTTCAGCAACATAAGTGACCGTTCAGGAGAGGAATTGAATTCTTGAAAATAAAGTTTTACCGGGCTCATCTTTCGAAAATCTGAAATGATGGTATTTCTTGATTTGTGGGACTTTGTTGAAGTACTGCTTGAGAAATGAGGACCAATTATGCGCCAGGACAATAATGCTTCCATTGTGTGTTCCGACCAGCTGTGCTTTGTTGACTCCAATGGTGCTTGAAGCCTCCACCATCTCAGGAAAGTCACACAAGGAAGAAACAAAATTTACTTTGTACGCTCTCTCGATTATCCCGAAGCTGTGATTGGGGCCAAACTTCGTATGACCGGCAATCAGAAAGGAGTAATTAATAGAATCGTGGAGCTGAAGAATCGTTCTTCATGCTAGGTACCAGATAAAGTAATATTGTTCTTGTTTTGTCAGCGTTGAGATGTACCCGAGTTTCACCAAGTCCATGGTTTTCAAAATAATGATGCAGGTAACTGATCGTAGTGTTAGCTCCTTTACCAACGTCACTTGACTCATCAATCAAATAATTGATTTGTTGAGAGATTGCCTCGCATATCCCAAAAATTCCGCATTTCCGTAGTGTCTTAAAGTAAATCGGTCCTGGCTGCATTGGATTGCTGGGGATATGAATTTGCTGAGCAAAATTGAACGAATAGTGCATTGTCATGTCCAGGGAACAGGCTTCCTGGCATTCGTCCAAGTCGATTGTCCACTCAAGTGCTTCAAAGTTGCTTTTAGCTTCTTCGCAGACCCTCCTGTACAGCTGTCTTTCCGTTTGTACAGTTTAAATGTTCTTGTTGGACCTAGACACGCTCGGACTTTTCCCTGTCTGGAAGGTTGGCAGACCGCAGAAGTTTAGAAGTGTTTTGCTGGAGGTTAAACATAGGTCAGACATTGGCTTTGCGACCACAACGCTCGGGTGAAACTGCTGCCACAAATCAATAACTTTGGTGTAGCAAACAGCTTGTTTTCCGGTTTCTTTGCATGCTTTTTTAAACTCGCACCAAACAGACATTTTGGTGTCACTCAAAGAGAGTAGTTGGATATCATCGTTCTTAAAACCAGGGATTCTTCCAGGTAGAGTATGGCGTTTTCTTCAACGTAATTGGTCAGGAAGTTTTTAACATCCTTGGTCACAGCCTGCATTATGGCGTTGTGGGAAGTCCCTTGTGGTTGCCATGCCCTCTCAGAGATAGTCCATTAGCTTCGTAATGCTCTTTTAGGCTACAGAATCTGTAATAACCGATACCGTATAGGTTTAAAAACATTTATCTGCAGATGGTTCTTGATTGATAGCTGAAACTGCATGTTGGACTCTGCTTTCTCTTTTCGCCTATCACTTCCATTGTCGTAAATAGTGCTTGAATGTTTGCCAGGATGACTAAATCTAGTTCTCCATGCGAAAGTTCCATGCAGTTGTTTAAATTTGCCAACACAGCTTCCTCCGAAAATTGGTTTGAACAATGTCCACCTTTAGGGCCCCGTGAACATCCACATCCAGCTTGCAAAAAATTCTTAACTTTCTCTACGATTTCTTCTTGCTCCATTAATACATCATTGTGATTGCATTCCGCCATTTTGTAGTTTTGTTTTGATACACAAAGGCGCGCAAGTAAAACTCAAGTAGTTACTAAGACAATGCAATGTGTTGAACCGATCACGCGATTGGCTGTCGAAAAGTGTGTTGTGTTACCAACAACTGTTTGTATGCAAATTTCAGCAAATTTCAAAAGTTATGCTTTGGTAGGCACAGTGCTAGAACAAAATAAAATCTGATCACTTCATCGTCTTTTATAGAGTGCTCGGTAACGATAAATAAGCGCACAATTTACTAGAAATGATTTGAATTTTAGATTGTAATTGACTTTTGCTGTCGGTGAGAATAAATGAAGCAAAAATATTATTTTGGTTTGGACGCTTGCTGTCAGAAAACTCTGGTCTCCAATCTTTTTTAGGCCACTTTAGTTTGAGTGTTTGCCACACCGGCTATTGTTTTGTCTTCTTTTAAAATTCAAATAAGTTCTTTTGTGGGCATATTATTAAGCTTCCCAATATTGATGTCTTATCATAATTATTTTCTTTGGACTTATATCCCTTTGCGTCTCTGATTGTGATGTCCTGTATTGATAGCCATTTTAGCGATTTACAGCCAGCTGTTCGAAGTTAATTTTTTCTTCTGCCATTCAGCTGTTCACCACGAGCTGTTCGAAAATTTTCTTCTGCCGTTCAGCCGTTCACCGCGAGCTGTTCAAAATTTTTCTTCTGCCGTTCAGCCATTCAACTTCATCCGTTCAAATTTTTTCCTCAAACCGTTCAGCCGTTCAGTGGTAGCCGTTTCAAACGGCTCGGCCACCCGTTTGTCGTCTGTTCAGTAGTTGTGTGTTTTGCCGTTCGAACGGATATCTGTTAGTATTGTTTTCGCTTAAGAGGTCACAATTATTGCATAATTTCAACAAAATGACCATTGCTGACAGTTGTTTGGGTCAAGAGAAAACTGTTTTAGGGTACCCCTCCCTTATGAATGTTGAATCATGAGTTTGGATGAGTTCCAGCAGGGTTTTGAGGGAAAACCTTACCTAAACAATCGTTTGAGTAACATTGAATGGGGTAAAGGGGCAATGTGTCAACAATTTTATTAGATTATATAGCTCTGTGCTGATTCTAGGTTATAGTCAAACCTTCAAAAGGCTACCCTGATCGTTTCTTCTAGCACAATATTATTATTCTGTACTGATCACAACTTTGACAAAGTTCATTCTTAACTTTGCTATTTCAATTCATGATAATAACTTACTGGTAGTAAAACTGTGTCCAGATACTTCTAAAATAAAAAAATGGTCTATTTCCAATTATTGTTGTTGCCCAGTTACTGGTAAACAGCTAGTCAATATATCAAGTAAATATTGTTACATACATGCCTTTCTCACTGGTTTCAGGCATTGCAACAGGTTCCCTTTGAGAGATCTCTGGTTCACCTGCTGGTTTTGCATCTGATGTCAGTGAGCACCAGGATAAAATGCTGCTATTTCGTGATGATCTTCCTTGATCCTGTGGATCATTCACCACAGTGCAGTCTGGTGGTTCTTCAGGTGAAACAGTTGTACATTTAGGTTCACAGTCAAGAACAGAAGGAAGCTGGTCATCACTCTCACTCTCACTTTGATCCTGATCATCCCTTGAGTCCTATAACAGTCAAGAGTTTGGCGTACACTTGTCATTGTAGTTTTGTAGATTCAAATCAGTATCAATATCATCTTGACTCATTTACATAACACTTTGGTAGAATTAAACATGCACAACAAATAATATTGCTAATCCGAAATTTGTACTAATCTTTTCCGGGATTCACAGTATAGATTTATAAATACCACATAATTGCATACACTGCTTTCAGCCTTTATACTCCACTCCATCGATGTAGAGGCAGCTGTGATGGTATAATGGTTTTTTCCCTTTATCAAAAGCCTCCTTCATTACGTCTTTGTAAAGTTTCTTCTTCTGTCGGTCTTCATTGGTTAAGTCTTCGGACAACCATACCCCGTTTTCTTCTTTTGTCGCTCTTCATAGGGTAAGTCTTTGGACAACCATACCCCGTTTTGCAGATCTCTCCTTTTCCTAAAAACTTGAAAACGCTCTGGTCGGTAGATAAACTTGGCATTTATTGGCCGTGGACTACCATCATTCCTAGAGGCACCGATCCTATGGCCGTTCTTGATTACTGGCTTGATGTTGAGGTAAATGGAGAGGATGGTTTGTAACTTGCCAATACAGTCCTCTCTAGGCGTTTAGGGATGTTGTAGAAGCGTAGATTATATTGCCTTGAGTACTTTTCAAGAGCCACAATTCTTTCTTTCAATGAGTCTGCCAACTTTGAGTATTTCTTCACGTTGCCTTTGAGCCCATCGATTTTAACATTCATGCATCATGCACGTCACCGTCTAGCTTCTTAAATTTTACGCTTAAGGACTCTGTGAAGTTCTGTATTGATTTCAATTCCTTTTTGTTGCTTGATACTTGGATTTTAGGTACATTGATATCAGCTTGCATTCTCTCTTGCCCACCTTTGATTTCTTGTACATCCTTGCTCAATGTCTTTAGATTTTCCCTTACAAATGCTTTAAAGTCTTGCTCCTCAGCTTGTTTTTTTTCCTTTACATGTGGCACTCATGGTTACGTACAAAATTCAAAACACTTATTTACTGCAACAACACAAAACAATTGGCATTTCAAGTCCATGTAAACCCACTGACACCACTTTATCTCATATGGGAAATTCGACTCTAAATACGGCTGCGACGTTTATTTTGGCCTATTCGACCTCTATGACGGTCAAAATGTGAAATTTTGGGGAAAAATCTTCACTTCTGGTAAAAACGCTCATTAAACCGTGTGACGTCACAAGGGGCATTTCCAAAACAACATGGCGGAAGGTGGAGCAAGCAGCAGTAGAAGCAGCTCACGTTCGGTTTTGGAAGCTTCAGAAATTAGCAGTGGCGAGTATAGTCTGTTTGATAGTAACAGCGACCTAATTCCAGTCGACGACGAAGACCAAGGGCCGCAGCCTTCGCAGAATAACAAGAAATGTACAGGAAGACGAGGCCGACCGTGCAAGTGACGAAAGTTCGGACAGCGAAATCGAGCGAGTTGGAAATACAGACTGGTTAGTTTTATTTCCATTGTTATGTAAACTTTGTGTTGGCAGTTAAAATAAGAGACCAAAATAAAAGGCTTTGAGCTCCGAGTTCTTGTTGTTGCTGTTTTAAAATAGTTTGAATAAGAGCCACATGTTCATTTATACAAACATGCGTAGGTGTCAGTGTGGCTCGTGTGATGTAATGCCGACATCTGCGGAAAGTAGATGTTGCAGGGAAAATGATCAGGTTTGGAGAAAGGTAGAAGATCAGCGGCCAGAGCATGACTAGGAGAGTTCTGAGATATGCCGACTGAAATTAGCTATAACTACATATAAATAAGAGAGAAAGAGAATAAAACCAAACAGTGGGGTTTATATATTTCCACAATATTATCATTTCATTAAATATTACCTGGCATACATGGCCAAAAGAGAAAATCCTGTATGCTTGGGAGCAAACCGAATTAAGAGGCTGTGAAAAGCTTCAAGGGAGGATGTCTGGAAGTGCAGAGAAATCATCCTGATATCCTTCAAAATGTACTTGCTCTCAAGGAGGTCAGTCAGTTTCTCACACGCTTTTGTGGCTGTGGGAATAGATATGAAATCTTTAGAAATATGCTATTCTCTATAATTTAATCAATATTTTTTACCCTTTGTAGTTTTTAACCTGGTTGTAGCTACTCCTTATCCTGATCTTCTTCATCCAGAACACCATGAGCACACTCAGGAAACAGGTCCCCATGGCCAACATGGATGTCTTGCACATGGCTTGTTACTGACTTCCACATTTCTTCCAGCATGTCTTGGTTTCGCTCTGGGGCTGTGCCTGCACTGCAGTACAGATGGTTGACAATGGACTTCTTCCAAAACCCAACTACATCACAATCCTTCTGCTTTGCTAGAGCATCTATTTTTTTACCAATTCCTGCAGTAAAGAAATGGTTTGAGAAAAACATTTATTATGCTCCAATACTATTTGCATATGTACTATTTCATAATCAGCATGGGCCCAGCTTAACTGTGAAGATGTACCTTTTGCAATATGTCAGATATCATAGTAATGCTTTGTTCCCCTGGGTGACATCTCCCTCCTGATGTAGGCAGCATTTTGTCTGTTTCGGTCTGTAATTATTGTGTC
Organism: Plumapathes pennacea; assembly: GCA_964036295.1. Lineage (NCBI taxonomy): Eukaryota > Metazoa > Cnidaria > Anthozoa > Antipatharia > Myriopathidae > Plumapathes > Plumapathes pennacea. The sequence continues at coordinate 16,545,660 of OZ038462.1, forward strand.
AAGATGACACCCCTTCTTGCTAAGAACTGTTCCATTCGTAAAAGGCCTTCATGCTCACACCAGATAATATTTGGCACTTCATTTGACCATAAAGTACAAAAAGAAAAAAGAAATGAAAGAATAGTCATATCACATCACTTAGTGATCGATTTAGGTTTGTGAACTTACTTGAACAAGTTGAATGTCAAACACCTTATTCACACGTTGCTCGATAACAGTGAAGGCTCCATGTTTTGCACAGTGACCTGGGCTATCTGATCTGCCATCTCCTGACAGCACCAGACCTCCCTTTAACACTGAGAGGCTTTGTATGACATGTTCCTGTTCTTTCTTCCACTTATTAATTACCACAGGAATAAGGTAATTCCTTTGGTGTTTGTGGAATGTCACACGACTAAAGCACTCCATTTTGAGGATTTTAAATATCCTCAGTGTTTGGGAGATCATGGCCCTAGAAAAGAGGATAGCAGCAGACAGTAGTAGGTTTCTGGCAGGCATCTTGTTTATGTAAGGTTGGCTACGCCAAACCCTGGAGTAGCTGCAGCTGTGGCAAACTTGGGTGACATGAATTAGAGTGCCTATTATCTTGGACACTTCAGCTGCTGCTGGCTCTCTACACATAGTGCATAATGCAAACAACTCCATAAGGCATGAAAAGAAATCTGGGGAGTCTTCTCTTTATGTACCCAAGTTGACCTGAAAGGGATAAAAAGTAAAGTTTGTAAAACCTGATTTTTAAGTTGTCACACACCCACATAGCACTGGAAGCAAGGTGTAGCTTTGGGAATATTTTTAAGATGCTGTCATAAATTCTATAGTTGTACTTCATTGACAATTCAGGCACTTCATCTTCTTCACCTTCACTTTCATCGCTGGGATGGTGTGGCGTATACTCTTTATCTTTAGTAGCGTTCTTCACAGGGCTGCACTCTGGAGTTGAAGTAAAGGCCAGGGAAAAGCTGTAGCACTGTGTAGAGACGTCACGCACTGTACTGGCAGCTGTGGCAGAAAGGTCAACTTGAATACCAATTAATATGTGGTTGATCAAAATATAACTCGAAAAAACAAAAATGTAACCACAGAAATACGGTTCGTACCTACACTCCTGAATTTAGGTTTCAGCTGACATTGAGTAGCTTTTTCATGGTGAGTAATAACTTCGCACTCCGGAGAGACAGATGTGTCCGTGCACATGTGGGAATCTTCTGCAGCTTGCTCGTGATCTTGCATTAGTTACATCAGAAAGAAAGCTTCGGTCAAAACAATTATGTTCCTTATTACCTGGAATTGTAAATACAACAGGTTCATACCAGTCCACTTACTCTATTGACTTCCAGCTTGTGAACAGCTTTGCTTGTCCGCGGTTTTTTCTTTGATGACGAAGATGCCGTCAGTTCCTCACGATGGACTGTTCTCTTGCAAGCGTCCGAATGTTGTGGCGGCTCTGGCTGGATCGTCGGAACGGCCCCGGGTATCAGCAATCGTTGTTTCCACAATCCCATCTCGTTCATAAAAGATTGCTGGAAACTATCGGGCGAAAAATGACTGCCGCAAATGACAGAGTTTTCCGTCGGCTTGATAAAGTTTGCCCTTTTGGTTTGTACAAATCTGATCCATTGCCGGTGCAAATTGAAATCTTTCGGAAATACATGAACGCTGTGACCTGTTTTACTAGAATTTCCACAGAACTGAACGATACAACGTTTTACCATCCTTACAAAATACGAGAAGAAAAAGCAGTGCGAACAGACTTCCAGTTTTCCCGCCTGACCTTTGTGACGTCACATCCTGAAATGGTGCGTTTTTCTGAAGCACTCATTATGGCACTTTCAATGAGCTGTTTCTCAGAGAAACGTGTGCATCATGAAATTCTAATAACAGAATTATTCTATCCTTGGTAGCAGCTTTACACTGAATGAATGAAAAAAGGGGTCGATTTTGGGTTTACATGGACTTTAACTTCGCTTCATTGCAAAAAACGTGCCGCCATCATCGCCAACTGCTGACCCCCATGTGGGCTGGGTTATGGACTTTCTTCAGCACTTGTGCTCTCACTTCTTTTGGCACTTTGATGGTTTCACCTTTCGTGAGGAAATCATGACAGCCAAAGTACAAACGGTCTTCTTTAGACTCCATCTTGCTTGATGTAGGCCACTCTGTCAGGATGATGTTTCTGAGCTCTTGTGAGGCAGGGTCATGGCATGTTGCTTCCTTTATTTCCTCCAGAAGGATATCTACCACCACGATGTTCTGCTTCTGGTCCAATTTTGTCAGTGCATGGCAATAGTCAGATAGCTCTTCAGTCTTCATGTATGCTCGCGATAAGGTGTCGGCCAGGTACATCTCTGCGCCTTTCTTGTATTGAATCTCGGCGTCAAATTTCTGAAGGCGCATCATTCATTGAACACGTTTTGGCACCGTGTATATAGGCTTCTTCCATATTACTTCGAGAGGCTTGTGGTCACTGTCAATGGTCACTTGGCAGCCAAAGGCAAACACTATCGTGAAAAGTTCCTTCTCGATTTGAGCATATCAAATTTCAGCATGTGACACATATGCGACTGGCTGCTCCTCAATCCAGTGTGATGCGTCACACTGGATTGTGACCTACCATGCCAAGTCGTAGTAGCGGAGCACTTTAGTCTGTCAACTCCCTTATCTTCTTAAAAGCCAGCTGATGGTTTGGCAACCAATCCTGTTCAACATCTTTGCGGTCTAGTTGTTGCAGTATTTCACAGTCCTGGCTGGGCATGAACTTGGCCAGATAATTTACAATTCCTAAGAAGCAATTCAGTTCATCACATCGGTCAGTGCTTCCATTTGTGTAATTGTGGCTACCATCTTGGGATCCGCGGTGACACCTTAGGGAGTCAGGGGGTGCCCTGTGTAGGAAATGCTCTTCTTCCAAGTTGGACTTTTTTTGCAATTGAGCGTGAGATTCTTCTCTTGCAGTCTCTCAGGGAGTCGCCAGAGGTTTTTATCATGTGACTTTATGACCTCTTTATTGGTTTCCCCAAGTCTGGCCATGAGGAAGTCGTCCACAATCACTTTAACTCCAATGTAGCAAACATTGTTTAACAATCGTCCCCCAGTTGAACAGTTATGATTCTAGGATCCATGGTTATACCAGCTAGATGCATTGTCACCAAGACGTGATGTGGCTTTTTTGTGAGCATAGTATTTTTGTATTTACCAGGCACTCTGTTTTGATATGTTCACAGTTAACTGTGTTGTTACTAACAGTATAATGATTATCCATGGTTACTCATCTTTGAAACTGAAGAAAAATGTAGCAGAAATTGTGTAACTACATGTTTCCATTACAGGGCGTCACCTAGGCGTGATGTGGTGTTTATTTACTGTGGAAATTATGAAAATATGTTAATTCCCAGCCACCTTTAGTTATTTAGTTATATAGGTACAATTAACAGTGAATTTTACTAAAGTTTTAATGATTACCCATACTTAACCATCTATTAAGCAAAGAAATTTAAACAAAATTTGGTAATTTCATACTTCTGTTATAAAGCGTGACCATGAAGTGAAGTTAAAAATCACCTGCACTGGCCAGCTAAAGCCTGTGTACAGCCGTCTCACTGTATGACTAAAATTGATTGCGTTCTGCACATCCACATCTGCTGTTTCAGCAAACCCAAGCGATTACTTGAGTTTGGCATTGTAACATACTCACTTTGTTCAAACCAATAAAGTTTTGTGGTGTGTTTTCTTCTAATTCCTTATTATGGTTAAACGTGGCCTTTCATGTGGTGTAAGAAGTACGTAGGAAAGTCCTTCATACCTTCAATCTTCATACCTCTTTCCCTTTTGCAGAAATACCTCACCTTACAGGCTATCACCAGAATTCTATGAGTACTCAGGGGGATGGTGTTTCTGTTCACTCTGTATTGAAGTATGTCCTGGTCGGGCTTCATGATGAGCAGATCGCCCCAATGGAGATCCCTTTGCTCTATCTCTGTTGCACACTCAGCCACAGCTAGCAAGTGTCATTTGGTTTAGGACACTGAGAGCTTCCACGATTGAATGAAACACGACATTATCCAGGCTACAGCCTCCATTCTGAAAGTTAAACCTATTATAAATTGAGCAAAATCAACCAAAACTTTATGTAGGAAAACTGAATTTGAGAAATTTGATGCTGGCTTTACCAGTATTATTATTTATTAAAATTATTCAGAAAAAGGGCCACTGCAGCACACCTATTCGTGGTTTGCATGTCACGTCATGAGAAAAGTCACGTGGGGTCATCCACCATGTTGGTGTACAACTTGATTACTTAATCCAAGTCTGTTCGATCAGTAGCGATTACTTTCTATTTTTTTTTGTATTTCAATAATGTTTATTGTCTTGATTGTAGATACATTTACAAAGTGATTACAGTACAGTACATTCCATTTACGCATTTTACGAAATTTCCATGGATGAACAACTATATTATTACTACACAAAAAATAAATAACTGAATTACTGAATAAATAAATGAAGACTAATTAATACACATTTCCAATACGTAACATTCCAACATAATATACGTTCATTCGTTAACATACTTGCTCCATTTAACGGAATGCACAGCTAATCTATTTTTTGATTTTGCAATATAACTTTCGGGGTTGTAAACTGACTGAATTCTTGATAAGAGTACATTTAAGGATGGTTTTGAAGCTTTGTTTCTACAATAATATATATATATTGTTTTGTGATAATTATGATATGGTTTAATAACAAAAAGTCGTTTTTCCTACCACAAATCCCAAATAGTTTGTCAGTGCCTGAAAGTGATGCAATTTTGATTTTTCTGGTATTGGGGCAAGTTATAAATAGATGTTCGAGGGATTCGTCTGTGGATTTACAAAAGGAGCATGCTGAAGAGTCTGTTACCTATTTTCTTTAGAAGAGTATTTGTTGCCAAGTATCTGTTCAGAATTTTATGTTGGAATTCGCGAGATTTTATATCTAAAGACACTTTAAAAGGCAAACTGTAGATTTCTTTCCACTCTAAATGTTCATTCTCAAAGATGGTTGTGTATCTCGTTTGGGCCGTTGGTGTAGTTGAAATTCTGGAACGTAATTCTGCGTAAATACCTTTAGAAACAGCTTTCCCAATTTTAGTATGATGACCCATGAATCTCAGTTGAAAGTGGTTTTGAGGAATAAAGACAGGTTTATTAACATAACCATTTACCTTTAAAGACTGACGCCACTTTTGAGGAATAGCATCTATTAAGGCTACAAGCCCGAAAGCATCCACAGGGGAGAAACCTAACTCAATTAGATTACATGTACCAATGAATTGGTTTTCCTTGGTTATTAAATCACCAATTCTCATTATGCCTTTACTGAAAAGCTTAGTATTAAAGACGGACTTGCCATTTATGCAGATAAACTTATTGTTCCATATAACTCTGTTGGATATTTCTTCATGCGAGAGATCAGACATGTTTGTTTGTCTGGCCGCCGAACATTCTGCAAAGCATTTAAAACACTGATCGATGCATGGAGACATGTATCTCTTTTCGTTGACTTGTCTTACTAAACGAACAAATATTTATTTGTGCTAGGAGGAAGAGAGATGTGTTTATACTGCTGCCAAGCACCTTGCGTCACTACCGATAGCACGGAGAACTTGGGCTTCAGAGAAGCACATACACAAAATCATGTAAAAAGGTGCAGGGATTACAAGACCTACTAGAAGGGTCTGAAGGCATGTGGACTTTGGAAGGACCCAGAGTACCTGAGAAGGAAACAAGAGCTTGGAGATCGACTAAATGCTGTAAGGGAACGTACGCCCAGATGCATCATAAAAGATGCAAGGGGAAGGTTTCCCAATCCACATAAAAGAGATTAAAATTTTTGTAATTCCCATGCAAAAGATATCAGAAACCATTCAATCAGTTGATAATTTTTTAGGCTATATATTATTTTTATGCAAAATTATTTAATTCAATTACCTAAGACCAGTTTCAAACGCCGTGCTACTGCTGTGTCGAATTAAACTAAATTTGGCTTGACTGTAGCACGACATTGGCACGACTTGGTTTCAGATGTCAAATATATTACACCGAATGTTCAAAACAGTTTATTTTGACCAGCGGTGCTACGAATAAATCCAAGATGGTGGACAAACGTTTGCGTGCTTTTATGTTTTTTAAACACACCCAGGCTGCCAGGAGAAGGAAAGGCTTAATGCAACAGACAATGTTGACTTGTCATTGCAAGAAGGAGAAAATTAGTGATCCTGGTCTGCTGTTTGACCATTCTCTTGCTGTCCTCTACGGAAGCAAATGGACCACATCGATTGTGTCGGCAACTTCCAAGGAATTCAGGTTGGTGGGATACTGTTTGGAGGACACTCCAATGCAGGGTTTAAGAGGACCTTTCGGATTTCAAGAGGCACATTTCAATTTATTTTGAACAAAATCAGTTATGATTTACAATGACAAATTGTTGCAGAAGATCCGATTTCCCCAGAGGTTAGGTTAGGTGTCTGCCTGTACCGTCTTAGGAGGGGTGATTATTATTATACCATCTCACAAATGAATGGGCTTGGACTATCCACTGTCTCAACAATTGTGCAGGAAGTTTGTGAGGGAATTGTTAAAAACCTGTGGACTGAGCGTGTCAACCATCATTTTATAAAGGATGAGCCCGAGTTCAAAGAGAAAATGCTGGATTTTGAGGAACTGTGGCAATTCCCTTACTGCTGGGGTTGTGTAGATGGATGTCACATACCAATCAAGTGCCCTAAAGGTGGGGCAGAGGCTAGAAAGGAGTACTACAACTTTAAAAAACTTTAATTTGATTTTTTTAATGGCAATAGTAGATGCAAAGTACCATTTCATTTGGGGAAGTTGTGGGTTCCCTGGAAACTCTCATGACTTAATCATTTTCCAGTCAACCAGTCTGTGGGAAGAAGTCAGTCAAGGAACAGTCATTCCAAATATTGAGAAAGATGTTGATGGGGTACGCGTATCCCCATTTTTAGTGGGGGACTCAGCATTTCAATTTTCAACGTGGTTGATGAAACCATACACAGATGCTATCCTCTCCCCAGAACAGAGGTATTTTAATTATCACTTAAGTAGGGCACGGATGGTAATTGAGAGGGCCTATGGACAGCTCAAGGGTCGATGGCGGGTTCTGTTAAGAAAGTGTGAAAATAGCCCAGAGTATTTGAATGTTATGACACTTGCATGTATGGTTCTCCACAACATCTGTCTGGATTTTGGAGACACCATTTCTCATAAACTAGATTTAACCCTTGATCCTGCCACAGGAGAACGAAGGGACAGAGAAACCATTAGGGCTCTGTTACAGATGTGTCAGTGTCCTCCACTAAGAGACAACAATCGTCAAGCTAATTTGATAACGAATAAACTGACCGAGAAATGCTGGGGCGAAAAACAAGGATGTGGAGTTTGCTGATGAACATTTCTTGTAAAGCTGCATTTTCAAATTGCAATTAGTGTAAAAGATTTGTCACTTATGAATTGTAGCAGCACATGTTGCTACTTGTCACTGAGCATCAACAATTGAGTTGTGTACTATTATTCTAAAGTTACTGATATTTGTCAGAGTTTGTAGTATAATGTAAGTTATGAACTCATGAGAGGAATGGAAATATCATTTATTGCTAATGAACACTACTACAATTTTAGTTCCTTTTTTCATAACAGAACTAGCTGGTGCTTCTTGTTGGTTATATCCACAACTACAAAAACTAGGAGAAATACTTGCATGAAATTGAGGAAAATTAAGCTTTCAATGTTGTGTTCTACCACTTTGACCTATTTCTGTAATAAAAAATGTTGCTTTGTTAAGTTTTGGAAGTTTCATCTATGTTTAAATATTAAGAAACACAACATGAAAATTGAATACAAACAAACAAACAACAATGGTACTGAGTTGGTCTCCCTCAATGTTGCCCCAATTCAGATGTGGCATACTCCTCTGGATTGAGCATTAACTATTTCAAGGTAAGAAATTATCAATTTTCTTTTAGGACAAAGGCAAGTAAAAAAATCTGAATTGAAAGAACACAGGCAACCTAATTTGAACATTGCTTCCTTTTAACTATTTGTTTTTTGAAGTATACCATTTACTATGCAACAAATCAACATAACGGTATATGTAATGTTGGCACCAAAAGTAATATTTTGATACTAAATTTTCTTGTTAAATTATTAGGATGAATAATTTGTGTGTAATAACACAAATTTTGAACCAGGAAAGAACAATCTATACTTCACTGTCCTGTCTTCTCCGGTATACAGTACATAAAACAAGGAAGTTGAAATGCATCAGAAAGTGCTCCTAGTGACAGCAGAAAACACAAAAATACATGAAACTATAGGGGGAGAGTACTCAAAGAAAAAAATTGATGTGGAGCAAAAATTGATGGGACCCAAAATACACTAGCCCCCTCCCAAACTTTACTTTTTTGTACCCAAGGAAATAAGCCATCCGTCTCTCTTCAATATCAACACAAGAGAACAAAATGCTCGCCTCAAACTGAAAATAGCATTTACATCAATGTAAATTATGCTAAAAGTGCTTTAAATGACTTTTTATAGCTGCCGATAAGTTGGTTCCTCAGAATAAGGAACACCTCCTTCATGAGGGGAGCCTTGGCATGACACACCAGAACATGATGGGGAACCATAACTTGGATTTACTTCCACACTTGTAGTAGCAGTATAAGGATTGGTGAATGAACCATATGCATGGCTTGACTGCTGATTGTGCATTGGCAATGGGCCTGGATGAAGTCATAAACAACTGCATCATTCTCATCTCATGCTCCCTTGCTTTGTCATTTTCTTCTTGAAAAAGTCTATAAGATCTCTAGCGGGGTCCTTTTCTATTACAGTCTTTATTATTCCCACAACTGAATGAAGAGTTTCATCCTTCCTTTTACGTTTCCTGCAGCCTTCCTTGTTGGTACAAAAAGTGACTTGTCTGGTTCACTGCTAGTTGTTTCTTCATCTGTCTCAGAATTCTCAGGGGCTCCACTAGACCTCTCGGTTTTTTTCCTTTTCTCCTGCTGACCCTGAAGAGGTAGAAGGTTCAACTGACATTTCTGGATTACAGGAGTCTCTTGATGTTACGAGTGGAAACAGTTGATCTAACCAGGTTCCGTATCCTTTGTCCTCCTGAATTCTTTTTATGCCTGTCGCTCTTTTAACCGTCAATGCCAGCTTCTTGCAGTCTGAAATCAACTTCTTGAACTTGTTACGCATTTGATCAACGTTGAAATTGAATGAAGATTCAACGCCGCTGTAGTTCCTCCAGCACTTTACCATGTAGTTCACTGTTTCTACAGTTCTTTGTATTTGCAAAGATGATATTCTTCTTGTAACATTCTTTATTCACTATTACATCTACCATGTTGTTCAGGTAGCATTCTTTCCAGGTGGCTTTTCGGTCTTTTTTCCCTTGCTTTCCACAGTTTGACCCCGATTTTCCCGCCTCTTTGTCATGAAAGTCTTCGCTGTCTTCTTCGCCGTCAAATTTGTCCCTTTCCACTGGCCTTCCATACTCAAAAGGTGATGAACAGTTTGAACTTCTGTCTGTTCCTTCATCCACCAAGAAATAATCTTGCTCTGTGACGTTCCCAGGAAGGACAGGAAGAGTGCTTCTGAACACTGCCATCTTTACACTTGTAGTGCTTTGTGTGCGCATGCGTCCGCTAAAAAATCCGGTTATTCCAGTTTTATGATGTATTTATGTTATTGTAATGTATTTGTTTAGTTTGACACGGCGATAGCACGGCATTTGAAACCAAACCGTATTAATGTCGTGTAGCACGGCAAAGCTTGCCGTGCTACATGACATTAGCACGATTTGGTTTCAAACGCCGTACTATCGCCGTGCCAATGTCGAATTTAATTGATCGAATTTAGTTTGACATGGCAGCAGCACAGCGTTTGAAACTGGCCTAAGACTGACAGTGTATGTGCATAATATATTAATAATATCAATATTTAGTATAATATATGTATATACACATTTCAGTACTATTCTATGTTATTTGTCATGGCCTTTTTACAAAGTCATTTACATATGAACGGCTGTTTGGGTGGCGTGCATGGAGATACATTTGCAAGAATGAGGCCTCTCGGTTCACATTTTCAGTCTGCAAGAAATAGTGTTTCAAAGTGTCAGAACTCAAATGATTCAAATTATCTCAGAAATCATTACAAACAACACAAAGAAAAACACTGTTAGTTTAGAAAATATTCAATATTCACCCAATCTAGTACAGCCAGTTGCATGCGCATACTGTAGGTCTCATTCCCAAAGTTGATTCTCTTTGGTGCATAAATAAGAAACACTGTATGCAGGGTTTCAATCCAGTATGTTTCCCTACACTAGAATAAGAATAGAAGGGCATAACGCTTTGGGTAAGGTACGAAAATGATATATATACCACAATAAAGCAGCATTATTCCAGAGTTTCTCAGTCAAACAAGTTTACAATAATACTTAGCTGCATGTAGTCAGATGGGTACCTGTACATAGAGGTCCCCATAATGGCATTTCTATAGGCTGCTATGGCATCAGGATCAGTGAGCAATTGCTTCGTCATGACATACCCATCCTCCTTACACCTGGACTCGGCAAAGCACCTTTCATGGTTCCCCTACAAAATGCCCTTGTTAGATTTTTTATCTATGGTTTGCATTTCTTATAGAGTACATCAATAAATTCTAGCAAATTATTAAACTGGGCGTAGAATGAAATATCATAAAAACAATTACCTGATAGTGATCAACAACCTTCAGTAGGTCTAGGTCTAGTAAACATGTGTCCTGGTACTTTTTATTATGATGCAAAACAATAAGTATATACACTGAGTAGCAACAAAAATATTAATTAACCTTTGGCAACGCAGAATTGTATATAATTATATTTCATGCACAGTGAAATATTATACAAAAATAACACCAACAGACCTTTATCAGACAACTGAGAATACCATTTCTTTCCAAGGTCTCTCTTAGGTCCTGATGCAACCTTTTTTAGTGCCTTAGGGATAGATTTTGCACCTGTTGTGACAAACCCACAGTTTTGTCTGAGCAACAGCACAACACAAACACCATGTGCATATTGTTACAAAAAACGTCTAATACTTACCATGCCATGAGTCAAAAGAATTTACCATCCCTTGTGCTTCAACCCAGTGTTTCAGTTGCAATACAAAGTCATGAGCCACTTCTTTGATGTTGAAACCTGGAAGATAAAACAAGAGTGTATTCATTGCCAAGAAATGTCTTTTCTAACTAGAATTATAATATAAATTGTTTACCTTGGATGTCTCTGAGAAATGTCAGAAGTCTCTGTGTCATATGGTTTTCCCTACTCACGGCATGAATGTTGCTTGCCCTACTCCAGCTCAGCAAAGTCAGTGCATCAGTGCGTGCATCAGTGCGTGCTACTATAGATCAAAGAAGTAGTCGAGCTTTACACATTAGGACAAAAGTCTGAAACTTACGAGAAGGACAGAGCTGAGACTGTGGTGTGTCCAGCTGCTCTGGCAGTATTGGCGTGTATCAGTTATGACACACTTTTTCATACCAACTACAAATAAACCAAAAGATTGATACATATGGAATCGGGTTATGCTGACCTCACCATTGTCCAAATAATCAGTTTTATTCCTGGCTACTTCGGCCTGAGCAGCCCACATGGACTCTTCACACTTCTCTTTCACAATGTCCATGTAATGGAGTTTCTTCAAAACTAATATTGACAAAACCAAGTTTTTTTAATCAAAAGTGGTTAGAAGAAAAAATCATACAATATCTGAGGTACATGTATATGCAACCGTACAACAAGTAGAACAATACGAACATACAAATCTATTACTATACATTACATACATTATACAAATCTATATAGAAATCACCTGTGTCAAATGTCTTATCTCCTTCTGATCCAATCTTGGCTGCTTTGCATGCACTAAAGTACTGTGTTTCTGTCAGCCCAGAAGAAAGAAAGCCATGGATCATCCTAACAAGACACAAAACAATACTGTAATCAAAAGTGGCTAAATCAACCAACAAACGAGAAACCATCTGAGAATACAATAAATAAATAAATAAATAACTAGCCTTTTCTCAGATTCACATAGTATTTTTGGGAAGTTGCCCCAAGAATTGGAGAAGATAGCCAGACCAAAGAATCTTAACAACAATAAAGCTTTACAGATGTTGCATGGCCCAGTCTATGGAATTGAAGGGTATCTGCTACATATGGGTTTCCCTTAATGTCAGCGCATGTTATCATACAAATACTGCTATGTAGCATATCTTTCAACTGCAGGCTCGGAACCGGGAGGACGAAGAAGTATGAAGCGCGAAATTGAAATTACGAATCGTCCGTCTGTCGTTTGTCTAACAACATAAAAAGACAAACGCACAAAAAAACTTCATAGGCAGCTTATAATCAATAAAGAGAGTATATTCCTTTATTTGTGGACAGGAAATGAAGGCATATAAGTCTTTTTTATCAAATTTGCTCGGAGGCCATTCTAACCGTCGGCGGCCATTTTGGCCATTTGAGAATTTGAATACTGATTAGGGGGGAGCGATCCCTTTTATACCGCGTCTTTGTGTTTAAAAAACCACAGGTGTCCACCAACGTTGGTTTACGGTTCTTGTAACCATGTTCTACCAGGCTAGCAAATAACACAACAGTTGTGTGTTTTTCTTGTGAAAGTCACCAGGGTTTCCATTGAAATCTTTTAGCAAGATTTTCTGCAAACAAGAATTGTCACTTTTTACTTACTCCCTCACAACTTTGTCACATTTCCTCAGATGTATTCCATTGTAGATTAGAAGTGCTTTCGATGGCAGCATGTACCGTCCAGCTCGTCCCATCTCACATTAATGCCCATTCCCAAGGCGGTCGAGGCAAACAACTTTGCACACACTATCTGAATCAAAGAGTGAATCCATGACCCTCTCCTGGTGTTTCTTGAAAGTACCATGATGGTACATTGAAATAAGTCTGTTTTTACTGACCTGGGCTGCGTTCAATGGGTAATATACGCAGTCACCTAGTTCAGACGTGAAGTGACGAAAAAACCTGCCACAGTCTTTCTGAGATTTGCAGTAAATAATGGTTCTGGAAGTGTGTTGTCCCTTCCCTTTTATGGACTTGATGAGCCATTCAAAAGCATGATTTAAGTTCTTGGTCACATTATCTTGTACAAAATAAATGTTTGGGCGATTTGGACTGACATGTTTTCACCAAATCTGGGCACAGTGACAGAGATTGAATAACGATTGCCTTGTTTCACGAGATGCTGTTGCAGGAGGCAGCAAAGGTCTTAGTTCCCCAAGTTTCCCAAAACACTCTCAGAAAGCAGCTGTTTTTTCCTTGCCATGTCCCCTGTGATAAACACTGGGAGAAGTTTAATGATTCACTGACTGGCAACGTTAATATTATTTTCAGGACAAATTATTTTCACTGAAATCCTAAAATAGAACGTGTGGGGCAAAGCAGAATATTATTTACTGCATGCAAAACATTGGATTGTACTAGTCTAGGACCAGCTGGAAGTAAACATTTCAAGTTCAGGAACAAAATGGACAAACCAGCTTTCTTGATATGTCCTGCTTCTGAGCATCTGCCCATGTCTCATTCTTCATCAAGTATTCCGGACTGGCAAATAAGCAACTCTCCCAAGCCACTCGGCAGCACCGCAAATACATCTTTCCTCAGATGTACTGCAGAATTGCGTTTCGCTGTTCTGGCTTCAAACTTGATATTTCAGGAATTTTGAAACGAATCGTTTTGGCAATTGCTAAAGACACCTGGAGAAACAATACTTTGTCCATGCTGGATTTCACGCTTTAAACCCCATGCAAATGAGCAAGTTTTCTATGACACGTTTTCTGTGACAAGATTTTTTTGCTCGTGTACATGAGAAAATTTGGGCAAATTTTCTGTGACAAATTCATTTGCTGAAAAGCTGGCGTGCTAGCTTTTTTATGACAAGGAAAACTTGTCACATGTGGAATTTGATCGTGTACACGAAAACTTGTCAAAGTTTTTCGGAAAACTTTAGTTCCCATGTCTTCATTTGCAAGCGTGTTTGCACGGTCAAGATGGTGGCATCCACAACACTGACAACAAAGTCTTTGAATTAGCCAAATAATGCAGTTAGCTTCTTGCTGGAGGCTTTGAGATCACGCGAATAGCTTATGGAAGTCAAACTCAGAAGGAAAAGAAACAACGAAAATTTGTCAAAAAACTTGTGAAAAAAAAGTTACTCGGCTGTATACACGGGCAAATCATTTGTCACAGAAAACTTGTTATAGAAAACTTGCTAGGGGCTTTAACCTTGAACCGGTTTAACAAAGTTTGGCTTATCTGGGGCACCGAAATTACATTCAGCCTCATTAATACATGACAGTGCTTTAGTTTTTTAAAGCACATTTCTGACCATTTCAAATGAGCTTCTCATTATTCTAGTTTACCCTGTAGCAGTAGAAGAGAACTTGAAAGCTTCTGGGTAGCATATTTGCTTGATCAGACTGAAGGTGTTTCCTGGTCTCTCTGGCTGCTTTGAACTTGGATGCAGTGATGCGCCCTGCTCTGTATGTGAACCACAGCTTGCTGTTTGGTTTCTTTCTCCAGTATTATGGACTGAATGTATGTGTCAACAATGAATCATTATTATGAATGATTTTGTACCCCATAGAGATGTATTAATTAGCTGTTTCGTATTAATTTTATATTATAAACAATATTGATACCATTAATTTTATATGTAGTTACCTTTATTTTCTGGAACTTCATTTTATCAAAGATGCTTATTTCTGGATAACTGAGGGCCACATTTTCTTGACGAAACAGCTGTATCAGTGGAGGTGGAAGGAAGGAAAGAGGTGAAAATCAGCTGACTCAGTACCTGTGTCGTATAACCTGTGAAAAAAACAAAGAGCGTTCCTCATCTGTTAGCTTTGCAGTTGCATGCTTTACTTCAGCTGATGCTTGTGGTACCTTGGCTGACCTGCTAAAGTCGATTTTACTCCCTTCAGCATATTGGACTTTTCCTGTATTAGCCGGTTTTACCCACAGGCATGGCCTTGACGTACATGATGACTACTGCATTTCTATTCCTTTTTGTGTTGAAAACAGAGTAGCTGCCACATGCGAACACACTTCGCCAAGACCAGCCATGCAGTTTCAGTTTGCAGCTATGAATGTCCCATCTTTCAAGGCAACCCAGAGTCTCAAGGGAGGGTTATTTAGTCGCTGAGAGTGAGCAACCTGTATTAAGTTTTGACAATGAAAGTAGGAAATGGACCTCTCATAACCAATGTAAAAATGTGGAAAAATTAGTCCTGCTTGCTGTCACAGTGAAATATTGCAGAAACTTTTATTTTGCAGCATACATTATATCAATTGCCTTGGAAAGCAACACACACACACTGGTGGATGGGTCAAACTTGTTGCTTTGCCACCACACACGAATTTCTGTCACCTTGCCCTGTTCACATATTCCATGGCCTGCATACTAGCTTGGAACTCTTGCTCGGTGTAGTGTGAAGGTGTAGTTACAAGGTACATATGCGGATGTGTGGGAACCCCAGGAACGGTAGAGACTCGCACTCCATGATTGGTTGGGTTACAGTTGCTGGGAGAAGATATGGATCACAGACTCCAATATCCGAAAGTTTGCTCTTATAAATGTTTCTTGCCCTCGGAACTCAGCTTGCTGGCAAACTCTGACAACTGGTTCGATGGAGTATCCTTTCCATTTGACTTAATATCCTTTGCCATAATAATATAACCTCACACGAGCGTGGAGACGGAAATATTCGACACAAGTAAAGCACATATATCACACAGTTTTATTCAAACAGTTTAATTTTGCACCAAGGACTCTGATACAGACGTCAACAAGCTCACAAGCAAAAAGTTCTTGCCTAAATGAACTAGGTGTACAGGAAGCAATGCGAAGTACAACTGGACCTGTGAACTCACCTCAACGCTGCAGACAAAACCGTGATGCCTGTAATACAAATGTCTTTGTGTTACCTTAACAATGTTACTTTTAAGCCGGAATTCCTCTGGCATCATCAAACAATAAATTAAGCCCTAAAATGGTGCTAAAGCAGGAATCTGACATGGAGAAGAAACTGGCGATCGCTCATACGGTGGCCCAGAAGGCTCAACACAAAAAAAAAATACAACGCAAATAAAAAGAATCACAACACAAATAAAAACATAACAACGCAAATAAAAACATTACAACGCAAATAAAAAAAAGTCGCAAAGCAAACAAAAAAGTCGCAACGCTAATAAAAAAAAAGTCGCAAAGCAAACAAAAAAGTCGCAACACAACGACAAAGGGACTGGGCTCGAATATCCCCCGAATGGTAACCGCGCTGTCTCTCCCGCCATTTTCCGATGGCAGACGATCGTGATGAGCTGAGAAGCATTCTAGAATATTACTTTCATCAAGGGTTTGAAAACAAAGTAATTCTCGACTTCTTAGAACATCGACACGAGATTGTTATTAGTTTAGCCACTCTTAAGCGAAGGTTAAGAGACTACGGCTTACGAAGGAGAGGTGTTGAAATAGATGAAGAAAAACTCAAGGACATCGTTCGTCAAGAAATTTCGGGGCCTGGTGAGCTTCGTGGATATAGGGCTGTTTGGCACTCACTACGATTAAATCATCACATTCACGTTCCGAGGCAGTGGGTTGCTGAGCTTGTACGAGAACTGGACCCTGCAAATAGTCAGCAAAGAAGAAGCAGGAGATTGGCAAGACGGCGATACTTGAGTTATGGTCCCAACTTCTGCTGGCATGTTGACGGTGAGCTTTTTAAACATTTCAGTTGCTTAACTTACGCAATTCGATAGGAATCAAAACTCAACTAAAATAGCTGTTCTGTTGCTCCCTATCATCAAAATTCTCCTAACTGACTACGTACTAATTATGTTTTGATAGGGAATTTATTATGCTCCTAGTTTGGTCAATCATTTAAAATATACATTTTAAGAGATGTATCATTGTCAAGGTCTTGGCTTATAAAATTATTTCCACTGTTTGAACAGCTTGAAAACTGATGCATACATGCAATATTACAAATAGTTTCACATTAATTTATATTGACTCTTTTAGGGTACGACAAATTGAAACCATTTGGCTTCCCCATACATGGAGCCATAGATGGGTACAGCCGAAAAATTATCTGGCTAGAAGTTGCTAGATCCAACAACAAACCAGAAGCTATTGCAAGTTTTTTTCTGGACTGTGTCTCAGAAAACTCTGGTTGCCCAATACTTGTAAGAACTGACTGTGGGACAGAAAATGGAACAATGGCTGCAATGCAAACATATTTCAGGCAACATGGAAGTGATCAATTTGCTGGAGAAAAATCACATAGGTATGGCACATCTCCAAGCAACCAGAGAATTGAGTGTTGGTGGTCCTTCCTAAGAAGAGGCAGGTCTTCCTGGTGGATAGATCTATTTAAGGGTATGGTTGAAAGTGGAATATTAGACTTAGGAAGTCAGTTACACACAGAGTGTTTATGGTTTTGCTATAATGGTGTGTTGCAAGAGGATCTGGATAATGTGAAGAAACACTGGAATACCCACAGAATTCGCCCATCCAGACATGGCACTGTTCCTGGTGTACCCGATGTCCTGTACTATCTACCACAACGCTCTGGAAGCTCTGATTGTATGGTGCCTGTACCAGCAGACACAGTGCGTGAAATGGAACTTCATTTGGATGAACTTGACAGTCACGAATGTGAACTGAACTTGTATCAGGAATATTTCCATTATGTTATGGAAAATGATAATTTCCAATACCCAAAGAGTACTGATGAAGCATATAGTTTATTTCTGAGATTAATTGACATTGCAAACAGATAATTTTACCATAAACCAGGGCAACAAAAAATCACAGATGTCAGCTTCTAATTTGAAAGTGCAAAAATGAAATGGTGACATGGGCAATATCTCGTAACAATAACAAGCAAAGAGGTTTTGTGTTTCCCAGATAAAATACACATTACACAAAGCCAAAACCAGTGCAGTCTTTCAGTGCAGAGGTCATGATAGTGTCCATTTCCTGCAAGTTGTTGATGTGCACTGGCAACTTTAGCAACAGATCACATGTTGAAGCAGTAGGCCGGCACCTGCAAGCATCTCTACAACCATGTACAAAAGAAATAGAAAACTTCTTCTGGAATCCAAGCACAGGAACTGTTCCAGAGCCTGACAGCCATTTCATCAGGTCACCAATAGTGATATCACCTGAACCTAATAAAAATAAAGAATGTTTATATTGGTAATATCAACATGTTACTGTTCGTATTAATAAATGTTATTAAAACACTAAATTTAGTTCCACTCTCCTGCAGGTGCAAGGTAGGATTGTATTCTCTTGTACTATCCAAAAATTTTGCAAACTCCAGATTTCCTTAATATTGATGACCATGTTTTTGCAATTTCCAGCTCTGGCAGTAATCTTTACATTCTTCAAGTTCTTTGTTGCTACACTTTCTGGTCTAGCAGTTTTAGAAAAAGGCATGTGTATGGGATTACAGCAGTTTCAAATATGTTTTCTTTTGTTACCAAGAAGGATAAACACTAATGGATAATAAAGATACCTTCTTCCTCTAAAGACTCCACAAAGTCACAAAATAGCTTGTACACATCAATCTCCTCCTTTCTGATTTGGGAGAGGCTAAAATCAACAATGAGATCATTCAGAAAGTCTTCAGCTGTGGGTGTGCATGCAACACAACCTGAAGTGAAAACAGGTTCCCACAGTTTAGGATACTTCTTTGCAGATGCTAGGACACCACAGCTGCTGAGGCCCTGTTCTAACTGCATCAGTTGGGGTAGGAAGGAGCACATCTGGCTCTTGATGCAAATTGACCTGCAATTGGATAATTATGTTTGACAAAAGTACTCAACTCCATGTAGTGTGCTATGCATTAGTAAGGAGCATTTGTTTTAAAACATGTGCTCAAACTAAGAACAGGCTCTAAATCAAATGACCTCTAACTTAAGTTATGTGTGCCCCATCCATCAAGACCCTGTAGTAAAGCCAAGCCAGTTCCCTCTGTTACTGAAGCAGATTCATCAACAGTGGAGTGTAGGTAGTGATATTTCACTGTCACAATAAAGTAAAATGTGTCATACTCACTGTATGATATCTGATGAGGAAATGAGAGTTTCTCTGCTGGGTACCCCAGCATACCCAATCTCTTCAAGGACTTCAAAAACATCATCCTGCAGAAGGACATCTTGTAGATCCTTTACAATGGTTACTGACTGAATCTTAAGGGAACAAAAATCAATATATAAACGAAAATATTGTACGTAAATAGATTTCACTATACTGCTAATTATACTCATTTGGGTTCATATTAAAGAATAGTGTACTGTCTATGTGAACTGACTAAGTATGATGCTTGAAAATTGGCTGACTGGGAGCCAAATTGTAACTTAATGCTGATTGTAAGTGATTGTTAATTTAGTTTTCACTGTTTATTTTTTATAATCATTTGAAAACTGCTGTAGTAGATACCTTCTTGGCAGCATCTTTGTACTTTGCATCATTGTCTTCTGGAGACAGTGGCTGGTTTGTCAAGTACCAATACACACCTGGGTCTAAAAAGGATGGTGCTGTCCCACCTTGTAGAACTAATGTAATCATCAGCAGTCCAGCCAAGTAAAAATCATTGCTGCTAAGAGAGATGGTCGATGTGATAGGCTTTCCAGATATGAAAAGCTTCCTCTCTATGATTGCCAGTATTTCTGAAAAAAAAAAAAGGAATTGATTAATATTATTAATTAGTAAAAGGTATAGAGAGCTAATGCGAGGCAATAACTTATGGTTGGTAGTGACATTCAATTGTTCTACCTCAGCATATCTCATGTTTTCAGCAAAATAAAATTTGAAAGTCAGTTGTAAGTACATATTTCAGTCTATGATGTATGCAAAAGTTACTAGGCACTATCCCATATTTAATTTACCTGAAAAAAACTCGCAAAGGGGACCCCCATCATCCACTCCTGGCTCTCCAATGAACTGTATTTTCAAAGGGTGACCTGGGGACAGCTTTCCTCTTTCATGGACCTTTTTCACATCTGCCCATAAGTCCTTCCGGCGGACGCGCAGATTCACCTGCTTCGCTTCCGGGACGAACTGCACCAAGCTTTCAATGACACCTTTCAGGTTTACGTCTTCTAAAGCAGCCACCGTATTAACCTGAGGCGGGCAGAAATCATAATCTGTCTCTGTTTCCTCTATTTCTCCAACCCATACATCGCAGCATGAGTCTGCGTGGTCAGCTATTATCTTGACTGGAAATTGCCCGAAGCAGGTTGGACATTCTGCCATGGAGTCTACTCCATTATCACTAGATGGCCCAGGTTGATCTCCAGTTATATCTATCACAGCATGCTTTGGGGTACCGTCCAACTTGTGACTGATGTCTGTGCAGTCGTCAAAGACACTCTTTTCGAACTCGCTCTCATCGCCGGTATCGCCGTTCTTTTCGTCCTTGGAGCCTTCAAATTCTTCCATTTCCGCTGCGAGATAGTCATCTTTTAGGGCAATGAACAGCGTTATTCGGCTGTAATTCCTTCCGAGGTCGTCTCTGTATTTTTCTAGGATAAATGGATCAAACGATCCTGGCAGGAAGACAACCTGGCTGCCATCGGGGTAAAGTAGTGCATAGTCGACTCCATCGAGGACAGATTTATCATGATTTGCGTGCTTGCGCACAGCTTTCTCCTTTACCATAGCAGCATTCGCCGATGGAGGAACTCTGATTGGAAGAGTTTTACCGCAGCATTTCTTCAAATACCCATTGGTATACTTCATGAAGCCAATATTTATAGCGACATGTTTTGGTGGAACCGGTTTTTCCATTTTGTTACCAGTTTTACCTCGCTTGGATTTGGGCTGGAATTTTGAGCGTCTTTCAGCCTCTTTCCTCTTTTTAAACTCTTCTATGCCACAGGTTGGTGTTGGTTGAATGGCAGATGGTGCAATCGAAACGGACGTTCCACAATTGCAGCAAAATTTCGCATCTTGAGTCACCTTCCCACAGCGTGAACAAAACATGGCAGTTAGGTAGTGTTTCTCACACTGGAATATGGTCTGTTTTCGCGCGAAAATCTTACAGAGCCTTCAGTCAACTTGGTCAGAGATAACTCGAGCCCAGTCCCTCTGTCGTTGTGTTGCGACTTTTTTGTTTGTGTTGCGACTTTTTTGTTTGCTTTGCAACTTTTTTTTATTAGAGCTGCGATTTTTTTTGTGCTATTTTTTAATATTTTATTTGCGTTGTGATGTTTTTATTTGTGTTGTGCTCTTTTAATTTGCGTTGTATTTTTTTTTTGTGTTGAGCCTTCTGGGCCACCGTATCGCTCATGATTGGAGTCACTAAATGATATTTTGGCCATCAAATTACAAGACAGTACTGCTACAGTATTGTGTCGCTCAATTTTATCCAATATATATCTCTCCTGGCGTGCTCAAAAGGCTTCAGAGTAGCTGATGTTCAACAAAAAAGCAACTCCCGAAAGAAGACACTTTGAACCCCAAAATGATAAGCAAAAATGACGTGGTTTATGACGTCAACTTGCACAAGCTCAATAGCGTCCACCGTCATCACCATAGCCATCGCTATGACAGAGTTTATTTGGCTTCACCCATAGTTACTTTGAAGTCACGATTTCAGACAATACATCTTTGAAGGATTGCTGGCTTTCTCCTTTAACTGGAATTATCTGCCAACAAACAACTCAAACTTTAATATTTAAATTGTCCCAATAAAACTTGCAGGAGTCCCACAATGTTCGGTGTTTGGGCCTCTAGACTAATCAGTGTTTTCTTTAAAAACGTACATTTTAATATAACGAAAGCTGATTTCTGCGCTTAGAAGTGTGAGTTTATTAAAGTCCCTCATATTAGGTTAATTAGGGTTGAGAGATTAGACTCAACATCCCTGTTACCCATCAGAAATCTAACAAGTTTGCAACCTTAAGCTCTTAAGTGGCCACTTTCATTCTGATAATGGATAACATTTTGTTATTAGTCTGAACAAAAAGATCATAATACAACTTAGCTAACTTATTTTGATACGCCTCGATGATGGCACTTAAGGCCTCCACAATTGGCTTCGGCCTTGTATTGTTGGAGTCCTGGAACTCTGTGTTGTTCGCCCACCATTTTGGTTTGTTTGTATGCCAACCATTACGGTCTGTCTGGCCTGTAGTAAGTAATAATATGATTTAATTTAGTTTGATTAGTGTATTATTGCCAAATGGTTGTGCAGTGCATAAAAGCATTGAATAATAAAACCAAGGCGATCTAAAGAAATCACCACTTCCCAAACAATTTGGTACAGATGTGAAATATTAATAATTACTTTTGGAAAGTGGTCATTAGAGGGGGTGATACCTTATTACAGAATTTCTAGAACACTAGCCGAGATTATGAGAAATAAAGGTACATGTAAGAAAGAAATTTTTGGTTGACATTTGGCCGTGCATAGTGAAGTGCTTTTCTCTATGAGTTTTGTGGGCTTTTTTTGGGCAATCTTGGTGAGAACTCTACCCAACAAACCACCACCATCACCAGATACAGTATAGCGTACACCGTCATCACCATAGGCATCGCTTTCATGGAGTTTCTTTGGCTTCACTCGTAGTTACTTTGAAATCACGGTTTCAGGCAATAGAGTGATTTTGCATAACCCTTTCACTGTATGCTAATGAGTTCCATTAAATTCTAATGAGATGCGTCCACAGAAAAATGTAAAGCAATTAACAACTTATTTTAATTCGGTACAATAAAAAATTACATATTTATCTCGCTGTTTTCAACATTTCTTGCTTGTGTATTCCAACTGTTTTTCCATTTTGGCCAGCATTGTGGTCACACTGTCCATGGACTTCATTGCCTTTTCCCACATTTTGGTGTACGCAACTTGTACTTTGCACAGTCAACCTTCCTTTTCTTTCTTCCACTGCTTTTCTCTTCACTCTCAGGTTCGCTTTCTGATAACTCTCTTGATAAATTCGCCATGTAGCTTTGCTTTAACTTAACTTTGAGCTAGCATCATCTGCTTTGAGTACTGTGTCTTACTCCTGGTCAGCAGCCTCGTCCACGTTCCACTTGAATGTTTAGTTTGAGGTCCAGGGATGCACTGTGCATTTCTGACAATGTGCTTCATTCTGTTAGTGAGATGGTGGTCACATGTAGAGCTGCCATATGTAGACCTGAACCACGTGAGCCAGCAAGTTAGTATCTAGTATTATTTGGCGAGCGAACAGCAATACGTTTCTCCAATCTTTGCTCTTACAATGATTGTAGCAAAGCAAAATAAATTGCTTCTCCTTTTCTCCATTGAAAACACGCTTTCTATTAGCTACACCTGTGAGCAGGAACCCAAAGTTAAACTGTAGTTTTCAGTTTTCCTTTACGTCACACTATTTCTATTACATATTTCTATACATCATTTTAAGATTACAATTAAGAATTTAACACACCAATAAATTAAGAGGGAATTAAAGAGTAGATGTGCAGAGACCAAAGTAACTAGAAGCTTTCTAGTTGGTCCCTGTCTATATTTGAATAGTGCGACAGTAGTAATAAGTAATTGTGAGGTAAAATATACATTTATTTATCTATGGAACAAGCAAAGCGTAGAATAGTATAGAGAATACTTTTTGAGGTAACAGGATGACTAACATACTACAAAATAGAGCAATACTGGTTTGATTTTACTTTTGATTGTTTAAAAGATAATTAAATTGGTTCTTGAAGCGGTGGACTGTAAAGTTCTTTAGGTTGGTTGGGATAGACTGCCAAATTTTAGACACAGCAAATTGAAATGTGAAGACTCCAAAATTTGTAGTTGTGTGATGTATTATTTGTATATCCATACTTACGGAGCAAAATTCAATCAAGAAATTGTGGATCGTGTGAGAACTTGAAAGCTTCTGGGTAGCATATTTGCTTGATCAGACTGAAGGTGTTTCCTGGTCTCTCTGGCTGCTTTGAACTTGGATGCAGTGATGCGCCCTGCTCTGTATGTGAACCACAGCTTGCTGTTTGCTTGTTGCCAGGTCTCTTTCTCCAGTATTATGGACTGAATGTATGTGTCAACAATGTATCATTATTATGAATGATTTTGTACCCCATAGAGATGTATTAATTAGCTGTTTCGTATTAATTTTATATTATAAACAATATTGATACTATTAATTTTATATGTAGTTACCTTTATTTTCTGGAACTTCATTTTATCAAAGATGCTTATTTCTGGATAACTGAGGGCCACATTTTCTTGACGAAACAGCTGTATCAGTGGAGGTGGAAGGAAGGAAAGAGGTGAAAATCAGCTGACTCAGTACTTGTGTCGTATAACCTGTGAAAAAACAAAGAGCGTTCCTCATCTGTTAGCTTTGCAGTTGCATGCTTTACTTCAGCTGATGCTTGTGATACCTTGGCTGACCTGCTGAAGTCGATTTGCTCCCTTCAGTATATTATAAATGTACATTTTACCTCACAATTACTTATTACTACTGTCGCACTATTCAAATATAGACAGGGACCAACGAGAAAGATTGAGGCTGTTGACTATGATAACGGAGCCAAATGCCCTTGGACACATGCCTAATTGAATGGCCGCTGCTTGGTTCATGCTGGAACTTCTTGTAGATTTGTTTTTCTTACCATTAACCATGCTTGAAACGTTGTAGAGCAATGTAAGAAGAGAAACAAACAAAATATCGAGATTTGGCGGGAGCTCACAAACACGTGACCTCTTCGCTTTGGCCATTTCCTCATTTTCTGTCAGAGATTTGGTTCTTCAGGCGTTTGGTGTTTGGAGCTCAGTTTGTGATCTGCCAGGGAACAGTCGTCGATAGGTGTGTGGCCCCAGTAATCACACCGATTGCTTTACTCTCAAGTTCTTGACAGTCGCATTCAAGGCATGCACCTCTGGAAACGCCCCTCATCTTTTCCCATCTTAGAAGCTGTTTTGTCTGGTTGCATTTATTTGAGCAATAATAAAGCGTGACTGTATCAATCACCTCCAGCTGTTAGTATCCACAAGCATAAATATCCCTCTCAGCCCCCAATAATCTTTCTCACCAGCATGCAGTGGTGTCACGTGACCGCGCATTGCTCGAGAAAAGCACAGGCTTGGTGATGTCACAGCTCACCTGCTTTCAAGTTGCCACAGCAAAAAGATCAGTAACTCATTTGGGGAGAATGTCACAAACACAAGATAGCGAGGCAGTTAAAGTTATTATTTCTTAAAGGTAAAGTTATTATTTCAAAAATCTTACCAACAACGAAGGCAAAGGCCTCATTTCAATCAGCACATTAGGTCCCACACAAAGAACCTGGGAGAGATCTGGAAAACTATTAATAAAGTACCAGCACGCAGTACAAAGAGTAACTTGTCAGTACTTTTTATAAAATCTGATAGTCTTATCTTTAGTAATCCTAAGGAAATGGCCAAAATGTTCAATACTCAATTTACAGAAATTGGTCCTAACTTACCAACTAATATTCCCCAAGGGCCTACATCATACAATGATTACATTGAAAGGGTAGATTTGTCCTTCCTGTTGACACAAATTGAACCAACAATCATTCTAGATCTTCCTTTATTCTTATTTACAAAAAAAAGCAGTGGGCTTAGACAGTTTATCCTCAAAACTACTAAGGGAAGCTGCACCTGTTATCAGCAAATCACTTGCGAATAATTACAAAAAATCATGAACAGGAACTTAATAACTTGATTATACACTTATCAATGTTAAGCCCGATTTGGGGGGGTGGGCAAGGGGTGAGGATCTGCTTTTTGTGGAACATTTTTTGTCAAATTCTTCACTCTGGGGATAAAAATATGGGTCAAATTCCTTAACCGAGTCTTGTTAGTTTCACATTTGTTCCCCCTCCTCCCTTCCCTTGGGCTTAAAGTGCACACTAGACTGGCCTTGCCAGTGAGCTCGTGGCGTGAGTTGGGTCGAGACCAGAATATAAAATGGAAAGTAGGGGACAAGAGCGGAACTCCCAAGAGAGACTTCCAATTTCTCACCATAAAAATATCACACAGTATAAAGAACTTGGCTTTTGACACCTTGCTCTTTTGACATCTTGATTAAACTAAAAATTATTATTACAACACTCATACATTTGCTTCTTAAAGGTTGAGCGACCCTGCATCTTCAGAATGCATGACATATCTTTTTATGCACAATCGATTATGACAGTTTGATCTTGACTCTTATTTCTAATCAGAGGCCACGATTAATCCAGCCTTCGCTTCACTACTTATGTGTTTTCTTTTATTAACTCAATACGTTTCTTCTATCAGGCTTTCGAGTATTCGTGCTCTGTAACAAATATAAAATTGAAAGCGAGGAATGTCACACGAGAGATGTTTACAATATTATTGCGGTTTTGTTCACAGTGTGTTCAGTCCATTTGTGACTGCAAACTCAATCCTCAGAATTATTTCGGTGTATTTTTCATTTCTGGTATTTAATGAACATTGCGAAACAAAGGCTACATGATCGAATGAAAGAAACACTTCAACAGGCAATGTACGATACGCAGAAGAATTTTATGAGGCAACAGATGTCATGTACAGAGTAAAGCATAAAGCGTCATTGTTTTATGGCTAAAGCTCACCGTAGCTTTGGTTTCTGTTTTTGCCCTGTTATCTTTCCAAAAGTATTTTGTGTCGCCACAGAAAGTTTCGTCGGGACTAAATATTTATTGGCGACAGCGGTATCCATCAAATATTTATTTACGGCTATTCTCAAAGCTTCCGCGGTGAACGCGAGCCAAAATCGTTCCCGAAAAATCCAGTTTATCCGTGCATATTCCACAGAGCCAAATGGTGTTGAGTTTGAATGGGAGTGCAGTTAACTTTTACACACAAGTAACGAGCACATCTCGAGTTGTTTAGCGAAGTCAATTACGTCATCACCCAGCACGTGATAATATGAACCAATGACCGTGTGCTGATTCTCGACCCACAAAAAGGAAAAAAAATAAATAAAAATTTGCGTTTTAAGCTCGCTTGGGCCCCAGGCCCCCGCGAGCAATAAAAGTATCTCTCTCTCTAACCAGTAATAGCTGTAGCAGGGTAACAACAATAGCTAATGGAAGTAGCAAGAATGGTAGAAATAGCGGAAGCAGGAAGATATGAATGATATATTAATGAAAATATATTAATATGTTACTGTGGGAAATTACGCCTGGCTTTTACGGGGAAATAATATATGCTGGGCCAATAAAAATATACTGTAGTGTTAATGTGGTAGTAGTACTGCACGAGTGCATGGTAGCAATAGCAACATTGTAGAGGACAGTAGTAGTGTGGTTAGTGTTGTTTACTTGTTTCAGTACAGCGACTTTAATAAACCCGTGAAACAAATACTAAGATTATTAAAGACACGTACACACTTCAAGTAGATATCAGACCATAAGGCGGTGGTCGTGCGGGTGTATTTACAACGGAGAATTCTTCTCAAAAACTCCAACACAAACTTAAAATAAGACTCTTGCCCATTTGATGTTAGGAAGCAATGTGGGCACTTGATCGGTGTTGTGCAAGAGGAGCCTAGTATACATTTTATTTTCCACGTAATTAATAAGCCTGCACTACTAGCATTTAGTCGGTTAATTGTCAGGAAATTGCCTAGAGTTGGCGTCGACTCGCATGTTTCTACATTTTGTAGAATTGCCTTCAACAGGTTACTTCGGATGTCTAATTCTCAACATCATGACATTTGTTTTTACAATAACACGTCAGTTTCTCGCTTTGTGATTTTCATTATCAATAAGAGGACAGACACATAAAATCGAGTGCTGACGACAGTGATTTGGACGAAGGTCAATTCAGCTTCAATTTTACCTCAGTTCTTGCAAAAGCGACATTTGGCATTTGAAGTAGAGAACCAGAAGTGTTCAGAGGCCAATTCCTTGAGCTTTGTCTTGAAATTGTCGAGAAAACCGCAACACAAACTCGGCGAAGCGCCTCGTGGATCCACAACTTTTTGACAATGTTATGACGCGTTTCATGATCAATAAGAGGACAGACACATAAAAAACTGACGTCAATTTGTTAATTTGAATCATATAAACGCGAATACTCTCTACTAGGCTAGTACACCTTCACCAATAAAAACTGTCCCTCAGATTTGAAAATCCCTCCATCATAACGCCAGTATGCAGTAATGGTATTAGTGTAGCAGCAGTAGAAGCAGTAGAAGTAGTATAGTAGTAGTAGTAGTAATTGTCGTAGTAGTAGTAGTAGTAGTAGTAGTAGTAGTAGTAGTAGTAGAGTGATTTCAATAAACCTGTGAAACAGATACTAGACTATTAGAGACACGTACACACTCCAAGTAGATGTCAGACTATACGGCAATGGACTATGCTTATTTGCCACCAGAAATTCTTCTCAAAAACCCCTACACAAACTGACGGTAAACTAGACTCTTGCCCATATAATGTTATAGGAAACAATGTGGGCACTTGATTGGTGTGAGTAGTATATAGTGAAGGAATATTGCCCATCTTGAATACTAATGAGCTAGAGGGGAGGGGGGAGGGGGTAAGTAGTTATTTTGTCACCTCATTGGGTTACTTACCCCCACCCCCCTCCCCTCTAGCTCATTAGTATTCAAGATGGGCAATATTCCTAACAATAGTTTTCTGTAGGGAGGGGTGGGTGGCATTTTGTTCATCTTGGGAAAAGAAAGGGGGACAGGGGGGTCCTCAGGAGAAGGCGTGTTCCTGAGGGGAGGGGAAGAATTTTTGTATATGACGTATTTTTTGGAAGTTATTATTTATGAATATTAATTAATTAAGAGTTTTACAATTTATTTTGTTGGACAACACTATATGGACGAATGTCCAGATGAGTTCTTTTTTGTTTGTATATCATTTTCTCTAATTATACTCGAGGACACTGACGTGGATTTATTTATGAACACTTTTTAGAATCAGTGGTACCTTCTGTTTCCTTCATTGGTAAAGAACCTTGTCCACAAGACCATAATCCTTCCAAATTCACCTCTTTCAGAGAGTGAAATCTGGCCAAAGTATAGACCCTTCCCAAACCAGCTCTGACCTGAAAGCTTCCGTTTGTGTTATCCAACAGATCCACAACATGCATTGGAATTTTACAGTACACTCCACAACGTGCTTCACAAATATGCAGAAGGTTTAGAGCTTGCAGGACATAGTGCCAAACAAGGCAAAGAAGAACTAGCAGAGAGAACATGAAGAGAGCCCTGACATGAAGAAATGGGAGTGATTTTCAGGAAATCTGGTTGACCATCATGACATACCTTTTTATGGGGGAAATTAAGCCCACTGAAGGAAGTGGAACACATGATTTCTGAAAGAAGAGAGAGAGAAGAGAAAGTAAGGGAAACACAAGATTTTGAGGAAGATGTGACAGAAAGGGCGTGTAATCATTTGTGGCATTGAGGGTAAGAGGGGTGTAGCAAGATACTGTGCAAGATATACTGTGCAAGGGACAAGACTTGAACCCTTAATCTTGCAAAGAGGAGAATAGAAGAATTGCTAAAGAGGGCGCCACATGGGACGCCCCGAATGATTGTAGTAATTTGTAAGATATTTAATGTTGTATGATAGTAGGTATGATTTAAAAGAAAGGGGGAGGAAGATTTTGAGCAAGCATCAAAGTAGCTGAAAGCCGAAGGGTTTCAGCTGTACCTTTTTCCACAGACTGGAGATGAGACATAGGAAGAATGAGACATAGGAAGAAAACCAAATTCATGTTTAGTGAAGGTAGTCCAACATGAGAAAGAGATGCCACACAACACCACACCTATTTGTGGATGAAGGGCAAGACCAAGTGGAATGTTGTCAAGGAGACATGACGACACGAACGCTATATCAAGGAGATATGACCACACACACGCTACAAACACATATTTGTAGATGAAGGCCAAGATCATATTAAAGTTGGCAAGGAAGTATGTGACGATGTAGTTTTTCAACAATTTGGATCAAAGAAGACCTTTATGATTTTTAATTGGTGAAAGCTGTAAGAGTCGAGACTTGAACTCCAGGCTTCGTACCCATTGAGAAGACTATTACATAGGGCGCCATGTTAAGCGCCCCAATTGAAAGTAGTAAATTTAATGGTATTTAATGTTTTTGATAGTCGTTTTTAATTTTAAAAGAAAGAGGAGAGAAGGATGGAAGAACAGGAATGCCTGACAGGAATACCTGAGTGGCAGGCACGAATTGGAGGAGGATGACAAGAGAGGAGTTGGTGCTGTAATACACTGTACCTCTCCATGATTGCTCCAAAGACTGCACAGTCAACTGTGAACGTAAATGTACAGATTGAGAAGCAGAAAGTGACGGATTTCAAGAGACCATGTTTCCTTTGCATGTCATATGCGTAAATGTAGATAAACACGCGACGACCAAAGCAGAAAGAGAAACACCTGTGTAACCAATGTAATTTTGTCAACATTTGTATGTCATAGAACTCGAACCCTATACCTTGCAGTGAGAAGAGAAGACTGTTAACGTAGGGCGCCATTTTGACGCCCCGGTAAAGTGGTGTTTTATTAAGGGTATTTATGGGTTTAAGAAAGTATTGTTGATAGTAAAAGAAGGGGGAGGGGGAGAGGAGGGAGATGATATTTTAACACCAATAGTTCAGATCAAACAACAAGCTTGACCCGAAGATGAAAGAGGTTCTGATCACGTAATCATTTTTTGTCAGATAACCATCTCTTTGATTGAAAGGAATGAAGGAGAAATTGCAAAGTGTTCCCTTGAGAAAGAAGAAGAAGAGAACACATTCCACATGTATGTTTTGTTCAAGACTTGAACCCTTACCCTTGCAATGATTAACATGGGGAGTTACACGGGGCGCCACATTAGACGCCCCAATTGGGAGATCAGAAAAATAGGTGTTATATATGTTGGAAGAAAGGACTTTATTATTTCATCTTCGTCTTGGTTTTTTTGGGGCACGCTTTTTGGATACTTTTCCTCCAAAAAGGTCTGCAATGGGCTTTGCCCTCCAAGAACGTACTCGCCAGGTCCCAGGACCTTTTCTTTTTTTGCGCATGCGGGACCCCAATTCGGGTGCAGTAGATAACAAGGCTGCACCAAAACCAGCTGGTCCACCAGCAGCTCCAACAGCTAATTTACCAGCTAGGCGGTATTTATTTTTTCCTTTAGCAAAGTCACGTGTTTTTGTGTAATTGAGTCTTCGTTGGCGTCGCTCTTCTTGTGAATTGACACCAATTCCGGGGATGACAGCAGAACCAATGTTACAAAAAAACTTTTCTACCCCACTCATACCGCCACGCTGTCGTCGAGGCATGATGGTATTTGTAAATAAAAAGGATTTTGACAAGTATTCGTGTTTTTATAGATTTTCAGAAGAAAAGAAAAAAGGAGGAGACATAGAAGAGGAGGTTGCCTTGAAATGTGGCGAAATAAGGCATTTTTCACGGGAACGTGTTTGGTAAAGAGGAAGGAGAAAGAAGATGCATTGATGCGAATTTGAACCGCGAACCTTGTGGACACAAGGCATGTAGTTATGTGCCGCGCCATTTTTTGACGGGCTGATTGTATGTTCTAATTAAGTGCTTTTAAGGTTTAAAAAAGTTAATGTGTGAAACAAAATAGGTGTATTCTTTTTGAATGAAAAAATTAGAGTATTTGTAATCACCACATGGATATTCCCGTCGGAATCGAACCGACCCATCACAAAGATGGTACCATAAGAGAATTTTTGTGTGGTGATGTGTGTGTGTTTAATCAACGATGTAAATCTTTAATTCTTTCTTTAACGAGAAAAAAGCAAGTAATGAAAACGTTTTTAGCCTTGTTGTTTACAACTTAATGTTCTTTTTCAATGGTGGGAGGGGAAGAAGCGGGCAACGTGATGGTTTGATATAACTGTCTTCATCCTCACTACTGTCCATAACTTCGATGGCATTGTCCTTGCTGCTACCGGCTGGAGTGGAGGTTAATATGTCTTCTACCATGCGTATGCACATTTTCTCCGTACTGATGAGAGAAAAGTATGAGGAAAAAATATGAATTTATTTTAAAAATCTTTGAGAACAAGAGTCACAATGAATGAAAATACCGTGCAAAGTTGGAGTTATCGCTGCACTCGTCGTCCTCGCTGCACTCGTCGTCCTCGCTGCACTCGTCGTCATCGCTGTCCACGTTTATCACTTCATCCTCGCTGCACTCGTCGTCATCGCTGTCCACGTTTATCACTTCGTCCTCGCAGAACTCGTCGTCCTCGCTGCACTCGTCGTCACCGCTGTTTTTCATGTGGACAGATAGAGATTTCATGGCGTTGTCGTTACTGTAGAGAAAAAAGATAAAAGAAAAAGTGATGATTCATTCAAAAATAGTACCATGAATAAAAACTAAAAGCTTACGCGTTGCCAGTCGGTTCAGGGATCTTGAAATCATTGATTTCAACATTGTCTTGGAGCGGTTTTGTGTCCTTCATCCATAGTACGGTTTCTGCATCATTGTTCTCATCAATGCTGTTCTCGTTGCTTTTAGTTCTTTCATCTTCTGGGGAGTTTGGCGGCACGTTGCCACAGACGTTTGTTCGGTGAAACCCCAGTTGTTCACAATGTAGGTTCTTACATATAGGTGGCTGTAAGGGCTGTAAAATGTCTATTACTATGCTAAGTTGTTGGTAGTACTTTTGGCCATCAGGCAAGACATATGGTTGAAGTTTTTCAACCAAGTCTCTCGCTTCTTCTTGCCATGTGTTGTGTCTTTCGCTGTTCATGTTGAAAAAGTTCTTGTTTGCAGGTTGATGACAGGAGAAAAGAGGACGATGTGTGGCGTATCGCGCGTTTTATGCTAAATTTTTTAACCAATGAGAGGTCAAGCACGTGGGATATTTTGGCGGTAAAAGTATCCCACGTGGGATGAATGTATGGTCACCTCACGTTTTCGGAAATGATAGAGCACGTGTGTAGGTATCTGTGACAGGAAATGATTTGGAAATGAGAGTTGTTTAACGCGCCAAAATGATGTGTAATTTCGCCAAAGTGGTGTGTGATATCGCCAAAATGATGTGTGACTTCGTCATACTTTGGTTGTATAAAAAGCGTTTTTTGACGCTAGTTTATCGCAATCAGTACTTGTTTTTGAGTGATAAGGTTGTTATATATTTTACGCATAGAAACAGTAGAGAATGAATGGCGACAATCGCGAGGTGAAAATAGAGACACAAGTTTTTTGTTTGAAGGTGATGAACATTTATTTCATGAACATTTATTTCATAAACATGTTTTATAGGTTCGCTCTCGCCGGGGTGATTATGATGGCAGTGGGTTTTACCGTCGCGCTGGTGAGGACAGTATGGAAGGATCGTCCAAGACCGTACGTGCATTGTTTATGTTTGTTGTATTTTCATCTTCATCTTTTTCTCTTTCTTTGTAGTCGTTGTTGGCGTTCAATGCGACGTTTGCGACTTTTTCGGTATAATTTTTCAAAAATAAAAGACCACGCATCGTTGGGACAAATAGTGGTACATCGAGCTACATGTTGACGTTTTTTTTTATTTTGTGGACGTCGATTAGCAACCCGGCCGGTGGTATTGCGTAGTTGCAAGGGGCGGGGGTAAACTTGATGGGCTAGATTTCTCATGGCTTCGGTGTTTGGGCTCATGGCACGCCGGCGTTTCTTTTTTTTAGCGGGTTTTTGTTGGCGTCGCGCTGCTACCA
Organism: Plumapathes pennacea; assembly: GCA_964036295.1. Classification (NCBI taxonomy): domain Eukaryota; kingdom Metazoa; phylum Cnidaria; class Anthozoa; order Antipatharia; family Myriopathidae; genus Plumapathes; species Plumapathes pennacea. The sequence continues at coordinate 16,579,467 of OZ038462.1, forward strand.
GGGCTGCATCTGTCATCAAGGCCGGGTTGAGTGGTTGTATCGGCTGGGACTCGTAAATTTGTTTAGCCAACCCTTCCATAGCTTCGTAGTTAAAGTTTGGTGCTTCTTGTGGTGATGAACGGGACATAATTGTTTTTCTAAGGGGAGTGTTTGTCTTGTATTTATAGGGTCTTTTTAGAACAGATGCGGGGAGTGACCATCACGGGACTTCAGAATCGGTACGTGTAAAATTGATAGCACGTGCTGTTGATGATCGGCTCTGGAATCAGTTCTGTGAACGTGCGTCATTTTGTATTATAGGACGATGTCTGGAAAGCCAAAAATCTGCCCCAAATTGTAGTTGAAAGTGAGAGACCCCCTGTGGAATGGGGGGACTTCAAGTGGGCTCGCGGCGGTATTTTATGTCGTCGACGGAGGTGTCAGAAACATTGTGTAAACAATTGTTTCCCGATGAGGTCTACACGTGTGAAGTGGGCAGAGATAAATACGAAGAGAAAGGGAGGTGGGGCAAATGTTGGTGGGCTTTGAGTCATATGCGTCCCGATTGGAAAGAATTGGGGTATCGTGAAAAAGAGCATATGACATGGCAAATGGTGCGCGCTAGAACCGGTCACGGCATGTTGTGTTGTGTGCGCACTAATGTGGATCCTAGTGGGGAAGCGCTGTTTTACGAATGTGATCACCATCGTGATGATACGGGGACGGGGATTCCATTGCATTTGGGGTGTTGTAAATACAATTCTGCCATTTGTAAGTTGATTCATGATGATTTTGTGAAAGCGTCTGTTAATTTAGATGTTTCGCGTTTGGATGTGTCTCAGAAACGAAAGGGTCGATATGCTGATAATCAGCAAAGTGTTTCGGAAAGTAAGAAACCACGTGTGCCGACTTCTCTTGGAAACACGCGACGCAAGTTTTTTTAGTGTAAAGAAGTGAGAAAAAAAGCACAGCAGTATACGACTGTAAAACACAATGTTGTTTATTAAAAAGTGGTGTTTACAATTCTTGGAGATGTGTTATGAGTTTGTTTTTGCTTTCTTGTTGTTCTTGGAGGGTGAGGGTGGTGACATCAAAGAGGGTTTCGAGGGGGAGGGAACAACGACCATCGATTTGAGTGGGGGAGTCTGTGATGGCGGTTAGGACGCGTTTTACAATGTGATCTTGTATGCGTATCTGTTTTTCCTGGAGGGGCGCTTTCGTTTTGGAGATGGAGGTGGGGTAATTGTGACTAAATATCCATGTGTTAAGAATGGAGATGCCTAAATAGCGTTTTAGACGAGCAGCGAATGCGTAGGCCAAATGGGTGAGGGTGGTTTTAAGTAGACCTCTGAGATATTTGAAAAGTAAAGCGAGACCCACGGTGTAAGTACGTTGCCAGAGCGCGTCTAGGTCTCGATCGTGTAAAAAACATGTGAGCGCTTTTTGAAGACTTTCTTTAGTAGTTTCCATATGATAGGTTAAAACTAATAGAGGGATTCCCTTCTTGTCTTATATATAGTCGTCATCGTGGACATTCTCAAATTTGGATGACGATTGGTTGGAGGCTTTGATAAAAGAGGATGCTGTATGTGAAGAGTCATTTAGCAACATGTCGGACTGGGAGATGAGCAGTGGTGATGAGGTTATGAGTGATGAAGAAGAACAGGTGGGCGGTGGTGATGAAGCCATGCATCGCCGGTGGGATTTGGTCAACAGACGAGACCGATTTGTGCGTAAATTTGCAGTGCATCAACATGATTTTACGTTTCGTCCTTCCCCCGAGCAAGTAGACGCGTTACGTCGAGGCGATTTGCATACGACTATGGAGCATTTAAATGATGCTTTGGTAGAGTTAGTTCGTCGTGCTATGTGCGAAGCCGGCCTTACTGATGCGCAGCGAGCAACCATTACATTGCAGTCGCGACAATTGGATCGTCCAGTGCGCTTAAGTTGGATGCCTGTGCATGTTATGACCGATCATGCCATCGAGGAAACGTTTGGTCGCGTGATGCAATCACATAAGGATTTTGCCATTGATGAGGGCGTGACTGTTAATGTGATCGCCATGGACGATCCTCGAGGAGGGGGCAAAACAAGTTGTGTGAACATAATGGAAAATTTAAAGTGTGATAAAACGGTGGTGTGTCCTCCGCTGGATACCGCAGACCAAATGTGTTTGGCGCGCTGTCTGGTGTACGGTATGATGTTTCATAGTGATGCGGGCAGCACACAACGATCGACCATATCGAAGGCTTTGTTGCGGTTACGGAAAAACCCTGAATTGTGGTCACAAAAAGCTCGTAATTTGTCACACGTTTGACACATCGTTGTGTGACGCTTGTAAAGGCAAGTCGTGTGTGGATCGTCAGGCGGGCCGTCGTGAGCGTCAATGTGAGACATGTCGACGGTATTTTTACGGGGCAGTTTGTTGGACGACACACTTGCAAAAGGGAGTGTGTGCTAATAAGTGGCGTTTGTGTGAAGAGTGCGGTCAGGAGTATTTAGTGCACGCGGATGGGCCACATGTGTGTGGGCAGCGTTTTTGTCAGCAGTGTTTGACATGGCAGCCGGAATCACACCGTTGTTTTGTGCCTGTGTTTAAGTTTCCTGTATTGAAGTGTCGTAAGAAAAAGAAGGACGAGGATGCACAACTTGATCCGGTGGAACGTGTGTCGCCTTTTTGTCAGTCAGTGGATGTGTTGGAATCGGTGTTGTATGAGGGTCAAATTGACAATCGTATCAACATAGTGTTTTTCGATATTGAAACAAAACAGCATACTGGCGAACATGTGGCCAAGTTATTGGTATCACAGACCATGCTAGGGGAGGACGAGCAAGTGTTTGAAGGCGAGCAGTGTGTGCATTTGTTTTTGGATTATTTGTGTGAGTCGCACGGGGAAGAGGGAGCGACGGTGGTGGCTCATAACGGGCAAGGATTTGATTTTCAATTTATTTTACAAGCGTTGGTTGGTCAGGGACATCGGCCTCAAGTGATTGTCAATGGTGGTAAAATCATGGCGCTCTATTGGGATAAATTTCGCTTTGTGGACAGTTTTAGCTTTGTCACGAAATCGTTGGCCGAATTTCCTAAGACGTTTGATTTGCGTCTTGAAGGGGAGCAGTCATTGTTGGCCAAGGGATATTTTCCGCATTTGTTTCATGTGCCTGACAATATGGAGTACGTGGGTCCCATGCCACCAATTGAATCGTATGATCCTGATGGGATGCGACCTGAGAAACGCGACGTGTTTTTGCAATGGTATCAGCAGCAAGTGAATGCTCGTGTGGTGTTCAACATGCGTGAAGCTTTGGTGGCCTATTGTTCCGTCGATGTGATGATCCTTCGAGAGGGGATGTTAGAGTTTTGTCGCAAGTTTCAACGAGTGAACGGTGTGAATCCTTTGAAACATGCGATCACTATTGCTTCCATTTGCAACAAAGTGTATCGAGCCAATCACATGCCTCCACACAGTATTCCTCACGTGTCCGAGAGTGGCTATTTTCCGCAACAGAATCATTCGCATAAAGCACTAGAGTGGCTATCGTGGATCCATCATCAGTTGGACGGTGGATTACAACACGTGTGGAACGGCGGCGAATATCGACCTCGCGATGCGGGCACAGGTCCCGTTGACGGATACCATGCGGCAACCCGTTGTTGCTATGAGTTCTGGGGATGTTATTTCCACGGCTGTGTGTCTTGTTATCGTGCTACAGACCAGAACACACGTTTGCAAGTCAGTATGGGAGAGTTGTACCGTTTGGCGCGTCAGAAAGAGGTTCGATTACATGACAGCGGGTATCGCGTGGTCAGTATGTGGGAGTGCGAGTGGGACCGTTTGCGCCAGGAGAATGATGCCATCCGAGCTTGGTGTAAGCAATTGGACTTGGTGTCACCACTATCTCTCCGCGATGCGTTCTATGGCGGTCGTACGGGTTGTACCAAGCTGTTTGCAGAAGCGTATGCTGAAAACACACGCATTGACTATTATGATTTTAAGTCGCTGTACCCCACAGTCAACTTAAACATGCGTCGTGGTGAAGTGATCGCACCGTTTGAGCCTGGCGTTCGTCCTACAGTAGGACCGAGTGAACCTCTAGGGAGTTGGGACGAGGATGATATGGATCCCTATCCTGTTGGTCATCCCACGATCCGTTGTGCTTGGAACGAACCGCTGACCGAAGTAGATGTGGCTCAAACGTATGGCTTTGTCAAGTGCGATATTGAGCCACCTGGGGAACTCTATAACCCTGTGTTGCCCTATCGTTGTCGTAACAAGTTGATGTTTCCTCTATGTGGCACGTGTGCTGAAACCGAGTATCAAGGTTACTGTCCTCATACTGTTCAAGAACGATGTTTACGGGGTACTTGGGTGAGTGAGGAAGTGAAGTTAGCTCTTCGAAAGGGGTATCGTCTGGTGAAAGTGCATGAGTTGTGGCATTATGCAAATCGATCGCGACATTTGTTTCGCTCCTATATTCGCACGTTTCAAAGGCTCAAAGAAGAAGCTAGTGGTTGGCCGCGAGGTGTGACCACAAGCTGATCGAGTGGCGTTTTTGCGAGACTACGAAGCTCAGTCGGGGATTCGTTTGGATCCCGATCGCCTCGACCATCCGGACGCAGGAAATCGGGACATTTCAAAGCGCGAATTAAACGGAATGTGGGGCAAAATGGGGGAACGGACAAACAAGATGAAAACGGTGTATTTGAATGATGTGGTGGCTTGGCTCGACATTGCCATGAATCCCAAGTTAGACGTACACACGGTGTGTCCCATCAATCAGAACATGATGATGGTCACTTATGACTATCATCAAGAACACGTGGACGATGCAGAATGTGCTCAACATGTGTCTGTCATGATTGCTGCATGGACCACGTGGTTGGCGCGAAAGAAATTGTACGTTGAATTACTCAATGTCTTGGGAGAGCGCACTCTGTATACCGATACGGATTCGATCATTTTCCTAATGCGCCCTGGTGACGACCGATCCCTAGTGAGGACGGGAGTTTATTTTGGGGACTTAATGGACGAGATCAAAGCCGATCGCACGATTAAGCAGTTTGTTAGTGCCGGGCCAAAGAACTATGGGTTTGTCCTTGATAACGGAGATGCTGAAGTCAAAGTACGCGGTATTTCACAAACGGTGCGTGCTTGTCAGAAGTTAAGTGTACACACAATGCGTGACACAATCGTGCATGTGGTGGACGATGTGACATCGGGTGCTCATCCCCGAGAAGCAGCCAATAATCACACACTGGAGATTGTCTATCCGCACAGTATTGTTCGTGAAGGTCAGGCTCGAAAACGTGTGTTTGCTCAAGATCGTAAAAAAACATACCGTGCTGTCATTAGTAAGCGACTGATGGTAGCCGCGCTTATGGCAGATGGAAAAGCGCATTCTCGACATTGCGATCCCTACGAAACACTGCCGTATGGAACCAAATGGCCTGTTGAGTGAAAAAGAGGCCATAAAAGGACATGTTTGACAGTTTTGTATTTTTCAACATGGATCGTGTGTACCAAAACACACCACACCAGAAGTACCAACCTCCAAAACAAAAAATTAAAAAAGGCAACAAAAAACAAGTGGAAACATTATTGACAGCTCTGTACACGGATCCTGCAAGTCCCCTGGCGTTTGTAGGGAGTCACGTGTTTGCACGCCATGTTGAACAACAATATGGTATTCCTCGCGCTCAAACGCGCACGTGGCTGCAAAAACAGCGCGTGTATACCAAACAACGCCCCGCTCCGCGCACAGCACGTTGGGACCCCACCTATGTGACGGGCATGCACGAGACGTGGCAAGCCGATTTTTTAGACATGCAAGCGTTGGCGAGTGACAATAAAGGCACACGTTTTTTGCTGGTGGTGATTGACGTTCTTTCACGCTTCGCGTACGTGCGTGCTCTGAAGAACAAGACGGGACCCGAAGTCGTAGCTGCGTTTAAGTCGGTCGTACGGGAAGCACAGACGACTCCTATGAATTTACATACGGATCGTGGCAAAGAATTTTACAACAAAGTGGTGCAAGCCTGGTTAAAGGACCACAACATTCATCATTATAGCACATTCAGTGAGAACAAAGCGGCCATTTCGGAAAGGTTTAATCGTACGTTCAAGCAGAATATTATCAATCGCATCATTCATACGCGTTCTCCTCACTACATGTCAGAGTTACAAGACTTTGTTAAAGGATACAATGCTCGACATCACACAAGCATTGGTATGGCGCCCCAAGACGTCACGTCCTTTAATCAACATGAAGTGTACAAACGTTTGTACGTTATAAAAGGAGAGCATCGGCGCAAAGAAAAACCACAATTTCAAGTGGGCGATTACGTGCGTTTGAGTATCGTCAAAGCCAACATTTTTCAGAGAACTTATTACGGTCGGTGGACCGAAGCTGTGTATCGAGTGCGACGCGTCGTGTTCACCTTGGGAAATCCTCGTTACTTGGTCGAGGAGTTGGATGGCACACCCATTCAAGGACTGTTTTACAAAGACCAATTGCAAAAAATCGTGTACGATCCCAATCAAGACTTTATTGTGGACGACATTTTAGACGAACGTGACGGCAAAGTGTTGGTACGGTGGCGTGGTTATTTGGACAAATACAATACGTGGGAACCTAAAAAGAATTTAAAATGACAATCGAAACATGGACGGAACAAAGTGTCATTTTGTTCAGTAATGCTGTGTCGGAGACGGGCACAGTGAACAGGCCAGGACATTTTAACGTCAAGTTAGCCGCTCCCGTTGATCTGTCAGACATGGAGATGCGTGTGATGGGAGTCACATTCCCTACCTCTTGGAATCCCATCTCGCCAAAAGATCGTCCCACCAAAAGTCCTCGTTTTGTTGTGACGGGTGGGTTTGATGGCAGTAAAAACATTGGGTGGAAAAACTTGAAACTGAATGATTACGCCGAAGTTCTGATGTGTACGACAACTGACAGTCAAGGTCAGACCAAAAAACAAGCACGTTCAGTTCTGTTCACACTGAAAAATGTGGTCTTACAAACAGCAGACAATGTGGTACAACAAATGTTGCGCCAGATCTATGAAACATTTCCGCTAAGCAAGTTCTCAAGATTACGCTTTATTTTGAAAAATGAGAGCAGTGACGGTGCGTTTGTCAATTCGCAACGTGCTACTCTAGAAGACAGTCAAGGACACGACTTCAAAGTGTGGGTGAATGAGGCATTGGCTAAAATACTACATTTTGGACAAGATCCCAACGACGCATTGCCACAACGTTGGCTGGTGATAGACGAAAGGGTGAAAGAAGGCGGTCAAATGGTAAAAGATTTTGTAAATGGGGCCACTCACTTGAACACTCAGTTCCTGTGTTTGGCCGACGGACAAATTGATCGAGATGGAACGCGACAAGTGATCAAAGAACATAACGCCATACTTCTTAATGCTAGTGCGTTAGTGGTTCAAGCGGAACATATTCGCCGTTTTTTAGTTTACATAGATGTAATCTTAGATCACATCGTGGGAGGTATTAAAACCGCTTTGGCCATCGCCGTTCCCAACCCTGGTCAAGAAGTGGCCAATCAAGCACCTGCTTATGAATATCGACCTCCCTTGCCGGTAGGCATGCCTACTGAAAACAAAGTGATTACGAGCTTCACGTGTGTTGTGCTGGACGACAATGGGGAAGAAGTGCAATTTGGTTCGGGGGAAACAAGTGTCGAAATGTATTTTACATGACGTCGACAAAAACGCGCATGGGAGGAAGAGGAGGCAACGTAATAAAAAGACAGAGTCTGACTAAAATCCTATGTTATTGATTATGATTTCAACATGTTGTGGACTTCCGAGACTCTAACCGCCAGTACTTACTGTGTGGACTTGTTTAGTCATGCAACAACAGTAGGTATTAGAAATACCCCCCAACATTTTACAAATTATTTGCCTGAGGAAGTAGATTTATCAGGATGGGAAGTACGTGTGCAAGAACTTAGTGTGCCTACCACTTGGGCTCAACCCCAGCGCATCATGAGCTGGTTGGTCACACGCTTGGGTATGGGGTCTGGCGATAGTGACATAACACGAATTCGAAAAGCCGTCCACGGTTTGCAACAGTTTCCTGACTGGGAAAAGATGAAGATGGGACCTTATGCCCAGTGGGTCACGCAACCGGCAGACAATTGGGTTAAACAGTCGCGACCGCGTGGTCACCTCTTGTTCATGACCTTACAGCCTGGAATATACGAGACCGGCGAACAAGTAGCACAACAGATGATTCGACAAATTGACAATGTGTTTGAAGCGATTCCTCAACTTAAACCAACGTTATCTTTTAAAAAAGACTATTTGCGAGGTCTGGGAAGAATTGAAGAAACTACACCGCGCACTGTTACGATTCAAATCAATCGCAATTTGGAACGGTGTTTGCGATTTGCGGTGCGAGATCCAACGAACAGTAAATATGGGGGTACTTGGTTTAGACACCCTATAGAGCGTCATCTTGATCCCAATCTGGGATATGGACATTTTCGCCCCATCACAGATGCTTTCGTAGCTCGACAGAGGTATGGAGGACATGGACATGGATTGTTAAGCGACGTGGCCAAATATTCGCCGTACGTGTTTTCCATCGACCCCCACGACCATTTTCAAGCAGGACCGCTGGCATTTGATCCTTTTGCTACAAATTTAGGCATGACGTTTGGCGAGTTAGTGAACGATTTTCACCCCCACTCTGTTGATGAGAAACCAGAACTTTTCAACGCACCTGAACTATTTCGTTTTGGACAATACTGGTACTTGTATGCCAATTTCATCGAGCCGCAAATCATCAATGTTGACAAAAAACAAGTGTTGGCAGTCATCGCACACCCGTCCCGCGATCTAAGAAAAAAACAACCACTGTTCGTATGGCAGGGGAAAAACGAGCCGTACAGACCTACCCTTAGTTGTATGCGAGACGAGTTAAGTGTGTGGTGGGCAGATGAGTTGGGACGTCCGCTGTCTTTGTCTGACGTGGGTGAAAGTCACGTTCAACTTCATTTTCGCAAAAGAAAAAAGTATAAAAGAAGAGAAAAAGTGTGTGTTTTTTCATTTATGTCATCATGACAAACGTTGTAGATGTTTTTAGCAATGCAGCACACACTACTGCTCATCAAAACACCGCTGGCGATTTTGTGAATTCACTCCCTTACCCCATCACTTTGGATGAAACCATAGAAGTCGCCATCAAAAGTATTTCCATCCCCTGCACGTACAAACCTCACAAGGAACATTTACACGGCCGTCAGTCACAATGGGTGGTCATGGTCAAACCGCGCGTGGACCCCCGCCCCATTCCTCCCGACATCCCCTCAGACATTAGCGTCACACCTGGACCGCACGGAAAATGGTTGGGTACGAACCGAAAAGCAGTTTTGTTCACATTGCCACCAGGTTACTATGTGGTGGCCGACGACCTGGTGGATATCATAATTCAAGTCACCAATAAAGCGTTTGACAATCAATGTAATTTCATGCGCATGTTCTCCCCTGACTTGCCTATAAAAGATTTTAAATGGTATTGTATCCTGAAGGACGTATCACCCGTAACGCGCATGATCATTTTCGTCAATCGTTATTTGGCGGATCTTTTGGATGTAGGAATTCGTGACCCCAAAATGACAGGCTACTACATTCATTTAAAAGATGACAAGTTTGCTCATCTGTCCGACTATACAGTAAAAGCGGGTGAAACAGCGCCTTTCAAGACCGAACGTTTTCAACCCTTGGATCAATTCACCCCATTAAGTGATGGTGCTACGGATCCCATTGCGCGTCAACATACTTTGGCGTCTCACGGTAATCGTAGAGATGAATTGCGACAATTTCTGTGTGTCTATGGCAATTTTGCGCAAAACATGAACATCAACCATCAGAAGAGGCCCTTATTATTGTTAACCTCATTGCCGCCAGTGACATACAAAGGAAGACGGGCCCTTCATAATTACGTGTTTTACGAACCGCACTTTGTGCCGACCAAACCAATTCGTCTAACCTCCCTCAGAATGTGGCTTGAAGATGAGGATGGACACAAGTTACAATTTGAGGAAAACGATGAGAACTGTCACACACACGTGCGTCTTTATTTTCGTCGTAAAAACATCTATAAATAAGAGTGTAGTGGGACACAAGTCTAATTATGGAAACCAGTCAAAAGTACGATCGTGTGGCCGGCGTAACAGTGTATCCTCAAAGCGTTGTTAGTCTGGTTCGTAAGAAACGCCGTAAACAACGAGGTTCTGGATCATTGCGACCCTTTCCCGTTCAAAGAGTGCCCAGGATACCACAACGAGGTAAAGGCAGAAAACGCCGTATTCGCGTGCGCGTGTCATGTGGTCGTCGCCCCCGGGTCATTGTACAATGAGCGGACGAAAGGTTACCAAACGAAGAAACACCTCGCCGTGGTATCGTGTGGTTTAGTGCTTTGCCACGACACGGCAAGCGAAACAAACCACACAGATTCACAAAGAGAAAGAGACAGTCTGGAGGTGGTCTGATGTCAGGATCCTGGTACCCCAATTTTCGTAAACTCAAACATTGATTTTTCTATTTAAACAACGTCTTGAAAAATAAAACAATCCATCAATCATGTGTGTTGGCAAGCGTGTGTGTCGCAAGTGTAAGAAAAGATCGCGAGCCCGCCGACAAAGAGGAGGAATTGCTGTAGCAGTGCCATTAGCGACTTGGGCTGTGAAACGAATAATTAAAAAGAAACTAAAGAAGAAAAAGATTTAAACAGATTCTTATGATTTTTCTATAAATAAGGCCAATGTTGTTATTAAAACATGTAATACATTGACAATCATGTGTGTTGGCAAACGTATATGTCGTCAGTGTCGACATAAGAAACGAAACAAGCGGCGTCACCAAAAGGGGGGTATTGTGCCAGCTCTTGTAAAACAAGCATGTTTAACAACACCCTGGCGTTGTGCTAGGCTAATGTGGAAGTATCGAAACCCACCCATCATGAAAGTATCACATAAGCTCTTCAGAAAAATAGTATAAATAGAGGGACAGACCACCGCTCTTTTTTAATCCATCATGCGGTATATGAACAAGTTTAATCACAATTTGGGTATGATCGCCTATCCCCAATATCGTCGAGGTCAACGAGGTGGTGGTCTTTGGCAAAGAGGTGGTGGTTTTTGGGAAGATTTAGCAAGCAATGCGGCCAAAGCCGTAGGCGAACAAGCTAAAAAAGAAGCTAAAAAATATGTTCAAAGTGGAAAAATGGAAAAAGATTTAAAACAATTTGCTGCTGCTGCCACAAGTGCTGTTGCTGCACCATCGGTACCCACTACCAATCCCCTCACAACTCCTGCTTTAACACCTGCACCTCCTATTGAACAAGCCATACAACCCACTCTTTCTGGTCTCCCCACACTGACACCGGCGACGACACCAATGACAACACCCGTAACAGCAGCCCCCATCACAGCGCCCGTAACTGCGTCCGTAACAGCACCCGTAGCAGCTTCAACCCCAGTAACAGCGCCTCCTACTCCTGCGCCAGCAGCTCTTCCACGAGCACCACAACCAGTAGCCAAAAAAGTGCCTGCATGGATGCAATCAGGCAGTGGGCGAAAAAGGAAAAGAACCACTACCAAAAAACAGAAAGGGGGAAAACTGCGTTCACCCTGGCGGCGACCCCCACCTGTCCAGGGAACATGGAAAAACATGTCTGGTAGTAGACCAACAAAGAAGACAACCCAAAAAAAACAGACAAGAACAAAGTCACGTCTGCCCTGGAATAACAATGTGTGGTTGTGAGAAAAAAGTATAAATAGAAAGTCATTCTTTTCCATTTTTCAATCATGCCTAAACAACGCGGCGGTAAACGAAGCACCCCAGTGCGACGTGTGGTCCCCTCTACTAACACGGTTACACCAGTACCTATTTCACCCACACCGGGTCTGAATGTATTTGGTCTACCTCCCGTCAACCAGACACTCTATGCCTTGGAAGAAACCACACTTTTGCATGTGAATCGTTCTTTAGATCCGCTACACTTTGTCATTCCCAGACAGGAAAAATGGATTGATATGCGAGAATCGTATTTGAAACTGAGGATAGGGTTGGAATGTGAAGGAAAAACTAACATTGAAGAATGGCCCACTCATCGAATTGGACCCGCTCAAAACGTACTCGCCTCAGCCATTTCCCGCGTTGTGATCAAAATGAATGGCAAACAAATCAACACCCCATCTGATAAGGAATTTTCCATCACGCAATGGTTTGAAACATTTTACAAAACAAGTCAAGAAGACAAGACAAGTTGGGGACGCATGCAAGGCTGGATCCCAGGCATTGACTTTGAACCAACAGCCAGTGAAGCCATGACTTCAGATACTGGAACAGATAAAAAACGCTGGGAAATATTCATGACAAACAAATACAATCCCACCACCAAATTGATGACAGGTGGCGACAAAGTACGTTACAAAGGGCCCAAAGATTTTACACTAAAGTTCAAACAAATTCCCCAATTCAGCGCTATGAATTACATCCCGCCACACGTAAAAATAGAGTTGAAACTTTACCCGCACAAAAGCAACTGGGGACTGATCGGTGCGAACGCCAACACAAAATTCAAAATGGTGGTGGTAGATGATGACGAAAAAAATGTGGTTGTACTCAAACACCCCATCATGGACCCTAGCGCCACAGGTCCCATTGAACGACAACTCTTGAATCCCAGTGGACCCAAAGCCACTTATGTGGTACCTTACCCACAAATGCGCGACTTTACGGTACCCCCAGCCCGCAAAAGTATCACTTTTGAACAGGTGGTCCCCTGGGGACCCATGCCCTATTACATCGCTGTGATGCTTCAACCTCAAGACAACTTTGAAAAACCAGAAACGGCTGAAGGCTACGTAGGCAACCCTTATACATACAAGCACAATAACTTGTGGAAAATAGAAACAGATGGTGACGCTGGGTATGATGTCATCGACATGACAGAAGATCCACAAGAACCCTATCGTCGATTCATCAGGATGTATGAACAAACCGGAGAAGGCATCTTTCTCACGGAAGAACAATGGCGAGATAAATACAGAATCTATCTCTTCTTCGTGGGCGCAAACCGAACTCCTGCTGAAGGCCAACTCTATAAACTCCCACAAGGCAGTCAGCGTTTCAAATTTTACTTTGACGACGGACAGGGAGGAGGTTCTCACCCCACCGACAGCCTCAAAGTCATCTTTTTGCTCAATTACATGTCCCTGATGAAACTAGACATGGTGGGATCCATACAAGTTGAACAACGTGTGTGAAAAAACATGAACATACCTGCCCTCTGGACCAGTCAGATCCGTCAACTCTTATCCCACCATCCCCTCACACAACCCCTCTTTCGAGGTGTATTTGCCTGTGACGAATTACCGCCTATCTTGGACGCACGTGGTCAATTTCGACCCTGGCTACTCGTGGTTAACACTGATCCCGCCTCCCGCCCCGGTGAACATTGGATTCTCTTAGGTGCTGACACTCCCGATCGTTTGATTGTGTTTGATAGCTACGGACAAGATCTTAAACAATATCGCAACCCTTGGTTTCAACAGTTTCAAAATCAATTTGCTACCACACAGCACAATCACATTCGCTACCAAGGCTTAAGCAACGCATGTGGTCACTATTGTATTGTAGTAGCGGTGGAACGTGGTCTTAAAGGACATTACGATTTTCAAACTCTGCCTCATCTGAAACCACGTGTTTTTGTTCAAAACGATCGTGCCATGGCACATTTGGCCACTACTGACTTAGACCCGTACGACATCCTCTCGGATATTTCTTTAGCGCGAGGTCAACTGTGTACCTATCAAAAAAACCATAAATAAAAACCACCACTTCTTTTTCCTCATTCTTGTTTTATGTTTTTTTGGTCATCATGCCTAAACGTCGTCACCCTTCTTCTCCATCTGTAACCAAAGCATATGCTGACCAATTGAACTTAAAGTTCAAACACCCTGCTCGCATCTTAGTCTGTGGCCCCTCCAACAGCGGCAAGACTACTTTAATTGCTGACATTCTCGAACGTCATAGCGAGTTTTTTGAATACCCCATAACCAAAATTGTGTGCTATTATGGTTCATGGCAACCCACGTACGACCGACTCAAAGCCATGGGTGTGCTTTTCCGAAAGGGACTCCCTGACTCGCTTGAAAAAGACTTTCCCAATGTGACGCCGGACAAGCAAATACGCATCATCATTTTGGACGATTTCATGGAAGAAGCTACTAGAGACAAGAACATCTTACGCCTCTTCACAGAAAAATCACATCATCTGGGAGTCACCACGATCATGACGTCACAAAACGCCTATCACCAAGGACCACATGCCGTGGATTTGGCTCGCAACGTGTCCGTAGCCATCTTCATTGTTGAAATGCGTAACATGAAAGTGATTCGACATTTCTTGTTATCAAGTTACGAAAAGGTGCAAGTCGACGAAATCATGAATTGGCTTCGCCGTGTCACTTACGAAAAACCTTACTCAAATTTAACGATCGATTATGATTTGCGTACTAAGGATCAGTGTCGTTTACGCGTCAACTTGATTCCCAGTAAAACACGCTTTACACGCTTATTTCATCCCTCATTGAAACTATAAAAAACACTGTGTTACTCTTACAACACATATCAATCATGACTACTCCTCGACGAGGTCCCACCCCTCTGTTGAAAAAACACGGACGCTTTTTACGCAATCTTCAAGAGGATCCTGCCGTCTTATTACGCGCCGGGCCAGGTCAATTACAGGCCGTTCAAGAAGTGTTACAAAACGTCAAAGCAGGTACGCTTCCCATCCCCCCGAACGCTATAAAAGGCATCAAATGTCAACTATTGGGTCGCGCTTTGGAAACCGCCTGTAATCCAAGGACACAACCCGCTCGTATACGTTCCCTCTTCCGTGGCAACGCACAGAGCGGTGGCCTTCCCCTTCAAGTTCTAGTACGTCTAGGTGTGCGTCGACTGTGTCAGCACTATGACTGAAACCATCGTCATACCCAGTAGAAACAAAAACAACAGCACTCGTTTTGATTCGGCCGAATGGGCTACTCAGATGAGCATGACGCCCGACCAGCGTCACTTCAACGCACAAGCTACGGGCAAACGCCTTCAAAAAATTTTAGACAACCCCTCGGCTTCCACGTCACAAAAACGCGCCAAATTCTTAAACGAATTAAAAACGTTTCAAGACTTTCAAGAAGATCAACAACCGGCAGCACCACGCATTGTCATGCAACCATCCCCACAAAAAAAGACAAAGAAACCACCCGCCACCCCCGCCAGAACGCGCTGCAGACCGGACCCCCCACCCGCTACCCCCGTATCACATCGAACACACAGCAGAAGACCACAAGTAGGCCACGGATTACAATACTACATTTCCTTTAATAAAGATCCTCGCAAACGGCGAATGTACATCTTGTAATAATGAATAAAAGTTCTCTTGTTTACAAACAACAACACGTCTTGTTCTTTGGTAGAACTCTAACTTACAGAAAAACCTCTTTCATGTCCTCATCAAAAAACATCACAGACACACCATATGCATCTGCATACTTCATCAAACGTTTGTCCAGTTCCTCAAACAATTGCTTGGAAGCACCCCACAGGGTAGGAAACTGAGCCAACACCACGTGATCGTGTGAGTCGTTTAGTGGTGGTTCTTGCTTAGTACGACCCAACAGTCGAGCCACATCATCACGAGACTTTGGACGCGGGTGATTTTGGATGTCCAAACGCCACATCAAAATTAACTCGTGGGGCGAACACACACCAAATACAGCCTTCACATCAGCAGGGGATTTCAATCCTTGCTGTTGCAACATACTTGCCCACACTGCTTCCAACTCACTCGCATTCACTTTTGCTAACACTTGCATCGCGTGCTCCTCCCACACAGTACACATCTTAACTTGACATGCATCATGAGGCTCCCAAGACGATGCCCGACAACCACTACACAAACTATAACAATATTTAACTATTGTTGACTGCATCCCCTCTACCAACACACTCCAAAAACAATGAATCAAAGAAGCAATCCCACGATGCAACAACATCTCATGCCGAACGTGACGGCCACGCAACGCTTCTTCTTCCTCGACTTTCTTTTTTTCCAATTGCTCCAAAGCCACTTTCAATTCTGCTTCAGTTGTGTACACATCCAAAGATGCGCCCGGAGGCAACATCTCTACTTCTGGCATCCCTGCTTCCGGCATCGCTGACACCAACGCGTCCTGAGCCCGTTCCAAAACATCTGCATCATCGTCAATCAACCAGTCCGACTTCTCCAAACACTCCAACCCCGAGGACAAACTAATCTCCCGACGCCTCTGAAATTCCAACATCACTTCACGCATCAAAAACGACCGCCTCAACAAATGATCCTCAAACACTTCCCCCACCTGATAATCATCGGGATCTTTGCTATTGTATTGCCCTGAAATATAATCCAACAACTGGTCGCTGACCTCTCGATACTCGCCCTCGTACAGCTTGAAGGGCGGGGAGTTTGGAAAGCGGTAATACCAGGCCTCTTGTGCATCTTTCTTACTATACTTGCGCTGTGTGTCTGCGTCATAAAATACGCCTTCCGAATCAGCATGTGATAAGATCACCGCTAACAACGCCCTACTCAAATGCTGATAGTCACCATAAAACGGTTTCAACTTTGCCTTCCAAACCCTTTCCTCTTCCACTGTCACTTGCCTTGAATGCATCACTGTACCCCCCGACTTCTCCTCGGGCCAAACCGTATCCACAAACAACGTGCGAACCCCACTAATATCCGCGTAATGATACATCTTTTTGTCCTTACGCGAACGCACCACCTTCTTTCTTTCACCGCTCACTGGAAGCTTAGGTTTGGGAAGTATGACTCGTAACTTCTTCGTTTCCCCGTCAAAAGCAGGCTGTTTCAATTCCTGGGCCAAAGTGTCCACAGTGTTCCACCAACTTACACTAGACTTGCGTAACTCGGGCGGATACACGTCTTGCAGAGTCAATATGTTAACACGGCGATAGGGATCGTACGTACTGCCTGAAGCCGTATCGTGACACAACACGCGCACCCAAGGATACTGATCGTACCAGCCCACGTCTTCCGACACTGCCTCCCCACCAGGGTGTTTCTCTTTCAACACATCAGATGTGCATACTTTGCCGTTTAAGAGATTTAGACGCTCCCCCCACATCAGAGGTGTCATCGCCGACGGCACTCCCACGTGCGTAAAGGGGAAACGATCAAACCAACTGCTGCCTACCATGTTGGGAGGGAACAATTCTCGAATCACCACTGCTCTCTGTATGCCATAATGAAACCGTTCGTACGGATGAAGCGGGGACCCGTGCACATCGACTTTCATATAGGGATGCAGATCGTACCATGGAGCTGAAGTTTTGGTGCTGGATGTTAGCTGTCCATCCAAACTCACGTAAGGACCACCACGTATCCAAGCCGTCTGGCGTTTCTTCAACTCGTTCTCTTCATAACCAATGTTACTCGGTGGAGCGGAACCAAACGGACGTTGAATAGTCACATTTAGCTTGTAATTGTATCGCCTGTTGTTATCGTTGTCCAACATGACCCAGGGAGCCGCGTTGAACCATTCCACACACGTTTGCGTCTGTTTGCGTTCAAACACGGGGCCCACAATCACTTCTCCCGTCACCACGTGTTTACGCTGACTCTTATTTCGCATCGGCGACCACGGCCAATCGTCGTACCATGCTACAAACGGCTCGTTAACACTCACCAATGATGCTTTCTTTTTTGGTTTCACCGCAACTCTCTTCTTCTTACTAACACCTTGTTTCTGCCCCGCCTTCCGTGGCTTACTTGCCACTTTCTGTTTCTTCTTTGCAGGTAGTCGTTTTTCTTTGACTTTCAAAGGCAAAAAATCGCTTGCATCCAACATCGCTTGAGCCATCACAACGCGTGTAATGACTCAAACCCACGTCAACCCCGCTTTAAAGTAACTTCGACAAACCAATCAGCACACATATTCGTCAACAAAACTTCGTATTTTATTTCTTTAGCGCCATCATACATCATTTTCGCGCAATTAGTCATCATTTTCCCCAAAATTGTTGTCATTCTTCGTCATAGTCACGCAATCACCATCACTAACCCACGTGGGATTGAACCAATCAGCAAATAACACGCTAAGATGAAAACAAAAACACAATTGCGTTATCCTCACAACATGTTTGAGTCGACACCGTTGAACACAACAAAAACTTACTCTTTCTTCTCATGTCCTTCCTCAAATGTGACCACTGCGACTACTATCTCACAAGATACGCTGAAACACCTGCCTGGTGCGAACCCAAACGCCACCTCTACCGAGCAAACAGTGTCATCAAAAGGTAATTCAACTTTGGTGACCATTGGGTTTTTAACAACGACAAATCTCTACGAACAAGAACGCCGCAAACAGGAACTATCACGATTAGCCTACCAGAAACAACAAGATCTCATTCACAAACGCAAATACAGTTTTCAATTTCGATATATCGACTACAATCTCTTCGACAAGAAACCAGTCCTTGCGTTAGCATGCAAAATTTGTAAACAATTCATCACATCAGCTGCAATGGATGCAAACCACTTGGCCTACACAACACACCACGACAACACTGTGTATTCTTCTCGTCCTTTCTTCTTGGTTCACAGTGCTATAGAACAAAACGGTTACTGGCGATGGAACTCACACTGTGATTGTGTAATTGAAGATCTTTTGTGCAGTCGATGTCATCACAACGTCGGTTACATCGCACACATTCCCTGTCTATCGTGCATGGAAGAAGACAACAATGGTCATTGGTTCTTTTTCTACATGAACAATGTTGTTTCCATTACCAGAACCAGACGACACAGTATGGATCACCTCGTTTGGGAAGATTTGTTCGGTAAACGTGACAATGATGCCGAAATTGAAGACATCAAGCGTGACATCGCTTCACAAGACTCTTAAAAAATTCCAACTGTCTTTGTTCTTCTATTGCGTGTACAATTAAAACATTTAAAAACATATCACCATTTTTTCATTCTCTTTCATCATGTCAATCGTATCGGACGTATTGTGTTTTGAAGCATTACCACACTGTCAACACACAGGCTCAAATCTTGCTAAACAAATTGAATGTCTCTTGCATCAACATCAAACAACGACTCCATCTCGGACCTTCTTGAATACTTTCTTCGAAAACATACAGAAAGAAGAACGCTGCAAACAGCCTATCATTAACCTTTGGCACGCCTACAATTATCTACGAACCCAACAACAAATGTCTCCCCTTCTCACCACAAACCTCCTTCAGCGAACACATCAACGACTCTTTGACACTACCTCGCCAAGTCCCCTCAGCACACAGCGTCGATTTACTTCCTTTCAAGGCAACTACTACGAGTACCTAAGTCCAGAAAAGATACCTGAGGCACTCCAAACTCTCTGTGATCGCTACAACGATTTAATTACATATACACCGATCAACGAACTCTACCCACGCTTCAAAATCTGTGCTTGGTTTCTTTTTCATTTTCTAGACATTCACCCGTTTAGTGATGGTAACGGTCGTCTCAGTCGACTTCTTATCAGTAACATGCTTGAATCCATCACACAAACATCGTTCCCCATCTCTATGGGAGCCTCAGACGTGTTTACTCAAACATTAGTGGACACACGCACTCTCTACAGCGGCCAACCACAAAGTCTCACCACCTTGATTCTCGCTAACACATTACACATGTTTTCAAACATGTAATTATAAATTAACTCCAAATAAAACCAACTTCTTTATTGTTCAACTTTCTTAAATATCTTACTTTCTTTTAAATGAACCAAGAAAGCGACCCATAAAGCTGTTATCAAAATGCCTTTGTCGTTCTCTCTCCCGCCTTTCTTTCTCTGCCTTACTAATCTTCGGCCTTTCCCATCTCCATTTATATCCACCACTCTGTTCTTTCTTTAGCTTCTTCTTCTTCTTCTTCCTTTTAGTTAGGCGTCTTCTAGCAATGCCTCCCCGCCGGCACACCATGTTTAAATGAATTTATAAATTCTTTTTCCTTTTATAACAACACCGAATGCACAGTACATAAAATACCTCTTATTTTACAACTATTTACGCGGGCGTCTCCAATGGCGCTCCGCGTGATCACCTGCCTTGAGCCAACAAGGTCTGGGGTTCAAATCTCGTATCTGACAGTCAAAATACTTCTGTGTCCATCTCCATCTGTTCTTTCTTCTACAGTGTTTCCTGTAGTGATCGGACGCCTCTGCTGTGTTTCCTGCAGTGTCAGTCTCACCTGCTATGTTTCGGATGCCTATACTTCATGTTTCCATTCGCGTCCAGTACTTGCATAGCATGTGCATTTACTTTCACGCTGCAGCCAACTCATTGGTGGCTTCTCTTCCTCCTCATCTCTCTCCTTTTACTAACTCACCTGCTTCTAAAACAGATAAATATCTTAAATAAGGTACCTCACTCCTGGGGCGTCCGTGTGGCGCCCCGCGTAATCACACTGGTTTGTGATTGACTAAAACACGAGTAAAAAATACTATAAAATACGTTACTAGTCTAAAACTGGTTCAAGTCGTTATACTTGCACAAATCTGACCTTCTCATTCTGACGCCTGTAACTAGAACACTAGCAGAGACTCTAGTGTTGATCTGTCTCGTGATATTGCCTATACATGTTGGAAAGCCAGCTGGTAATATCACCCCTTCTTCCTCATTTTCTCAACCCTGACTTTCCCCCATCTTTTTGTTTACCCCAAATTAAAAAATTATTAAAAATACCCCTGATTCACACACATCCTACTAGGGCGTCCAACGTGGCGCCCGTGGAATCACCTCGCCTCTCTCACAAGCAAGGTTTCTCGTGGGGTTCAAGTCCTGACTCTTGCAATATCTTTCTCATTCTTGTCGCTTTAGTTTCTGTGCTCTTAGAGCTCTAAAAACCTCTAAAGCCATGTCATAGGTCCTTCACAGATAGCTCATCACTTCTGAGCATCATGATGCCAATTCCTCCCCCTTCCCTATTTTTCTTTCAAAAGAAAAAACAACTCATTCTTTACTTTTTAAAAAACTCCTTTTATTTTCATCAAAGTTTATCATAATTACAAGGTATATCTGTAGGAACAACCGATCCTATAAAAAATAATCTTTTGTTTTTTTCAGATGCTTCCCGAACTTGAAATCGACGAATCCACCTCGCGGCCAATGTAAACAAATGCAAAAAATCCACCCGTCCATAATGATGTAGTCGTATTTCACGACGTTGTTTAAAAGATTGCAACATCACCCAATCCAAAAACTTGTCCACAACCTCATTTTCCACATTCAGATCCAATTGGCGATCACTCATTATGCCACTATCACACACCAAACACAACAATTCTTCAAACTGGTTCACTTTCGTCCTCCTCGTTGGCAAAACCTTCCAAGACACATTCCCAAATTGTCCTTTAAAAAACGCATTCAATGCTTCTTGCTTGGCCGTAAAGGACGCCAATTCCTCAACAGTCAAAACGGTACCATTTCCCACAGTTACGTTTATCGGTTTCCCCAAACAAATCACAACCTGCAATAGACAAATCAACACCAAAGTCTTCATGATTTTAACATAAGAACCAAACATTCGACGCTTCCTTTTATATCCTTTGTACACTCCCCAAATATGGACATAAAACCCTAATTTTACAACCCTAATTTTACTTCATTCCCTTCACCTTCTTCCCCACCAACAAATGGTGAACACAAGTCTTCTTCGTCAAACAATGAGTCCACCATCACTTCCCCCTTGCTCCTCTTCCTCTCCTCTCTAAGAGAGCTACCCTAAAGGAGAAGACCTTTCAAGTGGAGCTTCTCTAACATTTCTTCACAAAACAACTGGTTTGTTGTAAATGTGCTAGAAAGCTTTTCTCCTTCTGTTGTGCCTTTCCCCCTTCTTTTATTAAACACCTCATCATTAAAACAATTAAATATCCTTAATTCCGCCTTTCACTCCTAGGGCGTCCAATGTGGCGCCCTACATAACCATCTCACCCGTTTTCACACGACACCAAGATGTTTGGGGTTCGAATCCTTCTCCAGACAAATCGGAGGTGTGGGTGTTGTGAGAGAATTCCACAAACATATCAAATCCTTCTCTTAACATGGTCACAACCATAGATCTTCTCTCATCAAAACTATCATCTCCCTCTGCCTTGTTGGCAAGCTTTAATGCCAGAGCTTTCTCATCCTCCTCTGCATTGTCAAGCTTCAAAATACCAGAACTTTCCTCATTCTTCTCTCCCTTCTCCGGCTCTTCATAACCAAGAGTCAATTCCCCTTCTTTTAATAAAAATACATTTTATTAAAACAGTTAAATATACTAAAACAAACAACATAACACTGGGGCGTCCTATGTGGCGCCCTACATAACCGCCTTGTATTAACATTACAAGGTTTGGAGTTCGTGTCTTGCTGGATTCAGCAGGAGTCTTCACTGATTGCAGTCCAGCAATTTGTTCTTTCCTTCAAATGAAACGTGGACAATTCATATGTTCTAACTGTGGTCCAAAAAGCTGTTCTTGTACTCTGCAAAATCAACCTTGACCTCTTGTCTTGTCTTGACTCCTTGGCATAGTGCAACTTGTTGTACAAATCAATTGTCAAATTTGGTAAAAGCTTTCTGACCTGGCAACAATCCAACAACACCAAAACCTTTGCCGGATCCATTTGGTCCAACAATAAGTGGGTTTCCAGAAGTGGGATTGCTCTTGTCTCCTGCACGGATTGCATCTTGGAGGAGAATATATGGCTTCAGCTCATAGGCCGACTTCAAATGGGCGCTCCTGTCTTTCAGCTTGTTCGAATTTGTCTCCAATTTCTTTCGCAATATTCAATCTTAGTAGGTGCCTCTCCTGCCTTGTGAATGTTGATCCTGTCTTACGGTTTGTGTGGGCTGAACTTGTGTTGGGATGAACTTGTGTTGGGACTAACTTGTGTTTGACGGGGGATACGTGAACACGACTTGTATGGTGCTTCCTCCTTCTTGAAAAGTACACTCCTCCTTCTCCCACTCAGGCACACCTTCTCCTGGTAGACACCTGATGGTATACAAAAATTGACAGGTCTCTCCGGACACTCATCCATATAGTGTAGGCCAGCAAAATAGTTTGTTAATTGTAAGGTCTCTCTGGACATTCGTCCATATAGTGTTGTCCAACAAAATAAATTGTAAAACTCTTAATTAATTAATATTCATAAATAATAACTTCCAAAAAATACGTCATATACAAAAATTCTTCCCCTCCCCTCAGGAACACGCCTTCTCCTGAGGACCCCCCTGTCCCCCTTTCTTTTCCCAAGATGAACAAAATGCCACCCACCCCTCCCTACAGAAAACTATTGTTAGGAATATTGCCCATCTTGAATACTAATGAGCTAGAGGGGAGGGGGGTGGGGGTAAGTAACCCAATGAGGTGACAAAATAACTACTTACCCCCTCCCCCCTCCCCTCTAGCTCATTAGTATTCAAGATGGGCAATATTCCTTCACTATATACTACTGGTGTGTTGAGCTGTGCGAGAGGAGCCTATAATTGTCATTTTCCGCGTAATTTGCAAAACTAATGAGCTTGCATGCACTACTGGCATTTGGTCGGTGAAAGGACAAGAAATTGCCTTGAGATGACATCGACTCGCATGTTTTTAGTGACGTTCTGTAGATATGCCTTCAATATATTTGTATCGATGCGGACATTAGCACTTGCTAACTGTCGGATCGGGGCCACTTCGGATATTCAATTTCCCAATATCGCGACATTTTGTTTCGAATCAAAGATATAGACAAATACTCTCTACTAGATACTAGTACACCCTCTAATAAAAACTGTTTCACAGGTTTATTGAAATCACTCTAGTAGTAGTAGTAGTAGTAGTAATAGTAGTAGTATAGCAGTAATTGCTGCGCAGGGAGCAAAGCGAGCGAAGCAGCGGTCCATATTCTTGACATATACATTTTGTTACCGTAGGAAAAATCTCGATTTCATCGGCTTTGCGACCTTTGACCAGAATGCACTGCAAATTAGTCGACCTTTTGCAACGACAACAACATATGGAGCTCATGGAGGACGTCAGATGAGTTTGCTGGTTGTTTGCTGTTTTTGCTTATTCGCTTTACGTTATGAATGACTTTGGATCACTTCTAAAGTGGCCAATTGGCGCGTCAAAATTGAAAATCGGGTCATCACCGATTTTGCCGAAATTTGTGCAAAATGTTGTTTTTATAGATCAGCTCAATTGTTACTGCTCTTTGCCGTTGATAGCAAATTGTTTAACATAATTTTACTAAGAAAATGTAGACAATATATGAAATTTCAGTACGCTGTGAGAGCGGTATTTTTACAGTTCGCCGATTCCAAAGCAAGTCTAATATTTAAGTGAGTTTTTATCACTGAATAACATTTAGTTACACCGAAAAAACACTTAACAGGTCTCGGGAATTTAGTTTCATCATCGAAATAGAGCTCCTTAGAGAAATTTTTGCTCTCAGCAAAACAGCTTGTACACGTTTACAGTGATAGCAGCGAAGTAAACACTGGAGAGGTATTGCAACATCGAAACCACTCAAGCTGCAACGCATTAAAAACGACTTTCACTTTTGGTAACGTATGTTACAGGTAACGTATGTTACATTTAACACCTTAGTCGCGCTCTCTGTCGAATATTAACCTTTCGATTTTCAGAGTAGTACACATTTTGGTGTCCCTCTTGGCATCTTAGAGAAACATGGTAACGAAAAAATTGTCATATTTGAGTACCTCTTATAAAATCGCTAATATCAAAGAATCTATAAAAATGAGTGGAACCAGTCGTGGTATTTAGTAAACCTAAGTGAGCAATAAACCATATAATACTTGAAGGATAAGGGAGACAGTACAAACAGCGAAAATATTGACGTCTCTATTCGATGGTAACGTATGTTACAAAATTGTGAGACACGTGTATATCAGTCCATGCTTCAGCAAATAAAATGTTCAGTGGTGATTTTCAAGTTTGAAACAAACTATTGCGATATGAGCCCGGCAGGGAAAATATAAAGTACCTCCTGTCCACAGAATGAAAAAAGATATTGACGATGTTTTCGTGAAAATCTGTCGGTGAAACAGGGGTTTTCGCCAACTCTGGGTGACTTGATGGTCCATAGTTTAAGATTATTGGTGTTTTGCCTCCAGCAACTTTCACTAATTTACTCGCTCTAGTGATGAGCTTCATTAAGAAAGTAGAAACCCGAAAAAACATATCCAGAAAAAATTTTTTTCGGTAACAAAGTCGTGAGACATTGATTGGCCACTTTAGCTGAGAATGAGCCTTAAATTAGTCACATGCATTCTGAAAATTGTCTCTTTCACTCCGATTACATGCTCACGCTGTGCATGACTTACAGGTCATTTTTCGCAACTTATCGTGTCCCAAGTCAAAATCACCACATTTAATATCAGCTATACCGTTCTTCTTTCAGAAAATTGCTCAACACATATGCACACACTTTGGTGTTTTGCACAAGCAAAAGTCATCAAAGTCATTAAACCAAAACAATCAATTAAAGTTTCTTACTTAGTTCTTGTTAGAGTGCGATTGTGCTGAGTTGGGTTTCAAAATTGTAAATTGCTGTCAGTTATTGATATTCTTTGAATAGCTTACAACAAATTTGTCAACGAAAAGACAGCCATTTTTACAAGTATAAAATGTTATTAGCTTTTTGCTTAGTCAGTTCCTGTTGGTTTTATTTTATTGATACTCTTTGAACAGCTTGCAACAATAGTCAATTCTTATTGCTTGTAATGCAACTTTTTGCAGCCTTAAAAAATATAATATAAAAACATTGTTATTGCCATATAACTTGTGTTCCTATCATGAAATATGTACCTAGAATTGTTTTAAAAATTGGTCAGATTTGTTGCAATGTACACTTACATGCTTACTGCTGATCATTGAGGAAATAAAATACACAGACAGCATCCGAAAAGTGTCATTACAGTAACAGTGTTTTCATTCCGAGCAGTCTATTATAGCCATTCCCCAAGGATCGCCATATGGTACATGTTTAACCATAAAGCCCAGCGCAAATACAGTAGGCCTCAATTGTTTAATGCATAACTGTATCCAGCACATAAGTTGCTATCCAGTATAAACAATGTCCTCCAACTACATTGATGCGAGACTATACCAACATCAGCGCAGCAATCACTATCTTTAGATATCCTAGTAGGTATAGTAGTAGCAGCAGTGTAATAGCAGTTGTTGTACATAGCAATAATAGTAGTTAGTGGCAGTCAGTTGTAGAAGCGGAAACAACAGGATATGAGCGGAGAAACAGAAAGACCTAATTTATAATTAGATAAAAGATGACGAGTACTAAAGAAAGACAAGGAAGTTAACAGTGCGTGGCTGTGCGTTTGTCATTGAGCCTAACAAACCTGGCCGGTTGTTCTCAGAGCCGTTTTCCCGGTCCCACCTGTCCCACTCCTCTAATAGTTTTTGGGGATACTTCCCCTGACAACATGACACCCTGAGTAAAAACAAAACGCACCACCAACAAGGTAGTAGTCAAATGACTAAAAAGGAGGCACCATTGGACATGGCTCATAGCTCGGGAAGTACTGCCTATTAGCAAATTGCTAGTACTTTCACAATCTCCTCGGTATAGAGAGGATGTTCATGATAAATCAACCAAAACTAAATGTTGGAAAACTGTATGCCTGGAACTTCATGCTGACATTTTTGGCATCCAATTACTCAGAGGAAGGGCCAACGGCTGAAACCTCTTTACACACCTGCATTTTACACTTTCTTAAACGCCTTACAAGCTAGTCTTTCAAGACGTTTAATCGCATGGTTAAAAAAATTAATTGAATGGTACTTCATGATTGATACAAAAAGGATTTTGATCGATTGCATTCTGCACATCAACATTTGCTATGGCAGCAAACCAAAGCAATTACTTGAATCTGGCATAGCAACGTACTTACTTGTCCAAACAAATAAAATTTGGTGACTTGTTTTCTTCTGGTTCCTCCTGAAGATACAGAAAAATATATATGATACGAAGATACAGGAGAAAATGGATCAAAACGCCAGTTCCTTGTGTCTGGCCAGTTTCCGTAAACCGGTCTGGATCGATGCCTAAATCCAAACAGATGAAGGGACAGAGACTGACTGATAGACAAACGTAAATAAACAGATAAGGGTCATTAGGAAAAACCGATAATTATCTTATCTTAAACTGCGTCCACTAATCCAGCACTAACCTTTAGTCCACTGAGGGCACTCAGCTCCCTAAAATAGAACAAACTTGCTATTTAGATTCTCTCAGTCATTGTCGAGGACCTATGGGGATAGTGTAGAGGGATTATTGACATTTCAACTGATAATCCAAGATATGAAAAACTTGATGCGTGCAAATAGGCTGAAGCTTAAAGTGCCTATAAACCTTCAGATGCTACGTTTTTATATGAAAGTAGGAAGTGATCTAAGCAACTTATCCCCGAGCGAAGCGAAGCGAAGTGAGGGTAATAATCACGGCGCTAATGCAGCAAATTCACTTTGTGTGGAGACTCCAAGCGAGTCGCCATCTCGAAATTTAATGTTCGTCAGTCAGTCTGTCAGTCTGTCATAGGGCGACCTCTAAGGCAATGACGTAATAATAATTATCGATTAGCGTCAAAGCGAGGTCAAACAAAGGTTTGAATGAAGCAAATACTGTACGTAACTGTGTTCACGAAAATGAATTTGAAAACTGGAAAACTTGACACAGCATGGTCTCGCGAAGCTTGTCTCCAAAAGAGAAGGGAACTAGCACGGGCAAGGCGAAATCGTGAAACAATTGAACGGCGCCAAATACGTCTAGAGAAAAGATGACAAGCATTTGATAACCGACAGCATCATGAACCAGTGTTGTATCCAGAGCGCGTCATTGCGTCCTGGGACGCACAAATCTCAATTTGGACGCAAAAAATTCCAGCAAGTGCGTCTGCTTGGACGTACTCGAAAAATTAATTGACAAGCGACTCTTTTCGGAACGCGACCCGCTAAGCGGAAAGCCGACGCTGATCCTTCACCACTGATAGCGCGTCGGCAAAGCCCGATTTATGCGTTGCAACTTTCGCTTACGACACGAATAAAAAATCACTCCGTGATTTGGTTTTCTGTCGCATACGACACGAAAAAAGTAGTACAATTTCTAAGGGTTAAATCCTGGAATGCAAGTGTGACTGAATAAATATTCGATCAAATGTTACTGTAAACCACTGGCTGTTCAAGCGGCTCAGTTTATCGCGACGCGCACACCTTTTATCGATCATGACGACACCGCTTTTAATATGTCAAATGGTCGAAATCTGTCTGCATACAAATCTTAAAACATTGACCTGTAGTCTTGCACATCGACTGAAAATCAAGCTGTCAATTTCGCGTAGCGTGGTGAAATTTGATAACCTAAAGAATTGAGTTCAGATTTGCAGAAATATGTTTTGTGCATATGGCGGACGTCAATAAAATACTTTTAGCCGAAAACCTCCTCAAAAGAGAACAAAATGTGGCAGGAACATAAAAAATGTCCTATCGGCTTGTTATTTGTTTGGTACAAAAATAAACAATGTGAATAATGACGCGCCACGAATATTAATATTAAAAATGAATATTAATTAGTTGGACCCCACAAAATCCTACTTGGACCCCTAAATTTTGGAAGAGGGGGTCCTTTGGACCCCCAATTTTGAAATCCTGGATACAACACTGATGAACGGAAGCGTGCTGAAGAAACGGCTCCGCAAAGGGAACAGCGCTTGGAAGCAAATCGAGAGCTTCAGACACCGTCTTGTGTTAAACTCAGATCCTTATTCAGAAAGGACAAGCAACAAAGGTTAGTCAGTGGAAAGCGAACATGCAATCACCGTGACAAATATATTCTACCCGAATCTTGTAACTCGATCACTTCAAGAATGTATTAAAATCTGTATGCTGATCATTTTCCCTCGAAGTATTGTTTTAATATGCTTCTGTCGCCAGTTTCGGCTACCGTATTGGCTCAGAGCAATCGGAACTTGGAGTCTTGAATGATTTAGTCAGATGTCTTATTATTTCTTTCAAGACTAAAACTGTAACAAATATTGTAATTTGACATGCGGTGATTGCAGCGAGAATCGTTCACAAGCCCTTAATTAGAAGTATGACTACGTATGAACCCCGTGTGTAATTTCAAGTAAACCGTTCAAGTTTTGCTTTGATTCTGGGAGAAATCATGTTGTTTTTGAGCGCATTCACGTACAAAACAATTCGAGCTCATTAAACATGAATGCCTGAGTCTTGTGCATGCAGTCCAGAGTAAAAACAAATTGCACAGGAAGTCTATTTAATTGTACTGCCTATGAATTCAAAATTGGAAAATCAGTGTTTCTTTTTTCCCGTACTACGACGGCCGACCAACTTCAAAATTTGAGTATTAGATTTTGAGAACGTGCTTGGCAGACTGTATAAATTAATTTGTCGTGCCGACTGACCGTGGGAAATAAGTACTTCGTCACGCAATTGATTCTTTTTTTCAACGCAAAAGTATAACACGCACCATTCTTTTTCTCCTTCCTTTGCGTGTAGCATTTGACTTCGAAGAAAAGATTGAGTCAACATTTCGGTAAAACAAAGGCTACTCTTCTTGGGAGTACCAAAGTAAAAGTCCCATCAATGGCAGAGCAAGGTATGGTGCCCATTAAGGGCCATGGGAGAATATATTTTTTAAATCGCGACTTCGAACTTGCGATTCGCTACTTTAAACTAGCGATCGCGACTTTAAACTAGCGATTCGCTACTTTGAACTAGCGATCGCGACTTTGAACCCGCGATTTGCTACTTTGAACTAGCGATCGCGACTTTGAACTCGAAATTCGCTGTGAACGCACGTAGAGTATTCTGCTGTCCTTAAACACTACGGGCTCCTATCTTTCACTGAAAAACATGGCGTCTATCGTTTGTCTGGTTGTATTGTGCTGTTTCTCTACTTGTACGGCGGTTCTTCCCTCGTACATTCCGGCAGTTCAGCCAAATCTGGCTCAAAGGGTTGACCTCATTACTAGATATTTTCATTTGGGGTTGAATTATGCAGAAATACTGGCATTCCTTATTTTGACTCACGGAATACGTTTGAGCCTTCGTCAACTAAAACGAGTATTGAGGTCTCAAGGATTATTCAGGCGGCGAGCTCATAGTGATCCCCATGAAATCAAAAGAACAGTTGAGCTGGAATTGCATGGAAGTGGATGTATGGTTGGCTATCGACTTATGCACCAGAGGCTCAGAAATGACTATGGCCTTGTTGTCGACAAAGAAACTGAGCGTCTCATACTTCGAAGTCTGGATCCTGAAGGAGTTGACAGGCGATCCAGACGTAGATTAAGGCGACGGCAGTATTATGCCAGAGGACCAAACTACATATGGCACATAGATGGCTATGACAAGCTTAAACCTTTTGGGTTTTGTATTCACGGGGCAATTGATGGCTACAGCCGCCGTATTTTGTGGCTTGAGGCTGGTACAACTAACAATGACCCCAGAGTTATCGCTGGGTATTTTTGTGACTGCGTCAAACAACTAAAAGGAGTACCAAGGATTGTTCGCGCCGATGAAGGTACAGAGAACGGCAATGTTGCTGCGATTCAACGTTTTTTTCGGCGCAATTGTCATGATAGTTTCGGTGGTGAGAAGAGCTTTATGTATGGTCGCTCTGTTTCCAACCAAAGGATCGAAGCTTGGTGGTCTTTCCTCCGAAAATCTGAGTCCGATTGGTGGATCAAGTTTTTTCGAGACTTAAGAGATTCAGGTGTGTACTGTGACGACAATATAGTGCTGTTGAGTGCCTGAAGTTCTGTTTCATGAAATTGTTACAGGACGAACTAAACCGGGTAGCAGAACATTGGGATCTACATAGAATTAGACCATCAACAAATGGTGATTCACCTGCAGGCCGACCGGATGTCTTGTATTTTCTCCCTGAGCTTAAAGATACAATCAACTACCGTAGCCCCATAACAGAAGAAGAACTAGGGTTAGCCAAAGAGACGTGTTGTGAAGAAGCTTCACAACAAGCAGATGGAGATTTCAAAGAACTTGCAAATATTATTATGGAGGACAAGAGTCTAGCAATGCCTGAAGATTCTGAAGAAGCTCTCAGCCTTTATTTAGATCTTGTTGTTCATGTTGAAGACATGTATATGTAGGAACCCGAAGCATTTGCTTTTGTCGAAGAAGGCAAGCTTCTCCTTCCAAATGGTCATTCTATTAAATTTCAAAGCCTCAAGATTTTGGAAATTTCCCCTCCCCCCCTTGAGAAATGAAATGGTGCTTATCATTGTACATTCCTTTAGGTCAATCTATATCTGGTAACTTCTTAGTTGCCCTCAGAGTATTCTAGCATGGCATGTGAAGAACCGGATAGTTTGTATATCACCATAATTGCTGCCATATTTTCAACTTTCCGTGATTGTGTTGTGGCACATTGAGAGCATTCCGATGATAAATAATTCACACTTGTTGCTATAGGAATACTACCAAGATGCAGAAAGGAATGTACAGTGTAGCTACATTTCATGAATGATCGCATGAAAACAGCAGTGCCAGTGACAAGAATACATGAACAAGCATGGAAATTCAAACCTGGTTTATTACAAAACTGTTATTTTAATGACAACTTTGTGAGGAAAACTCTATGCAAGCTAAAAAACACAACAAACCCAAACTTCTGGTCAGGGCAACTGAAACAATAATGCACTTTGTGGTAGTCCTTTGAAATGGTAACATGTAACATTAACTTATCTGTCATCTATGAGTTGTACCTAAAAAAGCATCTCATTGACAAAACAATGTTCAAAACTGTGTAAGTCAGATACAAGCCTTTTAGAGTGCATTGAACTCAAATGCCTCCTCATTACATAGAACTCTCATCATCTCAGACTTGAAGGCTGCATAACTCTCATACATGGTGGACAGATCAAGTGCTGAAACACATGTGTGGGCTACAGGACGACGGGCCAACCCTGAGACATTGACAAATGACACCTCTATTTTATCTACCACCATCATGGTTGACCCAGTGCAGAATCGTAGAAAGGCTGTTGCAAGATCTTGTGTTGAATTACGAATGCAACGTTGGAGGAACTGGAAGACTCGCTCTCTCTCTTTGTTTAGTGGTACATAGTCCTGGCAAGGAGCAATGATATTGGACAGTCTCTGACTGGTTACTTGCAATGAACTGTAGAGGGAGTCCAAGCAACTTGCCTCAACTCCACTCCACAGATTCAGATTGGAAATGAGCATTCCCTCTTTGAAAGCCATCATCACAGATTGAACTCGTGACATAAACTCACATCTTGCAATGTCCAGGAGGGTGCCTCTGAGTGTCTCCTTTGTTAATCTGCTTCTTACAGTGAAACTCGAAAGACAATCGAGAACATCATCATCAACATCTCTCTTCCCCCCCAACACACCTGCGATGGCTGTGCTGTCAACCTCAGACACGTAAGACATAAAGTCTTCCAGAAGCATTTCTTCTGAAACATCTCCGATAAAAATGCCTCTGATGCATGATTGAGCAATTTGAATTGGAAAAGTTCCAGTTAACACGTAACCATGACTTGCAATGGTACCAAGCAACCTGAAGAGCTGACATGTGCAATCTGAGTCCACACGAGGACGGTATGTGGAAACACCTTCAAAATAACGTGGCATACATTCCTTCCAAAAGAGAGATAATACCTCTCTGCTAAGGCCATCCACATCTTCACCATCTTCATTTAAAAACTGTACTTTAATCTTCTTAACTGGGAGGAGGGGGTCTGTACGATAATAATTGAGTACTTCATCAAAAATCCTTTCCCTGGCAACTGTAATACTTGTGGTTTCCACCATGGAATGTAAGGTCTGTTCTCGTGCTTCTGTCAGAAGGAATGGGCGATCTGTGCCTTGGAAGTCGACGTTGCTGCTATCAAACCAGTCATCCTGCAGGATGTGAAAAGATTGTTTATGATTGTTCTCTTTGTTAAAAATAATTTGTGTTGGACATGGATTGAGGACAAGTGTGTTGTGATTCAAGGCAAGACTCTGTAAACTACATCACATGCAAATTGACCCCTGCATGAAACAGCTTTAAAGTGCCTATAAGCCTTCAGACGTTACGTTTTTATGTGAAAGTAGGAAGTAATCTAAACAACTTATGGCCAAAGAAACTCCGCTCCGAAGCGTTTTTATATATTTTTCCACCCGGCAAACATACGATTTTGACCGCCATTTTGAATCTGACAGCGCAAAGTTTTTCGATCGAGAGCCTGGGTTTTGACGTCAGAGGAGGGATTCGTTTCTTGTCAAACAAAACTTTCACACAGATTTTGCAGTTGGCGAGGTGAGAATTATGCTCATAGATGTGTTGTCGAGAAAAACGTAACCAAGGGAAAAAAACAACTAAGGTAAAGAGACGCCAAAGCGATGCCAGTGCCTTCTCTGACGTCACAGACCCAGTCTTCCATGTCGCTCGGTCAAGATTTCGGAATTCTGAGTTCAACCGCGTGAAAAAAGTATAAGAACGCTTCGGAACGGAGTTTCTTTGAATATAAGTTGCTTAGATCACTTCCTACTTTCATATAAAAACGTAACGTCTGAAGGCTTATAGGCACTTTAAATTAACCAACCTCTTCACTAGCTGAGACAACGGTTGTTGCTGAGTCTGTCAGCATTTTGTTTACAGTCCACACCAGAACATTGGAACGAAAGACGTACCCAGGAGACGGAAGTGCAGAGGCGTCTGCTTGGTTCATCGAGCTCACATTCTCCATTTTTGCTGTACACTTTGGGCATGTTACATCCTCAACCTGCTGTCATATCGCAAAAAAGGGAAAAAGATTGCAGGTGTTAGCACAATAAACAAATTCACAGCATAAAAAAAAGTTTGCACAGAATAATAAAAATAAACAATATATCCATGTAACAGCTGTACAGTATCAGTAGTATATTATGTAATTCCATGAGAAACACTTTGATATAGCTAAAGAGAGATCATTGAAGGAGTACTGTTCAGGTATACTCAATAGCAGCTCTGCATAATGTAATTCCATACACAATATATGCAACCCATGTTTTTAACATAATACTGCAGTACCTTTAGCCATTCCTGTATGCAGAACCCATGAAAACAATGTGAACAATTCCCATTCTTTAGGAAGGTGCTTTCTTCCACTTGGTTCAGACAAATTTCACACTGCAAATTAAGAGAAATAAAATGTGCCATGCTGTGTCAAGTGCAACTATAAGAAAGAAGTGCATATAATCTTTTTATCATGCATCTTAATGATGTAATAAAACTGCACCCTCATTGCTGTGGGTGCTAATTTCAATAATAATTTTACTAGGATATATCTTACCTGCATTACTTTCAGATTATTTTCTCTACTGTTCTGTGGTGGTTCATTCGATCTGTAAATAAAAATCAAAAAAGCTGATGATGAATATACCTGCATATGCTAATAAAATATATTTCATAGAAACAATACAGACGGTTGGAACCAGTTATTTGGAATTTATACTGTAGTGTGTCTGCAATTAGTGCAGTTAATTGAAGTTCAGGAAATTGCTTGACATATAGTGTTTTAATTGTGCAATATATGAATGGATTACAAAGTGTTCTTCAGTATATATGAGAAAATGTAGTTTATGGTTCTCCATATTTCTCCAGTGCTCATCGAGTGAAAAATTAATAGTGTTATTAGCTTACTTTTGTAATTAAAAAAGGTTTTGACCATGGTGCTACAAATTAATGCAGTATTTTTTATTCCAATGGTGTTTCAATAGCCCAGTGATTTATATGTGGATGGGGAATGTAAGACACAGAAAACTGTGTTTTACTACACCTTTCATTATGCTCCATGACAATCTCTGGCATTTCGGTTCCTGGCAAAGGTATTTGAACCTTAAAGCTCACTTCACCATCATCGAATTGCACAGTTTCATCCGATGCCTATAAAATTATTCATCAAAAAAAAAACAAAAACAAAAAGAAAACCAAAACCCAGCTTACTTAGATATAGCATATTACAGCACATTTTACAGAATGCTACCTGTAAATCTCTAAGCTTTAATGTGCAATGATTGATGTATTAATTGGTTTACCATGCTGCTTCTTGTTTCTGTATGCTCTTTCTACAGAAAGACAACAGACCAATAAAAGAACAGTGGTGAAATACATCTAAGCTACAATGCATGTTTGGCAACCAATGACCAGACAGGGTGGGGGTGGTGGGACAGCTATCATAAGTTTACCTTGCTGTTAGTGCTTGTTGTTTCTGCATCCTCTTTCTACAGAAAGACAACAGGCCAATAAAACAGTGAATACATCTTACCTACAATGTGTGTTCAGCAACCAGTGACCAGAAACATTGACCTGGGGTGGGTGGTGGGTGGTGTTTTTAATTGACAGCTATCATAAGTTTACCTTGCTGCTTGTGGTTTCTGTATCCTCTTTCTGCAGATTAAGACAACAAACCAATAAAACAAAAGTGGTAAAATAGGGGGTTCCAGACAAATGCAGTCAAAATATGTAATATCCAGATTAATAACAAACATACCACTTTTTCTGATTTATCTCCAGTCGAGAATGTTGGTTTGAGCAGACTTTCATCTTCAGAGGATGATGGGCTGTCAACATTAATTTCTTTTGCACGTGACATGAGGTAGAGCCTTGCCCTCTTCAGTTTGGAAGCTTCAAAATACCCAGATAGAGTGAATGGTTGTGTTGTGCCATCTGGGAAGGAAAGGCTACCAATCTTCTCGCATTTGAAATTTCCCAGATGGAATTCCATTGAGTTGGCTAGCCCAACCTTTGAGAAGCCATTCTCAAAAAACAACTCCCTCCCAAACTGAATTAGGTCATCTTTACTGCTGTCAGATGGCAGAGCAAGATCTCTTGTCCCGCCGCCGTCTGCTGTCCTCACCATGAAATACCGGTTCCTTTCCTCTCTGAAATGTAACCAACCAAGTTGGAATTTTCTGGTCTTCAACTTTGCATTGCCATAATTACTGGTGCTTGCGCTTATTCCCTGGACTGAGTCCATGGGCATAGACTTCTTCCCTTTTCGCTTAGAGAAAAGCTGATCTAGGAGCTTTCTCTTTAAGTTCTCTCTTTCCTGATCAACACCCTTTTCTTTTGGTTCCTTATTTTGATAAAAAGCTCTCAATGCAAAGACATCTCCTTTGGCAGTGAGGCCCAGTTGCTGAAGAGCATCATCAGTTGCAAAGCATATGGCTGCTGCATCCATCTGAAGCAATAATATTTTCAAAACAAAATAATGTTTGATAAGGTCAAAAATTATCATAACGAAAACACATTGAACCATCGATAAATAGGAAAGACAACTGAGTCGATCTTCGTTTACCTTCTCCAAGGAGAATGTCTGGCAAACAAAATCCGCAATGCCTCTTGCTTTCAGAAACCTGCAAACCTGATGCATGAATAATGCATTAGCGATCTGAGTCTCAGGTACTGGATCATTCACAACTGAACTAGACTTTCAGAAAATGATCGAACAACAACGCCACGGCGTTAATACAGCCAGGTTGATTCGTTGTGAATTCATATGCACTGCTAATCATTGATTCAAAACCCGATTCTTAAGAAGACTTAGGCATTGTTCTTTCCAGCTACTTCATTTTCTGTTCATTTTTCGTAATACTTCTCGCAAGAATAGTCATACATACCTCCTCCACACCGACACACTCCGACGCCATGATGACACTGACACAACAACAGTCCAACACGTGGGCAGCATCGCGCGATCGCGAGTTCATAGTCACGAATCTCTAGTTTAAAGTCGCGATCGCTAGATCAAAGTAGCGAATTGCGAGTTCAAAGTCGCGAATCTCTAGTTTAAAGTCGCGATCGCTAGATCAAAGTAGCGAATCGCAAGTTCAAAGTAGCGAATCTCTAGTTTAAAGTCGCGATCGCTAGTTCAAAGTAACGAATCGCGAGTTCAAAGTAGCGAATCTCTAGTTTAAAGTCGCGATCACTAGTTTAAGTAGCAAATCGCAAGTTCGAAGTCGCGATTTAAAAAATATATTCTCCCATGGCCCTTAATGGGCACCGTAGCAAGGGATATCTGCGATTATCGTATTTCTAGTACTCAAAGAAACTCCGTTCCGAAGCGTTATTATACTTTTTTCACACGGTTGAATTTAGAATTCCGAAATCTTGACTGAGCGACATGGGAGACTGGGTCTGTGATGTCAGAGAAGGGACTGGCATCGCTTTGGCGTCTCTTTGCCTTAGTTGTTCTTTTCCCTTGTTACGTTTTTCTCAGCAGCACATCTATGAGGCATAATTCTCACCTCGCCAACTGCAAAATCTGTGTGAAAGTTTTGTTTGACAAGAAACGAGTCCCTCCTCTGACGTCATAACCCAGGCTCTCGATCGAAAAACTTTGTGCAGTCAGATTCAAAATGGCGGGCAAAATCGCGTGTTTGCCGGGCG
Source organism: Plumapathes pennacea (assembly GCA_964036295.1). Classification (NCBI taxonomy): domain Eukaryota; kingdom Metazoa; phylum Cnidaria; class Anthozoa; order Antipatharia; family Myriopathidae; genus Plumapathes; species Plumapathes pennacea. Next base: position 16,617,034 of record OZ038462.1, read on the forward strand.
GAAAAATATATAAAAACGCTTCGGAGCGGAATTTCTTTGGCCATAAGATGTTTAGATTACTTCCTAGTTATATAAAAACGTAACGTCTGAAGGTTTATAGGCACTTTAACAAAGGCAAAACAGAGCTACTTGTGCTGAATGCTTTCTATTGACTGCCTGAGTTAATAATAATTTTGATCTCGGAGGTTATTGGGCTTCATCCTTACTTACTTTGAAATTACGATTTCGGATAGGACATTTCTGAAGGACGGCTGTCCGTCTCCTTCAACTGGAATTATCTGTCAGCAAACAACTCAAACTTCAACATTCAAATTCTCCCAATAAAACGTCCCAAAAGGGTCAGTATTTGGTCCTCTACGCTATTTTAGTAGACATTTAAAAATGTCTTCTTCAAAGACGTACATTTTAATGTAATTAAAGCTGCCTTCCATGCTTAGAAGTGTGTGAGTTCTTTAACGTGGGATAGTGAAGGTTGAGAGACTAGACTTAACGTCCCCACCCAAGGACGGAGGGTAGCTCAGACAGCAACATATTCCTTACCACTCACGGTGCTGGGATCAGATCCCCAAGCCGGGAATTGAACCCGGGCTACACTGGTGAAAAACTGGCGTGCTAACTGCTCGGCTACCTTAACATCCACACTCCTTTACCCACACCCCTTCACTGCGCCGAAATCGAAACTGCATCAGTGCAAATCACATGACCACGACAACCAATCAGAATGCACTGTTACTCGACCACGCCCCCTCCTGCTATTAATACTCTAATCTAAGTTTTTTCAAAGTAACCTTGGTAAATTAGGTGACGCCTTGATAGGCGCATATACATTCATTTCCAGAAGTGATTAACTTATTTTTCTTCTTAAGTTTCTTGTCGGAAATTTGACATAGGTAGAGAGCTTGCGTTTGGTATTTTTATCACATGAAAGTTGAGTAAACTGACAATTTCCTCTATATTGCACATATATTTTCTTCCTGAGAGGTCGAGAGTATTTGTATTTTGAGTTTCAAGCTCAAAGGGTTAAACATGGCCTTTCATGTGGTATGAGAAGTACGTAGAGTAGTGGGAGTCCTTCATACCTTCAGTACCTGTTCTTTCTTCCCCATCTTTGCCAAAGATACCTCGCCGTATGATCCTTCTCCAATTTTTACACAATTCCTGAGGACACCGACAGATGGAGGGGAAACAGAGACAAACAAAGGGGTGAGAATGGGCAGAGTGGAGAAGGCCTTATGTATTCTAGGTAGTGTGCGAGGGGTATAATTTACAATAAATATTTTTACTCATCGTTTAAATTTTGGCTCGCGGAAGCAGCTTGCCAAGACACTGCACAACTCATGAAATTATACAGCCTTACTACACGCCAAAATGTGTAATGAGATAAGTATTCAAACGATTTTTTGTATTTTGACTTTTTGGGAAAAGAAAAGAATATGTAGTGTAAACAAGATCTGAGTTGTGTATATTATGTGATCTTACACTAGCTTGTCCCTGGCACTGATTTACTTGCTGACAGCAATATGTCAAATGGTTTTACCGTTTAAAAATACATCGAACAATAAAATCAAGGCGATCTTAAGATATCACCACTGCCCTAAATATTCCGTACATATGCGAAATTTAACTAAAAAGCTTTTGGAAAGAGGTTATTTGGAGGGATGATACCTTAAGGTCTCGATAAAAGTTCGCAAGCCCCTCTCGAAAAAAATAATTGTAGCGTTAACATTTAACGTCCATACATGTATTATATATTGTTGTAAAGGTCTTGGACTGCAAATTATGAAGTTGACTAAAATATTGTATCAGCGAATTTTAATCCGTTTTGTTTTAAGTATTTTATTCTTTTTTAAAGTGGAGAGAGCTATTCGGAACCCGTTTTTTATACAAACTGTTCAATAATACAGGAACAAAAAAAACTATCAACAATCGCTGACACGGTATTTGAGAAAAGCTCGTCTTCTGCACCTCACGAAAATTTGAGCGACATCGATTGAACCTCTGAAAAGTTTTAGCTCTCGAAAGGCCTAATTTTTCGCGAAAATCTTTCATCGCTCTGATCTAGATTGCACTCTGCCTTAATGTGTAGAAAAAAATTTAATATTAGATCTGCATTTGTCAGTCTCAGACCTTTACAACAATATATAGTACGTGTATATACCTTAAAGAGCAACGCTACAATGAATTTTTTCCGAGAATATTTTTGATGGACGCGCGAACCCTACCGAGACCTTAATGTAGAATGTCCAGAATACTAGCACTATATGTACATGTAACAAAGAAAATTTTGGTTGACATTTGTCAGTGCAAAGTGAGGTGCCTCTACCTTGCCATGAGCCTTTTGGGCTTTTCTTGCCCGATCTCGGTCAAAACTCTATTTAAAAAATCACTATCACCAATTGCACCGTCATTACCGCTACCACGGTCATCACCATCCAGATCACCTCCTTTAGATTCAAGCACAAATGCTAAATAATAAAATCTCCATTACTTCAAATGGAAAGCGAAATACAGTAAATCAGGGCTCGTACTGTTTTGAAATTCCTTGACCTAAAGTTGACTAGCTGTTTTAACAAAAAGTCAAGTTCGCTTGTTTCATTCACAAGAAATTTATTTCGTACAATAAACGTCATTTTTTGTGACTTTCCATGACCCACGCTGAAATTCCATGACTTTCCAGGCCTGGAAAATGAAAATTGAAAATTCCATGACTTTCCAGGTTTTCTATGACCAGTGCGATTGTTGCTGCAACAATTGGTCTACAGTAGGATGAACATTTTGTGTTACAAGTTCAGGAATGGAGTAAAAATTCACGGTACAGGCTTGAACTGGGGGCAAAATTTATGGTCTTTTATAAATTATGAACTCTGGGACCATGGAGCTAGTATTGCAACGAGAAGTTTCTGTTTCTACGAATACGCTATCAGTACTAAACATAAAACATAAGCCGGAATCATGAAATGAGTTTTTGTGATCAAATTTTGTGATCATTATATATCAGTTTGTAGACTAAGTACGCAGTATAGCGGATAACACATCTGAGCAACAAATGCTATTATGAATTACTTTTTTTCTTTAGCCTCGAGCATAAAGTTTAAACTCTGGGCCCGGTTTTTCAAAGCATGATTAGGCTAATCCTGGATTAGATCTAAACTTTCTTGTCACTTATAAGCCTCAAAATTTGAAGGTTTTGTCCTGCAACGACTTCCTTCATACGTTTTAAGCTAGAACAAGCTTTTTGATCCATTTTCGAACGAAACTTTGCTATATATTGGCAGAAAGGTCGAGAGAAGGAGTTTCGTTAATCCTGGATTAGCTTAATCGGCTTTCGAACAACCGGGCCCTGTACTTTAAGTTTGGGCTTTGTGTTGTTTGGATCTTGTCATGTGATTTGACAGCATTGAGAATGTGACTTTTGACACCTTGCTCAAATGAAACCTGATTAAACTATAATTTCTCATTACAACACTCATACATTTGCTTCTTAAATGTTGAGGGACTCTGCATTTTGAGCTTAAGAGTGAAAAGGTAACCAGCAAGAAAAGACTAAAGCGTCGTTTCATGCACAGTCGATTTCGACAGTTTGACTTCGTACACTTATTTCTAATCAGAGGACAAGATTAATCCAGCCTTCACTTCAATACTTTTCTGTTTTTTTTCTTTTCTTCTTTTTACTGAATGCGCTTCTTCTGTCAGGCAAATATTTGCGTGTTCAATCAATTTTTGACTACTAATAAAAGCAAACTTATTGCTCAGAACTATTTTGGTGTACTTTTCATTTCTAGTATACAATTACCATTGCAAAACAAAAGCTACAAGCTACAAGCTGCAAGAAACATTTCCACAGGTACTGTACGATAAGCCAAAGCATTTTGGCAACTGTCACGAGCCGCGTTGCGTGGAGACTTGAGCCGCGAGATGCATATTTTTGATACAAAAGTGGATATGGTCATTTCGAATCTTACATAGAAAAACTCGTTCGACACGAAGGTGGCGGTGATTTTTTCGAATTCGAATGGTAAAACAGTAAAAATACACGATTTTGACGCGTCATTGCTCACTTCCGGTAAAACCGACGACTTTGTATGTGACGTCACAAGTTGAACCCAAAGCCACGCATCAGTGAAGCAAACGTGGGACAGATGGGATCTGGTGGGAGAGATAGCGGCGATTTCCCCAGATTTTAGTTGCTATAAGAGCGATTCCAACTACGAACCTGCACGACAACAAGAAGATGAAGGGAAAGAGAGACATACACAACACATCAAGCCACGAAGACAACACAGAACGGACACAGAATGGCAGTTTAAGTGGACGTCGAGGCAAATGGATGGGCGATTGAATTTTGCAAACATCTTATTGTCCCCGAGCGAAGCGAGGGTAATAATCACGACGCTAATGCAGCAAATTCGCCTTATATGAAGACTCCAAGCGTGTCGCCATCTCGAAAATTAATGTTCGTGGGTGTTTGTGTGTGTCAGGTACGACTTCTTAGGCCAGGTGCCTGAGGCAATGACGTAATAATTATCGACTAGCATCTCCGCCAGTGTTTTAACTGACATTCGGAAGGAAAAAAGATTTTTTAACGAAGCAATAATTGTACGTTACTGCGTTCACGAAAATGAATTTGAAAACTGGAAAACTTGAAACAGAACGGTCTAGTAGGTCAAATACGTCTAGAGAAAAGATGACAAACATGTTTTAACCGACAGTATCATGAACGGAAGCGTGCGGAAGAAACAGCTCCGCAAAGGGAACAGTGCTTGAAAGCAAACCAGGAGCTTAAGACGCCGTTTTGTGTTAAACTCAGATACTTATTCAGAAAGGACAAGCAATAAAAGTTAGTCAGTAGAAATCGAACAATCACCGTGACAAATGTATTCTACCCGTATCTTGTAATTCGATTACTTCAAGAATGTATTAGAATCTGTATGCTGATCATTTTCCCTTGAAGTATTGTTTTATTGCGCTTCTGTCGCCATGGAAAATGGTAATACCATACTGTTTTTTAAATTAAAATATTTTAATATTGAAATATTCTAGAGTAACGAAAGTCCCACAGGAATCCTATGTTGATCGAAACACTTGCATCCCGCATCCAAACTGTATTTGGGGTATTCCCCGCATGTTCACTGGTTCCTAGGCTCCAGTACCGAGCAAAAAAGAGCCTGAGAACAATTCTCACCATGAAATCGTCTTTTCCTGGCAATCCGGCTGTGGCCTTCTCTTTTCAGCAGCCAGAAATAGTTCTGATTGCTTTTAATCCGTTTAACCTAATTTCGTTGGCCTACAGTCACACACGTAAATTTTCAGAACACGGCTTCTTGACCAGAAAATGAAGAAGGATTTATGCTTTGTCTTGTGTGTTTTTTTATGGCGTACCATCTCCGCCAAAAATCAAAGTTGTGAATCAACATTCAATGTTAGCAAACAACATCCGACTTTGTGTTGTCAACATTGATACTCACGTAAATCAACTTCCAACTTTAGGACACAGTGTTCGACAATATGAATCAACTTCCAACTTTAGGACACAATGTCCAACAATATGAATCAACTTCCAACTTTAGAACACAATGTTGGACAACATGAATCAAAGTTCCAACTTGAAAGCTCGACTTTAGTAAGGATTGTTACACTCTGACACTGACGCAATGTTGGACTTTGTCACCTAAAGTTCGTGTTTGTAAAGCCAACTTGGTGTTTGCGATCGAGTCCTCCACCAATAATTATGGGATATTGACATGACATCAAGTTGACAATGCCTCACTCTCATGCGAAAAAGATGGCGGACTTAGCGAGTGCTATTCAAATGGTGAATGACTTGGTAACAAGATCAGATGGACTGACGGACGGATCTGACGTTGGGGCCATAGTTTTGAGGCTCGATTTTTTGCATTGAATGCTGGTGAGCCTCGACATTGATCCGGAGATTGTGGATACTATAATGCTAGTATCTATCACTCTTCACTCGAGTGGCTATACTTGGAGTGGGAAAGCGAACAGTGGAAAGAAGGATGGCTGTATTTGGTCTTAGTGTGACTGGTAAGGGACCGATTGTATATGTCGTAGGAATGCTGTATTTTAGGGGGGAGGGGGGTTAAATTTTACGCTGTTTTTAAAAACCTATAAGGGGAAGGGGGTGGAACTTCTATTTAGCCAGCCAATTTATGCATCAGTTGATTGATTGATAACATTTTTTACATTAGGTATTAAGACAGAATCCGCGTAAGATTCGAGCAAGGGCTGGAAACAATAGTCCATAATGCTCTGCGGTTTTTTCAGCATATGGACAAGAATCCAACTGCTCACACAAGTTTGGCATAATGCCGGAGCTGTGAGTGATTTTCGAGCAGGAAATGGCTACTGATTGCTTTGTGCCGGCATGATAAGTTACTTCATCTGACTGTGTTCGTTTTACGTCGGGTCTTTGTTGGGTTTGAACGACTAACTTGCAGCTTTTAAGAATGGAAGAGGTGATGATCCAATTCGTGGAGTTTTCACCCGCAACTGCTGTTCCCTCCTCTTGTCATAAGATGAGAGCTTATGTCTGGATGTCTCATTTTTGTTGTTAAAACATATCTATGTACCTTATTCCTCACTCTGCGGTGCTTTGTCTGTATCTTTTGCAGTTGCTCGAGCAACTCAGTGGTTGCTTTTTCCGGAGCATGTCCAAGAGAGGATTGAGAGGTACAGCATTGTTTTGTTGTTTTTGTAAAGGAATCTTATATCACTGTTGTCTCCATTGTTTCTTTTCGGAATGTTAATAGGTTTACTTAAATGCACGCTAAAAATTTCATTGACTGGTTGAAATGTGTAACTACACGAAGTGGTCGAAGATTAGCAGTACATTTGCATTGTTGATTTGAGGAGAAATTTGATACCGTAAGTGTTTACGGTCTCGTTCGCTGTCTTTGTGAAAGAGTGCCAACCAAATTCTACGATGGTTTTACGTATCGCTGTACAAAGTTTTGCTTCGTAGCGGAGTCATATGAATTTTTAAAGCACCAAACAAGTAATAGACCTACAAAGATGACTGTCTTTGTGCTCGCGCTCGGCAATGACAAATACTGGTGTAGTCCGTGTTGACACAATAACTTCAAGCTGTAAACACTGATTTGCTTATATTTTATGTCTTTGCTTTCTGCATAGGTGTTTTTATAAGCTTGAAATTAAATTATTCATTTATGTTTGTTCAAAAGATTTATATTCAGTTTTGTCTTTGCTTGGTCATTATTCATGCGACATTCTCCGGTCTAGTTGGTCGAGTCTCTGTGTATTTACCACTAGCTTTTGCCTTGCTATGTGGAGTGCCGAACTAATTCTTTGTGTCCTGAGTCACTGCTAATAGAACGAAATGCAGTTGCCTTTCCAGACTAGCAAACAGAGTATCAAAAGGAATTAGAGCAAAAAATAGAACGAATGGCCGAACTCTATCCAGCCGAATGTGTATATTTCATTCAAGTTTTGAGCCACCAATTTCACTAGGTACGACATCGAATAGTTAGGGAATAATACATGGGCGCGCGGAGGTATGAAATTTATCTTCTCGTGTAGATATCGAGATAAACACGAGAAGATAAATTTTATATCTCCAAGCGTCCGTGTATTATTCTATTTATTACATAAACTGTGGTGTGATACAGAGATTTCCGCCACTAAGAAATGCAAAAACATGCAAGATCACTGCTTGGCTGATATTAACACACGTAAAAATATCGTAATTTTACGTGTGTTCAGATACGACATTTCTCAGTGGCGGAAATCTCTATATCACACCAGAGTTTATGTAATAAAGCTGATTATTTCTGTTTCTATTGTAACTTGCGGTCTGTCTAATTCTTTGAGTCATTAATTTCTGTTGTGTTGACATCTTGAACTGAAATATTTTCATCACCAATTTGCAATTTAGTTCGTGATTCTGCCATATTTACTGTTCGAATGATCTAATCACATGTATCTCTTCACCCATACTGACTTTGCTAAAAAATAGGACAACAGCTTCAGAACTTGAGAAGAAAGGGAAAATGTTTGAGTGCTCATGTGTCTTAATAATAATAATTATTCTTAACTATTGCTGATGCCTTGGGTAGTTAACTTTGAATTAAATCGCGTCCAGAAGGACAGAATTTGTCTTGTGCTTAGAATGTTTTCTGTGCCAATGTCCTTGTGAGTTTTCATTTTCTCCTGACATGCTTCTGGAGTGTACCGTGCTGCTTTTTTGTTCATGCCAGACTCAAAACACTGGATTATTACTTCTTTCTGAGCAGGAGTAAATGTTGTTCGCTTTCGTTTCACTCCCACTGACTTTCTTGCACTCCCTCTCAGCTGGTTGTCCCACGTTTCTTGTGATGCAAATATGTCCTGATTAACTGGCGAATCAGTAGCATTGGTACCAGACACTTGCTCCAAGGATTCTTTAAGTGGTGCACACTTTTCTAGAGCTGTTGCAATGTAGTTTGTATCTGTCACTTTTGTTCCTTTGCATGCTTTGCTTCCTCTGTGATTTAACATATTTCCCTTCCGCAGAAAGGTGCACCCACAGTCACTGCAGGTTGGCAGATGGAAATTCTGGGGAGGAACACCTGATGCTGAGTTTACAGTATCATCAACTGTTGACGTGCAGGTGGGATGTTTGGTCTTTGTTTAATCTTTGTTGAGTGGTGTGAATGTTTGAGCTCCAGTAATATCAAATCCAGATGAAACACCAGTGGATAAGTGCCTTTGAGTCAGTTTTTGCAAGTATTCATTTGAAAGCAATACTCCTTTCCCTATTGCTGTATTCTCCCTTACAGTGATGGATATGCACTGTGCATTCTCGTAATTGTATGTAAAGTCAACATAGTTTGAAATTCCTTTAAGGGTCTTTACAGACTCTGGCACCTTATTGCGGTCAATATGGATGGGGTAAACATGTGTGCCACGTAGCCGCCCTTCTGTGCCTTTAGTAATGTCTTCCCCACAAGTGACATCATGACGCTCTTTGATGTATCGCCGCAGGGCAAACTTTAGAATTCCATAGTGACTGTCAAGTTGAGTCTTTCCTTTCTGGGCTTCAAAGTTTGAGAAATGTTTGAGCTCTATGCCAGTGAAAGCAGTAAGCTCCCTGAACCACTAGATCAATGATGTGTTCTTGTAGTGTGGGCCATTGTCTGACCAGAGGGATAAGGACGTGATGTGTGGAAGTAGGCTCTTGAAGTTGCGAACACTCTCCTCCAGACAACTGGATGAAAAAAAACAGTTCTGTGTATCATCATCTTCACTGAAGGCATCATGAAATTCAACTGAAATGTCATCAGACTCATCTGATTTAAAAATGAACATTGTTCCATGTAGTGATACGCCTTTTTTACCACACCATTCACTTTGGCACTCATACTGTTTTTGAAAGAGAAGTCTCATCATGTAGTCACACACTGCAACTGAGTCACCCACTTTCAAGTCTTTGATTTCACCAAGGAAAGCTTCACGCTGGTGCTTACCTCTCACTAAATGAGAAATGTATTTGGACATGTTTTGGACAATAGAGGTCAGAATTTCACTAAATTTCTTCCTTTCATTGTCTTGGCATTCGAGATTGTTAATTATGTCCTTTGTTTCCTCAACCAATAGCCACCTTTTATTGCAGTCTGGGCATACATGACCATGGCTTTCCATGCAGTCAGCACTTCCTTCATTTCCACTGCTTAAGTACCACTGCATGCAATGGCTTGCATACACATCATGTCCTTTCAAATTGTTTGTAAAGTCAGATAGTAAGTATCCTCTGAAGCTCTTTAGTCTGATTTGCAAGTTTATAATCTGTTCATTTATGCATGTATGATTGAGAACCCAGAGTTTCTGAATATCCTCAAGCAAATCTCCAAACTTCTTAAAATTATTTGCACCAGCCTCTGAACATATGTTACACAGACCAAACATTTCAGGCATTTCTTTGTAGTTTCCTGCTTTGAGACCAATGTAAAATTTAGTTCGTCCAATTGGAACTCTACCTCTGGTGGTTGCTTCCTGTTTGTACTGTTGGTACAGTTTTTCCCTGTTTTTCATTAGCCAGAATACTGGTTGAGATACTCCACCCAGCATGTCACTCAACCAGGAGCCTTGTTTTCCTTCACAGGATGCCATACGATGTGAAGATCTTTCAACAGCATCTGGACTATGAATGAAGTCTACCAGGAAAGCAACATCGTCTAGAGTTGTGCGGTAGCGCCGTGTCTTGATGCATGGTGGAGTGCTTGCACCACATCCGTTTTTCTGGGCATGCTTTCTTGCTTTAGTTATTTAATATTTTGTGCACGACTTTGTATTTCCTTGGGAGTCAGTGTGTTTGAAGATTTCCATGAGCCGATCATTAGACAAGTATGTTGCCACCGTGCTGAGGATCCTTACTCTCTCATCCCCCTTTGTGGCAGCTCTGTACGATTTAGCCAATTCCTCACACAATTTTACAAAGTCAGTGTCATTGCTTGTAGGCTGTATTGGTAAACAGGTCATAGGTTCAGGATGGACTTCATTTTTAGTAATATTATTTATACACAGATTAGGGTTGTCACAAATTGGAGAGAAGGGAATTTTGATCTTGGTCAGGGGAGCATGTTACATATTTAAATTATTCTGATAAAAAATTACAGAAAAACCCTTGGTGAAGCCTACATGTAAGTTGCACTTTTAGAACATGTATCAGTGCGAGGGAAAGAAATTGAGCTATCGTGAAGCGAATCCACAGCATAAAAAAAAATGTTAGCAAAACTTGGACAGCACTTGTGTAACATGCACGTTGACTCGATGCCAAAGAAGAGACGAAAAATGAAAGATTGCGGTAATGAAGCAAAAACGGAAAAAAGATGAATGGCGTGGAATAAGTGCAAACAGGCGGATTTAACAGGGAAATGAAAAAAAAAGAATTGACGTATAAATAATTTTGGAAAAAAAAACTGGTGTGGAGACTCTAACCCCAGCTTTCCTGTTTTGCCACCCAATAATCTGATCGTATGTAAATTCTGCTATGGCAGAAGACTAAAAAGCCAAAGGAAGAAGGAATAACGAAACGAAAGGCAAAATGGAAAAGGATGGAGCGAAAGCTCCGGAGGAAGATTGGCCATGATATTCGACTTTGAGTTTGCCGCTCAAAGTGACTTGTAGATTTTGGGGGTTGTAGATTTTGGTGACTTTTCCGAGGATTCCCCACTTGGTTCTTGTGGCGTTTTCCACTGGAAATGTAACACTCAGCTCATCCGTGCCTTTGTCCCAGGGGAGCCCAAATAGTTTACCCTTTCCCTGCACGGGCGCTCCCAGTTGCTGTTTGGCGTATGATTGTTCTTCACTTGGGTAACCACTTGGAGGCTGCAGTTCCTCGAAGTTCGAATGCCATTTGTGGAGCTTGAAGGTCGCATCTGCAAACACTTCAATGGCATTTTCCTGCAATTCCTTCACTTTGGGTACAGTTGTTGCTCCCATGATGAGATCATCCATGTACAAACTGTGTTCTATTTCTCGGACAGCTTCCAGGTACGTTGCTCTCCAACTCTCCAGGTGTTGCTGGATGACCCCTCCCAGTAGGAAGGGAGAAGGGACCAAGCCAAACAGCGCCCGAGTGAATCACAAAGTCTCTAGCTGGGAGTGTTGGTTGGGTCTCCAGTGAAACCTTAACGCATGTCTTTCACAGGCTTTGATTCTGACCTGCAGAAAGGCTTTCTGCAAGTCGCCGGCAATCAGCACTGGGTGGTAGCGACTTCTTATGAGCACGTTCCAGAATTGATTTTGCAGCGGCAGTCCTGGGTGCAAACAGTCATCAAGAGAAGGCGCATCGATGTGAGCCCTCGCAGATGCGTCATACACCATGCACAGTTTCATGCTCTCTGCCTCCCGTACCACTGCCATATGTGGGATGTAGAACTCCGGTCCTTCCGGTGGCCCAGTGACGTGTTCCACTATCCCTTCCTCGAGCTGGTCTCTGATAACCTGGTCGTAATGCTCGACCAGATTATACAGTCGATAGACTTCCATCTGGTCTCCCTCTGGTGTGTCTGCTAGGCCCAAAACTTCAAGCCTGCACAGCTCCTCGTAATCGGCATGAGAGGTTTGGGCAAACAGCAGGTTGTTGGCATCCACCCCCTTGCCAGGTGGCAGGAGAGTCCAGCCAAACTTTGTTTGCACTGCCACAGGCTCTCCCAGTCGCCTTATGCATGGCCCACTTCCAGTCTTGATCCTGGCGAATTCACTTGCGTTGAGTATCAGATGAACTGGGAGTTCTGCCTTGTCCTCCTTGTCAAGCATCTGGACTCCTTTGAGGTGTGGGTACAATTCCAGCAGTTGTTGGTAACTTGGATTTGCCAACATTAGAAGTTCTCCTTTGTCCTCTCTGGTCACGTCCACACTTCTTCCAGTGCCTTGACGTTGATGAGTAGTCGTTGAGTAGATTTCCACTTGCCGTGTAGTGACTCCTAACATTATCTCGATCCTGCGTATCTCGGGAGCTGGACTGCTTGGGAAGTTTGTCCAGAAGTGCGGAGGAGGCATAGGAACTACCGGCCCCTGTGCCGAGTAGGGCCCGGCATTTCACGCCCTCCACTTCCACCACGACCACTGGATACACAACCGCGCCCTTTCCCACTTCTCTGGTTGTCATTAGGTGTGCTGTGGAGGTGCAAATTGAAGTGTGATGTCGTGATCCACACTTCAGGCATCTCTTCTTGCTCTTGCAGTCAGCTGCACAGTGTTTTGCCCCGGTGAAATTAAAGCAAAGCTTGTTTTGGGCCAACATTCTTTTCCTCTCATCAACTGTGGTTATACGAGTGCAATCAGTTGAAGCGTATCCCTCGTCACAGTAGGCGCACTCACATTTCCGGCTTTCATTGTCGACCACATTGAACAACCAGGTTCGCCCTTCGTGGCGTTTTTGAGGAGTTGGCTTTTCCGGGTTGTCATACGTCTTGATAGGGTTTATGTCCTTCCAACGTTTTATAGCACTTAACAGTTTATGAAAATCCCAGCTCTGCCACCCATCCTGTCCGCGGACAAGTTTGGACTTGATTCCTTTCAGTTTGTTGAGGACCAATCTCACGTTACCAGTGACTTGATTAAGTTTCCCCAGCATCTCAAGACTCTGAACGTTGTACGATAGTTTTTTGTAAAACTCTTGTACTTTTCTTGGGTTGGATCCTGTGATGACTGGAAGATTGGCTATGCTTTGTCTGTAAGCATTGACTATTTCCTCAGTCTGGCCGTATTCCGCCTCCAGGATACTTTCGTAACCCTCTTTAGTGAATGATAGGCCTACGATTTTTAGTCAAACGTTCGGCTTGAGCAGTTCCTTCAAATAGGCAAATTTGGTAACTGCAGCCAAGCCCGACCTGTCGATTTCCAACCTGAATTTCCCCCAAAAGGATAGCCATGCTTCGTACCTCCCGTTGAATCGTGTTATTGTGAGCTTCAGTAATTTCGTGGCTGCTCCCTGATTTGCGGTGTTGTAAGGGACTCCATCAGGTAACGCTGCCTCCAAATCCTTTTGGTACTGGAGTTTCTGCTCTAGTAGCTCGCACTCGAATTGGAGTTGACGATGTCGATCTTCTTCGCGAGCCAGTTGCAATTCATGCTGGTTCTTTTCGAGCAGCTTGCCTGCTCCTTCCTGGCTTGGGTTTTTTCTGCTGCTTGCTCTGCGTCCTCTATTTGTTTGACATGCTGGCGAATGATGCGAACCTTCGTCAGCATTGGCAATCAGCCTCTATGTCATTTCCCCACTCTTGGACTTGCTCGTCCGTCTCCCTGTTGATAAACTTCAGTTCTTCAATCTCATCTTTGGTACTGTTCACGGCTCTAATCTTGGTCAGGATTAGACGTCCCTTGTCTCTGAGGCTTCGTGGTTATGTTTGCTGATTATCTCCTCGGTTTTGTTCAGAGTGAAGTACCATCGGCCAGAATTGTGCGACACATCCGGGACTTTTTTTGGACGCCGGCAAATTTGAAAACAAATTAGGCAAACTGCGCGTGTAACAATAAGAAAATGGCAGAGAAACGCCGAAGTGGACTTTTAGTTTGCTCATTTACGGACCACCCGTATTTTGTAGCAATTGTGCAGCACATGACTTTTTTACTAGAGAGATCAATAAATAATTCTTTGGCACTCTTGATCTCCCTGCGTTCCTCTAAGACCTCTGGAATTGGTATTGAATTCTGGCCATTTCACCTTACAGCTTGTATGAAAAACCTCTTGATGCATTTTGAGAGGGAATATCTCTTTAACGCATTGCTCGATTTTCAACGCAGCATATGGAAATGTTACTGTGACATCTCAAGACGATTCTTGTAAATTTTTGTTGGATTATGGTGCTTAGAAATACTCTGAAGAGCCAAATGTATGAAATGTATCTGGATCGCTCAGGGCTTCCACCCCTTTGGAACCTCTCATGAGAATATGTTCAACTGATTTCAAATTATGCGCGGTATATTAATTGCTCTTAGCTCAATTAGCCATTTAAATTGAGGTGCCTGCCTAACAAAAAACACGGTGAATCAGAAACACTCAAATAAAACTACGTGGAAGCCACATGTGTCTTGCACACGTAAAGTGAGCAGCTCCGTGGCAAAACTTTTCCAGATACTAAGCACACGGACCAGAGTGCCGATGATAACGTACTATTTTACAATAAAATACTTATAATCTGCCTTGATCGACCACCTCGATTATTTGAGATGTTGAAAGTATTTGGATGCATAACCATGACAACTCATTATTGAAGTGCCATATGAGGTAATCATGTATGTTGAGTCTAATTTCCATATCACTCCTTGTCCGTGTCAGCTTTGTAAAATCATGTCATCTGCAAGAAACGCAATCTGTAGATTGGGAGCTCTCTTCAGAGCTCATAGAATCCCCGGTTTGAAGATCGGGAGCTCTCTTCAGAGCTCGTAGAATGCCTGGTCAAGCCTCCTTTCTTGCATATGTGTGTGCCTCGTAAGGATGGCCCCCTTGGCCTTCATCTGCAAGTCAACGGAGAAGCTCTTTGGCAGTGGCGAAACATGCAAAGTCCCAGCCAACTGTTCGATGTCCTCCAAGACGACTTGGTCAAGATCGGATATCGGTTGTCGCAATCTTTGTGCGCTCGCGTTGGGAAGAACGTGAAGAGCAGGGTGAACTACATCGCGCATCAAATTCGTGGTATCAAGGATGGCAATGCACGTCAAGCCATGCGATCCAAATATTGGTGTACCATTGCACTCTATCCAGAGGAAATCGCTCAAGGACCTGCAGAGACCATCGACCAGCTGCAAAACAGAAGAACTGGTTTGTAAAAATCAGAGATCAAAAAATTAACTCGAAGGTGAGAAGAAAGTGCAGCGATAGTTTGGTGTTGATATAGTCTTACACTTGCTCTTGTGTATAGGAATAGCTTTGCACGACTGTAGAATGTGATCGCTCCTTTACAAGAAAGAACGTATCGTAATATTCGTTTTAATTTCCGTTTACAGACCAGGCATCACAGCTTTATGACGCCATGGCTCAGCTCCGCAGTGCCCAATGGCAACAACCACACAATGGAAAAAACACTGCTGAGGTTGGACCAAGAGAACAACAGTGTCACCTAAAGGAAGATTAGTTACCATTTCATCAAAGGTAGATTAG
This sequence comes from Plumapathes pennacea, assembly GCA_964036295.1. Classification (NCBI taxonomy): domain Eukaryota; kingdom Metazoa; phylum Cnidaria; class Anthozoa; order Antipatharia; family Myriopathidae; genus Plumapathes; species Plumapathes pennacea. Next base: position 16,632,653 of record OZ038462.1, read on the forward strand.
TTACCATTTCATCCCACAAATATTTCCAGTTCAGAAGTTATAGTCAATCGAAACGACTTGAAAGCGAATTTTAATATGTGATGCGTTCCGCATTTGATAAGATTTTGACATTGCTTGCAGAGAGAAAGCTGGAAAAGCCCTATGGTTTGCCGAGACCTACGGGCTAGTGCCGCAATCCCTCAGTTTGGCAGACAGCTCTGGAAAGGAGATCAATGTATCCCTTGGCTGTGACCAAAATCCAGGTAACCATAAAAGCCGCTGCATAAAATCGAAAAATCAGGATTCGACTGTAGTTGCAAGCTCCCCTTGTAACGAGACAACAACTGACCTACATTCAGCATATCTTGTGTATGGTTAATCTAAATATGTTGATAGTATTACTGTTTTATCATGAACTCTATTCCATACCATTATCTTTTTTTTCTTTCTTTCCCAGGTCAACACAGCCAGCCCTATTCCAGTCTTGATGAAGAGGAGACTGAAACGATAAAAGCCATCCTCTTCATCATGGATCGTTTTTTCGCAATTTCTATTGAAGCTTATCATGAGCTAACCCAGGTGCAAAAGTCCCTTCCCAGAACCCATCGCATTGAAAGCTTTGCAAAAGTTTTGGACAGCCAATGGGATGTGAAAAGAACACCTGGTGAAGCTGAAGGTGCAAAACTGCCACTGAAGCTTCTACTTGAGCATGAAATTTGACAGTATGTAAGTAGTATAATTATTATTAGTATCCTGATTGATATGATGTATATATGATAAACTCATATATATGAACTGCGAATAGGAATGAATTGTGAATTTGATCATCGCAGTGAGTGATGCAACTTGAGCAGTTGTAATCACACTGGTATTGTGAAGGTCATGGGTTCGATTCCCGTTGAAGCTCGGATTTTTTCCAGGCTCACTGCAACTGTTTAAGTTGCGTCACTCACTGTCACTCACATTTCAGTATCCTGATTGCTGCCAAAAGACATTGGAGCATGCGTACAATGTATACTATTTTCAAAATTTTCTCTAATGTTGCATTCATTTCCTAGCTGAAAGACAAGAATGGAACACCTGACAGTGTAATAGTCAAGATTTCTGGAGATGGAACCAGAGTGTCCCACAGCAGCAACCTCTTTGTCTGCACATTCGCCTTAGTAGAAGATGGACAAAATTGTTTGTCCAGTACAGGTATGTCAAATTCTGACTTAACTGTTTCATGGGGTGGGTTGAGGTGGAAGTATGATTTTTAAGTAGCTGTCTACTGCTACAATATATAATGAAAAATATATTTTACAACAGCCGTAGCTAGTTGAAAGTCCAATGCTTACTGCTAAATTTAATCCCTGGAAGGTAACCACACCATTGCCATCATCAAAGCAAAGGAGCAGTATGCATCTCTAAAAGAATCACTTGCAAAATAATGTCATCTGTCATGCTTTTATTTTTTCTGATTCTGAAAGTATGTCTCTTAACGCATTTTGTGTACGAAAATTAGATGGTGACGTCATCAAAAATACGCATCCTACAAGCCTGACACACTGATATTTTCAAGACTATAATGTGTTAAGCACTATTGCAAATTATCACCAGGTACCTTTTAACAAATATAAGGACAATATGTGCCACATAGCAGTAGAGTAGCCCACCAGATATTTTGGATCAATTTATTATTAGGACTACACGCGCCGCATCGCAGTGGAGTGGCACTGACAAGAAACATAACATCACCAGACCTCTTGGAACAAGTTTTAGGACTACATGCGCCGCATCGCAGTAGAGTAGCCCTGGCTAGGAATATAGCACATTGCCAGACAACTGAACCTGGTTTGAGGTTTGAGGTTTCATTAAAAAATACTCCTGAAATACCTCCTGATCATACCCTGGTTCAAACGTTGCAATAATCATTGTTTCAGCTCATTTGCATTAAGTTCGGCACTTGCGAAAAGCGACGTCTGACACTGGCCTCAATCGCTTTTCGGAAATATCCTGTGTGATTGACATGTGTCGCACGCGTCATTGTTCAAAAAGTGAAATTGATGATCAGACGGAAGTCTTTTAACAGAGAATATAAACGAATCTATCAGCCCAGTTCATGTATAACGAGTGTCTGTATCTAAAGCGTCATTCTGCAATTGAGAGAAATTCGGGATAAACCTCTGCGAAGGTGAGTATTTTAGTTTGGAATGTAAAACCCAGGCATAATATTGAAGGCTTCTCTGCTTAAATAGTAAATAAGATACAAATGCGGAGAAAAATGGCATGATTAGATGAACTCGCCCAAAATGCACAGCCTGCTCGTTTCGACTCGGACATTTCTAACATTTAACTGAATCTGCGACGACCACGTAAAACTTTTGTTCATGTGCTTTTTCGAAATTAACCCTTTCACTTCCAAGTTCAAAGTGCAGATTCTCTCAACCATTCAAGAAGAAAATGTGTGAGAGATGTGGGGAGAATTAATACTTCAATCAGTTATCATCTTAGCAAGGTATCAAATGCCAAGTTCTCCATACTGTAATGATATATCTTTGGTTAGAAATTGAAGGAGAAAATTGAAGTTGATCACTCTTGGGAGTAAAAGGGTTAAATACCAGTAGATTTTCCAGCTCGATGAAAATTTGCTGATCTTATTTGAACTATTTCGATTTTGATCTTTAAATACAATGGTTCGTGTTTCCTTGAGCGTTATTTTTTTCTTGAATATTACTCTTCCTTTCTTTTTCTTTATTTCACGAATGTCCAGAACTTGATTCAGCTAAGTTCGCAAAAAGTGCAGTGAGGTAATTTAGGTCTGATACAACATTACTGTTTCGAAAGCAAACCACAAGTTCTCAAAGGGTTTTCCCCTTATGGAGGTCGCGCAATTGAAGCACACAAATTACTGACGGAACAATTGCTATTTCAGTTCGAAAGTAAACCACAAGTTCTCAAAGGGTTTCCCTCTTACTGAGGTCGCATATTTGAAGCACACAAATTAATTACCGAACAATTGCTCTGCAACGAAACTCGCTACAGAAGTTGCGGGTAGGGGTGTAGAGGGAACCAAAGATCAGAGTATAGGGAATAACTCAAAGCCTTTAATAGTTCTCACGGTGCGCGCTGTACTCTCTACCTCGTGCGTTTCCTAACCGGTTCTAACTGGTTCTGCTGAGTAACCGCGCGTCCTACTACAGTCCACCTCTTCTTGAGAGGGATACATGAAATGTAACGATAACTGAACGACAAACAAAAACATTATGTAACAAGGTGAATTGTTCCTCTTTTGTCCACCCTTTCTTGAGGGTTTACTTGTTCAGGTCATGAAAGAGTTTAACATTAAGAACCAGAAGATATGTTCCTCCTTGTGTTCCACTTTTCATCGAGAGATAGGGGCACTTTGAGACAAGTCCTTTAAGTTTGCCGCAACGGGTGAGAATGTCTCTGGCATCTGGTAGGGTTTCATAAACTGCTTTACATGCTTCAGAGACATACGCTTGGGGCTTTGGTAAGCTACTGAGGTACTGGCCAAAGGCAAAGGCTACTTTAGCCAAGTCTGGAGAGACTGGTGTTGTTGTTACTTGAGGCTTGTTGGATGCTTGTACAGGCTGTTCATCCTCAGGACGAATGTCATGTGGGTCGCCTTCTGGAACAACAACAATTTTTTCAATATTGACAGTTCGCATCTCCTGTCCTGTTGTTTCATGGCGCAGTCTGAGAAGATCCTGGCGGCCATGTACATGCTCTGTAACCATAAAGGGGCCATCAAATCGGCGTGTATTTCCGTTTTGATAGCTCGCAGCTCAGCTGGGCTCTTCCTGTAGGGGTGCTTGTAGACAGGAAGAGAGTTGTCAGTGTGGATGTGGTGTTCAAACCCTTGAACTGTTGTCAGTGGCATTCCTGGAAGCCAAAAGGCGGTTGGATACTTGCGAAGTAATCCTTTGAACTCCAACATAATTTCCGGATCCACATGAGAATACATGTTAGTGTCAAGTTTCAGAGCTGACAGAAGAGCAATATAGTATTCTTCCGAGTATGGATCAAGAGACTCGTGTGCAGTGTCGGGTAGGAATTCTACAGTGTCCTGAGCAAGTTCCACAGGTTCACGAAAGGGAGAGAGGATTGATGAGTCCAGACCTGCTGCTTGCATTTCTGACTGTGGTGTTGGTTGCTTTCCTGATACATATTGGTCATGTGGAGTAGGCCTTGTGGTGTTGGCCTTTGACTTACATGTGGAAAGTTTTGGCTGAGTTTGGGTCTCTGCCCATGTCATCCAGGCTTCAGCAAGCTGCTCTGAGGTTGTATCAGCTGCTTGCTGAAAGATTTCCTGATCCTGAGCCGTGGGTGGCCGAATGTGCCCCAGAATGACATTCTGTGGAAGACTAGAATGCTTCTGTTTGCATTCAATGGCGACTGTGGTGTAGTAAACCGAAGTGAAGTCTGGAATTTCCTCAGTTTCTGGGCGTTGACACTGGTCTTCCTGAATGTCGCAGAGGGATGCATGGCACACAGCGCCTGGTGGCTCCTTTGGGATTACACTGGATTGTGCTGATTGCCAGTCAAAAGGACCACTGAGGACTTTGATTCCTGGCTGAACTTCTTGTCCCTCAAGCCAGAGGGAGGGGTTAGTTCCTCTGAAGCCCACAAAGACAGAGCTCAGAGTGAGGCAAACAGTAACAAGGTTAAGTCCACGCTGCAGAGAGGTGGAACCCTTTGGCTGCCCTGGTAGAGGGGCATCAGTTAGGAGACATGTTACTCCTACATGGGGTGCAGAAATTCCAGTCGGGTCACTGCTGGATGTCACCTGGGATGCTGGTAAGGTGCTGTTGGCAAAGCCTTTCAGTGGATTGTCCAGTGAACACTGAACTGAGAACTGCATGCTGGGATGTCTGAAGGTGACAGAAGGTTCGGCATGATCTACCAGGGCTTTGGTTGCATGCAAGTGATTTTCCCCAAAAAGAATTGGCCAGGTTAATCGTGGCACAACAAGCATAGTAAAAACACAGTCTTTCCCATTGTTCCACTTGATGGGAATGTCCATAACTGCTGTCGCTGTCAGGTTGGCCTTGGCATCTGCCACTGAAACTGGAATGGGTTCTGCTAATGTCTTGTATTGAAGTAATGGGCGCTCAGTGATAACTATCTGTGCATGGTCAGCACTAACCAGTGACATTGAACAGCAACTATCCAACGGAAGGGGAAGAGACTTGCCTGCAGATATTACTGAGGTCCACAAGATATTACGATTTCCCACTTGAGTTTGGGTGTTCGCAGGGACAGCGGTTGGATCTGTAAATGCTGGCAGTCCGAACAGAGTTTCGTTGGAGGACACTGGAGTGTTTGGAGGTGATGCAGGCTGATTAACAGCTGTGGCTGCATTTGCTTGTTGGGACTCGTGGCGTACTGCTTTGCATCCCCATTTGTTGCACGTTGAACATTTGTGAAGGCGTCCGTGGGTACATTTGTTATTCGCCTTCTCACAAGTTGAGTGCAGGCGACGATTAAAGTTCCTGCAGATTTCGGGCTTATTGGAATTCATGTGTTCGGTTTTTTGAGATGTGCAGTTCCTAGCAACATGGCTGGACGAACCGCAGGTCCAACACTCTCGTTTTTTGACGTTCTTTCGAGCAAAACGTAACTTGCTTTTGTCTGGTGGTGAAGTAAACAGAGCGCTGGAAGGTTTCCAAGAGGCCAGACTTTGTGGCGCCGTCGAATTTCCATTGTCTGCATGTTGACAGAATGACAGCTCTACGCGACGAGCCGATTCTACTGCTTTGTCAAGAGTTGTCAGTTCCTCAGCTTTCAAAGCCAAATGCTGAGCGATTTCTGGTTTGACTTTGGAAATAAATTGCGAGATGACATACGTGGGGCAATCTTTCGCGACTCTTTCACCAAGCTTCTCCAGTTGATGTAAAACATTCTTGAATCGGAATGTAAACTGATCCACATTCTCATCGTCGTGTTGTTGCATGGAACTGAGTTCCGATGCGAGTCTGCGGCATTTCACTGATTTTGGTTCCTCGAATTCTCGTTTCAGGCTGTCAGTAAAAATGTCAAACTGTTCCTTGGCGGTCTTTTCTGCAAAGCCAGTGGTAGTTTTGGCGATAGAAAGGACTGAGCGTGGCCAGTCTCCCACGCACTGCTGCTCCAAAAGTGTTGTTTTTAACTCATCCGTGAGATGAGACGTTTGTTGTGTAAAGCGCTCGAGAAAGTCAGCAATGTCATTACGTTGCTCCTCGTCACAGCGAAAGGTTGGTAACTGAAGGGTTGGAAGGCGCAGAGACGGTGTGGCCTGATTCACGGCAAGTGGAACTGTGCCTGGTTGAGCTGCTGTGGCGGCGAGTTGTCCAACTTGAGAAGTTACATGATTCACGTTCTGTGTGAGGTCCTTTACGACGCTCATCAGCCCCGCTACAATTCCCGTGAGCTCTTCCACAGTGGACATTGCTGAAGAGCCTGGATTTTCCACCACATGTAGAGGGAACCAAAGATCAGAGTATAGGGAATAACTCAAAGCCTTTAATAGTTCTCACGGTGCGTGCTGTACTCTCTACCTCGTGCGTTTCCTAACCGGTTCTAACTGGTTCTGCTGAGTAACCGCGCGTCCTACTACAGGGGAAGGGGGGGGCAAGAGGGCACAATAATTTTTATACGGGGAGGCTCCTTGCAGGCTTTCAACACCTTACTCCTTTAAATATCATTCTGGGGTCTAATTGGTGACCCTTTCATTAAACTCTAGTAGAAATTCACACCTTTCTTACACCTTCGAACAGGTAAACGTCCTGAAAAACCACACCCAACTCGCTCGGGAACGCGACTTTTGCGAGATTTATTTATTTATTTATTTATTTATTTATTTATTTATTTATTTTCCCCGAACGAAGTGAGGGAAATAATCACGGCGCTAATGCAGCAAAATCGCATCATTTGAAGACTCCAAGCGTGTCGCCATCTCGAAATTTAATGTTCGTGTGTGTGTGTGTGGGGTACGACTCGTCCCCAGGGCCATCCGCGTCGAGCGACCACTGCGAGGTTACATCGGCAGCTTAACTGTAAACCGCCATTTTCTTAGTGACATGCGGTAGCTGTAAGAGTACGAACGGAAGTGATTTTGTACAATAAGATGCAGGTACAAGGCCAAACAGTTCGACGGACGGCTATAATTTGCCCGGATATTTTGCCGGTGTATGGGAGGCAAGCTTACTAGCCGTGAAACGGATTCTTAAAGGCACAACTGGTCGACCTGAACACAATCCCAGACGCCAGTATTGTGTTAAAACGCAGACACTTCTTCAGAAAGAAATAGCAAAATACAGTTGGTGGAAATTGAACAATCATTGTGGCAAATTTCACCTTTTACAATAACAGGAATGTAGTTTTCAGAATGCAAGTTTGACAAGATGACGACACACAATACAATGGAAAGTGGAATTTTCGTACTGTATGAGGACTGCTCTATACAGTGTACTTTGAAATCAATGAAGACGTAAACAATAGTGTTTTGGGTTTTGTTTCCTTTGCTGGAAAAGAGCTAAAGCTATGGCTTTCAGGAACCGGTGAGTTTTGAAAATTTACATCAATTAACGTACAACGCTTTTGTTAAATGAGGGTCGTGTTATCATTATGGTATTTCAACAATTGCCGTATATTTTGTCGTTTGATGCCCCGGGAACTGTGATGAAGGCCAAGTAGGATTATACTGTGATCTCTTCGCTAGTTTTCAAAGCTATTTCAGAGTGCCTTCATGCAAGATTGTGTCATCTGATTCCTGACATATTTGCATAATTTCACTGACAGTCTGACACATGCTGTGAAGTTTTGTCGCCGCGTTTGTTGGCACACTGTATTCAAGGATAAAATGTAACCGGGTTAAGATGCTTTTGCTTTTTGAAGGCTATTAAAGTAGAAAATATCCGGCCACTGCTTTCCAAATTAAACAATTACAGTCTATTGTATATTATTGTCTACTAGCGGGACCCCGTAAGATACTCGCTCAACACAATCGGACCTTGTATTATTTAGTGACCGGGTTTGCTCGCTCAATACAATCGGACCTTGTATTATTTAGTGACTTGATTTCTTTTTTCTGTCAAAGATTTTAAAATCGTAAAACGCAGTTTGAAAAGTTGTTGTGTTCAAAATTGAATCCCTGCCAAAATTCACACGGTCCCGAGACTTCGAAAGCGTGTAAACAAGCGACTCGCTTTGACGGCTCTAGATTTTGTCACACTCGAAGAAGCGTATTAAACTTATAAAGTAAAAAAAAAAAAGGAAAAAAAAAATTTCAGTGTCCAAGATCGGCTTTGTTGTCTCAGCGAATTTTGAAGTTCATCTTAGTGTCTACGAAAATTGCAGACTGTGCACGTTGTCTGAACTAAACCAGACTGCCGTGCGACAAAGATTTTTTTTAGCGGCCGACTGGTGACGTCGCTACACAGCCGTGGTTTGCAAAAAAATTTTTAAATAATCTCTGAACCGAAAATAAACAAGAATCCCGCTTTCCGAAAACCCACTACTGAGCGAGGGGATATCTGCGATTATCGTATTTCTAGTTATTTTATATATATATATATATATATATATATATATATATATATATATATATATATATATATATATATATATATATATATATATATATATATATATATATATATATATATATATATATTTTTTATTATATTTTTATTTTTATTATATATATATATATATTTTTTTTTTTTTTTTTTTTTTTTATTTATTTATTTATTTATTTATTTATTTTTTATTAAAAAAATGCTGTATCGGCATGTTTCTGTGTATAAGGGCCCGGTTGCACTAGGACCTTTAGTCCATAATAACTGATCATCGAGAGCAATATGACGGCTTCTTTAATGTTTGTGAGCAACGTGCTGACATATATTTCTGGTGACAAGCGCTGTTTTCTCTTCAAATGACGCAAATGTCGACATTAATGTGGTTAAAGTTACGAGTGCGACCGGAGCCTAACTTAGTATGAACGATGTTAATATAAGAAGAAACGGACTTCTTTTTTCACAAAACGAAGCATTCTATATTCCGTGATCAATGGGCGACTAGCTTGACTTCCTTCGTATTATAGGAATTTGTTGAAAGCTGTTAAATTATGTCAACGGCACCTTTGTCAACGGCTTAAGTTTTCGACATGCCCATTTTTCCATAGGTAGGCAAATGGTCTGACATACAGTCGAACCTCGCTATTTCGAACTCGGATAATTTGAAATCCCCGTTATTTCGAAGTCACGCCGAATCCCCGTAGATATATTTTTTCAGTCATTTACTATCGGCTATTTCGAACTTTTTTTTAATGTCCCGTGGGACTTCGAAATAGCGGGGTTCGACTGTATTACATTACCTTCAGATTAAAGACACGATTTTAACCAACTATGCCCAGAAAGTGCGCCAGGGAAGTATAAAGTGCGTGTAATCTACGTCTAACCCTTACACTAGGAACATGAAAGCTTTTTTACCATGATTACGTGGCAATGATAGATATAAGTAATACTCTTTGTGTATTTTTATCCATCTACACCAACAGAACACACAAGTGCGAGTGCATCATTCAGTGGTTGCAGGAAGCTCACAACAATTGTTACCGTGGTGAGTGTTTTTATTTATTGTTTATCTTTACGTTTAGCTCGATAAATCTTTTAAAATATGAAAAATGAATGAAAGTCGTACAAAGTTCATTATTGTGATGACTATCGCCAGATCAGAGATACGAATTATACAACAAAAAATGAAAATAGAAAGTTATCAAAATTATGAAGTCGTTCTGTTTTCTATAAAACCGGAATGGGAGTCCAGCAAGTTTCAAGCTCCTAAACATTCAAGTTGATGGCCATGGTAGAACAAAGAGTGTCGTGATAAAGTTTCAACCTTTGCTGTACACGGTTTAGTTTTCTGTTATTTTTGACCACAAATGTGCTAGGAAAATAACCTAATTTTCATTTTATTACTGTCTGTCTTGCTTATATCTAACTGAAGTCATTATCGTGGTCCCCAGACATATATAATATATGATGTATAAAATATGAAGCACACTGGAAAAGCCATTCTAGGAAAACTTAACTTCCAATGTTTCAGGGTAACAGTTTTTTTCCATTCTTAATACAATATATTGCAAAGTATGGCTTTCTTTTCAGTACAGTAAAAGATCACGAAGACGGAGAAATATTCATCTTTTTTGACTCCGGACCATTTTGTTTTAGATTAAGGCAAACAAAGTATATAAGCTAATTTTCAGAAATTCTTTTTCCAAAGCTAATAAATGCACTTTTAAGAAACACCCTCTGCTTAACGGCCACTCAACGAATGAAATTCCATACTTTATTGGGGGAGAGTAAATTTTAGCCAGTTACACGCACTGAAAAGTTCTCCTGAAATACCTCCTAATCACACCCTGGTTCAAAACTTGCTACTAATCACACACAAGCCGAGCCTAATGCAAATGACATGATCATTGTTTAAGCTCATTTGCATTAGGTTTGGCACGTGTGAAAAGCAACGTCTGAAACGGGCCTCAATCGCTTTTTGGAAATATCCTCCGCACTGATTACTTCCAAAACGGATCACGTTTATTTAATTCACTGATTTTTTTCACTACAAGACTGATCACCCAAGACTGGTCGCTCCCCGATTTATTTCGAAATACCGTGTAGCATGAACCGGCAGTTTAATTTCGCGGATTACTGATTTCTTGCATTTCGCGGGAAGAAATTTTGCGCGAACTTGGATTTCAGATTTTACTGTTGGGAACACATTTTCGCGTATCTCAGGCAAGTTTCTGTCCGGTATTCCACGTTCGGCACTGGTGCATAGCAACAAGGGATTTCACTGTTTCTTAAAACCTTGCATGTTCATTGATCTCTAATTTACAAAATGTCACCATTACAACTCAAAGCTACAGTATACGTAGCTACATGGTTGTCCTGAAAAACACGTAACATCAAGTGCTGGACGAATTTCATAAATAAATGGAATAAATTTTGGCTTATTCTATTTTGCGAAACGAAACGGAAATGATACGAAAATAAAAGAATCACTGAAACAATAACTGCTTGTGCTTTGTGGTGATGAGAAGAGTCCCTCCAGGAAAACGCGGTTGTGGTAAATCAGTTCTAAAGCGCGTTTCGCAAAATAGTAACTTTGAAAAATTGCTAATTTGCGAAACGGTAGATATAACTTCCTTTTAACATTGCAACCGAGTTATTTCGTAAAAAGGCGAGCACATCTCTGTGTAATCTTTCATTGTGCAACATGACATCCTATCTGATGTTAATTACCTCCAGTATTTCGACTTGTTTCGCAAAATAGTACTTCCGCCGCATTGAAACGGACTCAAACTGCGCTGTTTGAAGTTACAGGCCATTAGATTCCGGTTGGATCGAACTGTTCCCTATCCACTCTGTTACTAGTCAGTTCGGTGTATTTATCATACGAAATCCAATCTCATTTCGACTCGTTTTGCAAAATAGCAATTCCGCCGCAATAATTACTGCTTTGCGAAACGGCCTCAAACATTGTAACACAACTGCACAATCTGCACGTGAGTTTGATTGCATCACATGCTTACGCAATGTCTTCATTCAAACCACTTCCGGTCTTCAATTAACAGCTACTAACCTAATGCTAACATGTTGAGGGTCGCAAGGAAGTATTCTTAAAACATCAGATAGGATGTCATGTTGTACAATGAAAGATTACACAGAGATGTGCCCGCCTTTTCACGAAATAACTAGGTTGCAATGTTAAAAGAAAAGTTATATTTACCGTTTCGCAAATTAGCACTTTTCAAAGTTACTATTTTGCGAAACGCGCTTTAGAACTCATTTACCGCAACCGCGTTTTCCTGGAGGGACTCTTCTCATCGCCACAAAGCACAAGCAGTTATTGTTTCAGTGATTAATATATTTTTGTATCGTTTCGTTTTGTTTCGTTTCGCAAAATAGAATAAGCCGTAAATTTTCGCGGATTTTATTTTATTTATTTATTTATTTTTGCGGGAGTTTATTATGGCGGGATTTAATTTTCGCGAATCGTCAGGAAATTCGCGGAAATAAAATCCCGCGAAAAATTTATGCCACACGGTACAACACCCCACACCCTGTGTGATTGACATGTGTCGTGAGCGTCATCGTTCACAAAATGGAATTGATGATCAGGCGGAAGTTTTTTGGCAGAAAATATAAACGAAACTCTATCAGCCCAGTTCATGTGTCTGTATCCAAAGCGTCATTCTGCAATTGAAAGAAATTCGGGATAAACCTCTGCGAATGTGAGTAGTATTTTAGTTTGGCATGTAAAACCCTGACATGATATCAAAACATTTTTGTGCTTAAGTATCAAAATAATATACAAACGCGGCCAAGAAGGGCACAATTGGATGAACTCGCCTAACATGTATAACCTACTCGTTTCGACTCGAACATCTCCAAAATTTGACTGAATCGGCGACGACCACGTAAAAACTTTAGTTGATGTGCTTTTCTGACATTAAATAATACTAGAAGATTTTCCTGGTCACTGGAAATTTGCTAATCTTATTTGAACTATTTTGATTTTGATATTTAAATGCAGCTGGGGAGCGTTATTTTTTCTTGATTTTTATTCACGCTTCTTCTTATTACTAGAAATACGATAATCGCAGATACCACCTCGCTCTGCCATTGATGGGACTTTTACTTTGATACTCCCAACAAGAGTAGCCTTTGTTTTACCGAAATGTTGACTCAGTCTTTTCTTCGAAGTCAAGTGCTACACGCAAAAGAAGGAGAAAAAGAATGGTGTGTGTTATACATTTGCGTTGAAAAAAGAGTCGATTGCGTGACGAAGTACGTATTTCCCACGGTCGGCACGTCAAATTAATTCATACAGTCTGCCAAGCACGTTCTCAAAATTTAATACTCAAATTTTGAAGTTGGTCGGCCGTCGTAGTACGGGAAAAAAGAAACACTGATTTTCCAATTTTGAATTCATAGGCAGTACAATTAAATAGGCTTCCTGTGCAATTTGTTTTTACTCTGGACTGCATGCACCAGACTCAGGCATGCATGTTTAATGAGCTCGAATTGTTTTGTATGTGAACCCGCTCAAAACAGCATGATTTCTCCCAGAATCAAAGCAAAACTGAACGGTTTACTTGTAAGACAAACGAGACAGGAAGATATCCCGGAAATTGTAATATTTCGTAAATACATTGTGAAAGACCCCACGTGACTACAGTTTCCGCCGGAAGTAACACTAGCAACGCGTTTCTACCCAGAAGTAGAAGTAACGGCATTAGATCGAGAGGCAATGGATGACCTTCAGCTGATCATTCCATATCTTTGGTATGTGTGCGAATCTTAGACCCTGTTAATGTTCCTGTTGCTGTTTGATTATTCTGATCGATTTTTTTAGCCATTTTTGGTTGTACATATTTAAGCTGATTACGGATTAGCCCTTTTTCGTATATTTTAAGGTGGCTCCATAGGGTATTTCCCTGCACCTGCTCGTATTTAGTTTATGACACCAAAACCGTCATATTTTCATTTCATTGTATTCTTTCCTGATCAAATTTGCAGGGTAGATGTTTCGAAAGGTCTGTTGCGTATACGTCTTACTTTTGTCACTCTAGTGTGGTTTCTATGGAAACAATACGTCCTTGAAATAAAGGTCTTCTACCCCGTTTTCAAACTTTCTGCTCTATTTTCTCGAGTTTTCTTCGGTGAATTTTTCTGAAACTTTCAGTATGTTTAGAAATATGTATAAGGTAAACATAACTGTGAAAAAAAGTTGGGGTTAGAGGAGCGGATTCCGAGCTAATTGCCAATTTATGTTTTTTGCAAATAAAAAAAATTCTGCTCCTTAAATTTCCATTAAAATCAAATATTACAAAACCGGATATAACCGAATTCGTTTGCCTGCAAAATTTAAGACAGATTCACCGAAGGAAACTCGAGAAAAATGCAAAGGAAAACTTGATATTTTACGTGCGTATTGCGCCATCAAATGCAAAATAATGACTCGACAAGATCGACAAGTGCGCATGCGTTAGCCGTAATGTGTGTTGTAAACACGAGGAGAAAGCGGTGATCGCACGCCTGCAAGTACAGCAAGTTTTCTTGGTGCGAAGCTAAAAGGAAACACCATGCAATTCCTGAATTTCTGTCTTGAGAAGCTCGTACTGGATATGTCAGCCACGAATTATGCTGTGCGAACTACTGTTAGCGAAGTCTCGAACAATTTGAGGGTGATAGCTGTTCAACAACTCAATCGATCCTTTTCAATACAAAGCCGTGAAGACAGTTCGAAAGTCGTCAGTTCAAGCCGTCGAATGCTAGTCCACTAGCTCCCAACAAGTTTGTTGGCAGTTGTGTCCCGTCAAGTTCATTCATACTTATTCAGTACAGTTCGTGAATGTTTAGTTTTGCGACTGCTCACCTGAGATAATATGCCACAGACTGACACACGGGATCAAACTCTGCAGGTTAGTAGGATTTGCAAAGCTTCATAACAACGTCAATAATTTCTGTCTAAGTTTGCTTACTTCCAAGAATTGCTGTCAGTGTTGTGACTAGGCCGAATGTACTGGTTTGTCCATTGCAACTGATGATTGCCGAAATGACCGTTAGAGTCGCGTTTGTGACGGCTGTTCATTTCAAAGTCAAACAGAATAAAATCTGAATTGTAGAACTTCTTCATCGTTGTGTTGCTTGTTTAGTTATTGGCCTGACAGGATGTGCAGAAACAATACTTTCAAACTAATTCAGTAGAGTTATATACATTCGAAGGTAAAGTGATAAAGATCGACGATCAAGTAAAGCCGGCGTGTACTTAGTTTGATTGAAAGGCTTTCAAGTTTGCTTTCTTCGTGACTCGAAGAACCGTGCACGCATCGTAAACTGTTTTTACTCCGAGATTTTAGGATTTCCTGTTAAATTCAGATTTCCTCCAGAGAATTACGAAAGTCGGGTTTTTATTTCATTGTGATTTTGGTGCCCACGCGAAATTGCGTCTGAAAACCCTATGGAGCCACCTTAAAGCTGATTGCCAAATGGCAACAATAAGTCACACTTTTAATGGAACGTGGTTCGGTTTGTTTTCTTGTTCAAATGGCCGACCTTGGTAAATAGTTCTGACTACTCAAATGGGTAAATATATTTTGATATATTATATTTTAAAAGTCCCTTAAGAACCTGATTACACGAGAACCGGCTGTGAGATACCGCGATCCCGGCTAACCGGGCTGACTTTTTCCCATGTAATCGTACGGGCCAGCAAGGGATTTCGCTTCACAGAAAAATGACCCAACAAATGGAAAAATAGGTCACATTTCAAATGTAATTCGTTTTGTTTCATGTTCAAATGCATGTTCTGTTCTGTTCTGTTCTGCACAGTTGCATATAATCTCCTTTGCTGCATTGTCCAGTGTTTAATGCCCTAAGAATAAACGGTAAAAGAAAAAATTATATTCCACCATTCCACATTATAGTGTTTGGGGGTATATTCCGCCTTTCCGCATTTTAGTGTTTGGGAGTATATTCCGCCATTCCGCCGTTCCGCCCTTCCCATTTTAGGGTCACCCTTCAAGACTCCAAGTTCCAATTGCTCTGAGCGAATACAGTAGCCGAAACTGGCGACAGAAGCGTATTAAAACAGTACTTCGAGGGAAAATGATCAGCATACAGATTTTAATACATTCTTGAGGTGATCAAGTTACAAGATACGGGTAGAATATATTTGTCACGGTGATTGTTCGATTTCCACTGACTAACCTTTGTTGCTTGTCCTTTCTGAGTAAGTATTTGAGTTTAACACAAAACGGCGTCGGAAGCTCCCGATTTGCTTTCAAGCGCTGTTCCCTTTGCGGAGCTGTTTCTTCGGCACGCTTCCGTTCATGATGCTGTCGGTTATAACATGTTTGTCGTCTTTTCTCTAGACGCTGTTCGATCGTTTCACGATTTCGCCTTGCCCGTGCCTGTTCCCTTCTCTTTTACACACATCCCTTTATTGCGATTGCGATTGTTCAATAATAAATTAAATTACAGGAATAGAGCCAAAGCCAGAGGCTTATGTGGCATAGGCTGGGTGGAAATTACAAAGTGACAGATTATCTATTGTGGGGCAGTGGAAAGAATCGAAAATAATTAATTTCATAAAAATAATGAGTAATAAAAAATAAAAATTCATACAAAAATAAATAAATTTGGTTATACACGATAATACAGTACTATTACATACAAGTAGGATCCATAACTGCAGGTTATCACAGTAAGAAAATATGACTTTTTTATCCAGTAAGGATCGCAAATAATTAATTATTATAAAGATTTATACGAGTAAGTAAATAAGTTTAGTTTTACTGGCAATAATACAGGGTACTACAGAATATACAAGTAAGATCTATTGCTAGGTTGTCACATTCATACAAATAAATGAATAAATAAACAAGTGTTGTCGCGTGAAAACGCGACAGATGCTGGGATTCAAGTTTGCTGTGGGAAGTGTCCGCACGCACCATAAGAATTATTGAATATTCAATTTTCTCTTTCATTTTCTTACCCGAAAAAATATCATACAGTATAGGGAACTTGGCTTTCGATTTACTCAAATGAACCGGATTAAACTATAAGTTATAATACAACACTCGTACATTTGCTTCAAAAGGATGAGAATCTACATTTTGAGTTTGGGAGTATGCGTGACTTATCTCATTTCATGCATAATTGATTTTGACAGTTTGACTTCAAACATTTGTTTCTAATCACAGGCCACGATTAATCTAGCCTGCGTTTCATTACTTACCTGTCTTGCGTCTTCTAAATTGCGTTTCTTCTACCAGGCTTTCTAAATTTCCAGTCGGCCTGTTTCATTTCAGAGCTATTATCACCGCGGTTTTGATGAATTCACGGTTGTTTGACGAGCGTATGTTAAAGCTGAAAAACCCAGCCGGGAGCCACTTCAGCTTGTCGAAATGGTATCGTTTGATTATGTTTGCTTTTCTTTGCTTAGTTTTAACCAGCTGGACGAAGAAAAATGCGAAAGTGAATATAATGAACAAAAACCGCAAGAGCACAAGTATATGTCAACAAAAATTTCACGTTTACATACTTTGAAACTCAGCCAAGAAAAGAAGGCTTCCACACCGCTTGCACGTGAACATTATCCAATCAAAATATAGTATTTTTGCCTACACGTCAATCAAACTTCGAAATCCTAGAGGGGGGACTTCTTTTACCAATTGTCATGATACCTACGCTGTGGTTTTCGGGTGAAAACAATTATATGCTGTGCCCTTAGGCCCAGCATAATAAGTTTAGTTACACTGACGATAATACATGCAGGATACTATTACAAGTAGGATCTATTGTTAGGTTGTCACAGTAAGAAAATATGACTTCAACAATTTTTTGTGGTTGTGTTGTTTTAGAGACTGACGAAGGGATAAAGGTATTGAATTCCAGACATGGGGACCTTGTGATCTGATAGCAAATTTATATCTCAGAAAGTCGTAGTGAAGGTCGTTTTTGTGTCTAGTGTTGTGGTCATGGTATTCGAGGTTAAGTCTGAGGAATGAGGAATAAGGATGAGAAAAGACAAAGCTTGAAATCTGGAATTTATAGATAATGAAAAAAGTTAGTATGTTAAGTTTATTAAACAAAGGTTGTGAGTGAGCATAATTTGAGGAGTGAGTGATAATTCGAATGACTTTTTTTTTGTAGGATGAAGAGAGGTTGAACATGTGTAGAGTAGGTTGATGCCCAAATTAGATTACAATATTGCAAATATGGTAAGACAAGTGAATTATAGAGAGTTCTGAGAGTTATACAATCGAAGAATTGACGGCATTTATTGATGACACCTATTGCTTTAGAAATCTTAGTTTTTATAATTTGGATGTGGTGTGTCCAGGACAAATTTTGATGTAATGTAATTCCAAGAAACTTGGTGTGCTCAATCCTATTGATGTTAAGTCCATTTATGTGAAGGTGAATATCATTAAAATTAATTCTTTTCCTAGATGGGTGAAATAGAACATACTTGGTTTTGGTAGGATGAAGGGTTAATTTGTTAGCTGTTAGCCAAGATGCAAGATGCTTAAGTTCAGTATTAATAATAGCCATGAGAGATTTTATGTCCTTGTGTTTGGCAAATAAATTTGTGTCATCAGCAAGGAGGATAAAAGCTAGGTAACTGGAGCAGTTGAAAATGTCATTTATGTATATTAGGAATAAAAGTGGTCCTAACACTGATCCTTGGGGGACCCCACAGTTTATTTTCTTGTATGATGATTTAGTGTTATTTAAGTCAACATACTGCTGTCTGTTGCTTAGATAGCTCTTTATCAAGATTAGGGGTATTCCTCTAAAGCCATAGAATTCAAGTTTATCTAATAGAATTTGGTGATTAATTGTGTCAAATGCTTTCTTGAGATCAATAAAAATGCCTATTGTGATTTCATTGTTTTCAAATGCTTGGAAGATTTGGTCCACCAATTCCAGGACAGCCATCCATGTGGAGTGTTTTTTTTTTCTAAAACCGTATTGGTGATTGTTGAGAATATTAAATTTGGTAAGGAAGGCAGACATTCTGGAATATACAATTTTTTCTAAGACTTTTGAGAAGCATGGTAGGATTGATATAGGTTTATAGTTAGAAAAATTAGATTTATCGTCATTCTTATAGATGGGTATTACTTTTGCAATTTTTAGGTAATCAGGAAATTCACCCATACACATGGACATGTTAACGATTATAGAGAGGGGGTATGAGAGAAGGTCAATTGTTGCTTTAATAGGTAATATATTAATGCCATCCCAACCCTCCTGCTATTTTTCAATGATGAAACTATTGTGCAGACTTCATCCTATGTAGTGGGGGTGAGGAAGAAGTTATTATTGTAGGTTCCTGTCAAGTGTTCTTTATAATTAATGTTAGTTTGGGGAATGTTTTTAGCTAAGGATGGCCCAACATTTACAAAAAAATTGTTAAATTTGTGTGCTATTTGTTCTAAATTGGAGTATTTGCCATCCGAATCTTGCATGACCATTGGTTTCTTGCTAGACTGTTTTTTTAGATATAACCGACTTAATCACCGACCAGGTTTCTCTAAAGGATGAGCTAATTGAGGTTAGTTTGTTATGATAATATTGTTTTCTAGCTATTTTAATTAATTTGTTATACTTATTACGGAATTTGTTGTAGTTATCTTTGTTTTCTTGTGTTAGAGCAAGTTTGAATTGTTTGTAAAGGGAATTCTTCCTCCTACATGAAGCGAGGAGACCAGGGGTGAACCATGGTTTGGAATGGTTTCGACTGTCTAGTGGTTTAGTTACTTTAACGGGAAAGCATTGGTTATATATTGGAGATATATTATCTAAGAATTGATTATAGGCCTTACTTGGTGAAGTAACCTCTATGACAGGGTTCCAATCTGTGTCTATTAGTATCGAGCGAAAATTCTGGATGTTTGATGTTGATATAACACGTGTGCGAATTGATTGGGGTTGTATATCAGAAGTAAGTTTAAGGTTAGTTACCTGAAATATAGGGAGATGGTCAGTTATGTCAGTATAACATATACCACTTGTTAATTCATAGTCCAAGTTATTTGTGAAGATGTTATCAATGAGAGTAGCAGAGTGGTCTGTGATCCTAATGGGTTTTGATATGAGAGGGTAAAAACTGTTGGTATTCATTAGGTCCATGAATTCTTTTGTGGGTTTATGACTGTCATTATTGAGAATGTTAATATTAAAATCTCCCATTAGATAGGTTAATTTGTTTTCAAAGCTAATTTTTGATAGAACAGAGTCAATGCCTTCATTAAATTTTTCAATACTCACATTAGGTGGCTTATATATGCAACCTATAACAATATTTTTACTTTTAGGTTGGATGATTTCTGTAAATATAGATTCATATATTGAATCATCTTTAGATTGGAGGTCAGGGCGGATTTTTAAATTATACTGTGAATTGATGTATAGACCTACACCCCCACCATGCTTATGGTCTCTGGTATTAGAAAGAAAATTGAATCCTGGTAAATTATAAATGTCTTCATTATGTTCGTGTAACCATGTTTCAGAAATACCAATGGCAGAGAAGGTAATTTTAAGAGAAGATAGGTATTCCATTAAGTCGTCTGAGTGTTTTTTTAAGATTCTGATATTTAGGTGAAATAAGGAGAAGGAATCATTTTGTATGCTGAGCAATTTGTTAAATACTATGGAAGTAAAATAAGTACAATTAGAAAGAATGTTGGAGTTGCTAACAAACATGTTAGTGTCAGGATTAAGATCAGAGTTTAGTAGCAGGTGACAAGTGTCAGAATCTTCAAGAAAGGGGTTAAAATATTTGTCGTTGATAGTTGTAATGTCAAAGTGGGGCTCAAATATATGCTGTATGTCATAGATAGCAAAGTAATAGTCTGTATCATTGACTATATGGTTAAATGGAAAAATAGTTGATGTACATGCTAGGCAGAACCAAGGTCCACAGGTGGTTGTAGAGAGGATAGTGTATTCATTGTAGGAACGTCTAGCACATTTTAGGTGTGACCATTGGTGACAGATAGAACAAAGCATAGCATGATGGTTTTCGTTTACATGATGATGGCAACGGAACTTGGGTTAACATTGGGCATACTTGAAACAATATTAATTACCTAAATATTAACATTACAGAGTAAGGGAAAAAAATTAATAATTATTTCAAATTTACAAGATACTATATCTTAAAACAGTATTACTTATCTAAGAATTAATATTTTTAAATAAAGGAACACAACAAATGTTTTAAACTTACAATATACAGGGGCTGAACATGAAAGACAAGAGGTGATAAGTTGTACGTGGAGCAAAAAAGTCAGTACTTATCAAGCAGTCGCTTGCAGTCTTTTAGCGTCGAACACCTTTCAATGACTGTTTGGCTCGTGGCAGGCCTGAAGAAGATAGTCCCGTCATTGGTCCAGACTTTGGAAATCTTTCCTTGAGCAGACTCACGGAGATATTTTAGGATGTCACGTCTTTGCTGGGTCAGATCTTCTTGCATCGTGAATGGCCGCTTCTTCTCTTTCAGTACGCGCCGTTTCCTTAATATGGAAACCTTGGTGTTGTGCTTTGTAAGACGTACCATTATGGATCTGGGTTTGTTCATTCTTTTTCCAATTCGGTGTGACCTGCTAATGTCATTCGCAATGATCTCCAGATCAAGTTCATCTTTGAAGAACTTAATGGCAAGGTCATCTGTAGAGGCATCAGAGGAGTCAGTTAAGAAGATGAAGATTAAGATGAAGATGAGCTTCACGAGACCGTTCTGTTTCAAGTTTTCCAGTTTTCAAATTCATTTTTGTGAACGCAGTTACGTACAATTATTGCTTTGTTCAAATCTTTTTATAACATAGTCGCGATATAAGCCACGTTCTGATTGGTCGAAGAGCGTGCTCCATAACTTTATCGTGCACGCCCGTGCTTAATAATATGACGTGAGCAAATGCCGCTTCCTTTCGACTTTTTCCAGCTTTCCTCGTTTATAAATTAACAGAAGCTTTACAACTAAGAAGAAAATAGCTTTATTTTCCGAAGAAATTTGTACTACATGAAGTCAAACCGGCACCCAAAGGAAATCAGTAATCAAGTCTTAAAAATTCTTTATTTCAACGGTCGGCACAGAAAATTGTATGAATCAAAACTCACCTATTTCTCGACGGCTTAATTCTCATGAACAGTGAAATTCATCAAAGCAAAGATAAATATCCGTCAAGCCTTCAATGGCCTTGAAATGAAACGGCGTTCATTCATTCCGAAAGCCGCTTTATGTACTTGCAGTGTTTACAGTACAGTTTGCTGGCAGCTCGAATAACAAACAAGTCCGCTCGGCAAACATATCTATCTCTTTCGCTCATGGTGATTGTTCACATTCTTCGACGGATCACTTTGCTTTTCCAGACCCGCATTGTCTGCCATAGTTCATGGTGAATCTCACGTTGTTTTGAAGCGGCGACTTGAATTCCTGGGTTCATCTTCAACAATGTACCGTTCAAAACATTTACATCGTCACAAATTCTAAAGTCACCGCAGGCTGCTGGCTTTCACCACGCCAGGTTAACAGTACTTTCAGTGTTTTCGTCGATTGAATGACATCTTTTTCATCGACTCTCATCACCTTTTAGCTGGCAGAAATGTTAGTAAAGTTGTGGCATGTTTTCAATCAGCCAATGGGAGAGTTTGTTTTGCCTTTTACGCGTCGAAAGAGAATTTTGCATTCAATCAGAAATGAAATTTGTTTTCGCTCGTAATTTCGTGTGCCTGTGTTATAAAAGAATTGGTTCATGCTTTTAGCTGTGCGTCTATCGAGTTATGGATGCACTTGGGAAGCTGGGAGAGCACTCGTGAAGCTAGAGTTGCTCTCGGCTACGCCTCGAGCAACTCTTACGCTTCTCTCGTGCTCTCCCAACTTCCCGCGTGCATCCATAACTCGATAGACGCACGCTAAGCATAAACCAATTCTTAATTCGAGTGTCAGTAAAAACACTTATTACGTCATTGCCTTAGGCACCTGGCCTAAAACGTCGTACGACAGACTGACATACGAACATTAAATTTCGAGATGGCGACCCGCTTGGAGTCTTCAAATAAGGCGATTATGCTGCATTATCGTTGTGATTGTTACCCTCGCTTCGCTCGGGGATTATTATTCTTTTCTTCCTTATTTCGCAAATGGCCAAAACTTGATTTAGCCGAGTTCGCAGAAAGTGCAATGAGTTATTTTAGGCGTGATTCAACATTAATCTTTCGAAAGCAAACCCAAAGTCCTCGAAGGGTTTCCCCCTCATGGAGGTTGCGCATTTGGCGCACACAAATTACTGACAGAACAATTGCTATTTTGGGTGTGATGCAACATCACTGTCTCGAAAGCAAACCATAAGTTCTCAAAGGGTTTCCCCCTGATGGCGGTCGCAAAACTTCCTATAAAAATCGCGGGGGTGGGGGGGGGGGGGGGGGGCACAGTAAGATTTTTACGTGGAGGCTCTGCCCCAGCTTTCAACCCCTTACCCCTTTAAACAGCATTTTGGGGTCGAAATGGTGACCTTTTCATTTACCTCTAGTGGAAATTCACACCCTTTTAACGCCTGCGAACAGGTAAACGTCTAGAAAACCCGCATGAATCTCGCGCGGGAACGTGACTTTTGCGAGTTTCTCTCGGCTCTTTTCTTAAAAATCCTGTATCAACATGTGTCTGTGTATAACTTAGTCTGAACGATGTGAATATGTGGAGCGAAGTATTATATTTTCTGTGATCAATGGGCGAATGGTCTGACTTCCTTTATATTATAGGCACTTGTCTATGAGGTGTTGAATTATGTGAACGGTACCTTTGTCAACGGACTAAGTTTTCGACGTGCCCATTTTTCGATATGTAGGCAAAAGGTCTGAAAAATTACCTTATACCTCTAGAATCAAAACACGAATCAACCAACTATGCACAGAAAGTGCAACATGGTTGTTTCAAGTATAAGAAAACTACGTCTAACCCTCGCACTAGGAACAAGAAAATATTACCATGATTACGTGGCATTTATGGATATAGTAAATTCTTTATATATATTTTTTTTTTCTATCTGCACCAACAGAACACACCGGTCGAGCACACAACGTGCCACTAAGTGCATTATTCAGTGGTTACAGGAAGCTCACAACAATTATTATCGTGGTGAGTATTCTTATTCATTGTTTATTTTCACGTTTGGTTCAACAGATCTTTGAAAAGTAATATGAAAAATTAATGAATGTCGTACAAAGTTCATTATTAAGATGGCTATCGCTAAGATAAAAATAGATAACAAAATGTAAAAATAAAAAATCTAAATCTAAATTTTGAAGTCGATCCGTCTATAAAAAACCGAAATAAGAATTCAGTAAGTTTCGAGCTCCTAAAAGAGTTGATGGGCATGCAAGTACAAAGAGGTTCTTGATAAAGTTACAACTTTTACAGTAAACGTTCAGTTTTCTCGTTTTTTGACCACATTTGCATGTTCTAGGAAAATAGACTAGTTTTCAATCTATTATTCCTGTCTTGTTTATACCTATCTGAAGTCATAAAACAAACTCGCAAGTAAGCTCACAAACATATAATTTCAACAAAGACAGATAAAAAGCCGTTTAATGAACTTTAAAGAGCATGTCTCAACCATGATCCTTCGCGCGCTCTGGCGCTATTTTCGATTTCACGGAAATTGGGTTTTTCAAGTGTTTGATGACAATCCGATTGAATCCTCTTCCATCAATCAGCCGATCAATGAATAATCAAGCTAATCTTTCAGCTAAATAGTTCTATAATCTTTCTACCCATTTTTTGGATTCGTTTTGTATTTTGTACCGAGGTTTTTTCAATGTATAATGTTCACCGATCAACCGGCGGCCAAACAGCCGCGGAGAGGCAGGCCATCAAGAGGCGAAAACATACACCAAAGGGAAGGAAGGAAGCCACGGGATGGAAAGAACAAACTCACGGGAGGTTCGCTGGACTCTTATTTCATCAATTAAGCGCCATCTCGGATGTTGAAGCTTGCGACCAGGTGCTGCTGTCGACTGCATGCTTAATACATATATCGCGGCCTTCAAAGGTCAGAGTGGATTTGTGTCTAGTTTCTTGACTCAGCGTGTGGACATATAAGTGCTTCTAGTTATTTTCATTATTTCCGTGGTTGTTTTCGCTGTTTGTGATGAACCTCAAAATACGTCTGCCAGAAGAACCCCCTCAACGCAAAAGTTGTCATTTACCGACAGGACACAAGACTGACAGAGATACACAGGAAAATCTTTCGGATGAGCCTCCAGTAAGGTTCAGAAATGGAAATTCATCTTGCAAATCAGCCGAGGTTATGGATGTGATTTCCAAAGTAGTTTTTGTCGTCCGATCTTTGATATAGAATTTCGGTTGGAAATGCGCTAATTAGACATTCAGAATCAAAGGCACATCTTTTCGGCTCAGCTCAGTCAAAGTCAACACAGAAAAATTACCTGAAATTCAGGTCCAGTGGTTCAAGATTTATCTTTCAAATCAACCGAGGTTTTAAATGTCATTTTGAAAGCTGTTTTCACGTGTTTAGACATAAAATTGCCATTTGAAATGCGCTAATCAAATATTCATAATCGCGCGTGTGAAAATGTCTAGACCACAACTTTTGATAACAATATTAGACGCGCGCAGTTAGTTGCAGGAAATACGGTGTCTTCGCTGTGCAATGCTTCAGACCCGACAATTGACCACAGATAAAACGACGATTGCCATTACTTTCTTCAGGGAAATCGTCCGCTTTCAGTGCAATGAAGCTGTACAAAGAGTGTTGACGTCACACGCCAAATGTAAACAATAATATACGCGCGCGAAGGATCATGGTTGAGACAGGCTCTTTAACTGAGAATGAGTGGCGTGTTATTTCAGACTCTGCAATCAGTTATAGCGTAAAAACGATTACCTAAAGCAATTATGAGGAAAATTATGGAAGTATTTCTTTTTGGACGTCAGTTCGAGGGACCAACCATAAAATTGTTATTGTTCTAACCCGATAAGGGAGCTGTTATTATATTTTTCGTAGTGGGGCAAGTGGGAGGGGGCAGGGGCACTCAATTTTAGTGATCATTGAGTTATGTGGAGAGCGAGTGAGAAAGAGGGGGGAACCCCCTAAAGATTGCCTTTCGCGGCTCAGCCTGGGCTCAGTCGATGTTTCGGCGCCCCCGATCCTCCTCACATTTTCATAAGGGCCGAGGATTGGATAGGTATATATGGTACGTTTTTTTTTATGAGGCTCAACCGGACGAGAAAATACCTGGCCCAAATGAGCAAATACGCGATGTCATAAATAATCGATTACTTGGGCGTGGGGTCTCTGCCGTAAATTGCATCGATGCGGGTGAGAAATACTTCAGTAGCGCACAATTGCATGAATTCGAATAGGCATTGTAAATCCGCTAATTGCGACTACAGGTTTCACTGAGAGGGGCGGATTTAATGAAGCAGTGTACTCTTACGGCAATATCTGCTAGTCAAAATCAATAATATTCGCAGCACAAGTCAACGAAACACAGGCGTTAAACATATACGAAAATTACGGCCTGATTTTTATTCTCAAAAAGGCAGGAAAAGACTTTTTAAAGAACGTCATTAAAAAATCTTCTTTAGTGCAAATTTCTGGCAGAAAAACTGGTGAAGAAAACCGCAGATTTCATGAGCAAATGTTGAGATTGAGAAATTTTGACGATTTTATTGATTTTAAAATCTTATGGATCCAAGGACGACATGAGCCTAATGACGTCAGTTCCTCTGGGTGATTTTATCTGATTCCAAAGACTGACCCAATATGTACCCAATCAGATTTTCCAGTTATGCATCAAAAAACATAAAACCGACTTTTTTACACGAACATTATAGAATAGAAATCTTTATTTAGACACGGAATGACCGTCAATACAGAGATTGGTTTACATGTCAGACGTGTAAAATATTTTTGATTAATATGAGTATATTGTAGAATTACAATAAAATTTCATTAAATAGTAAAAAACATGAGTGAAAGAATTAATCAGATGGCAGACAATGGCGATGAAGTGACCTCTTGAAAGATGCCAAAGATTCTGCAGATCTGATTTCAGGTCTGACGGCAGTTCATTCCATAGTACCGCCCCGCTATATCCAAAGCTTTTCCTGAGGGAGTCATTTCGCAGTTTAGGGAGCAAAAAGTGAAATATTTCAAAACGTCGGACGGAAAACTCTAGGTCCCTAAGAATCTCCAAACGCCCAGACAATTAGCTGTAAATAATAATAATAATAATAATAATAATAATAATAATAATAGTAATAATAAATCTCAATTTTAAAAGAAGTTATTGAAGTAAATTGTCAATAACTGACGAACAACATAATCTTGCCTGCTTGACAAATCAACACCAAACTTGACTAATCATATAAACGTTCTAAGGCGTGATCTTTCAAATTAAAATAAAATCAAACACTCGAAAAAGTATTCGTCCTTACAGGGATATTACGAAGATATCACGAAGTTCTTCGCTAAAAAGGACGAAAACCACTAATGGAGAAACTGCTTCCTCTCGCCAACTCCTTAGAGTTCGCCGAGCAAACTAGGAACAAACAATCAAAAATACAAACTCACAACACAATCAGTTTTCGTTACTGTTCTACCGTACGGTACAAAGATGCTATACAACATTCACAACTGTACCTTGCAATCGCAAAAGAAATTGGAGACAAAAATGGGGAAGGAACAGCTTATGGTAACCTTGGTGTTTCCTATCACTATCTCGGCCAATACGACAAGGCTATTGAATATCAGAAAATGCACCTTACTATCGCAAAAGAAATTGGAGACAAACATGGAGAAGGAATAGCTTATGGAAACCTTGGTGTTTCCTATGACTATCTCGGCCAATACGACAAGGCTATTGCATATCAGAAAATGTGCCTTACTATCGCAAAAGAGATTGGAGACAAAAATGAAGAAGGAAGAGCTTATGGCAACCTTGGTCTTTCCTATCACTCTCTCGGCCAATACGACAAGGCCATTGAATATCAGAAAATGCGCCTTACTATCTCAAAAGAAATTGGAAACAAAGCTGAAGAAAGAAAAGCTTATGGCAACCTTGGTGTTTCCTATGAATCTCTTGGCCAGTACGAAAAAGCTATTGAATATCACAAAATGTGCCTTACTATCGCAAAAGAGATTGGAGACAAAAATGGAGAAGGAACAGCTTATGACAACCTTGGTGCTTCCTATCACTATCTCGGTCAATACGACAAGGCTATTGAATATTACAAAATGTGCCTTACTATCGCAAAAGAGATTGAAGACAAAAATGGAGAAGGAACAGTTTATGGCAACCTTGGTGTTTCCTATCGCTATCTCGGCCAATACGAAAAGGCTATTGAATATCAGAAAATGTGCCTTACTATCGCAAAAGAGATTGGAAACAAAGATGGAGAAAGAAAAGCTTATGACAACCTTGGTGTTTCCTATGAATCTCTTGGCCAGTACGAAAAAGCTATTGAATATCACAAAATGTGCCTTACTATCGCAAAAGTGATTGGAGACAAAAATGGAGAAGGAACAGCTTATGGCAACCTGAGTGTTTCCAATGATTCTCTTGGCCAGTACGAAAAAGCTATTGAATATCACAAAATGTGCCTTACTATCGCAAAAGAGATTGGAGACAAAAATGGAGAAGGAAGAGCTTATGGCTACCTAGGTGTTTCCTATCACTCTCTCGGCCAATACGACAAGGCTATTGAATATCAGAAAATGCGCCTTACTATCGCAAAAGAGATTGGAAACAAAGTTGCAGAAGGAATAGCTTATGGCAACCTTGGTGTTTTCTACGAATCTCTTTGCCAGTACGAAAAAGCTATTGAATATCAGAAAATGTGCCTTACTATCGCAAAAGAGATTGGAGACAAAAATGGAGAAGGAAGAGCTTATGGCAACCTTGGTACTTCCTATCACCATCTCGGCCAATACGAGAAGGCTATTGAATATCAGAAAATGCGCCTTACTATCGCAAAAGAGATTGGAAACAAAGATGGAGAAGGAAAAGCTTATGGCAACCTTGGTGTTTCCTATGAATCTCTTGGCCAGTGCGAAAAAGCTATTGAATATCAGAAAATGTGCCTTACTATCGCAAAAGAGATTGGAGATAAAAATGGAGAAGGAACAGCTTATGGCAACCATGGTGCTTCCTATCACCATCTCGGCCAATACGACAAGGCTATTGAATATCAGAAAATGCGCCTTACTATCGCAACAGAGATTGGAGACAAAGTTGGAGAAGGAATAGCTTATGGCAACCTTGGTGTTTCCTATGAATCTCTTTGCCAGTACGAAAAAGCTATTGAATATCAGAAAATGTGCCTTACTATCGCAAAAGAGATTGGAGACAAAAATGGAGAAGGAAGAGCTTATGGCAACCTTGGTACTTCCTATCACCATCTCGGCCAATACGAGAAGGCTATTGAATGTCAGAAAATGCGCCTTACTATCGCAAAAGAGATTGGAAACAAAGATGGAGAAGGAAAAGCTTATGGCAACCTTGGTGTTTCCTATGAATCTCTTGGCCGGTGCGAAAAAGCTATTGAATATCAGAAAATGTGCCTTACTATCGCAAAAGAGATTGGAAACAAACATGGAGAAGGGATAGCTTATGGCAACCTTGGTGTTTCCTATGAATCTCTTGGTCAGTACGAAAAAGCTATTGAATATAACAAAATGTGCCTTACTATCGCAAAAGAGATTGGAGACAAACATGGAGAAGGAATAGCTTATGGAAACCTTGGTGTTTCCTATGACTATCTCGGCCAATACGACAAGGCTATTGCATATCAGAAAATGTGCCTTACTATCGCAAAAGAGATTGGAGATAAAAATGGAGAAGGAACAGTTTATGGCAACCTTGGTGCTTCTCATTTCTATTTCGGCCAATACAACAAGGCTATTGAATATCACAAAATGTGCCTTACTATCGCAAAAGAGATTGGAAACAAAAATGGAGAAGGAAGAGCCTATGGCAACCTTGGTGCTTCCTATCACTATCTCGGCCAATACGACAAGGCTACTGAATATCACAAAATGTGCCTTACTATCGCAAAAGAGATTGGAAACAAACATGGAGAAGGGATAGCTTATGGCAACCTTGGTGTTTCCTATGAATCTCTTGGTCAGTACGAAAAAGCTATTGAATATAACAAAATGTGCCTTACTATCGCAAAAGAGATTGGAGACAAACATGGAGAAGGAACAGCTTATGGCAACCTTGGTGCTTCCTATGAAGATCTCAGCCAATACGACAAGGCTATTGAATATCAGAAAATGTGCCTTACTATCGCAAAAGAGATTGGAGACAAAATTGGAGAAGGAAGAGCTTATGGCAACCTTGGTGTTTCCTATGATTATCTTGGCCAGTACGAAAAGGGTATTGAATATCAGAAAATGTGCCTTACTATCGCAAAAGAGATTGGAGACAAAATTGGAGAAGGAAGAGCTTATGGCAACCTTGGTGCTTCCTATCACTCTCTCGGCCAATACGACAAGGCTATTGAATATCACAAAATGTGTCTTATTATCGCAGAGGAGATTGGAGACAAATATGGAGAAGGAACAGCTTATGGCAACCTTGGTGTTTCCTGTGAATATCTTGGCCAGTACGAAAAGGCTATTGAGTATCAGAAAATGTGCCTTACTATTGCAAAAGAGATTGGAAACAAAAATGGAGAAGGAAGAGCTTATGGCAACCTTGGTGTTTCCTATTTTTATCTCGACCAATGCGACAAAGCTATTGAATATCACAAAATGTGCCTTACTATCGCAAACGAGATTGGAGACAAAGGTGGAGAAGGAACAGCCTATGCAAACCTTGGTGCTTCCTATTACTCTATCGATCTTTATGGCGATGCTGAAAGCAGTTTTACAAAAAGCGTAAAGTGCTACTTTAAAGTGCTGGAAGCTGTGCCTAGTTGGGATAAATATAAAGTTATTTTCATCGAGAAATTTGTGGAGACGTACAAAAGTTTGATTAAATCCCTTCTGTGTCAAAAGAAAGAGGGCGAGGCTCTCATTGCTGCTGAAAACGGACGTTCAAGAGCTTTAGTTGACCTGATGTCCACCAATCCCTCCAATTGTGAATCCAAGATTAAAGACCTCTATGAAACCCGTAAGGTGGTCAAGGCCCTGGAGAGTACAGTTCTCTTCTTTGCGTTACTTAGCCGTCATATTTGTACTTGGGTCATTCAGCCAAATGCAGATGTTTTGTTTCATCACAAAACTTGTACTGAGGATTTGGATACTCTTATTAGTAAGGCATTAGAGTCGATACAACCAAATAAGAATGCCAGATGCGAAGATCGCTCACTATCGTTTCTTCACCCAAAAGAATTGTCAAGATCCCTTAAGAAGAAACCAGAATTGGTACTAGCTCGTGCCGCCAAGCCTGTCTATTGGACAATTCAAGAATTAATATCATCTCAGCCCAGGTACCCACATTTCGCATCTGCGCAAAAAGAGGGTTTAGGCCGTGCGACGATATCCGCGGGGTCCTCTGAGGAACCGGACGATTTAGAAATGAACAGTTTGCTGAAAGCTCTTTACCAGATTCTTCTGGAGCCTGTTCGACAATATGTGGTAGGGTCTCGGTTAATTATCGTCCCTGATGGAAGACTCGCTCTGGTTCCATTTGCCGCCCTCAAGGATGAGAACGGACACTACTTGGCAGAATCCTTACGAGTGAGACTAATTCCGTCTCTAACAGCAGCAAAGATAATTAAAGAACACCCGGTTGAGGTACTGTCAGGCCAGCCAAGACCCTTAATAGTGGGAGAGCCAGAAGTGGGCAAAGTGTGGATGGATGGTAAAGTAATTACTGCGCCAAGACTACCATTTTCAATGAAAGAAGTGGAATTGATTGGTAAAATTCTCCACGTTAAGCCACTTGTGGGGAATAGGGCGACCAAAAGGAGGTTTCTACGGAGAGTTGAAAGTGCCAGTTTAATTCATGTTGCAGCACACGGAAATAAAGATAGGGGGGAGATCTTGCTTGCCCGTTCACCTGAAATGCCTGAAATTCCTCAAGCTACAGATCTCATGCTTCTTATTTCCGATCTCGAACGCAAACGCATCAAGGCAAAGCTGGTTGTTCTTAGTTGCTGTCACACTGGTTGTGGTGACGTCATGAGGGGAGAGGGGGTAGTCGGTATAGCTCGTGCGTTTCTTGGAGCTGGAGCTCGAGCGGTTCTTGTAACACTGTGGGCGGTTGACGATGGGGCCACTACGTGTTTTATGTCTCGTTTCTACGAATACCTTAAAGACGGCGAAAGTGCAAATGGGGCACTCAATCAAGCTATGAAAGACGTGAGAGAGTACGAGAAATTCCACCATCCCCGCTACTGGGCTCCTTTTGTCCTTCTGGGAGAAGATGTGACTCCTTTTCCAAAGCCATGATGCAGTAAAATATTCCGTATTGACGCTAATCTGAGGGCTTTGATACCTTTACAAACTAAATTTTGGTCAAGATTCATTGACGATGGACTTGGAAACTGTAAAACAGGCTACTGGTGTTTAGACACTCTTTATCCAGTAGACAGACTCCAACTACCAAAGACATCACTTAAACTATATTACAAATGTCCTATATAATTACCTGCGAAGAAATTGTATATATAAAAGCAGGCAACACGACATTGCTATTACAATTTGTTTTACTCCTATATCTCGTGAGCGTTGTATTTTAGGAAGCTTTCTTAAAGTCATAGCTCGTATAAAGATCTGGATGTTACCGTTTTCAGGCACATTAAAGGTGGAGCACAATTTTGGTTAATTTGAAAATTGACTGTTTCGGAAACGGGAATCAAAACTTTTGTCATTTTTATTCGAATTTTGATCAGTTTTGTTTTAAGGATTTTATTCTCTTTTAAAGAGGTGTGAGCATTTTGGGACCCTTATTTTACACAAACTTTTCAATAACACAAGAACGAAAACAAGTATCGAAAATAGCTGACAAGATATTTGAGAAAATCTCGTTATTTACACCTCACGAAAATTTGAGCAGTATCGACTAAACCGCTCAAAAGTTTTAGTTCCCGAAAGGCCTAATTTTTCGCAAAAATCTTTGATCGATCTAATCTGGATCTCACTCTACCTTTAACGTGTATGAAAAATGTAATAGTAAATCTACATTCTTCAAAACGATACATAGTACATGCCTGTATACTTTAATAGCAACGCTACAAAAAATTGTTTTGAAAATATATATAAGGGGCCCACAAACCTTTATCGAGATCTTTAAAGAGTGGACCAAGCAGTAGTGATACACGTCATCTCGCCGATTTCAATGAAACTTGGCAGAATTAACAGGTTCAGCTAAATACTCAATAAGGCAAAGTGATTGGGCTTTCCAACTTTTCCTTTGGAAGATAGACCAACCCCAATGTTTCTTTTTACCCAAAAATTGCAATAAGAAGCACAAGAACTAGATACTCCTTCTGCCCTCAGAATACACTGGATTTTATTGCTATTTTATATGGTTAGAGATTGTCCCTCTGTCAGTTAGGAGCTGTCAGTATGTACCCCTGTCACACAAGTTTCCACAATGAGGCAAAAATGCTCAACTTTCGATCCAAATATCTCCAATGCGAAACCTTCATTTTCAACACAAATTACAACACGGTTAAGACCAGTCCTTGAACTTATAATATCAACAATAAAATTTCTGGCATCTGTTATTTTTTTGCGACAACAGCCGATTAAACCGCGTGATCGGCGACGGACGCCAAAAACAGAAAAGGCCCAAATCCAGTCGAATACAACATTACGGGAGCCGATCTTTAAATGCATTTTGTAAATTAGAGGCCAAGAAATGTATATGAATAATATTTATGGCAGGTAAATCTAGCTGACGGTGATAACCGTCTTTATATTCCTCGATTTAAACAGGAATGATGTCTGAATTTCCATTCTTACACTCTACATAGACCAGTGAACGGTCTACAAAGCTTCTTATCGTTACGTATAAATCATGGACATCATCTTGTAGTATTTATATTGCTCTTGTAACCATGCTGATCTGTCAAGGCACACGTAAGACACGCGACGTTTATTCGCCTTTCGATTATTTGGCGTCAAGTACAACCCGAGTCGTATTTCTCCCTAAAAATATTGTTGTAGCCAAGTTTCATTGAAATCGGTAAGATGGCATGTATCACCACTGCCTGGTCCTATGGTGGACCCACCTTTAATTCCATAATTTATAAAATACATTTGAGGAGCTGAATTCAAACTACAGAGGACTATAACTCTGATGCAAACACTGTTTAGGGGGCCTTGGGTTTTGAAACTCCTCTTTTCAAGGTTTTTTTAGTATTAATCAAAATGCCAAGTTGTGGTCAAGCACAAGCTGAGAGGTATAGCTAGTTTCAGTTAAACCTTTCTAAAATTAAGAGAAATAGCATTTTTGGATGTAGGGATATTTATAGATGTGAAGACAAACAATCTTTACATACCACAGAAAAATGTACATGAAAACAGCAGTTTAGCTGATAATGAAAGTTTGATATCAACTGTCTTTGACTATTTTTGCACACCAGCATTGCTCTTTGGACTTATTGTTGTTTGCCCATAGCGAATTGAATTTTGGGTAGACTTTTACAATTTGTGTGTTGGATTGTTGTTCTGTCCATTACATACACGGACCTAGCAGAAATGATTCTCAACGACATCATAATCTATAATCCAAGGTTTAATCAAAGCATTTGTTCATTCCTAAAGCTTAATGTTTACAATTGCCTGAAAGCCATAGGTCATAGATTGGAGGTCGAACCACAGCTCTGTGGATATAAAGTTTTTGTTAACTGCTTCTTCTCTCCATCGTTTAAAGAAACTTATACATTCCATTAAATGGTTCAGTTTCCGATCAGTGGGATGTGCAATAGATTGTTTATCATTTAAAATTTTGAGCATTGTGGAGGTATGCTCAAGAGGTTTAATTATCAAATCAAGTTCCATGCCATCTTTGCCACTGTCACTGAAATGTCATCTGTATGCCTATAATATACAAGACAGTTTAATTTGTTGCTGACATTATCTGAAACTGATCCAAAAATTATTTAACGAATTATTGGCACCCCATGTACTCTTCTTCCCCCTTTATTTAATTATACAAGACAATATATACTTTGTTTTGACCCCCCCCCCCAAAAAAAGAAAACACACTCAAAGGGCAACAGCAGCAAAGATCTATCTGATCTCCTTCTGTAAACATTGGGTCGATTTATTTATTCTCCGATTTATTTATTTATTACAGGGATGTTTGATATGTGTATAAATACATGACTCCTAAATCATCATCATATTGAACATCGATCATGATGCACCAATGCCTGGTCAGGCAATACTAAAAGCCCATATATAGCAATATCAACTTGTAATGTTTTTACAAATTAGCTATTTACATGTACCTAATCAAGAACAGCATCTCTGAATCAAGGACATCTTCTGCCAAGCGGTTCCTCATTTTTTCAGATGGGTCTAGGTGGAAATGCTGCTGTCTCAGTCCTTTATGGACAGGCAGCGAGTTAGAATTTATGGTCCCAATTGTATGCATCTACGAACTGGGACCAAAGTATGGTCTTCCCACCAACAATGAGGCAGCGAGGTTTCGCGGTTCTGTTGCTCTTCTTAATGTTGCTTCTTATTTTCTTAAAGTTGTGCTAACAAATATCAAAACAAAACAAATAAAAAGCTAAGAAAGAAACACGTAAGTTATGTATTATACACTCATGTCAAGATATATAAACAATAATGTTTAGACTGAGCAGAACAAAATGTAATTGGAATAGAAAAATAGTATTTAGAGAAACTTACAGACAAAAATTTGCCTGTCAAGAAGGAATTTCGTGTGTACCTTGGAATCAACTAAAAACACCATAGGACTTCCCGTGTACATGTTGCATGTCACAAATTTTTTTTCCACTGCATGGAATTCATCAAAGTGCATCTGAATAAACTTCCGATTGCACTCTGCACCATCCAGGATGCACCAATAAATCCTGAAAACAACTTTAATAAGTGACCACAATGAAAAAATGCAAAAAATATTTGATGTAGTAAATATATTACAATAATTATTTGATTGATTAGTAATACCAACAACCTTTATATTAATATAACCAAATATTTTTACCTCCTAAAATTTCCATGTCATCATGTACCTGTCCAAGGCTCACAAAGCCAACGAAGCGATGCGTCCCATTTTTGACAACTAATTCTAAGTTTTCCTGTTTAGCAGAACAAAAGAAATTTGGTGTCGTTAGATATAGATATTAAAATTCTGTATTTTGTGTCAGTAATCAGCTGAACATTTTTGTTACAGATCATGTTCATGAATTAAAGATACTGTAGAGATATAAAAATATGCAAGAAAACAGACAGGCCAGGGGCAGCAAGTGAAAAAAATAGTGCGAGTGCATGAAAAATACTTGGATCTTCATCTCATCCATAACAAATCTTCGCCAATAGTCCATGTCCCCCAACTTCTTCTCTTGTGCCTGATGGATACGCCACTGCAAGATGTCCCACTGCCACGTAGGTTGTTGTTCGATTTTGTTTTTGTGCAACCTGCATGCAACAAATTAAAAAATTAGAAAACTACACAAAGAATGATTCCTTTTTCCTTTGGTTGATGCAATGTATATAATTTCTTACTGAATTGTCCTGTTGCTTGGTAAAATGACGAAGCTTCGCAGAGAGTCAAAGACATACGGATTTTTGCAGTACAAGTCCAAACAAAGTCGCAAAACCCTGTAAGAAGAGAGTTATACCAATGGTTAAACTGGGGCTAGGTGGGGGGAAGGGGGTAGGGGGAAAAGATTGCCATCCAATCCCACTTTTTCTTCAGGTATTTGTTGAAGTACAAAGTTGCCCTATATATTAGTTAGGGTGTTATATTAGTAGACCTCAGGTATAATAAAAGATTCGTAGGCTTGCCCAAATGTGTGCATATATTTTTCTACTTATTTGGGATGCCACCTGTAGCCATTCTTTGATGAAATTTGAAGTCCCCTCACTTGCTGTTCCCACAAAGTGTGCATGCATCTCACTTGGCACGTCTTTGCTGTCCACATTGCCCAATATATCCAAGACGTCCTGTGGTCATCTTCCTCCAGTGCAATCAGGTCAGCTTCAATACGTGCAGCCAAACGTTTTTCTGTCTTTTGTGTTTTTGCAAACTGTTTTCACTTTCTTTAGCTTTTTCAGTAGGTTTTCCCTTGAAAGGTGTTTGTCGTTTGTTTTTGGATGTACATGGTTTCTTGGTTTTTATCTTGATTGTTTCTTGTTCTCAACTTTCGCGAGAGATGTACATGCAACACAGTGGGAGCCCGTCGGTGCAAATAATTTGTAGTCTTGAGAATATGCTCTGTTTTCAGCAGAGGACTGATCGCCAGAACAGGATTGAATTCGGGCATGACGATAAGGAAGCGAACAGATCAACCCTTCTTTAACTGGAAAGCCCATGCGTCTTGACGAGCTATCCACGAAACGAAGGACGATGGGCAGCATGTTTTCGAGAGACATACTTCTGATTTGAGAAATCAGATTCAGATCAACCAGATCATTGGAAAAGCCATGCGAATGGATGGTTATATCATTTGTCAATTCTTTTCTTTTAAAAGAGACCTGTTACCGCACGCTGCCCATCTATCTTCCAGTGTTCCAATTTTGTTAGCAAAATATCAGAGTCGGCATGACTAGGGACTGCGGTCCAACCGTCGGGAAGGCTGCGAGGCACGCCACTGTCAGCCGAGTCGCTCAAGGTAGAATGACGGCTAAGGTTTAAATAGCTATACGTCGCAGCTTGTGAACCCTTCTGGCAAACTTTCTTCACTCTTTTTATCTTATCGCCCCAAATATCTTTGATGATACGGCCAAGTGAATTATTCGACAACGGCAAATTATGCTCAAATTCGTTACTCGGCAGATTCTCTTTGGTGGCTTAAGAATCGTCCAAAATATCTTCCATAAAGATGAAGCTGCCCGCCACAAAGTAAAAGTTTGCCAAGTTCCTTTAAGGAAAAGAACAAAAGTAGTAAATAATTTTAGCTCGTATATATTCATTTGGACTAGCAGCCGTTAGTAATCGGCTTCACTTACCAGAACTTGGCAGCAAGAACTTTATCCATCCGAGTTCCTTTTTTTGGTGGGCTGTCTTTGTGTTCCATGACTTTATAAGGCCAGTATCGAGGAAAAGCAATAACACAGCTTTACGAATAGAGCATCTAAGGAATATGAATCAGCCATTGACATTTGCAGTCGGAACTTCCGGAAGTCCATTTGAATCCTCTAGCTGTCATTGATTGGTAGATGAAGACGAGGGCTGTCAAAAGAGTGCTGCGCATGGAGAGAGTGTGACGCTACCCCCGACAGATTTCGTTTTGTCGCTTGTCGATCAAATATCCAAGGCGTCGTTCGACCAATGGGAAGCACGCTTTTAGGACGGCGGCTGGGCTTTTACGAAAAGATGTCCAGCCGTTTGCGTCAAGCATCAAAGCTGGCGAAATTGTGGCTGTTTGACGGAGCATGCCGTTGAATTTGAAAGCTTTCGGGTGGCGTGAATCTGCCTAAACGGCAATATGATGAGGGAAATTTATCGAGTAAAGGTGTGGTGGAGGAATTTTTGGCGTTGGAAGAATTCAGCCGCATTTATCGGCGCTCGAATGAAGACCTCCCACCAACGGAGTTTCCAGCTTTCTCTCTCTTTTGGGAAGGAAACATCGGCAGGAATTCGTACCACTTCTACTGGCGGCTTTAAATTGATACAAAGGACATAGGGACATAGGAGAGAACTACTAACAGGTAGCGAATGTTTATTTGCACGCAGTGAGTCGTAAATCACTAGTCTTTGGGCAGGCAGTCTTTTCCTCCTCCCCTCACCCCCAACCCCCCTGGCCTGTCTTTGTCGCTCGGCCTCAGTCTCTCCGCTGCCAACCAGTAAAAGATGGCGCCCCACTGTTCAACCGCATCGAATGAGACCGTTAGTTACGCAACCTAAAACTCGTGAGGCGGCGCATTCATTCCGATAAAAGATAACATTTTGTTATTAGTCTGAGGAACACATATTCCAACTTATCCAACTGATTTTGATACGTACGATGATGGCGTTTAAGGCCCCCACTTTTGGTCTCGGCCTTGCATTGTTGGGGTTGTGGAACTCTTTGTTGGTCCCCCACCATTTTAGTTTGTTTGTGTGCCAATTGTCACGGTCTGTCTGTCTGTCTTTAATAAGTACAGGCATAACATTAATTTCAATTTTATTAATTTATTTATGCCAAATGGTTCTGCAATGCAAAAAACATTGAATAATGAAATCAAGGCGATCTTAAGATATTACCAGAACCAAACGATTTTGTAGATTTAGATATTAAGATTACGAAATTTAGATAATAAGCTTTTGGAAAGTGGTCCTTTGTAGGGGGTGATACCTTATTATAAAATAACTATGATACTACGCGCGCTCTGATTGGTTAAAAAACCATTTTATAAATAAGTACAAAGACATGGAAATGACGAACAATCCTGAAATTAAAAGACTGCGTGTCGTCCCCTACTTGAAAGATTCATGTGTTACAAAACTGCAGTGGGCTATTAGAGCAAATAGTGAAGCCATGTGCAAATCATTTGCAATGTGAAGCAGCGTGAAGAAAAGTTGTCTGAATATTGCATGAAATGTAATTCGGAAACCGTGAGACAGAAAGCCAACAATTAATATATAGTCAAAGAATATTCTCTAAAGTTTCTAACGTTTATACCTTCGTCTCCTGTGGCTCGTAGCTAGTAACTAGATGGCTTTGATCACCGGAGTTTCACACGAATAATTGCAGGTTTATGGTGATGAAGGCACAAACAGTCTTCGCTAATGAGTCTGTCTCGGCTGTCGGCTCGGTGGCACAAAAGCTGTTGAGTCAATTCAATGGAGTTGACTGTCGTCCGGCAGAGTTCAAGTAATGCTCAAGTAAAGCAAACAAATGTACAAACTACCTTCTTCAGCAGGATAGTGTTGTTGTGCAGACATGTTTACGTCGAGTGACACCGTTGTCCTGAAAGTTGAAACCTGACGGCTCAAAACATTCTCGCCAGTTCTTTTGAATTCTTGACAAAAGTGGTACTAATATCTCACACATTTCTTGTGAAATTCATCTTCATTTAGCAGCCTGTCAACTTTTTCAAGTGAACGGGAGTGGTGTTCCGTTTTCATTCATGGACTGACTTGAGCGAAGTGCCGTGAAACAGACTTTCCGATTGGACGAGCGTGCGTTTTGACGTTTTTCGGGAGAATCTTGAGCTTGATCATTTTCAATATAAAGTTCTTTCAGGTAATAAAAGCTTCGTTATTTTATAAAAGCAATATGACACTCGTTTCCATGTCTATGTACTCTTATATAAACACTTGGGATGTTGTGAGAACACTCGAAAAAGTTCAAAATCACTCGCCGAAGCGGCTCGTGATTTTGAACTTTTTCTCGTGTTCTCCCAACATCCCGCGTGCTTATATAAGAGTACATAGACATGGAAACTCGTGTTATATTGCTTAAATACAGAATGTGTAGAATACTAGCCCATGTATCACCGCTAAATGTAATAACAACGCTAAATGTAATACCCACCGTAAATGTAATAAAATTTAACGCTAAATGTAATAAATGGTCAACCGTAAATGTAATAACTTTTAACGCTAAATGTAATAATCTGACTCACTGTAATTGTAATAACATTTAACCCTAAATGTAATAAAGGTGTCCCACTAATTGATTTATGCGAGTCATTGCCGGAGTTGGTACCACCAAACCTCAAGTAACACAGCATATGTCACGTGGCCGAATACGATGGTCGCCATGGCAACAAGATAAATTCAATTCGGAGTTGCCAAGTTGGGTATATTATAAAGCTGAACTGGACTTTGGACTGGACTTGGATCGCATTTTATTTTCCCCGAGCGAAGCGAGGGTAATAATCACGACGCTAATGCAGCAAAATCGCCTTATTTGAAGACTCCAAGCGTGTCGCCATCTCGAAATTTAATGTTCGTGTGTGTGTGTGTGTGTGTGTGTGTGTGGTACGACCTCGTCCCCAGGGCCATCCGCGTCGAGCGACCACTGCAGGCGAGGTTACATCGGCAGCTTAACTGTATACCGCCATTTTCTTGGTGACATGTGGTAGAGTACGAACGGAAGTGATTTTGTACAACAAGATGCAGATACAAGGCCAAGCAGTTCGACGGACTGCTGTAAACTGCCTGGATATTTTGCCAGTATATGGGAGGCAAGCTTGCTAGCCGTGAAACGGATTCTTTAAGGCATCGACTGGCCGACCTGAACACAATCCCAGACGCCAGTATTGTGTTAAAACGCAGACACTTCTTCAGAAAGAAATAGCAAAATACAGTTGGTGGAAATCGAACAATCATCGTGGCAAATTTCACCTTTTACAGTAACAGGAATGTAGTTTTCAGAATCCAAGTTTGACAAGTGGAATTTTCGTACTGTATGAGGACTGCTCTATACAGTGTATTTTGAAATCATTGAAGACGTAAACAATAGTGTTTTGGGTTTTGTTTCCTTTGCTGGAAAAGAGCTAAAGCTGTGGCTTTCAGGAACCGGTAAGTTTTGAAAAGTTACATAAATTAACGTACAGTACGCTTGTCGTGTTATCATTATGGTATTTCAACAATTGCAGTATATTTTGTCGTTTGATGCCCCGGGAACTGTGATGAAGGCCAAGTAGGAGTATATTGTGATCTTTTCACTAATTTTCAAAGCTATTTCAGAGTGCCTTCGTGCAAGATTGTGTCATCCGAATCCCGACATATTTGCATATAAATTTTGCTGACAGTCTGACACATGCTGTGAGGTTTTCTCGCCGTGTTTGTTGGCACACTGTATTAAGGATGAAATGTAACCGGATTGAAGTGCTTTTGCTTTCTGAAGGCTATTAAAGTAGAAAATACTCGCTTTCCAAATTAAACAATTACAATCTATATTGTATATTATTGTCTGTGGGTGGCCGAATTTGCTCGCTCAACACAATCGGACATTGTATTATTTAGTGACCGGGTTTACTCGCTCAATACAATCGGACCTTGTATTATTTAGTGACTTGATTTCTTTTTTCTGTCAAAGATTTTAAAATCGTCAAACGCGGTTTGAAAAGTTGCTGTGTTCAAAATTGAATCCTTGCATAAATTCACACGGTTCCGAGAGCGTGAGCAAGCGACTCGCTTTGACGGTTCTAAATTTGTTACACTCGAAGAAGCGTATTAAATTGATAAAGTTAAAAAAAAAAAAAAAAAAAAAAAAAACATACATACATACATACATACATACATACATACATACATACATACACGTGTGTGGTTAGGATAAAGCGTTGGCTGGAGAAATTGCGGCTTTTCTTGAAATTCATAAAAATTTCGGTGTCTAAGATCGACTTTGCATGGCTTTCAAGCCTCGGGAGTATTCTGTAGTTGCGTGTAAATGTTGTCTCAGCGAATGTTGGAGTTCGTCTAGTGTCTACGAAAATTACAGACGGCTTGAAGCTGAACTTTTCCGGCGGTGGAACTTGATAATTTGCCACTGATACCTCTTGCACGCTGGCTGGCTGGACGGCTATCAGTGCAGGTCCCAAATTTGCTGCTTCGGCAGGCGCTTGGATCGCATCGTCTTCGTTTTCATGAGCTTCGGCTCCAAGTTGTCCTTGGTCTTCCATGTTTTCCTTTTAGGAAGATCCCACCGCTGCCACCATGTTGAGCTATTCGTATTAAGACACACACACGTGTTGACTCAACGAGGTGCCATCTTTAATAACTGTCAGCCCTTGCGGCCCCTGGACTCTTAATACAGGCTTCATGTAAGCCAACACAACAGTCTCCTGTTTGGATTTTTAAGGTAAGGGTCCCTCCTTTGTTTTTGTTAAGGGTCCCCCTATGGTTTTTTTGGTGAGGGTCCCCTTTTGGGGTTTTTAATGTAAGGGTCCCCCTTTTTTTTTGTTTGTTTGTTTTGTTTTTTTTTTTTTGGTATGGGCTTCCCTGTTTTTTTCTTTTGGTAAGGGTCCCCCATTTGGTTTTTTAAGGCAAGTTTAAGTTAAGTTCTTTATTCACACTTATTTGTATTTACAGCAAGATATTTGAAAATAGTAGCTATAGATAAAATTAAGGAAGATGAAGGAACAAATTACATTCATAAGAGAAAAAGTGCGTAGAGGGCAAAGGACCCCCCTTTGGCTTTTTTAAAGTAAGGATCCCCTTTGCTTTTTAGGTTAAGGGTCCCTACTTTGTTTTTTGGTAAGCTTCCCCTTTTGGTTCTTTTTAAAGAAGGCGTCCCATTTTTGGAAGTTTTGTTAAGGTCGCCCTTTGTTATTTTTTGGTTAGGGTCACCCCTTTGGTTTTTCTGTTGAGGGTTTCCTCTTTGGTTTTTTGGGTAAGGGTTTCCCCTTTCGCTTTTAGAAAGGGTCCCCCTTTTGTTTTTTTAAGGTAAGGGTTCCCCTTTTTTGATAAGGGTCCCTGTTTGTTTTTTTAAAGGGTCCCCTATTCGATATTTTTTGGTAAAAGTCCCCCCTTTGGTAGTTTTTGGTAAGGACCTCTCCTCTGGTTTTTTGGTAAGGGTCTCCCTTTTGGATTTCTTTTTTCTGTAAGGGTCCCCTCTTTGTTTATTTTGGTGAGGGTCCCTTCTTTGGATTTTTAAAGTAAGGGTGCTTTGCTCAGTAACCGCTTCTGCAGTAACGTCCCTTAAGATTTGCATTTACAGGGAGGCTAGTGTGAGAGCAGCAGCAGTAACCGCTTCTGCAATGACGTCCCTTAAGATTTGCATTTACAGGGAGACTAGTGTGAGAGCAGGAGCAGTAATCGCTCCTGCAGTAGCGTCCCTGTAATTCTTACACCTACAGGAAGGCTGTGTGAGAGCAGGAGCAGTAACTGCTCCAGCACTAACGTCCCTGTAATTCTTACACCTACAGCAAGGCTAGTACAAGAGCATTGTCTGAATGACAATGTTATGACGCGTTTCATGATCAATAAGAGGACAGACACGTAAAAAATTGACGTCAATTTGTTAAATAATTGAACAAAAACCGCAACAGCGCAAGTAGATGTCAACAAAAATCTCACGTTACATACTTAAAACGCCGCTTGCGGTGAACATTAACCAATGAAATTATAGTATTGCTTTCACGTCAATCAAACTTCAAAATCCTAGAGGGGGATGTGTTTTACCAATAGCCATGATACCTACGTTTTTGGCTCTCGGGTGAAAACAATTATATGCTGGGCCCTTAGGCCCAGCATAAAAATATTATCACAAC
Organism: Plumapathes pennacea; assembly: GCA_964036295.1. Classification (NCBI taxonomy): domain Eukaryota; kingdom Metazoa; phylum Cnidaria; class Anthozoa; order Antipatharia; family Myriopathidae; genus Plumapathes; species Plumapathes pennacea. The sequence continues at coordinate 16,676,523 of OZ038462.1, forward strand.
CGGTCGCAGGTTGCTCGAAATATACTCGTAGCAGTTCAGTCCTACAAATAACTAGCGCAACAGCACAGCAGAAATGATCAGCAAGAGTTTGCAAAGAGCTTACAAACCTTGTGAAAGTCTTCGGTACTAGGCTCTTTAAATGTGCTCAACATTGTTTGCTCGCTCACAATACCTCCATATGTCATCATGACAGAGTTGTACAATAGTTCTACAGTGAAAATAAGATACTGTCTATATACGATACATTGTCAATCTATCTTAAACAGAGTGATACCAGCTCTTAAGAGAACTAGATTAACTGCGACGGCGTGGTGATAAAAACGCTGCTGTATCAACAAAAAGTTGGTCATGGTACTGGAACGCCGTTACTCTTACGGCGTTCCAGTACCTTGATCAAAATTTTTTGATACACCAGTGTCTTAAACAGATGCTGCTGTCTCATGGTTTGATGTCTGTATTGACTTTGTTTCTTTCTGCAGTTCTGTCCAGTAATTCATGGTTTGGAGTTTTCAACTCCGTGACCGAAGAGGATCTTTTGACTGATGCAAATTAAAAAGATAGTCAAAGCTCTATTAAGTGGCAACCCTCGGTGAAATAGCAAGCGGCTGCTTGATAGGAGTTGGCTTAATAAAGCGTGGTAAAAAGTCACTTGATATGAATACAAACACTCTTATAGGGTCATAAAAGCTGTAGCTATAGCCCCATGTCTTTTTGCCAAAATCTAAAACCCTTCATAGGACTATTTCAAGACTTTTTGCTATACATTTGTCTTACTTTTCTTCAGCCGTTGACGAGATATAGCGATTATCAGACTAGCCAAAAAAAAAAAACAAAAAAAAAGGTAAGGCTATAGTTCATGCTTTCTTTTCTTTTTTTTTTTTTTTTTTTCAAAATTAAAGAACTCCTAAAACTTTCAGGAAATCTTCCTGGGTCTATAACAAGACTTTTTCTATACATTTGTCTTACCTTTCTTCCACCGTTGACGAGATGTAATGATTATCCGATTAGGCCAAAAATGTTACGGCTACAGTGCATGCTTTTTTGTCAAAATTAAGAAGCTCTTGAATCTTTCAGGAAACCTTACTGGGACTGCTACAAAACGTTTTGGTGTACATTTGTCCTACCATTCTCTAGCCATTAACGAGATATAGCGATTATCTGACTGGGCCTAAAAATAATAAGGCTATAGTTCATGTTTTTTGTGAAAATTAAAAATCTCTTAAAACTTTCAGGAAACTTTCCTTGGATTATTACAAGACTTTTTGCTACACATTTTTTTTCTTCAGTCGTTGACGAGATAGAGCGATTATCCGATTAGGCCAAAAAATGGTAAGGCTATAGTCTATGCTTTTTGTCAAAAACAAAAAAAAATCTTCATATTTTAAGGAAACCTTCCAGGGACTTTTGGGTTGCGTGCTCAGTTGGGGGAGGGAGGGAGGGGGGATTAGTAAGTATTGGTGCAGTAATTGGAACCTTTTTTTACCTGGATTGGACAATTTAAATGCCATGGCGAGCCGCAAAATTGCCCTGTCCAATCAGAAGAGATTTTGAAATTAGGCCTGGTGACGAAACTCGGTGTGTTTTCGATGGTTTCAAAACGGTTGAAGAGAAAGTGAATCGCTGGTCTTTTCCGGCAGAAATGTATGCTTCTTGAAGGCAAGGAACCGAGATTTTGCTGTTTTAGTAAAGAAGATAGACAGTCCAACCTTCGATGATCAGTTTCATAGACAATATAGGTTGGTGAAGCAAAATTAGGGTGATTTTTCGACTTCGTACGATCAACGGTCGTTTCGCTAGTGTGCAGCCTTCTATTTTTTCTTACAAGGGGAATTTCAAGTAAAGGATAGCCGGTGAGTTTGGATTTCTTTTACGTTTCATTTCTTTAATTTTGCGTGGATATTTTCAGCTATATCGTAATACTGAACTATCACCTGTGTGAGATAACACGAAACATTGAAAAATATGTGGGCCACACTGATATATACTCACTTTTATTGTTGTCAAGAGCTGTATCCATCGGCCCACCCTTCGGTCATATGACCCTGACCCTTGGTTAGAACCTTGCGCAATTCGTCACGGCGGTTGATCACGGTCAGTCTCTCTTATGAGAGAGCGCTCTTCTGAGATCCTCCCAAAAATAAAAAATTCCTTCCAAACTTCCCTGAATAGGTAGATAACAAAGTATTATACTTTGGCTGCCGTTTGTGGCGTCAATCATTGCCGTTTTGGGGGATTTTGCTTCGAACATTTACCACTTCTGCGTGGCGCCCGCCAATCAGCTTCGACGACCTGGAAGCCAAGTACTTTGGGAACATCTTTGACAAAAATCACGGCACCCGGTCGATTCTAACTTTGGAAAAAGTCAGGCCGAACTCCATCTTTCGGTCAAATTTAAACTTTGTTTGATGCCAAGGTGAGTGTCTATAAAGCAAACGTGTCTAAGTTTCTGGTAAACAAATCACTAGGAAGATTGAAACAAATGGGCACATACAAAATATGGATCACGCGTTGTTTGTCATTGAAACTCATTGTGGTGGGTGGGGTAAGTAACAAAAAACGGTTAAAATGGCCGAGTAGGACTGGAAACTGACCCAATAAGAACAGCAGACCGACAGAGCTGAATAACGCATTGCGCATGTCGGTGATGTCATCAAAACATGGCGTCCCAAACAGTACTCCAGAAGTCCAAGAAAGGCACGACAGTGTGTTTTAGACAAGCGTGGCAGAAATTTTTATAAAGTGAATTTTAATACTACATCAACTCCTCTATTCGACACACTAAAACTAAATCTTAACAGTTTAAAAGTGAGCTCAACAGACGGCTTTTATTTCACTCGAGTGTCGCTTCAACCCGCTTCAACCGTACACCCAGGTTTAATGTGCTTCTCTGCAGGACTCTTGAGAGGCGATCAGGATGAGAGACCATTGGGGTGGACCTCCTCAAGTGGTAAAAGCAGGCACAGGAGCCAGGCGATGCTTGTGCCCTTCGTGATTGTTCGTCTGGCAGTCACAAAGTCGGTCCCCCTGGACGTTTCTTTAGTCGTTTCGTTCTTCCTGTAGAGAAGATTCCGTACAGAAGATTCTTTCAGTGTTGTGGTACCTCATCAGGCTCGTAGTATGCAAGGAAGCTCCAACAAGTGGCAGTAGGAAGTCGGTACGCCGAGATATCTTGTTCCAAAGTCGTCCACTAATGTCAATTTACTGTTTACGTTTTTAGTGCACGAGTCGAATTTCCGTAAACCCACCCGTTTGAAATTTTTACAAACCGAATTCGGATGGAAGATGAACTCCTTCATATAATAACGTAAGAAAAAACCTTAACCCCTAAATACCGAGCTTAACCTCGGCGTTTCTTTCCACTTTTCGGTGTCCCGGCCATTTTAAATAGCCCGCAATTTTGCCCGCGTTCCATACCGCTGACTTTGTGCGGCTGCGCAATGCGTTATTCAGCTCTGTCCAGCAGACCATGGAGCGGACAGAGGATAAAATGTTCCCTTTAGTCACAGGAGTAAGTCCTTCAAATGTTAGTTCGAAAGTAGTAATGCGGAAGGCTTTTAACAGTTCGATTTGCATGTGCGCGAGCGTATTATTGAACCATTCACTTAGAGGGATCATGTTACAGACAGTTCTCACCCTCTGGTCTCAAAAACTTGTTTTTCGTATCTTTGGACATAGATGCTTCAAAATCAGTCATTTCATTGTACATATGACTTGAGACTAAGAACATGTATGGGAATTTACGCGTGCAGCTTTGAGTCAATAACGATAACAATAATTGAAAGACGCGGCTTTGAAGAATAGCTGGGTCACACAAGGAAGGCGCAAGCTAACGGTTCACACGGTAAATTATGTGGCGCAAGAGCGAATTGTTCTCATTTCTTGTGGTAGCTTTGCTCCTGTGAGCGAAGCCAGTCTGTAAAGTTTCGCTCCGTTTTTACCACTCCACCTTTGAGCAAACCACAGGCATCTTTTTCTAATTACTTTATTTTTTGCTCTTGGCCGTCTCATTTTGTACAACATTTGGTCGGTTTTCAAATTGCTCAGCTTCTATACAATCCACCGAGCTTTAGAACAAGCTCTGTCTAGTGTAGCTTTATACATCCGGGTTCTAACGGCACGCGCATTTGCAATCCACGACGTACTTCGTCCCATTCCGGGTTGTCACCACTTCTTCGCAACGTCCAAATTTGGTGGTTCCCGGGCAACTGCTTTGTCTGAAACAATCGAAAACCAATGAGGTCTTGCACTTAACAACAACTAGCGGGGAACCATTTACATGAATAGTCTTTCGACTCTCTACACAACTACTGTCTGCTCTCCTGACTCTTGGTCCTCTTGTTTCAGAATTTTGGAGCAGTGCGGTTTCATCATCTGACGTCACGTTCTGATGAGATGACGTCTCTATTGCCACAGTGCCTGACACATGGGATACAAGGTTCGTTACCAGGCCCAGCCAGAGAACAAGCTGTCAAAAAGAAAGAAGCTAAAATGAGAAAATAACTGAATTGATTGATTCTAAAACTGTTTAACTCAAGCAGAGTTACCCGACCACAAATGAAGTACCATCCTTGTTTTACAGTAACTTCATAGAAAAAAAATCCTCCGTTTGCATAAAATGTAGTACAGTCGAGCCCGTGTTAAGCGCAACCCCCCGGGAATTACTTTGTTCTTGTGGGCCTGGTCAAACTTCGTTTGACGGCACAATGAATTTGATTACTTGTGAACTTTAGTGAAGTTTGAAGTGTGTTGTACAGCCAAGTCTTTAGCTTAAGGTATAGTTTCGATTCCTTTGCGGTAAAAATTGTGCCAAAGGTAGTTTACGCCGGCCATTTACGACGGATACGAATCAATACGAAACGCCAACTGGGACCGTTTGTAGGTGGTCGCCTTCGCTTAATAGACGTCGTATTTTGATAGGAAGACATTCTATAGTAAATTACTGAGACTATAGTTGAATCTTTGGAGTAGCCGTTATAGAAAGTGGCCGCTTAATACAGGTTCAACTTTATTAGTCAGGAGCCTCTAATAAACAGGTTAGTAATGCTAACGGAGACAGCAAGGGAGACTGAAGGCAAACGATGTGTGTAAAATTTATGGATATTCGTTGGGATATAAACAGAGAACTATATTTGTCTATCACCTCTTATACTCGAAAATCCTCTCAAAAAATCGTACGTACCTTTACAAAATACTTTAAAATCTCCATTTTCTTCTCTTCTTTTTTTCTACTTGTGCTTCTCTCCGTGAGTGAGTTTGTCTTCTCGATGCGGCAAATGAGAGCATTTTTAAAACCCTTTTTGTATCAGCAATCCAGCTAAAAATACGTAAAACATTTCCCTTTTGTCTTGAAGGATCTCACATACTGCCTTCTTGTTTCAGAGCTATCCATTCTCTTTTTCCTTTAACTACCAGAATTTTCAGCTTGAACTGCCATGTGACGTAGTTATAAAGCGGAGGTGGGATCTCGCCGCACGTTGCGTGACCTGACTAAACGGAAGTGACGTTATCATTACGTATTTCAGCGGTGTTGCAGTCCTTATGAACTATGAAATAAGTATTGATGAATGACTAGTAAGAACTATTGGATAAGGGAAAGTTGAACACTGTTTCCAGTTTCATGGCTTTAATTTTTTTAAATGAAATTTATTTATTTATCTATTTTTGTCAACCTAATGAGGGGTTTCCGGTTTATCTGACAACTGAAAAGACACGTGAAAGACAGCACAGTTTGAGAGGAGAAAGCTTTTCTCCTTTCCCCACACATCCGTAAAGATTTAAATTTTGCAAGTAAAATAACTCGTCAATAACTTGGTAGATCTAGACGGAAACTTTTTATCCCTTGATAATTTATGAAATGGAAATCTTATGTGCTATATTATACCGAAGTCTGGTGCTTGAAGATAACCGAAACATCTGATCTTGTCAGGCTTTAGAGCGCGATTACGGAATAAACGGATTTTCCAAGCGAACGGCTATTTCTGACGAGCTTGCGGTCTTGCGGCTCCGTGTTCCTTGAACTACGCAACTATGGCAGGTGCATGGTATAGAAAATTTTTTTTTTCCCCTCTGGTTCGGCTGAGAATAAAATTCCGTTCGCGCCCGAAAACGTTGCCAGCTCTGTTTTTACGGAGCATTGACGTCATTACTCCGAAATATTCTGGTACGGGACCAGAACAGATGAAATTTTTTCCAAATATTCCGAACGCGTATCCGTATTATTGCTGCTATTGCTATTCTGGGATAGGCCCACTAAGCAAACAGGTAATACGTATTGTTCCGGCTATTCATATTCCGGAATAGACCCAAACAAATTTGCGCTCCCTACAATACCCCTCTAATTTTCGTTCGCTTTGAATTCGTCACAGTGGTTTTTTTTTTTTTAAGCTCGTGTCGTGTTTCATGCGCGGTCTTATTTCAGTTTATCTCTTGCTTCAGGCTCTGCTGAAACGTTGTCAAGTTCGAGAAAACACAACAAAGTTTGAATACCGGAAGTAAGCCGGCAAAAAATTACAGAAAAGAAAACCTCTATTTATGAGTGCGTTCGATTGACTGTAATCCAACATAAAACAAGACAGGCCCGTGGCCAGTGCGCTTGTGACGTCATTAGTACAATGAATAGAGACACGCGGGGTCCCGGGAGAGGAACTTTTGTCGTGCGTTTATATGCAAAAGATATTATAGCCGAGTCAGTTTTTGCAAATGACGGATCCAAGAGCTCCCTTTATTTTTCTTGCCCTCTTTTCTTCTAATTTCGGTCAAACAGATATTCACGAAAAAGTGTATTATAATAATTGAGAGAAAACAATTATCGAAGGCCCCGTAGGAATATTCTTCGTTTGCAACAACCCAGTTTTCATTGCTTTCCGATGCACGTGACAGTACTTGTGTGACGCTTTCTATACAACCTGGCAACCTTGTTGAGTGAATTTTCAAGCTGACATGTTTTGTGGAGGAACTGTGTTGTCATTTTGTAATGGGATTGACTGGGGAATACCCGACATCTTAAGTAGCTGTAAGACAGCGTAATAGCCTTATCTCATCTTCCCAGCGTGTGCATCATGTTCAAGTAGCTGTAGCACATTAAGGCCCCGTCCACACTACGCCGGATAAATTTGAAAACGCAACTTTCACTCTGAAAACGCAAGAAATGTTTTCCGTCCACACTGGAAAACGGATAAAATGTTTCCGGGCCCAAATGTATTGTTATTGCTCTACAAACGTCCCTGACAATCTTTGAAACCACTTGACGTGACCACGTGAGTCAGGGTTTTCGAAAAGTTCCGTTTTCAAAATGTTTTTCGTCCACACCAAAACGCAAAGCCGGCGTTTTCAAATTTATCCACTTTGAAGAGCGTTTTCCTAACCGTAAGAATAAAGTTGCGTTTTCAAATTTATCCGGCGTAGGTGTGGACGGGGCCTAAAACATGACACTTCCCATGATGAAATTACTTCGTATGAAAAAGCCATCTCAGACGTTACGCATCCTACATGTACAAGTCTGATCACTAATATGTTCAAGACTGCTATGCATTAAGCTTTAACGCAAAATTCTGGGTCGATACGAAATTAATCTCTATCGGAAGCTGCAGACGTTTGAATACCGTGACAACAAAGGCGTGCATCACGGGCTTGTGGAGCGAACAATTACGGCTCGGATAGTCGGATATCAACCTTGAAGACTTCGAGGTATTCAGTGACAAATATTCTCGATGTAATCGCCTGCCGGTCTTTCCTGCTTTTGTTAAAGCGGCGTGAGTGAAAGCTAAGTAGCTGATGATTCGTGATTCCCCGTTCTATGATATTATGCTCGTGACATTTCATTGACAGATCTTGTATCTTAATCTCGCGTGATATTTGCCTCAATCCTATTAGTAATTCAATATCCTCAGACAATAAACAAAGAACCTTTACTGCACGCAAAACGAAGTTAAACGCCGACTGTTCGTATACGCCGCGCGTTACACAAAGCCGCAGAGTTTCCGACAAAGGGAGACGCTCTGCCCGCAGGGAAAAGTTCAAGTTCTATCAAGTTTCGACTCGTCTTCTACTACTTATTCGATGTTCTTTCACACAAATATTGCTCAGAACACAGATACATTGGTTGAAGCGGTATCTATAATCGAGCATTTGCAAAACACAACCCTTCGTACTTTACGGGGGTCCCGCTGGTAACACATCAAGCATTTGTGTACGGCTATTTTCAAGTCTTCCGACGCTTAAAAACAATGCAAGCCAAAATCGCTCTTAAAGTATGGCTTCCGTGCATCCAGAAAGCCAACCGATGATCGTTTTGTTTGGATCAACAACCGAAGGACCGGAATTTTTTTCTATATCCCTTGACAGAGAAAACACATTGTACTTGGTTCTGTGATTTTGATCTCTGAATACGTCTGATCTTGCAATGCCTGTGTTTTAACACATTTTAAAATACAAACGTATCTTAGCACCTCGGTTACTTTTGGCAATCTTCTTTTTGAGCTTCTAGCTTTCTCGCAGCGATGGTTTAGTGATCCTAATTTTCTCTTTCCATTTCCATCTGTGGCTTTTTATTGTTTCCATGTTGTTTCCATGCACGTTCACGGAACGCATTAGCATTGTGAAGTACGTAAGCTCGGGTATAATCATGAACTTTTGACGACTTTGGGACATTCTTTGAAATGTATTCTTGTATTAGTCGCCTGCTTTTCTACTCTTGTTCAAAATGCGTGAAAGGTAATTCAATGGTACGTGGCTTGGCTCACGACTTCGTCTTGGAGGACTTCGGTTTTCTTTCACATAAACATTTGTGGGTATACAATAAAACTGAGCGAAGCAAGATCTACCAACGGTCACTTTCTCCTCAGCCATTTCCCAATTTTCAAATAATAACGCCATCTGTTCCACTGATTGTTTGACCTTCATGGCACCGAGCCAAAATGTAGCAACAACAACATAAATGCACGCAGAGTGAAATTTTGATTCCAAACAAAAGTCAGATTTTCTGACGCTTTACTTGTATCAGCAAGAATAATACAAAGTAAAAGAATACAAAGTACCTTCAAGTTCACCCTCATACTAAACAGTTCCATATAATCCGCTATCAAGCGCTTGTCAAGAATCGCCGTCTTTACACAGGTTCTCGTCTTTGTATCTCGAGCGCCTTCGTTCAGCTTGTTCCTTCAAGTTCTCCAGGTTCTGGATATCAGATTCTTCGTACATTTCTGTACAGTTGTGCATAGTTATGCAGTTCATTGATAAGTTCATTGCATTTGCTTTCATGGCTTTCAATATGGTTTTTGAGGCTGAACGGACCGACCCAAGCCAAAACCGCTCAATGAAATTTAGTATGGGTCTACCGCAGCCGGCGTATGCGTTTGTAAGTAAGATGAGCGGTCCATAAAATAATCCACAGAGCCAACTAAGGGAAGCAACTTGCTGTCTTCAAAATGGCGAAACTGCTCGCCCGCCAAGTCACTTGATCACAACGTCATCACAAATCACATGATAATATCAATCAATCATCGCATGCAGATCTCTAACCCAGAAAAATAAAAAAAATAAAAAAATCGCTGCATTTTATAGCTTGTGACGTCACAAGCAATGATCCAAGGTTTTGCTCGCTCTGGGGAAATTTTTTTCAATCAATCCTTTTTTTTTTTTTTTTGTTTTTTTTTGTTTGTTTTTTTTTTCAATCAAACCTTCACAATAACATTTTGAACAGCTCCTGATACATCTGGACATAATTCAGCTCCAAAGCAAAATATTTTATCAATCAGTATCGCTATTCCTATTCCGGAATAGTCCCAATCGAACGCGTCCCTGTCGAGTCAACACATCCCAGTGGATATTTTTAGTCGCAATGCGCTGAAAACAATCAGTTGAAGCGTCTGTCAGCTCAATTTTAGTCATTTTTCGGGTGCCACTGAAATTCCCGTCAAATTCCAACTAAGTATTGATGAATGACTAGTAAGAACTATTGGATAAGGGAAAGTTGAACACTGTTTCCAGTTTCATGGCTTTAATTTTTTTTAAATGAAATTTATTTATTTATCTATTTTTGTCAACCTAATGAGGGGTTTCCGGTTTACGGTTTATCTGACAACTGAAAAGACACGTGAAAGACAGCACAGTTTGAGAGGAGAAAGCTTTTCTCCTTTCCCCACACATCCGTAAAGATTTAAATTTTGCAAGTAAAATAACTCGTCAATAACTTGGTAGATCTAGACGGAAACTTTTTATCCCCTGATAATTTATGAAATGGAAATCTTATGTGCTATATTATACCGAAGTCTGGTGCTTGAAGATAACCGAAACTTCTGATCTTGTCAGGCTTTAGAGCGCGATTACGGAATAAACGGATTTTCCAAGCGAACGGCTATTTCTGACGAGCTTGCGGTCTTGCGGCTCCGTGTTCCTTGAACTACGCAACTATGGCAGGTGCATGGTATAGAAATTTTTTTTTTCCTCTCTGGTTCGGCTGAGAATAAAATTCCGTTCGCGTCCGAAAACGTTGCCAGCTCTGTTTTTACGGAGCATTGACGTCATTACTCCGAAATATTCTGGTACGGGACCAGAACAGATGAAATGTTTTCCAAATATTCCGAACGCGTATCCGTATTATTGCTGCTATTGCTATTCTGGGATAGGCCCACTAAGCAAACAGGTAATACGTATTGTTCCGGCTATTCATATTCCGGAATAGACCCAAACAAATTTGCGCTCCCTACAATACCCCTCTAATTTTCCCACAAAGTCTCCCACAAAGCCACTCTTTCGCGCAATGCGTTCTACGAACAAAAGGAAGGAAGATAACTTTTACCAGTCCAATATTTCGACCTCAGAATTGTATTCTAAGTAGCCTACGTGTATCAGAACGTCAACCAGAAGTAAAATAATAGCACGATCTTTATCCAGATTGAAAAGAAGTCAATCGACAATACTGATGAGGGCTATATCTGTGCTGTGGAACTTCCGAAAATCAGACTGTTTTGAATAGAGTAGAGTTGTTTTTAATGAAGTAGTTATAGCAGTTGATGTGAACGTGTCTTTCAAGTATCTTCCACTGAACCGGTATTAAGATGGATACAAGACAATAAAGAGGTTAAGATATTGAAAGCTTGCTTTTCTTATACCCGAAACCATGTGGGTCTTTATTTCGGTTCACTCCGGTTTTCTCAAGACTGGAGTTACTTAAAAAAAAAAAAAAAAAAAAAAAAAAAAGTGTGGCGCACGTTTTGCTTTGGTTATCTGACGTCAATTCCGTTTGGTCATGCGCATCTTAGCACGACATTCAAAGTGTTACACGACATTCTTGAGGAATAATTTTAACCAAGAGGAAATTGATGATCACGTTTTGTTTGTTTGTTTGTTTGTTTGTTTGTTTTTTGGAGACTTCTTGTTAAAAAAGGACATCACTATTTATTTAGTATTTAAGAAACTAAATATTGTCTAATTTCATACTTGATTAAGGGACCGGTCCCCCATTCTGTCAGCTTGATTTAATGTTGAATAATGCTGAGAAAAGAAATTTCAACATTGGTTGCCCTAGTCACCCTGCCTGTATGGGCAACACTATACATTATGTTACTACATTTACATGACAGAGTTGTTTGTTATTTGTTTGTAAAAACTGGATATACAAGAATGAATCTTACCTGTAAGAGTTTTATTTCATACTTTATTCCTCATTTTGATTCTTGTGGTTTTATAGTTGAGTAGTACTTGAGCAAGCAATGGAAGCGAGTTGGAGGTTGAAATGGTGTCTTGTGGTATAACTGTTCACAGGGTTATGGTACAGTAGGTATCCACTCAGTCAGGAGAACTTGAGTTATGAGCTCAGAACATGCAGCAAAAGTGTTCGACTTGTAAATTATCATGTCCACCAAAAACTGACAGAGAAACTGACTGAGAGGGATCTGACATAGTGCCAGCACTTGGGAGGAATGTACAGCATCTCGCCTTCCCGCAGAATGCACTCCTGGTACAAAGCTTTGTTAAACAGTGGAAAACTGTTGAGATCTGGGTTTTCAACATCCACCTGAAAGTTAACAAAATAACTTTCTTATTTTATATCTCCCGGTTATAACCATCTAACTTCCAATATCTGTTACACTTCTTTTCCCTTCACCCTTCTCCTCCCCAATCTCACACCCCCGTCTTCCTGTCTCTGTTCTGTAAGACTGATGAACTTCAAGTTTCTCTTTCAGTTTAAAATATTACACTATGGTCTGAAGAACTTGGCTTTTTTTAGCTCACATGAAAGTAACCTGAGTATCAGGAAAACTTTTTTGTCTAATTTTTCCCTTGGCCTAATAGACTGGGAAGAGAGCAGAGAAATGACAATTACACCTGACACAAACCCATTCAATGACCCTGTGTTGACTGTCCAGATTCTGGACGTTGTGCTGATTGGATAATAAACAAAAGAATTGGCATGTGCAGACACTGACTTGTCAACATGAGGACCACATGCATATTTAATGAGCTACAGTCATCAAATTGTCACTCAAATTGATTTGTTTGTAAACCTCAAAGAAAGCCTAAATCTTTCCCAAAATCAAAGCAAAATCTAAGCTCTTGCCTCACTAGTTTCTGCAGTGCTCAAGTCTTAATTTCAATTAGTGCCTTGTCAATGGTTAATAGTCGTCAGTATTTAATATCACCATGGAGTTCAAGTTAAAACTTACTGTTGATTTGAATTGAAACAAAAGCGACGAACTTAAAAAAGGACTCACAAGAAAAAGTAAAAGAAACTATTGGTTAAAGGAGCAACTGTTCTGAATGCACTGGCGGAACTGGAAGACTAGTTTTCAATGAATGTCTCGCTCAACCAGCTAAAATCACTGACAAAAATGAATTTCATTTTCTTGAACAAGTGAGTACTGTGACTGGACACATGTCAATCAAAAACCAGAAGTCCTTTTGATTGGCCAAAGATATGGCGACGGATGAAGGGGTGGAAGGCTTTTTTCAATGGATTTGTGTCAGACTTTTCTCTCTCTCTCTCTCTCTCGCCGCTATACCACATCTCCCCAGAAAAAAGCCTGAAATTCGGGTTAACATGAAAGCTGACTACACCACAAAATAAATTCTCACTAGAACACTCATACAGTTTCTCTTAAACAGTTGGGAGAATTTGTATTGAGCTCATGGTGACAGCAAGAATGATCAACTTCAATTTTCTCCTTATATCATACAGTATGGAAAATTTCCCATTTGATTGTAAGCTCAGATGAAAGTTGATTGGGTAATCATGACAGTGTACATCACCATATTTTCATTGTAAGAGTGAAAGATTAAACTTACCTGGCTGGTATTATTCAGCAAGTGGGACTCATGAGGATAGAGGAACTTGGTCTCTTCCACAGAGTAAAGCCTCACAAACTTTTCTCCAACAACTTGTGCCAGAAGATTATGACACGGGTCCTGATGCAGAGGGGAGATAGTTCCCAGGGGTCCAAACCAGGCATTTATCTTCACCTCACCATCATCATTGTCGCTAAGGCAGCAATAGTCAGGAATTATAATATCCTGGCGCAGCTCAGGGATTTGGTCAAAAAGCTGGTGCTGTGCCAAGTAGCCAACACCAACACTAGGATCAGAGCAGGTGATATACTTGTCAACAAACTCCGCCACAGTCATGAACTTCTGAGTCCAGTCTTCTTCAGTGTAGCGTGATCCAAGCTCAATAGGGACAGTGCGACATCCAGCAATGTTTCTCAGATAATCAATGTTCCACCTGCGTGCAGACCTTGCAGGCCAGTGGTCCATGACACCTTGTAGTATAAGAGCATCATCCTTCTGCATGTAACTTTGAAACGTTTGTAACGATGGACAATGAATTCTCTTAATTTCAAAGCTGGGGTGGATCTGAGGCACTTCACAATGTTTAGGTCTTTTATTTGCCGGGAAATAATCTTTTTGATCTTCGCTGTTTTTCCCATCAAAACCATGACAGGTCTGCTCGGTTGTGGGGGTAAAGTTTGTTTCTTGTTTATGTTCAGAATCTGTTTTCCCTTCTTCTGCGCATTGCTGTGTTATTCTAGGAACAGAAATCTCATTCTCAACTAATGACGAATCGATACTATCCCTCTGAATCTTGGAAACAAGCTTGCTGAGAGCGTTTTCTAAAACCGGGGCACCCATCAACAAACCCATATCACAAGCGCTAATAGCTTCAGATTTTTTGCCTACGGAGTACAGCGCCAAAGCTTTGAATAGGCTTCCATAGGAGTACGTTTCCCTCCAGGCGACATGTACATCTTTCCAGTGCCCAGTATTTAGCTTTTCCCAGCAAATATTCGTCACAACTTGAGAGATCAATAGACAACGTTCATATTCACCCGAAAGCAACCGTCTTGAAGCGTCCTTCAACATGAACAACACAGGCTGGCCTCCAAGATCAACAAGATAAGCGAGCACTTCATCCAGTTTCAGGTCGTCTACCTGACGAATGTCTGGAAAAAGTTTCTGAAATATTAGAAGCTTACTGTCGGCCATTTTGAATGAACCATCGACGAAGCTCGCCCCATGCCACAGCTAATCTAACGCGGGCATCATAGCCTGCGCGCAGATTTTACTTCTCCCCAATCCCTTGGAATGTTCTTCCCGGACAATCAAGAGGGCCCCCCCCTCCACAAGTTCACAAGTTTTTTTAAGTATGCCACCCCCACCCCCACCCCCCCTCCCCCAATCTCTCTCTTTACACCCCACTCCCCTTCATATTCATCCTGTTGACACCTTACGTGGTGGTACTATATCTATATTTAGTAGGCCCACGAAAGCCCCGTCAATGATGCTTTTAACCGAAAGTGAATAATCCATGCACATCGTTCCGGCTATAAAACAAATTGGTGCCGGTGACTACTGGCAATGAGGTCAATACTGAGTCTTCGTGATGGCCCAAGCAAGAAAACATGAGACAATATTCTGAGAAGCACAACATGAAAAACGCACAGTCGGCGACTTGTAAACGTAAAACATGCTGTGTAAAGCTGTTTTATGGTTGAAATACACTTCTGTTCCTGCTGCCAGAAAAACGAGAGGTTTTTTTGCATAAAAAGTTCCAGTGGGGCCCGCGCGTGACTCCAAAGAAAGCCAGCTTCTTGCAGTCAAGAATTCACTCCATTAAGTCAGTCGGTCAGTCAGTCCGTAGCAATTTTCGACCATGTTTTAAACATCACCTTAACTAAAAATAAGTTGCTAAGCTTAAATTTCTAGCGTGATTTTTGTTTAGATAACATCGTGTTTTAACAAGTTTAGATAGTTGTCATATAGACAGGTGCTCGTTACTGGTGTTAATGACTATCAAAGGAAATTTGTCAAATTGTCGCAGCGGGCAACATAACTCCATGCTGGGGGTCATTTTAGGCTGCACTCCACCGGTTTATTTGAGAATTTTATGAACAAATGAGTCAAAGTACTGAACTCCAAAGAGAATACATGCCGACCTCTCCTCTTTCGAACGTTGAGACTCCAATCAACACAGTCATTCTTTTGAATTTCTAGTTTGTTTGGATAGGATCGTGTTTTGAAGAGTTTACTTAGATCTCAAATCCACGATTGTGCGTTCTGTATCCACAAAACACAACACATGAACAGCTGAGTGTATGTTGCTGCTAGTGTTAATTATCAAAAGAAATTCTTCAAGTTGTTGCAGCGGGCAACGTAACAACACGCCAGTTCATTATAGAACTTTTATTAACAAACGAGTGAATTTCCTTCAAAAAGTCAAAATCCTGCTTGGTTTCAATAACATTCACTGATCAAGTATTTGCACTTCACGCGATTCTCAAAATGATCAATTGATCTGTCATTACGTTTCATTCTAACGTGAGGTAAACACTTCCAAATGTTCACTGTTCATCGGCTACTTAAGGGCATCTCCTTGGCATTCAACATCATTCAAGTTTGAGGGAACTCAAGTTGCTGTTGTTGAATCCAAATTAACGGTGAGTACTGACTCTGAGAGTAATATTCACATTTTAGTTACAACGGACATTAGAAAATCGCCGGTGAATTTGTCTATCAAGAGTTTGTTTATAAAAAAAAACGGACACTGCTCACTCCATGTTTAAACTTTCGCATGGTTTCTTTCAGTTGGAAGTTGAATTCAAAATGAAAAAGTTCTTGATTTTGACTCTGGTTCTCAGTCTCCTTGTAGTGTTGTTCGTTGACGACAGGTAAGAAAATTTCCAGATTTCTTGTGGCGCTCCTTATTTCTTCCTTGTGACACATGACACAGTTTTTAGTGATCTGTTCCTTGTTACGCAGTTTTTTCTTGGTGAACGTACGCCATATGCCGGATCTCCCTGTTCTATATGAGTCCTATTGGTCGACTAGTTGGGACCACTTCATGTTTATAAGTTTATCGGGTCCTCTTGCAAAGATGTGAGAAGAGCGTTCGCTTCGGTTATTTATGGACCAGGGACTGTTTTTCCTTCCTGACTGATTTTTTGTTAGAATGAATAGTGGCTGATAGGCTAATTTCTTCTCTCTATACACAATCATGGCATATTCATTGTATGTACTATAGTTTAAGTTCAGTCGAACTATCAATCTGATCAATTTTTTAATGGCAGTTTCGTTGGGAGAATTAGACTTAAGTTGGGGAGTCGATCTTGGAGCTCAGTTTAATAATTAAACCTCTGCTGAAGGCGAAACTGCACCTACCCTGGGTGCCAGAGGTTTCTCGCTCTCGAGGCTCTGAGCTGCGTGGCCGCGTAGGGCTGGGGATTAAATCACAGGCGGAGGAGGGTTGGGGGCGAGCCTCTAAACGGTAAACCGCACCGAGAAAGAGATCTCTTTAAAAGGAAAAAAAAATTGTTATGTAGACTCTGCCTATTAAAGTTCACAATCTGGTCGAATTGTTCATCGCTAATTGCACCGTTTTACACAGCAATGCTTGGCGCCGCCGCCGCCGAAGACGACGAAGTGGAAAGCTGCACGACGAAGCTCCCGCCGCCGAGAACGTGGCGGACTCAAACGACTACGACGAAGACGATTACGAAGATGATTACAACGAAGAAATGAAGGAAGCGAAGAGGCGCATTGAGACACCAAAACATTTTGGCGTCTGAGAGCTTCAATCAATCAATCCAGTTTTATGCATTTGTGAGCAAACAGGCTCAAAACGAGATACGTTATTCATTCATTCATGCATCTATCATGTTTGAGGACTTCGCTGTAGAATTTACACTCAAACAGCATTAAAATATGCGCAAAATCATGGCCTGTTTATAGTTTTCAATTGCATTAAAGTCTCCAACACTTGCTCCGGGAAAAGTCTAAATTCTGGTTCGATTACACTTTTCAGACAGAAATTGATTTTAGCTTTTTTCTTATGTTTACATTTCCTCAACTCTTTGCACAACATGTTCTTGTGAAAAGGCAACAAAACATCTCCTTTTCAGTACACAGTGATTGAGTATCGCACATTGCTACGATCTGTGAATAATAGGGGTTGTATCTACACATTAACTAGCTCAACATATGACACATTATTCAGTTCGGAACTCAACCGTGTATATTTACTCAAACACAAACTGAAGAGTTATTTTAAGGTGTATATTATCGGTACGAGCAACTAAAAAGAAAGAGTTATTGTAAAACACTCCGGCTAAGAGTAAACAGATGATGCCTCAGCTACAAGAGAAGTCGTGTTTTATTCGATTATACATATTTAACAGCCGAACTGGCTAAAGCAGTCTCCTTTTCGGCCACTCTTTTCTCTTTTGTGGTCCTCTCTCTCACCAGGCTCCGCTTGGTTTTGCGCGGCCGCGTCCTTCATCTTCCTTAGGGACGAGTGCAACAGACCAGCGCGGCGACGACGCCAGCCCGCACTACAAAAGAAGGCGGGAAACAAAACATGCTGATTTCCAGCTAGTTAAAGGCCGATCTACACGGCTCGAGGCAATTCCACGCATTTAATGAAATCGCCAAATAGGCCGTGCCATTTACGTAGCGGCCGTTGCAGCAGTGCTTTTTGCCACGTACTTAATAGTGTTCTCGTTCTCAAACATAAAATAAAGACACATCGTATCTTTTTATCAAGAACGATTCCGGCTTGTATTACGAAAAACACATTGTTTATGCAGATCGGAGTTGGCACAAGAATTCTAAGAATGCTGTGCTTCAGTACCTTTCGTCCACAAAAACTGCAGAAATGACACAGAGGACCAGAACGAACACCAAGAACTTGTTCATCTTGAATGCAACGTTTGACAAATCTCACCCTAAAATAATGCACAAAAAGAAAATAGAAAAATAGAAAAAGAAAAGAAAAGAAAAGAAAAAAGGAGAGAGACGAAAAGTTAATTCGGTGTCACAACGATTTCTACCTTTTCCACAGGGACTATCTTTGTAACAGCAGTGTTTGTTGGGGGAGATAAATAATGTATCTGCATTTTTCATTGTTAATGTAGCATAAAGGCTCAATATCATGGCGGTGAAATGCGTTCAGTTAAATCGCTGAATCCATGCTTCAGCCGGCACACAAAGTTGCATGAGGAGTGACAAGGACTGTTGTAAATCCCAGTTTTTTTTTTTTTTTTTCTTTTTTTTTTTTTTTTTTTTTTTTTTTTAGTATTAGACGATTTTAGGGTCGCTTTTGATTGGGTGTATTCCGGTAATAGACTAGCTGAAACGTGTTGTTTTTCGTTGGGCTGGTTTCATTTTAGATTGTTCTGACTACCGTGGTTGCGCCCTGAGACATTACAAACTCCGATACACTTGCAATCAAGTCAGCCCTGAATCAACAGGCTTTCTTCACCAGCGGAATAGAAAGTATCAAGGCTGATTGGGTCTAATCCGATTCTATTCGTTGACATACCAAGGGCCAAGGGTCACCTTCCTTCCATGTAAACAGGGCCTATGTGAAGAGTATAGTTGGGTTCTTACCGGCAAGCTCGCACAACTGATCCTTTCCTTTCTGGAGCAAAGACGGACTAAGACCACTGAAGACTGTTGAGTTGTTTTCTTCAGAGGGAGTTGCTATGAATTTTGATAGGGTCAAAATTCCATTAAAATAACCTTCGCTTATTGTCCAGGTTGCAATTGACGTCATAGATGGCCGCGATGTCTTTGTATTCTGGATCTCCCAACACTCCCATAATCTCTATCGTTTAATTATTTGTTCTCAGTCAAACTGAATGAACCGCAACAAAACCGATTGATCAATAACATTCGACTGCATGGTATTTGCTGTCACTCCATTTTGCACAATAACGTTTTGGACAAGCAGACCTCGGCATTTGTTACTCAAACATGACTCGCTGTAACCGGTGAAAGTGCCCTTATCAGGGGTTTATCCAGTAGACATTTTCGCTTGAGAAACATTCCTGTGAACAAAGGCCGGCTAAAAAGTTAACCCCCCTCCTTTCCACGAATTCAACGACTAAAACGCAGCCTAATCAATCAAATCCGTCTGAACTGATAACAGAGGACATGCTTTTGGATCTGCTTATGGCTTATGGCATGTGAGTCTGTCCCACTAATTTGATAACTTGCTTTGAAAAAAAAAAATAAAGGAAATGGCCCTTTCCCACGGGAAAACCGAAAAGAGCGTTTTGGTCCCAGTGGGAAGGATTACACATTGGTGCTTAAATTATTGACGCTCACGACGAATATGTCTAAACGTGGAAATCAGTTCAGATTCTAAAGCAATCCAATCATTGCCGATTCCGATGCGCTGCTATTTGCTTACGGCTTATTTAATGTGACTGCCACAAATATCAGCGCATCGCGATCTTCAGTGCATTCAAATGCATTCCGCCAAAGTGGCTAATCCTTTGTTCAATAAAATCTTTGTTGGAAAAACTCCAATGTAGGACTCGACCTCGAAGATGCACTTGTGACCCTGAGGGTTAGGTTAGCTTTTCTCAGATAAAAACACTTCGCGAACCAGATGCGCGTAGTGACCAGTCCAGGATCCTGAAAAGTCACCTAAACTAAGATCAGAGATAGTACTTGCTTTCACGGCTTCGGTTCAAGAAAGCGAGAGTTTTGCATGCATAGTAATGAGCAATATTAATTGTTTCGGCATTTGTGTGTAAAGTTCTAATTAAGTTTTAGCGTCCTTTTTCTTATACAGTCGAACCCCGCTATTTCGAAGTCGCACGGGACATAAAAGGTCGAAATAGCCGATAATAAGTGACTGAAAAACATATCCAAGGGGATTCGGCTTGACTTCGAAATAACGGGGACTTCGAATTAATCGAGTTCGAAATAGCGAGGTTCGACTGTATATACGGACGGACTTTTGTAGTTCGAGGTCTTTACGCTTTGACTCAGTCGAAGAATAAACGTGAATTACTCGAGAGAACAGTTTGAAGTCCCTTGCTGACCAACAGAAGCGAGTTTTTCCCATGAAGCTAAAACCTGCGTAGTTACCCCCAAAGTGCTCCGTAACAGTAAAAACAATGGGTTGGGAAGACAGAACAGCATAAGTTTTCTTTTCTGTAAAACTAAGATCTGCCAGTTTGATTGTGAAAATAAGGGTGCATTCTTTTGGAACCATTCAAAAATGAGGCTTCAAGGGGGGACGCACGCTATTTCGACTATTCCGTTCATGCACAGCTCACCCCCCCCTCCCCCCACCCACCCCCTTTTCCCGGTGGAATAACAGACTCATTCTGAGTTGGTTTATAGTCAGTTAATACTTGCTTTTGGTTACTTCCAACATTATGTCATTTCGTTCTAAGGGGAAACCGTTTTCGGTTAGGTCTATAGCCTATAAATACTATAGCCTGAAAAGTCTCCTTTGTTTACTGTATCACACCAACAAATGCCTTTCACCATAGTCCGCTGTTCTTGCTTACTGGGGACGTTTACCACACGCTTGGATCAATTTGGTCACGTGGTATTTTACCGTAGCAACAGCCTCTCTGCAAGCCGGCCTCATAGAATTGTCTTGACAACCAAAGGCAATAGAGAGGCACGCTAGCACAAAAAGTTTGAAGCATATATATTTTTTGCCTTTCTGGAGCTGTGTGTCTCTGAAAATTACAAAAACTTGCTAGTATATTTTATCAATTGTCATCAGTTGAAGGTTACTTTTAGAGCTATTCGGGAGAAATTTGGGACCGCGGTTGCTGCGGGAATATACCATGTGACCAAATTAGTGGGAAAAGGCCCATTTTAGCATACGCGTCGTACAGGTCACGAAGACATTCATATTGGCTCAAAACATGTCTGCTCTTGGATTGTCGTTTGCGGGAAAAGTCGCACTAATAACAGGTTTGTCTTTCCATTTTTAGGCGAATGAAGATGCCGTGTGTGTGTGCAGAACTAGACTGGGGAAGGGGGGAGGGGTGGTAGGGGGATGCACCAACTGTGAGGCAGAAAGGGAGGCACTGCGCTTTTGTGCGAGGCATGCGAGGAACGAGTTTTCGTCCGAGACATGGGTTTTCAAACTCTAGCTGTAAATTACACTCGAAATCTCATACAAACAGCCACAGTCTTCCTTCTAAATTTCTCCAGCTGTCCAGCCTAACAATATTTTTGTCTTTAAAATTGGAATTATATTTGGACATTGTTTATTACATATGGTTTCTCCTCAGAAACATTGGCTGTAATAATTTGGACCGCTTTTCTCGGCCAATGAAAACGCGTTGAAGACAAGTAAAATTTGAATCAATCAGCGCACGCTTGTATTTGCAAAGTAGCATCACATTATTCGATCAAATAGCGGGCTTGCAAGCAAATTTGACAATTTTGGGAGGATATTTGTAAAACCTTAAAATTAACCTTATATAAACCGTAAGTTTCCAAACATATAAGATATAAAGCCGATAGCTGAACAAATTTATATAATCACCGATGGCGCGGGTGATAGATGCGTTCAAGCAACTGACGACACGTATGTGCACCAGCGATCGCCCTAAAACCGCGTATTGCAAACGCCGATGTCCCACTAAAGTTGCATACCGTGTGGCATGAAATTTTCGCGGGAGTATAATTTTGTGGATTGCTTAATTTTTTGCGTTTTCGCGGGAAAACTTTTTCGCGAATTTGGATTTTAGATTTTACTGTTGGGAACAAATTTTCGCGGATCTCAGGCAAGTTTCTGTCCGGTATTTTACGTTCGGCACTGTTACATAGCAACAAGGGGTTTTACTTTTTCTTTAACATCTTTTTTATTAATCTCTAATTTACAAAATGTCACAAGTCGTCCATGAAAACTCAAACCTGCAGTATACGGTAGGTAGTTGGCCTGTAAAGCAGGTAACATATAGTGCTGGACGAATTTAACAAATAAATGGAGCAAATTTTCGCGGATATTTTTTCGCGGGATTTAATTTTCACAAATCGTCGGATAATCCGCGAAATTCGCGAAAATAAACTCGCGCGAAATATTCATGCCACACTGTCAAGGATTAATCCCGACAAAATCGTGCAGCGGGAATAAATATATCACACCGGCGATGAAGTTAGGCTTCATTTCTATCTAAGGCGCCCGATGTGAAGTGGCTGTTCCTGCCCGTTATGTTGCGGTTGAAGTTCGTGCATAATACTGTAGCCGGAGTTGCCCGTGGGCGGACACGTGGAAAGTATATGGCTGCACACGAATACAACGCCGTCACAGTCACAGATCGCTGCGACGTCACCTATAGTTATTAATGCGTCAACTAGATATCTTTTGGCTCGTAAAACAAGGAGTTCT
Source organism: Plumapathes pennacea (assembly GCA_964036295.1). Lineage (NCBI taxonomy): Eukaryota > Metazoa > Cnidaria > Anthozoa > Antipatharia > Myriopathidae > Plumapathes > Plumapathes pennacea. Next base: position 16,699,162 of record OZ038462.1, read on the forward strand.
TTTGTTTCACGGTCGGAAAAATTACAATAACAAAAGAAATGTTGATCATAAACAATAATTATCGCTATTTATGTGTTCAGGTCAGGTCTGGAGAACACGCAAATTTTCACCTGAAAACCCGCTCGACTGCGTACACGAACGAACTCTTTATCGGCAAACTGAGTATCAAAAAATATCTCGCAGTTTTTCTGCGCAAATGCGATCTCTGCCGCATGCAGAGAAGAAAGTTTGCTCTTTTGTTGCTGTACATTGCAAGTTCTGTGCATAATTTAGGGTCGAGTACGTATTTACAAATGCGAGGTAGTATGGAACCAGCACAAATAGTCGTGTGGTGCTGTATGATGGGAAAATAGCACTAGATTTTGACTGCGTCGGTGTAGAGAAAGGCGTACGGTATGTGTGAAAGCTATGCTATAGACGACGACGAAAGCCCCACGGATGTGATCGAAGGCAAGCTAAATATTGATGTAAATATGTCAGCCTTCCAAAGACTTTTACAGTCTTACGCATTTACTAACTTACCGCGTCGATATTATAACAACTCACTGAGCTAAAGTAATGCTTTGATTTCGTATGCCTTCTGCTTCGTGCAAAACACGTAAAATATAGTCAGTTTTGTGCTGACGAAGTTACCCAGAGACCGCAGAGACTGTTTGTTATGTTGCAATAGTCTAAAGAAGATTGTAATATTGTTTGCAGTCAATGGTATTAAAATTCTGTAATCCAAAAATTGCCAGTAAACCTTCACGGAATTTATTTTGTCACGGGAGTATATTTTCGCTGGAAGTTTAGTTTTTGCGTGATCCAATTTTCACAGATCGTTAGAAAATCCGCGAACTTCACGAAAACTAGATTATCCAGCAAAAAACTTCATGCCACACAATAAATCATTTCCAAAATACCTGTTGCCTTTGTAGAAAACAAAAACTAACTTCCAAATTAAGAAGAGATTCGCAGTATATCTCTTTTTGTAACAGAGGTGACTGGCATTTCTGTTCAATCACTTTAGTTTTTAGATACTGAGTAAGGAGAACTTGGCCTTGGCGAGCTTGCACAGTAAAAGGCTGATTATCAGTTCTCACTACATCACTCATGCATTTTCTTCTTAAAGAGTTGGAAGAATCTATGGTTTGAGCTAGAGAGTGAAAGGGTTAATAAGACTAAATAAGGCATGCCTGTTTTCAGGTGGCAGTTCTGGGATTGGGGCTGCCACAGCCGTCTTGTTGTCCAAACTGGGATGTAGTGTGGCTCTTGGTGGCAGAGATAAACAGAGCCTGGAGGGAGTTGCCAGCAAGTGTTTCGATAAAGAACGAAGAGGAGATGCACGGGTCAGTCTGATCAAGTCAATTTTCCATCTTTTTGTTTCCCCTTCCCCTCCCCTTCCCTCCCCTCCCAGGTTCCCGCTTGGAGAGCCTGACCAGCGGTTTTCCGCGGCTGCTCGTTTAGTTCTTTCCCCGTCCTGGAAGAAGTTCTTCGGGCGAAACGCTCATGTGTGCTGCAAGTTTTCCGTCCTGATAGATCCTGGATATCTGGATAGTTTTTCATACCGACATGCGCCGACTTTAGGAAGCGGTCTGGTGCATGGAAACAAGGAGATTGTATAGAGGGCGATCAAACAGAAGTCATACTTGAACTTGTATCACAGTTTTAAGAAATGTGTTCAAGTGCAACAAGACAGTATAACTAATTTGTATTGTTAACATTTCCAGGTACTACAAGTTCAGGGGGATTTAAAGAAGGATAAAGATGTGAAGACACTTCTAAACACAACAGTCAAAATCTATGGAAAGCTGGATATATTGGTAAATATCTTCAGAATAATGTGTATGTAGAAGATAAAACGATTAGCTATAACTGGATATAGTAGTATATTAATGAATGACATACAGCTGATTGGCAACCCTTTCATTCCGAAGAGATATCAATTTTAAATTTCTCCTTCAGCCATCTCACCAGAGATATGTATCATACAGTGTGGAGAAGTTGGCTTTTGATACCTCGTTTATTGATGAAAGCTGATTTAACTTCGCCTAATGACTAGCGCAATTTTCAAACATCACTTGTGGTGTAAATTATTAAATGCACTTGCACATAATTTGTCGAAATCTAAAATAATTAGTTTCCTTTAAAATTTTTATATTTTTTACAAAAAAATTATAAAAAGAGCATGTCAGCTTACTTAAAGTCTGATTCTAATGGGCGGCACAGTATCTGTAAAGTGATGTTTGAAATTTGTATCGAAAGGCAACAAAGTGCAACTTGGTACAATTTCCAAACATTGCCAGTGGCTCGAGCAACTCATATTTAATACTTGTTTATCATGTGACTATAAAAGTTTGTTGGGACTCGAAAATTCAAACAAAGTTATCTCATTTTGAGGTGCCTGGTAATGTCACAGCTGATTAACTAACTTGATCTCATCTCAAGAGCTGTGGAAAAGTACAGAAAACATGCAAATTATTGATTTTTGTTGTAAATTGTTTATTTCACTCCAGATGCAATATTTTAAATTGCACTCAGTGCAAATAATGATTAATTTGCTTGCTGACTCAACGTATCAGATTGTAGAAATTTTCATAGTCGTTATGATAAATGGTTTAGTTTGCAAGCTAAGGCAGTGTAACATTGTTTTACTTAATCTGCCAAGACTGACAATGGTTCTTTGCTTGGATTCAAACTATTAAATATAGTTATTTTGACTCTTAACACTGCTTAATAATTTGATATAATATTTTATTCTATTTATTAGTTATTTATTTAGTAATAACTGAGAACCAGGCAATATGACTAATTATAATATTATAAACTTCTGTGTGGGTTAATTACTGCATTTATTTATTTATTTTTTTGCATGTTTGGTGTAGGTGAACTGTGCTAGTATTCTGCCTTATGGATGTATTGAGACAGCATCTCTGAACAGTTATGATGAGGCCATGCACATCAATGTTAGGTCAGTAGATAACTATAGCCTAATTGAAATTTTCACTCCACAAATTTCCTTCTTTCATTATCCTCGAGCGTAAGTGAGGGTAATAATCACGATGCTAACGGTGTAGTATCTCGCTACTTTGAGAGTCCAAGCGGGTCACCATCTCAAAATCTAATGTTCGTCTGTCATTCAGTCAAGGGGTAGACAACACATGTAAAGACTACAGAAAACTATTCTACTCCTTATAAGGCAATTCGAATCGGAATCGGTATCATAAGTGGTTCTTAAAGCCATCTGAGGACAACAAACTCCTGATCGGTACTTATTCAGAAAGGACAAGCAAAAAAGGTCGGCAGTCAGTGGAAGTCGAACAATCACTGTGACAAATTGCAAGTAGTGACATAATTTTTATTCTATCATGTATCCTCTGACTCAATCATTCAAGAAAATGATAAAATCTGCATGCTGATCATCTGACCTCTCAGAGCATTGTTTTTAATATGCTTCTGTTGCCAGTTTGAGCGTATTCGCTCAGCACAATCCTGAACATGGAGTCTAGAGTGATTTAGTAAGATTGAGTTACTGTTTTCTTTTATTAAACCCTTCAGGTCTTTGCTTCGATTCTTGGTAGGCTGTTTTGATGCACAAAACAATTTGGTCCCACAAATATGCATGCTCTAAACAATGCCACGGTTAAGTACACTCCAGACTTCAAATAAATCACACAGGAGGCCTATTTATTTGTACTGCAAATGAATGAATTCAAGACTGGAAAACTAAAAATTTGTGTTCATTCTTCCGTACTATGGCCGGTCAAGCTAACAGCATAAATTACTTTGGCGTGACTATGTCTTGATTGTGAGAAAGCGTATGGCGTCATGCAAGGATTGTTTTTCAACGTGATATTTTTTCTCCTTTCTTTGCATCCTGCGCTTATTGACTTCCAAGATGTGTTTGCGTCAAAACTTCAGTAAAACATCCATGTCAGGGCAAGGGGGAATCTGCGATTATCATATCTAGTAACACAGAGTATGACACACCAGTTTCTGAATATTGCCAGTCATGTGCACCCATCCGTACTACTGACAGTAAATAGGCCATAACTTTCACTTTCATTGTTCAATTTTATTTCATGGTGGACTGTCTATTGCCAGTCAATCAAGATGCCTGCCATGATAATATTTAACATTTGAGTTTATACATGACTATTTTGGGTTTAGGGACTGTTTGTCAAACTTTTCTTAATCTTGCTTTTTGTGTGGTTTCAGGTCAGTTTTTCAACTGACACAGCTTGCAGTTCCATACCTTATTGAGACCCAAGGTACTAAAAATGGCTTTATCTCCTAGTGCATGCATGAGCCTTTTAAAGCAGACACCACTGTAATAGGCAGACAACTCTCCAAGGCAGACATGGTTGCATGGTCCCAGCCTCATTTTAGTGTGACAATGAATCTTATACAAATTCTTAACAGGTCAGAGAAACATTTTGCAGGGACTGTACAGTAGAACAAAATATTGAACCACTGTGATTGATTATACTATATTTTTAAATGCTTGCAGGTTGTATTGTGAATGTATCAAGTGTGCATGGGCTCAGATCGGTAATATTTGCCATCATTGTTTATATTATTAAACTTCATTACTAGCACATTTCTTACCTGTTCAGTTATAATGTAATGACATTTTTGTTCAGACCTGGCAAAAGCTCAAAGTACTATATATTCTTATTATATTATCACATGAGTGTTTTAATACTGGAAAATATACCGTGTGTAAAATCCATATGAAACTACATCTAGGACCCCAGTGGCGTATTTTCCATATCCTCACTAGTAAGGATATCGTTGGCATCATTTCCCGCTTTTGCACGGTTGTTTGTGCAATTTCTCGTAAAACACTCGTGTCTAATATAATAAAAAGAAAATTACATGGCGGCTTGAAGATATGGATTTTATTTTCTCGTGGTAAAAACAATATTTTTACTCACTCGCGAAGCGCTCGTTCGTAAAATATTGTTTTTACCACTCGAAAATAAAATTCATATCTTTGCACCCCATGTAATATCCTCTATTTATATTTATCTCTATAGTTTCCTGGTGTGCTGGCATATAACATGTCTAAAAGTGCCCTTGATCAGTTTACACAAACTGTTGCCCTTGGTGAGTTCATGTTTTGTTTTTGGAGTCAGTACATTATGATGATAGTCATAGCCTAGCTAGACTACCCTACAGGGTGCGATGATATTTTTGGCAGCTTGCCATGGTGACAACTGTAGCCACATGGCTTGATGACAACATAAAATGGCAGTCCCATCTCTACCCGGGTATGTAAATGAACCACTGAGGATGTCACTAAATCTCTGGCAGTGACCACCCTCAGTGCCAGCAATGTGGTTGGTTTTGGCAGCAATTTTCTGAAATTGACTGAGACCACAACCATGTATAACATTCAGTAGTCAAGATGGAACTTTGCTGGGTGCTGAAAAACAAGGTGTAGAAATGTACAAATGAATGACTTGATAGCCCAGACAGTTCAAGCAGCTTTCTTCTAAGCAAGTAAATTGTCAGGAAAATCCACTAGTTGACCTGATGGGGAAGTCCAGAGGCTAGTGGACACAGCTTTCACCCTGCTCTGTATAGACAGATCTGTAATCTGATCTTTACAGTGGTACAGAATCTGCAAATGAGGCACACCCAAACTTAGCTGCCTATGTGTGATACTGTGTAAGATATTATTTTTTTCTACTCATTCTTGCAGAGTTAGCTCCCAAAAACGTGAGGTGCAATTCTGTCAAGTAAGTTGTCTTGATTATGCAGTATGTTGGCACTTGACATACAGTATGAAGGTTAACAATTATTGAAATGGTGTTGTTTTACAGCCCTGGAGCTAATGGTATTATGACAAATCTACCAAAGCATGAAGGACTTAATGATGAAGCTTATCAGAAGGTTTGCATAAAAATACTCTTTACCATTCCATTAAAATGTTGTCACTATGCAACATTTGTCATCATGCTGATCATGTCACAGGTTGAACTACTGGATGGTCAAACTTGGTCATGCATGCGCATCTTAACTCTTTAACTCCCAAGAGTGATCAGCTCCAATTTTCTCCTTCAATTTCTCACCCAAAAATACATCATAGAGTAAGGAGAATTTGCCTAGTTTCATACCTTGTCAGATGAAAGCTGATTAAACTTTCAATTCTCATAAACTTTTTTCAAATTTCTGCAGTAGTTAGATCTATTATTATAAACCAGATCATTAAATGCAAAAAAATAATTGGAGGTCACCAGGCTCATTTTGGAGATAATCAATGTCATAAATATTGCCCAATTTGGTCATTCCAGTCGTCGTCGGTATCACTTGTTTATGAGCAGAAAAAATGCCTTTTGAACATCGGCAATGCTTGAATTTGAACTTAATGGGTACATTAAGAAAACTACTTAAATTTAAGACCTTTTCTAAGGCTCTATAAAGCATCAATAGTCATTTTTGCAGCTTCTTGAAGACTTCTGTGACCAATGTTTTAGTGTCCGTGGGAGTGTAAAAGTGGATTTAAAAAAACTTTTATTGTTCAGATTTTTTTTATTTTTTGATATTATCTAGAGGATCGGTGAAGAAACGTATTTACTAAAAGAAAAGTAGGGGTCACCGGACTTTTAAGAGAGTTATTTTGACAAAATAGTATCCAAGAACCATGTTTTGTTAACATCTGCACCGCACTTGTGTGACATTGCATTGCATCATCCATTGTTAATACATGCACAGAAAATGTGTGCATAAAGAATCTGGTTGAAATACTGTCTTGCCCTTTTTACAGTTTCTGGAAAGAGCAAAGCAAACACATGCCTTAGGCCAGCCTGGGGAGGTGGAAGAAGTGGCAATTGCTATTGCTTTCTTGGCCTCATCAAGTGATGCAGCATCCATAACTGGTGTTACCCTACCTGTGGATGGAAGAAGGCATGCCATGTATCCATCCTAATGTAAAGCTCAGTAATCAGGCAACAACTGTCCGTCAAAGCTCATACAATATTTCTGTATGTTTGAAAGGAGATATAGAGTTTAGGAGGTACAGTATGTATGCTTCATTGATGACCAAGTTGTGAGGTCCTGAATTCAACCCTCCTAAGGTCAAAAATAGAAAATCTGAACACTTTAAAAAGAAAATGTATGAGCAGTGTTGTGAGAATTAATGGTTTAACGAGCTGAGTTAAGCTGTCACATTTTCAAGTTTTCCATACTTTGTGAAACTATTGCATTACTCCCTGGAGTCAGAAATCACTTAGTGGTACAGTACATGTATATTTAATAGGGAGATTATATATTATATATAAACAAAATTACTGTAGCATTTTGACAAGTTTTATTTAATGACAGCTCAGAACAAGATAGAATTAGTACTAATGGTACTATGTACTGATGATAATTATTATGTGGGTTATATATTGAATCAGTTTGGTTGTATTATTTTGCTTTTGTCAAACTAGTTACTACATACCTGACATTTTGATGCCATCCTGTTTGTTTTGTTTTAATTCAGTCATTCAATAGTATGTCTATCATGACTACACATAAAATGTCACAATAAGTACAGTATATATCATTGTGGTAGCAGTGTAGTTTAACTGGCAATAACAGGTGGCTATGTTACATTAACTATCATCTTATGTAGTATTAGGTAAAAAAATAAAGACATTTAAAACTAATGCAGGGTTCAAATTTGTGCACCAAAAGTCATGTCTTTTGCCCCATCCAATTTCTGGTTACACCATGTTGTGTTGACAAGTAGCATCATCATGCATCACCAAAATTTTAATTTTTTGTGAAGCCATTGGTTGCCCAAAGGGACAACCATAAATGCACCATATTTAGTTGCCCCATTATGTTTTCAGTTGTCCAGGTAAACTGGACAACCATCAATATTTTCAACCAAGTAATTATTAGTTTAGTTTAGTTTATTAAAGTCGTCTTACACTCAGTAAAAATCTATCTGAAACAATAAGCACAAGTTATATAAAAATAACCACTAACTATTAACTATAGATTAATAGATTACTAATGCAGCCATAAAAGAGTTTAAATAATATTCTTGTCTAAAAGTACTGACTGAGGAAAGGACAAAGTGGAAAAGTAAAGTAAAGAAGGCTCATGGAGAAAACAGATTAAAAATCTCAGGTCCATCAGGCAGTACGTTTTAGCCTGCTAAGATACAAAGGTCCCCAGTTATGTGTCTCAGATGGTATGACGAGCATTCCATACTTCGTTTCAACTGTGCTGAAGAATTCAGACCTAGGTTTTGAACTACCACATGTAGTTTTGATGACTTCTGCTTTACCAGTTTCCTTCTGTAAAATCTTCTCAATGACACCATCATTTTCGAAAGGTGACAAGGAGCAGGTGGAATATACAACTGTACCATTATGAGTTACAGTGTTTAAAGCAGAAGTCAAGAGTTTAGTTTGGAGATCAGAGTATCTTTTTGACTGAGTTTTTGACCACCTCTGCAGGTGGGAATTTTGTAAGAAGTGTCTCTCAGCAGAACAAGGTGCATCCACCAGCACCTTGTCATACATCAAAGGTTCACTTGTCCCAAATGATGTGCCACAGAGTTTCCACACATGAGCAGTTTCCCTCAAGCCTGATCGAGAAGGGATATAGTCCTTGATTACCTGTGTACAATAAAGATTGCCATTATATATAGCCCTGTATTCCGGTAAGTACTTGTCGGAAAAATGGTAAGTTGTCCATGCTGTGAAGCCCTGAGATAAATGGAGTCCCAAGTCAAGCCAACTCAACCCAAGTTTGCAAGATCACTAAAATTGCATGCATTAGCAGCCAAAGGGTACATACTTCCAAGTTGAGCCAAGTTTAAAGAAAACCATCCAAATTCCATGACAAAAGCTTATGCAATCGCCCATTGACCTTGGCTTGACTTGGGTGTACAAACAATGAAATGTATACTTTGTTTGACTTGGCTGAAAAGTTGAGCCAAATTAAACAAAGTGGGTGGGCCAAAACATGGCCCGATTAAAAAGCTTGGCTTGGTTGGCTCGACTTAATGGATCAACTTAGGTGAGAAATTTGATCACTCCAAGGAGTAATACAGTTGTAGGAAAATTAAAACTGAGAGGGAATGGGAGGGATTAAGGATCATAAGAGTGCTCAGGATGTGTGATATAATACATATTTGTACCTTGGAAAGTTTTGATCTTCTCGAATAAGATGGTTCATTTGCCACCAGGCTTCCTTTGGATGACAGAAACTGAGCTATTAAAACACTCTTTCCTCCAGGTGCAGCGCACATGTCAAGCACCGTACTATCAGGCTTCACATCCAAAGCAAGCACGGGTAACAAAGATGCAGCATCAAGAATGTAGTACCCCATCAGCCCAGTTCTGGTTACTTTGGGTGGAGAAAACCGAGCCCCTGTGTCTGTTACATAACACTCCACACTATCAAAATGTTCCTTCCAGCCTCTGCACATATTTGCTATATATGTACTTGCAAGGTCTTTGGTTTGAATTTTCTGAACTCCAGTGGATGTTAGTTGCTCTAAAGCTTCATCTGTTGATGAATACTTGTTCAGTACAGCACAGTGTTGGTTTGGCATTTTCAATGAATTGTAGATGGAAGGCCACAATAACACACCAAACTCTCCCTCGAAGAACTCTTCAAATTCAGACAGGGAAGCAGCAACTTTTCTTTTTGCCTGAGGAACAGATTTAAAAAGTCAGCACCGCCATACATGTACAACCTATAGTAAGGAATCACACGTTAATACTGACAAATGAACGTTTAATTCTATATTAATTTTTACCTTCATGCAAAAGTTTTGCAAAATACTAGTAATCGGAACGAGTAACAGTTTTGTAGCTATTTTTAACAAGTAGTTTTAGACTGCGTTAGCGTGGATAAAACGTATGATAAACCAACGTAAAGTTGACGTGGGAAAGATGTTAAAGTACAGTATTTTAAAGCGTTTGCGAGTGGTGCATGTTGTAGCAATCCAACAGCTGTTGTACACAGTATATAAATATCTTGCTGATCGACCATACAGACCTTTGAAGATACTTTCCTGTAGCCTCTCCTTATGTTGACAGCCAATAGTGTAGCTTCTTTTCTATTTTTCCCAACATAACAAATACTCCTCAGGCCGACTGTGTGCAACATAATGTCAAAATATACCAGGCATTCCTCGAACGTTCAAAACAGGCCTGGTTACTATTCTGCTCCTTACCAGGCTCTCGCACGCAGGCAGTGAGGTCATCCGTTTTGAGACAACGTACATGTAGACTCCATCAAAATTGAGCCATGAATTACACTCCTGAAAGCTTTACGTTAGGTCCATCTGGAAATCAAGGAGTGTCGTTTCCTCCTCCTGTGGATATGAGCGGTGCTCTAATCATAAAAGCTCAACTAGGGGACGATATCCGACGAATTCCGATTCACAACGAAGATCTGACCTACGATGAATTGCTTCTTATGATGCAGAGGGTATTCAGAGGAAAACTGAACAGCAGCGACGATGTGACCATAAAATATAAGGACGAAGGTGAGTGTCTATAAAACTGAGACCTGAGAACTAAGACCCTCATAGAAAGTCGTAAAGAGGTCACGTCAACTCGAGGATTGCGGACATTGTATTATAATCTACAGTAAACCCAGCTCCTATCGTCTTGCTGAAGATACTTTTCACTGAAAAGCACGTCGGTAAATGTGATATTTTAGTTTGGGCTGCATTACATCATTTTCTTTCCACCGCAGATGGAGATCTCGTCACCATTTTCGACAGTTCAGATCTTGCATTCGCAAAGTCTGGCAGTAGAATTTTGAAGGTAACACTCTTTGGTAAGTATCAGAGATCAGATGTGCATTATGATGTACAGTGTATTATCTAGGTTTATGTGTAATGTAAAAGTATGGAAGACATTTCCTGTGACCCCCCCTCTCCTCCCCCCATCATTTGATTTGCATACACATACAGAGTGCTCATACAGTAGAACCCCACTAACTCAAACGAACTCCCCGCTATCTCAAACTCGAACCCATTTCTCTTGGATTTCCCTTTCAGTCATTTACTATCCACTAACTCAAACTCCCGCTAAAAATTGAACTATTTCTTGCTTCCCATGGGGGTTCTAATTAGCAGGGGTCTACTGTCATACAGACATGTGTCATGACAACATTTGACAACATTTCAGTCAAATCGAACAAAATCCAGTTTTCTTGCGTGTTTTCCCCGTGTCGTCGCTTGAGTTTTGTTATTGTGAAAAACAAATTGACGTCAGTTTTTTATGTGTCTGTCCTCTTATTGATCATGAAACGCATCATAACATTGTCAAAAAGTTGCGGATCCACAACTTTTTGACAATATTATGACGCGTTTCATGATCAATAAGAGGACAGACACATAAAAAACTGTTGTCAATTTGTTAAATGGACTCCTTCCCTGGATTTGTAACCACACTTTTAGTGCAAATTGTTTAATATAAGGTTAGTCACCTCCTTGTTCCTTTCTTCCACTGGGGTGGGGGAACAATTCCAGTCGAGTACCTCCCTGTTCCTTTCTTCCACTGGGGTGGGGGATCAATTCCACAGAGAGGAGACACCGGTGCACATCATATAAATGTTGACATTGAAAGATGCATCTTCAATTTTTGCTCACACATGATTACAAGTAGAAAATCTGATAATTAACTAACTTTCACTACAGCATGCTTATTTGGTTGGGTTTTGTTTTCTTTTTAGTGAATGGTGTCCCAAGACCACCTGAGCACAGTTTGGTAACAGAATTTAGAAAGGAATTGGTACAGCTCAGAAACAAGGTTAACTACCTCCTTGATAGGTTAGATTTAGTGGAAGACAAGAATAGGTCTTGGGAAGAACCCAAGTCATTGGGAGAAAAAAGACCATCAGGTGGTGAGTCCCATTTTTTATCTTTATTATTTTACAGTAAGTTATAGTTATATATAGCTATATGGTTACATACATATACAGTACCCTTCTAGACAGAAGTTCAGAAGAGAAAGGTGAATCTGCAAGCAACTACAACGTTCCTGAACTCGGCCGCTAATTTATAAACTTGTCCAAATGAAACTTTTACTTCGTTCGAAAACCCACGCTTCAAACTTCACCCTGAATTCTCTTGTATACGGCCGTTTTAATCCTTTCGCTTGGGCTGCCTGCGCTTGACCCTCCGATTTACGATCGCTAAAAAGGCATTCATTTAAACTGCAAAGAGCTCCTCGCTTTATTTTTGGCAATCCTTCAAAGTCTCCAATCGAGAAACTCCGCTCTCAGCATTTGAATGGTTTTCTTTTGTTCGTACGGTGTGAAAGTGTATTCAAGTTGCTCATGGCTTTGTCTTTCACCGACACGTAAACAATAATGATCGACGAGAGATAAAATAAAAAAGTTTAAAAGCGACCGCATATAAACAGTTGAATAGGATAAAAACTCTTTGAAAGCTGCGCATAAACAAGAGTGTGCTCAGTTAGAACGCTTTTGAACGGCGAAAAGAAGTAAGCTAAAACGGCAACGCAAAATATATTGTAGTTCAGGGCACTGCGTTGACTACACTCAGAAAACTTCAGAAAACAATCACCTGCATAACAAAAGGTAAACTACATGCAGTAACGTGTATTACACGCTGTGAGTGTAATACACGCTGCTTGAGTTAATGAGCTTTGGCGTGTAATACACGTACGTGTAGTGCACGTACTTTACACGCGTGGACATGTCCTAAAACTTTTAGGTGCCACTGTATGTGGTTCTTCATCCCAACCAGCAAAGCTACTGCACAATGAAATGTATGGAACAGAACCCCGGTATATAATGAACCCTGGTATATAATGAACCCCGTTTTTTGCAGTCCCTTGGCCTTTGTTATATTGGGGTTCCACTGTAACTGCATACTGTGACATCACAACAAATTTTTTTACTAACTAGCTTTGTATGATAAGTAATCAAAATGTATTCTACTCTGTTATTTTTTGCATAATTAAACTAGCTATACTTGTGTTAAAAAAATCCCCACATTCCTGCGTGCATACATGTGAAGCAAGATAAATCCCCTGGGTAATGCTGCAGTTGTTGTTGACAGACAGAACTGATCTAAGTATTTACCGTACTTGAAATGAATGCATGCTGTTTGTTGGCAATTTAAGGTCCAGTGGCATCCAGTGTAGACAATCAAGCAGAGATTAGCAGCAAGCCTGTCAGTCTTGTGGCATCTGCATCTCCAAAGGTGAACACAGCCATGTTTGATCCATTGGTGCCTTCACCTGGCCGCAGCAGAGAACCGGACAGTTCTTCTGCAACCCCTCCTAACCCAAACTATCCTGATCAAGGTAGGACCATTCTGATTAATTTTTCTCACATAAATCAGTTTCAGCTCTAACCTGACCTCCCTTGGCCACCTTAGGACTGTTTAGCATCTCTGTATTGTTCAACAAAGAAAACTTGACAATTTGCCCTTTTTTCCCACTTTTTCCCTGGTTTAAATATTTAAAGCGATGTAATTTCCCCACCCTTGTGTTGCACAATTACAGTACAATGTACAGTAGTGGGGAGGACCCAAAAATTGTCATCAACTTGATTTTTCTCAAACTATGGACTGTACATCTTCTGAGAGCCAATCATCACCTTGACCCTTGAGAAAGGTGGGGAAAATTGGAGCCAAGATCTTCTCAGAGTGGCTGAGGCAATGAAGCTGTCTTCAGGCTCAAATGCCAATGCCACTGGTACACAAGGTTGTGAACAGATTTTAGCAGATGCAAAGCTTAGTCCAATACAGTACAGCAGAGAAGAGAAAACTAACATGTGTCTGCTCAAGTAGATCTAAAACTAAGTGGATTTTCCTTACAGCTTGCTTGTTTTGAATAATATTATCATCCAGGCTAGCGAGTCATGACCCCACAAGTTGCATGTCTTTGGACTACTGTAGCTGGCAAATTTGTTTTTATCCTTTTATACTTGTCATGTTCTTGCTGGATTCTATACTTAAGCAGTGTGCACAAAAGTGATATATTCAGTGTATGGGGTATAAACAGCACAGTGTATAGATTTTGTTACAACTAGTGCTCATGGGCCACTTCTCATCAGGTTTGAGGAACCAAAGTTATGCAACCCAGAATCAATCAATGAAGCCAGCCCAAGTAAATGGAAATCAAACACCTCAAGTAGGCACAGCGCCTAGCCAGCCAACCACTGCTGTGGCATACGGCCAGACGCAGTACAACACACAAGTGCAGTATCCCCCGACACAGTCTTATGCACCAACCAGTACCCAGTCCAACTACACATCAGCTACACAGGCCCAGCAGCAATTCCCACAAACAACACAGCCCAGCTATCCCTCAGCTGTCTCACAGACTCAGAGCTATGCAGCAGCAAATGCCACCCCAAATCAGGGCTACTCTGCAGGGCAGGCTGCACAATACTCAGCTGCTGCCTACCAACAGCCTCAGCAGCAGCAGCCACAGCCACCGCAAGGTGCGGCAAGTGGGTATAACACAGGTCAAGGGTATCCAAGAACAACTGCCGGCCAACAATACCCTGCACCTCAAGGTTATGATCAGTATGGGCAGCAGAACTATTATCCACAGCAACAATATCCTAATTACTGAGTTGTGCAGCTGTTGTCTTTGATATCACCCTTGTCAACCCCAAGGAATACAGTATGGTACATGTATTCTGTGAACTATCCAGTTACTGGGTACTCCTTTCAGTGTATGAGTGTTGTATTTGGGTAACACTCCTGCAGTGAGAATTTGGGATTGTGTCAAAGTTTTCAATATCTTTAATGTTGATTTTTGTAAAGATGAAACCGTTAATGTTAAACATTGTGGAGGGGCTATACTATATGATTGTGAAACTCTAGCCCTCAGCTGGTATTGAACACCTCCTGTGGCTTTTGATTCTGAGTGGTAATTTATTGAAATGCAAAACTCTCAACAAATTGCTGCTACCCAAATTTATAAATAGACATCTATTTTGTCCAGATTCCCTTTTGTGATGAAGGAGTATAAGACTTTATTACAATACAGTACATTGGTGTGGGCATAATTTAATTGAAACATATTTCAATGTACAATATGTGTGTTAACAGCAGAGTTACCATGGAGCAGACATTGTGCTGCTCACAGTGGATTGTGTAGGCCATCACTGAGCATTCCTCCAAAATACATAAACATAATGAAATACACTGTGAATATCTTGAAGTAGGTGGTCTTAACAAGTCTATGTTCTGGACTACGTTCAAGTCATAGCATTTTTGTTTTTTGTTTTTTTTGTTTGTTTGTTTGTTTGTTTGTTTTTTTTGTTTTTTTTTGTTTTTTTGAGGCTATCAGAGTCCAAGTTCTGCAAGTATGTTTGTGCACAGCTCCTCAGCATTTAAAAATGCATATGGGTATGTCTAACAGGTGTTCAGATAAAATGTGTACTGTATAGAGATCCACAGGAAAGTCATGAAGGTTCCAGACAATCTTGCCAGGAAAAACACTTTACTGTATGGGTAGTACATAAGTTGTGTTTATTTTCCACAGCCCCATTCCAGACTAAAAATTTCTGCCATCCAAGAGTAATATTATAGTTTATGTTATT
This sequence comes from Plumapathes pennacea, assembly GCA_964036295.1. Classification (NCBI taxonomy): domain Eukaryota; kingdom Metazoa; phylum Cnidaria; class Anthozoa; order Antipatharia; family Myriopathidae; genus Plumapathes; species Plumapathes pennacea. Next base: position 16,714,696 of record OZ038462.1, read on the forward strand.
ATTTTGGGTTTGTATCTCACAATCTGTAAGTGTGGGAGGGGTTAGCCAACCAGCTGGAAAATATACCCATGCATAGTTTTACAGTAGGCCAATGTCCTTAAAATGACCAAAAAAGCTCAAATTTCCAAAGGAACTATCAAGCTTCGTACAGTACAAATCTCCCTTATATATGTCAAATAGTATTGAACTTAGAAACATACAAATAATTTGTTTTTGAGCTACACCTTGGCCAGAGCTTCTTTTATCTGAGTACAGTTACCAAGAGTATCCACCTATGCACTTCTGGTAGCACCAGTTGGGAATATGAGTTCCATGTCTCAGCTCAGCCTTTACACATCCCTCAGTACATACACTGTAATTGGTTGAACTTTGTCATGTGAATCCCACAATTATTGCAACCTGATTTTACAGTAGTAGTATAAGGCAGCTAAAAATGGAAAAAAGAATGAAAAAAGGAACTCTGACATCCAGGGTACAAAAGAACAGCAAATTTACAACCTAATGTACATGTCTGTGTTTGTCTTAAATATTTACTTAGATTTGCGATGAAAGTTGAGTCTTGGCTCAAAAGGCAAAATCCACCAAAACTAGTATCGGGTCAGAAATGTGCACTATTATGACATGGTGATAGCACTTAGTTATTGTACTAAATGAGATTTCTCCTAACTGTGTGCCACATATATTTGGTGATAGGTCAAAAGGAGAATATTTACTTTGATCACATTCAGGAGCTGTAACCCAGAGATCAAAATCACAACAAACCTTTGTCTGATATTTTTTTTTCTTTAATTCAATTTACAAGTTTCTGGCATGTTACAGTACAGTAAGTGTTTGCCATACTAAATTGTTGCTTGCTTGGCCCCAAACAACATATTGTAATTCTCATTGCATTTTTACTTTGTTTTGCTTGGCGGAGGTTTAAACAAGACTACTTCCTTGGTTTTGGCTATCAAGAAGTGTAAACATATGGTAAATAAACTGTACGGTTTTGTTCAAAGATAGATTAGAAAGCTTGTTCCAGCTTGATGTATCAAGGAAGTTGTTGTAGGACGAAACCTTCACATTTTGAAACTTATAAATGATAACAAAGTTTAGACCTAATCCAGGATTAGCCTAATCGTCCTTTGAAAAACCGGGCCATGGTGGTGTAAAGGCTTGCTAGTAATAATAAATTTGTTCGTCAGTTATCTTTTAAACAGTTGATGTTTGTTTGTTGGTTGTTTGTTTGTATTGTTGTTGGGTTGTTGTGGATAAGTTATGAGTTAGTACAATGCCTTTTGATTGAAAAAAAAAGAAAAAAAAAAGAGAGAGAATCAAAGTTTATATTGAGCAGTGCCAGTACTGTATGTACAATAGTGGGCTGTACATACAGTGATACTCATAAAATAAATAATGTTCGTATTTTCCCATTACAGCTGTAATTCCAATAAATTCAAAGCAATATTTAACTTTCACCCCCTGAACTGATGACACAAAAATTTCCCCTAGCCATTCAACTATTCTCATTCAACTAACCATGTAACTATTAATTAAATGAATAATAAATTATTTGGTAGTTCACTCAACTTTCATAATATCAACAATATAATTATATAATATATAATAGCACAGTTTTCAAGGTAAAATCAGTTGAATTTGACGGAGCTGTTGATACAGCTGCCACACCTCCAATACAAGGCAAGAGTCTGCTTCGTCTTCACCACACTCTGCCATCTGTAACTGCTGTTGTCTGCTGCTCAATTTGTCCGACAGTGACGCAGAAACCTTCTGGAGATTCTGAAAACACAAAGGATACTGTATTCTTTATCAAGTCAAGCACCTCCATTTTCAACAGATAGATCTGACAGTGGTTCCAACAGAGTGAAATGCCAGGAAATCTTGTGGTGGGTTTTTAAATGTTTCATGAGTACAGTAGAACCATGCCATCTCGAACTCTCAAGGGGAGCAAGAAATAGTTCCCTTCCAAGGGAAATCAAATTCTGTTCAAGATGGTGGGAAGTAGTGGGGTTCTACCATATTGCTTATTGTTGGGAATTTGTGATAAACAGGTTGTCCTGTAGGTTGGTGTATACCCAAAAGTCAGTAATGACGAGTAAGTGTACATACCTCCAGTTTTTCCAGAGCTTTCTGGATGTGACGTGAGGGAATTGACTTTCCATTTCCATTCCTTGAAATTACTGGCTGAAGGAAAGGAAGACATTTTAAAAATAATATAGAGTACATCACTTGCTTGGAAGCATCAGTTGCCTTCATGCAAAAAAAGAAGTCTGATTCTGACTGATTGTATGGGTGCATACTGTACTGTCTATGTACTAAATAATCTAATAAATGCAGTAGTTATGGCTATCACAGTATTGTATTTGATGGGTGTGTATTTTTGCCACTGCAGCTGCCTGACCCAGTAGCTTCTGACAAAGCCAAGAAGTGATCATGGGAGTATAATTATGTGGAGGCCTGCAGAAGTCTTGCAGGTACTGTGCACATGTTCACATAAATTAGCATCTAAAAGCACTTTACATCATCATTTGTAAATTAGAGCCAGCCCTATACCTGCCAACTATTTTTCAGTCAAAGGCATGATAATTTTATCCTGGAAGTGCCAGGACATTCGAAGATGACCCAATTGTCTCCGAAGCGTGAGTAGGCTTGAGATTGAAGTTTTTGACCCGCAGTCACAAGACTTGTGTGAGATTTAGCAGGTATTTACAACAGCTGATCTTGTATGTACATGTCTACTGTACATTCAATTTGTGCTGTAGCTATAGTATGTACAGTTGTTAATGTGCAGTAGTTCATTACATGGAGTAAATGGCAGCTGATCTAAGCTGCATCGTCATGAATTTAAACTTGTCAGACTACTAAAGAGGTATCAATATTAAGAGGCTGTCTCTGTAAAAGCGGTCCGGTCCGGTCAGATTGAAAAATAGAATCGCCCAATTTTTTGTGTGGTGAAAGTACTTCATGCCAAAGTAATAAAACCATAATTATTTTGATTCTCAGTTTTAGGCGACTTCCGGTTGCGCGACCTTTTGAAACCTCACTTATCACCGCATTAGCTTGGGTAAAGGACAAGCGTATTGGTAGGTCTTGATTTTATAGCAGAGCCTCACTTATCTCCCCGGCACTACAAGCTGAGACCATAGGTCAGCACGTGCTGGATCGGACAAGAGTATTGGCAGGTATGCGTAAAATAATGCCCAAAAGCTTGGGGGAAGTCGCTGCACAGACTTAACCGCAAAGAAAGGGAAGTGATCCAGTTTATTGAGAAATAAACAAAGTAAGGCACCACTCCAAAGGGAGGGAGGGTGGGAAATTCGCAAAACGTTGCAACAAGCGTACCAAGTAACGGCAGCCAATCTCTATGCAGTTAAAAACTGCCTCTAGACAAGGTTTCGTCATCCCGGTAAAATCCTAAGGCATGGCATTGTTTCACTGGAGGACATGAATGCACAATGGTGAATGAACAGTAACCGCCGATGTCGTGACTGCCCTCGACTGATCTTGCTTGTCACATTCCATTAACTGCATTTTACACGGGACGTTGTAAATGCTTTATTAGGGACTTTAAGATACAGGACACGAGAGGACGACGGCGACGTCGGTGAAACAATAAAACTAATCACAGAAGACAAAAGAAGCACGTGAATATCTGAAATTGACATGTTCTCGATCTCGGGGTCGCCGTGCTCTCGCGTGCGAATTCAAATGCTTCTTTTTTACGTCGTTGTCAGGACGTGGGCGACAGTTCAATAAAATAACGGCAGTCGTTCTTCTTAGTAGGAAACGGTGAAATCAATAGAAACTCGGCAAAAACGGAACAAATTGAGCAACCTAAGAATAGGCAAAGTTACAAAGACATCGGAAAAACAGAGACACTATTTTTTGGTTCCTCGCCTTGCCGTCGCCGTCCTAGGTTTCTTAAATTCCCTATTAAAATACCGCGACTTCAAACGTCTTGGTTTATATGCGCGATTGATTAAATACTCCAGTCGGACGTGGATCGAATTTGACTCGGACCAAGTGTGTCACGCTATAGCCGTACGCGCCAGCAGAAGAAAAATAAACACCTACACCAATCATCCACACGAAATCAACTAAAATTGCACATTTATGTGTTTCGAAGTCCATGAAGTTTGCCTTCCTTTCCGATATCTTCCTGTCTTGAACGTCTTGGTTGACTCCTTGACGTGGATCAAATTTCACTGCCGAAGTGTGGAGATGATACGACCAAATCGATTACACGCTCAATCTAAGCGATTGCAGAACATGAAATGACCATGTCCACACTGAGATGTGCAAAAGCTATTGAAAAAAGAGATGGGAACAATGATGTTAACAAGCCGCCCGTGTCAACAGAAGAACTACAGAAAAAGAGCGTCCTTGGCCGGCTTGTGTGGTCAACACGAATGACTTTTGAGACGAACAGAAATTCAACTAAAATTCCGTAATTGATCGTTATTTGAGCTCCCTGAAGTTTACCTGTCTCTTCCGGGCTCCTTGAGGCATGAAGCAAGTTTTTGTTTTAAATTATTTAGGTTTTCCTTTCCTCCGCGGTATGCACGGCTTTTGTGAGCAATTTGTCAATTTAGAGAAAAATGCTCGACCAACATTTGCAGGAAAACCGTTATAGACAAGTTTTGTTTTCACAGCCCTGTAGGGTAAGGTTCAGACTTTCCTGTGGTGTTAATGTCATGATGTATATTTGCCTGCAATTTGAGAAAAGTGGTCTTCAAAATTACCAATTTTCGGGTTGTCGCGTGAACGTCTTTACATGGGGTTGATTAGCGCCATGGTGTGCGAATAGTTTGATGAAATATTGCTTTAATTTCCTAGAAAGCAAACTATAGTAGCATATCTTGGCTGCTATGCTAAAATTATGGTCATAGATGCTTTCGCTACTTTGAACCAGTCGCTTAAAAAGTGTCAACAAACATGTCAAATTTTGGTCTCGCGCGAGTGAACATCAGCCAAATTAATTATTCGTCCAGGCGAAATCAGTTTAAAACTGAGAATCAAAATAATTATGGTTTTATTACTTTGGCATGAAGTACTTTCACCACACAAAAAATTGGGCGATTCTATTTTTCAATCTGACCGGACCGGACCACTTTTACAGAGACAGCCTCTTAATTCCCTAGCTCACATTACCTATATGTCCATGTACATTTTGTTCATGGTTGAACTAGGTGGCCAGTTGTTTGTTTTCTTGGACTGTTACCATCATTTTGCCTGTATGAAGTGAACATTCAACCAACTCACCTCCAACCTTCTCAGCACTGCTTCATGTACACTGCTCAAAAGCTGCACAGATGGAGCTCTTATGCTTAATTCCACTCCACCAGTGGTAGCCAAGGTCTCATGGGCTGTAGCACCGGCTGGGGTCTCACTCAAACTTCTCAAATGCAGTGTGGCTGGTTCACCATTGACAGTTGCCATGGTAACTGATGAAGAGTTCCCACTGACTTGTTGAGGGGTGAGACCTGAATCAGCCAATAGGAAAAGAAACAGGGCTGCTTCTGCAGTCAGCTCTGAGATCTGTTTGGCTGTCAAGCTTTCGTTGAACATGTCTTGGGCAAGGGTTTTCACATGATCAAGGCAATCCCATGACAGTCGTAATGATGCAGACTGAATCTGTGGATGACCAGACTGATTTCCAAACATTCTCTTTGGACCTGGGTCACCTTCACTTTGACAGTTTAGCCCCTGAGGGACCGAGTTCAGGATGTTTAGTGCATCTGCAAGTTCATGCAAGGATCCTGGTGTTGTTGAGTCTCTGGTAGAACTAGCAAGGATTGACTGAGGTCTTAGAAAACAGAGGGCACTAAACACATTTCTTGTGACAGGTACAATGACATTACTGACATTCTGCAAACACTCTGCGCTGTCAAACAGATCACCTGCTGCTCTGGCTATCAGAGAACGCAGGTCACAGAGCAAGAAGACTTCTACGCTCACAGAGAACATCACATCAAAGTCTCCATCCAAGGGAATGTTGAGCTCTCTGGATGAGCCTGGGTTCAACTTACCCAGTGATACAGAATGATTTACAGTGATGTAATGGTTTTCTTCAGAACTGAACCACTGCTTGTAACCATGAACTTGAAAGAGAAGTTGCCAGTGATTTGACAAACACCTTTTGCCTTGGTTGGTCACACTGCACTGGAGCATCACAGAACAACTATGATCCCCGTCTGACAACTTGATGACTGGACTCAAAGTGCAGGAGATCGGCATTTGAGTTATCTTGGCTTTCGTCTGGAGCCCTGTTTGAATAAGTCCTGCTGAACTGACCAGGGAATTGCAAATGATGTTGATGGCAATGTTGACCTCTTTAATAATTTGATCCTCAGCTTCTATGTTTAGCTGCACTTTAGTTAGTTGTTTAGAGACTTCTTCGATGTTTACCAAAGCATCCTTGACTTTCTTGGCAGCCATGTCAGGTGTCAGAGTGAATAATGGTGACTGTTGAAACTCATTTGACTCTGCTTCATCCAATGGGAGCATAGAAAACTCTAGCAGCCTCCCCTTGAATGTCAAAGCCAGAATTTGATCTCTCTCATTGACTCCTGTATCTGATCTGAGTCTCTGGGGCTTGATGCTAGAAAGGATAGCACACACATTTGGGATCATAATCATATTTGGTGTGAGACCTGTTGGCAAACTTTCTGTAACGCAGCTGCTACTTGCATTGGGTGATTCTGGACAGAGTTTTGTAACGAAGATCTCCTGCCCTGTGGAGTGAACCAGGACATCACCTCTGCTGCTCAAGCAGGAACATAACACAGGAGCAGGGACATTGTACAAAGAAAAGTCCACACCAAACTCAACTGCTTTCTCAGAGCAGTTTTTCTCAGCAAGCACAAGTTTCCCTCTTGAACCAACAAATAAAACTGCATTTGCCATGTTGTTATCCTTTCTACTGAATGTTCTTTCATCAGGAGCATTTCTAATTCCAGTGGCACTGCTTGTTTCAGAAGCCATAGAAAGATTTGCAAGGTGAACTCCTGAGAGGTCTTGCTCAAGATCATACAATAACTTGGGAGAGAAAGTAGCACACTCCTCCTCGTGCTGTCTTGTATTTACACTTTGCGACACTGTTGGTTCTGGCTGAAGAACATTTAAGGTAATGTAGTAAATCCGACCATTGCCACAGCCAATAAGCAGGACAGGGCTGCATATAAGAAGTGCATCTCTACCAAACAACTGTCCAAACAGTTCATTTTTGAGATGTGGACCATTGTAACTTGAACTTCCCTCAGCTGGACAAATGCACAGGAGTCTGGTGTTGGAATACTCTGTATAAGTTAACACCTCATTTCTAGGCTTGTAAAGAGTAGAACTTGGCTGGTTTGGTACTGGAATAGTGGTCCTGAATGTTGGAAAACCAGGGTACCTAAGCTTGCCTGACTTAGAGTCTGTTCGGATATACAAAGAAACTGTGAATCCACTTTCTGAACTTCCACTAGTGATGATGTTGCCACCAATATACATAAAAGATTTAGCATTTGGCTCAAATATTATGAGACTCTCAGAGCCAACATCCACAATAGATTTTTCGTCACTGGGAATCAATGTACTTGTTGAACCAGGTCCACTTCCAGTCAAGAGTCCAGAGAAAATATCCTGGTCTGATGATTTGCTTCCGGCCTGCTTTGCGCCTGCATCAATGGGTGCTTGGTTAGACTTTGACCTGTGGAAATAACATAACACATTTATTTTTTGGCTGTAAATGATCGCCTATATAATGTAGTAGTTTTCCAAGGTTACATACACACCAAAAATTGATGGGCCACAACTTTTGAAAGCATTTTTATGCAAAATTTCACAGCAATTCTTAAAATTGTGGCCTGTTGTGTTGAGTTTGAGTGCATGAACCTGGCCAGTCATTCATGTTGGACTGGAAATATATTGTATGTCATGGGTATCACATGTACTGAACACCGCAGAAATCTATATTTGACCGTGCGACCACCTTATTTTGAGTCAGCGGTTGTTACACAAAAACTGTGGAACCAAAAAGCGTAGGTTTATTGTCATGCAACGCTTGGAAAACTTCAAAACAACAACCAAGAAACACAAAACTATAAAGAATCGATCGTTTATACTATTTTCTTAAATATATTAAGATGTGCTCAAGAAAAACGGGACTTGCACACAATCTGAAAATATTCCTCGAGTTTTAAGTGCAATTTGACGTCAATATGTGGGTCATTCCACAGTATTTTGGACATGGATATCAGTTTTCTAAATGTTTTGAATCAAACCCAAAATGTCCTTTAAGTTGTAGCTTGGTGTTGATAGTTTACTTTATGATGTAATTTATGGGGGTAGCATGTTGATAATGATGCATAAATTATAATCAAACATGAAAAAAGTAAAAATTGTCGTTGCGGAGAGGACAAATCAATTTATTATTTAAAAACAAATGAAAAACTGAAACCTCACAAAAGTTATCAGGACATAAACTATTACTGATGCGGTTTACAGAACAGTTGTTACAGGATGATGTTTTACCCAGAGTCCTGTGCTAGAGACTGTCCATTTGCTAAATGTCCTCTCCGCAACATTTTGACACCTAAAAGTTTATGTTATGGATGACCACATAATCATATTACATACACAGTTTGATAACTTCTAATTTATAACAGGAGGTATGTTTTATTGTGTTCAGATATTCTTCAGCTCATCACCTTAATGATTTAGGGACGTTTTCTTTTTGTTGCGGAGAGGACATTTCTGTTGCGGAGAGGACACATTGCTTAGAAGTTGATTTAAAATAAACTCATTATAAACTAAATAAATTCTAAAATAAACTCATGTTAGGTAAATTGTACTTTTCAGGGCTGTTAGTATATTTTGAAGTGTGCAGCAGTGTACTTAGACTGCATTAGTTAAAAGTTTGAGAGGAAGATAACATTACTACAGGAAGATAACATTAGTACAAGGCATTCTGTCTACTCAAACAGCATTTGGGAGAGCACTTGCTAATAAAAATCACTTCACCACATTCAAAGTTCTTGCACAGAGTTGGTGCCAAAATGTTTGATTGGCCTCAGATAGATGACATTGATAAAGTACATGCCACCTGTGTGTTTTATGGCCCAGTACGATGGCAGGGCAATGGCCCCTTTGAAACTCCAGATCTGGAGGAACTTGGAACTGTTTTTCAAGCTTTCAAGGAAGCAGAGTTGTCACTAAACTGCTACACTATGTTGCTGTTCAGTAAACATGAGATATGTACAAACATTGTACATTAACATGTACAAGTATTTACATGACTGTGTTGAAATCAACATTGTTGCAACAAGTTTGAAATGAAACGTTTTGAAGTAACTGTGATTAGGACCTTGTTATTGTTGACATTTAACAGCATAGTATGTTTCTTTAAAAGCTGTTATATATTATAGGATATGTTAATAACAAAGAATTTATGTGTACTTGACAAGAATTATTTTGGGGGGGTATTTTTGCCAAGTATTCTGGATTTTTTGGTTTTACCCATAATGCTTTGTGGTCTGAGTCAGCATTAAAGTTTATGCATTTCATAAGTTTTTTCCAGAGTTTCTGGTAACATCAGTTCTTGATGCACCAAATACAATGATTAAAACTACAATGAAGTAATAATGTCTATCCATATCAAAATCAACTTGAAAAATGTGACCACAACCCTTTTCTTTTTCAATACCATGCTAGTCTGATCAAAGGACCTTGTTTTTGTTGACATTTATCACCATATGTTTCACTAGAAGCTGTTTTATATTCTAGAATGTTAATAAGAGTTGTTTAACATAACACACTTTGTCAAATTCAATGAGATTTTTGTGTTATTTGTTCATGGACAAAAATGTCCTCTCCGCAACGTCTTCTCCGCAACAGAGACACATCAAAATATGGTCAGTTTTTCTGATGATCGAACAAATGCAGCTAATTTTTTTTGCCATATATTTAAAATATATACACCACTCTTTAATACAAAACAAAAAGAAATTGTGAATCCATCATAGAATCAGAGAACTTTTCACTTAGATTTTGTAAAACAAAAATAGCAAATTCTCTGAGTCTTCTCCGCAACAGTCACTTATCTTGCTGTAGTCTTCCATGTTTAAAACTTACAGAAAATTGCAACATAGTGGGCATAGCTATAATAAATGTCTACAAGAAAAAGGTAGAATTTTATTACTGTGACATTTGGATTTCAAGCTGTGGCATACTGAATGTCTCTAAATGTCTTCTCCGCAACATACGAAATACTGTGGAATGACCCATGTACTCCCGATGTAATACTGTACTGTGTAGGTTTTCACTTACTTTTTGCTTATCTTCGCTGGTACTGGGACGGCCCAGACTTTTCCGTCTTCAGTTAAAGCAAGGATCAGTTTTTGGTCATCACAGCAGCAAAACTCCGCGCATAACAAGCGTGCGGGCAAACGGGCTGTCTGTGCATTGAGAACAAAATGTAACGGTTACAAAATAAAGCACGGGCGTACAGCAGCTGGTAGACCTGTGAAAACAATGAATCAAGCAATTTTGCAAAAGGAATATAGCGATCTCGACTCGCTCATAACACTGTGAAACGAAAAATTAGTTTAATATAATCAACATTTGTGAAGTACTATATGTTCATACTTACTTTTAACAATTTCTCGCCCTCGAGAAAATGAAGAAATTCGTCGCCTGAAGATACGAGTGTAATATCTCGCCGCCTGCTGAGTTTAATTTGCTTGATGATCGCATTTTGGTACGCTTGTATCGGACTGAAGATGTGCCGTGTTTTCACACCTTCGTCCGCCATTACAGTTTGAAGTCTCCCGCGTTTAGCATTGTGGGTAAAGTTGGATACCGCTGATTCAGAAAACCGTGTACCCATGTTTTGGCTGGAATTTCTGTAGCCGGGCCTTTGGTTGAGGGCCAGGAGACGACTGATATTTCAGGCTAGCAGGAAATATCAGTCATCATGAAAATATTACCACTGTAGATTCAAGCCTGAAGTTTCGCGGAACATGACCACGTACTTCACCTTTTTTTTACTGCAGGAGACGGAAAAATTAAAATGTAAAGAAAACTGAAACTACTAATGGTGAAAAGTTAGGTTAGGTAGATTTTTTTTCAGTGAATGAAAAATGTTTCCAATTTTCTCATTTTAATTTTATTTCTCATTTTTCTCGTTTCTCATTTCAAAATACTACTCTTCACGTGGTGACTATACGATACCTGCCTAAATAGGCCCTGTTATAGGGTGGCAATTGATAACAATACATTATTCATTGCGGCTTCCGTTTGCAAGCTCAATGTATATGGCTTTGAACCCAAAGCATGATTCTTACGACAATCATGAGAATTTCTTGATTTCAGGTCATTCTGGAGTTATGCAGATCACACCAATATGCTGCCAAGTCGTAAAATCCTCGTTCTGTCTTTGACCACATTTTCAGTGGCACTGGATCTTTATTTTCCTCGTCAGGGACGCTTTTTCGCGTCAGCTGGGTGGACAAATTTTGCACTTCACCAAGACATCATGGCAACTTCGACGTGTGGAGTTGGTAGACCGGACGCATTCTGCTTACTCGACAATTATACGAAGTGCGAAGATTGTAATATAACTTGTCCGTTTGGGCAAGTATTTCCGTATAGATTTGTGAATCTTATTGCAGAAGGAAATCTTCACGAGGTAAGAAATTAAACCAGGGTGTTTTCCTTAATTTTACAGTTATGCTTTGATTGCTGAAATTTAATATAATTTGCCACATGGTGATAAAAAAAATGCTTTTTCGACATTCGCATCATTTGACATTGTGTTGGATACGCACAGCGTTTCTGAATGACGTCATGTTTATCTGTTGATTCTTATCATTTTCATTTATCAGTCAGATACTAAATGTGATTAAACACCAATTAGCGTACTAAAAAGATAACACCATGAAAATTTTTTTACAGCCTCCTGCCTAGCCAGAAGATAGGAAAAGTGCAGTTGTTTTTGATCAATTGAATACATGCAACGCACCACCAGAAGCGCACGTATTATGACAAGCTGACACTTTGGTGAATTAATACAGATAAAATAGAATTAAATTAGCGGCGAACGATTATTCTAAATTCTATAGCAATTAAAAAGGCTCAACTCTTAACAGCAAAGCATTTTTCCTGAGTCTTTTGATAGTGGACACTGGCCTTTTAAACTTTTATTAGTGCGTAGTCATTATTGCTTTCTCGCACATTTGTTTCCAGGCAAGCCTTGTTAACTCCTCTTGTACAGACGGAGTTGGAGCTAATGACTCAGCAATCCGCTTTAGTACTGCGAGTAGCTATGTGTCTGTACCTGCTGACGCAGTTATTTATGAGGAATGGACTTTTATTACTTGGATCAAACAAAAATCAGGAAACAGGGGGTAAGTTCAAAGCTAATTATTGTAATTATAATGTGTCCCCTGATTTGTAGGACATATGTGCGCGGCTACAAAAACTGAGACTTTCATAAAGTTTTCGATTGTTGATTGATTAAATTTTACAAGGAGTTGGTATTTAAGTATTAGCATACCTGAACAGGAAATATAGACGAAATAGTCCGGCTTAAAGAATGTGCCCTAAACCCAGTCCTTGATCCTCCATTTTTGAGGCCCCCGCAAATCGAAAGATCCGACTCGTTTAAGTAGAAAATTTAACTTTTGACCTAAAAGTGCAACTTACCTATTTTTTATTTGATTTATTAATTTTTTTTAATGTGCACCAAATTTTACACATTTCTAGATGAGAAAAATAGAACGTTGAATTTGCTGCGAAGGCCTAGTATAACGACTGACTAGTACAGTGGAACCCCGTTAATACGGCCACCATCGGGACATTAAAATCTGGCCGTATTAACGGGATTTTCAGATAAGAAAATGACTGGGCTTTGTTCTGCGGGACAAAAAATAGTGGCCGTAATAACGAGGTGGCCGTAAGGCGGGGTTCCACTGTAAATCAACGAGGGATTGAACAGGCAGTGGAACAGGCCGTTTGCGAGATCCCTATTGCCTCTGCTTCAAAACGAGGCCTTGTGCGAAACTTTTTCTGTGAAACTTAGCTGGTATCACCTGCTTATTCATTTTCATGCAACTCAAGCCCATTTCCACAAGAGAGCTTTCGCACTAGGTCTCGTTTTGAGACAGCAGGCATCTCTGAATGGCATATAGACCAGTTTTTCAAACTTGCAGGCAACATACTCTTTCACTCCCAAGTTCAAAATGCAGATTCTCCAAACTTTTTAAGAGGGTAATGTGTGAGTAGTGTAATGGGAATTGATAGGTTAATCAGCTATCAACTGAGCAAGGTATCAAAAGTTCTCTTCACTGTATGATTTATTTGTGCTGCCGAAACTGAAGAAGAAAATTGATCACTCTTGGGAGAGAAAGGGTTAAGCTTGACGGACCACAACGTTTGACAGGAGTGTCGTAGAAAAAGGCTTAAAATCTCAAGATAGCCGCGTCCTAACTCAAAAAAGAGCGCAACGTAAAGCAAAAATATATGCCCGCGCAACCCTGAGAAACTGGTCCAGTGATAATGTTAAAGGTCTCTCTCGTCAAATATATCCTGTGTTTTTGTGTTTATATCTGGAAAGGCTTGCATCTCCTATTTTGCAAATGTAAGAATTATTGATACTTAGAGTTATTGCGAAGACATTATGAATAGAGCATCAATTCTTTTTCTAAAAATCATACTGTGCTGCGTAGATCCAGATGTATCTGAAATCACGAATGCTAGAATCATGTCTTGTCCTATGCCTTGAGTTAAGTTCTCGATTAATTAATTAGTTTCTGATCTTTGATCTATTTGCTCCACTGCAGATATGTATTCAGCAAGACAAATAAGAACACATCCCAGCTACGTCTCCTGGCCGACGACTCTGTTCATGAACTCACGCTTAAATTCCGGAATGCAAATACTAATGTTACCACCACGCTTGTTAGAGCTGTGAACATTAGTTTGAGTGACAATAGATGCCATCACGTGGCCGTCACGTGTTATGGCTCAAGCGTTCACATGTTTGTCGATGGCGAGTTTGTCGGACGAGAATCCTCGGACGGTGATTTGGAATGTAGTGGCGTTTTGTTGCTCGGCGGTGGTCATGATTCCAACGAGTCTTTCTTCTATGAAGGTACTAAGCTCTTATACCTCGGCGTTTTGTCCACAATGTAGTTAAAACAACATGATGTCAACAGTGCCCAATAATATTATTAGGAATATCTATTTATTTACTATTTTAGTCAGGACCTCTTTTAATGGCACCTTTTGGTGATGGGAGAATCTTATGACATCGCGCTATCTGACTTAAAGTTTACCCTACAAAATGGAGCTTTCCAAGAGGTCTACATATTTCCTTTTCACTAATTGCTCCGTTTAACGTATTGGCATCTCATTTTATTAACATCATAACACATTTTGCAGTTTGTGTATCACATTGTTGTGCTATCACAGTTGGCTTCCTGACTCCTTAGTCCATTCACTCTGTCATTCACTCATCCCCTTTCAGAGTGTCTCTGTCTGTCTGTCTGCCTCCACGTTCAGACTCCATCGCACTCAGTAATGTTTGAACTCGCTTACCTGCTTTTTAATCCTATTCTAAGCCCAAACCCCAAGTTAACTCGAATAGCTAGATTCCCGTTATTCCCATCATAGGTGAGATGACTTCTCCTCGATTCTACCACGGAGCGTTGCTCCCCTCTGAAATATCGGAGCTGTCCGGAAAAGCTACCCGAAATCCCCGAATCCGTCCCGAGTGCCGTTGTCCACTGGCCTACCCTTCACTATCCTTGGACGATGATACTTCCTGTGTAAATCTAGAAACCAACAAAACTATGTCACGACTTAATAACAAGTCTCATTTCCCTGCCCATGGAAATGATGGAGACCTGAACACGTGGTGGCAATCTAGAAACGGCGATGCCCCCGTGAACATCAGTGTGAGCTTGGGAGGCGTTAAACAAGTGTTTTTGGTCGAGATTGTATTCAAGTCACCTCCACCCAAGGCCATGGTTTTATTGAAGTCTGCAGACAATGGGACAACATGGGTTCCTTTGCAGTATTTTGCTCAAAATTGCCAGGAAATGTTCAATATGAAAAGTCTTGGACAGCTTGATGACGCCGAGGTAATTAATTGCGACGAACGTTTTTCCAACTCGATTGCAGGTCAAACAGTTAGGTACTATCTCTTGGAAGATTCCCGACCCGGGAGCAGGGACTTCCAAGGAAGTTCAGCTCTACAGAAGTGGGCCTTAGCAAGTCACCTACGCCTGCACGTGACTTCATTTCATGGAAATGTGTCTGAGAAAACTGCTTATATTGCCGTCTCTGAGATTTCGGTTTTTGGAAGAGAATGCAAGTCCCCTAATTCCAAGAATATTTCTAGCTGTTCCTGTAATGGAACGCTCATTCGACCTGAGTTTATCCGGGAAATTTTTTTCAACAATGACTTCTATGAAACAAGTGTCATGCTTGAAACTCCTCAAGGTGCAGACGTCTTACAAGGTGAGTAAAGTACTAGCTTCTCGAACTATGTCTATCTGTCTGTTGCTCAGTTGCTTGGAGAAGATACATAAGAAGGGTGGAACGGACGCGAGGCCCGTTCGCTCTAAACTGGGTAATTGATAAATCAGCTAAACCTCGACCTGGGAGAGTTAAACGCCGTTAACCCTTTCACCCCCAAACTCAAAATGCAGATTCGCCAAACCTGTTAAGAAAAAACTGTATAAGCTATGTACCGAGAATAAATATTTAAATCAGCCTTTATCGGAGCAAGTTATCAAAAGCCAAGTTCTCCATTCTGTATGGCATTATTCTGGTGAGAAGCTGAAGAAGAAATTTAAGTTGGTCACTCTTGGGAGTGAAAGGGTTAAAGGATAGTTTAAGCTAACGATTTTAGCATTATCTTTTTGTTGGAGCAAGGCTTACTTCCAAAAGTGATCAACTTCAATTTTCTCGGCGTTTTTTCTCTCACCGAAGATATATCATACAGATGAAGGTATTCAGATGAAAGTTGATTCAACTATCAATTTTCACTACATCACTCAAACATTTTTCTCTTTAATGGTTAGGACGGCGTTTAGCTTTTCACTGTGTCTATTGGGCAAAATAAAGTTAAATTACTTACATATCTCTACTTTTGTTTCTTTGTTTGTTCTCAGTTTATGCGCACGGCAGCCGCTCAGATTCGAGCCATATTGTGTACTCCATTATCGACGGAAACATTGACTACGCTTTTGGAATTGACAACATCACTGGTGTTTTGAGGACAATTTCTCCGCTCTCAAAGAACACAACATACAACTTGCTGATTCTGGCCGAAGAAGAAAACAGTGTACCCTCAGTCAACGCCACTGCATCTGTGATAATCAGAATATCTCACCTTAAAAATCTAAATAATCGTACGAAAATCAACTTCCAAGTACAAGGATTAGGTTTTATTCAAGATCTATCCAAGATGACTGAAAGCACGTTTGGTTTTTTCATTAATAATCGCCCCGGCTTCGAAGGCCGCTTGATTGCGTCAGTTGGCTCGGTCTCCACACGAGTTACGTTCAACGTCATACCCACGCCCGCAGTCAGTGTGAAAGCGGTGATGGTGGACGGCGAAGTGTGGCATGATAGGCCAGTGGTACGTGTGCTTGCACAGGTACAAGACTCTGCTCATAGCGTCCGCACATTGGTCGAGAAGAGTCACGTGGTGTTCCGTGTTACTCCAAGCGGAGAATTAGCCAAACTGAACTGTGGAAACGTTCCACAGGTAAAGTTTTGTTTGTCGTGTATTAATTTTCTTATACGCTGTTCACACCAACTAAACCTGTTTAATTAAACCAAGTTTACCAGACCGCGTTCTCTAAAACTTGTTTTGATTTCGTGTTAATTACACAACATTTCACACCACCTCGCACAGGTTGTTTAGTTGAATTGGTTTAGACCGGTTTAGTTTTGCCGTGCGCGCATTGTGAACGGCCGACCTAACTAAACAAGTTTTATTAAACACCTTTTAAACAGGTTTAAGCATTGGTGTGAACGAGGTATTAATCTTAAATGAGGTCGTTATTCGTCACTACGGTCATGGGATTGGTCTTTTTGTTTTTTACATATAGTTAATATTAGCTTCATACGTACTTGATAAAGATAAATTAGCATTATATTCCTGTTTCGCATGGCAATGGACATCTCCATACTTTTCGTCACAAAGCTATTGTGAGACCAGGTACCACCAGGTATCGAAAGCAATGAGCTTGGACTGCCTGTGATTTATAAACGAAATGGAAACTTTTACGCACCCAAATGTCTTCAATTTCTCACCAGAAACATATACAGTATGCAGAACTTGACTTTTGTTACTTCTCACTACATCACTCGTGCAGTTTATTCTTAGACGTTTTGGAGAATATGCATTTTGATCTTTGGAATGAAAGGGTGAAAACCTTACCTCACAATAGTAGTCGTCGTCCAAAAGCTGTTGTATGAAAGGTGCACGAAACCAATTCATGCTAAAATTACGCGCTGTAATTATTTAGTGTAAGATCCTAATAGTTTGTATAATTTATTTGATACATAAGTGGTTAACCCAACTAACCCGTTAACTCACACACGCTAAGAAAAAACAGATTCGCTCGACCTTTTAAGAAGAAAATATATGAGTGATTTGGTGAGATTTGATAATTTAATAAGCATTCATCAAAGCAAGTTCTCCCTATTGTATGGTATAATTAAATTTTCTCCTGCATTTTCTCACCGAAATATATCACTCTTAGGAGTGAAAAGAGTTACTGGTTTACTATTTCACTGTATTTTTATAATTTCATCATTATTATCATTAGTGTTGCTATTGAGTTAATAACATGCATACAATAATTTCTTCATTCTGATTGGCTGAGCGCACGTCAATGTATCCCAAACAGTGCAAAAATGTGCAATTAACAGTGCAGAAATGTGAAATTAAGAGTGCAGAAATTTGAAATTAAAAATTGCCGATAGCTGGCGCGCGTATTTGCGAAGCCAAACAAAAGAAAAGAGCGTGCTTTATTCCTCAGGACGATTCCGATTCTGTTTGCGAGAAAACAAAGTTCTTGAGAGACGCTTGTGAATTGTAACGAAATTGAAAAAATTTGCGCGTCGTAAATTATTGTATGCATGTTATTAACAAGTAATCACATGATTTCTCGTGCAATTTTGGAATAAATAAACACGAGTACATTTTTCAAAGACCACAAATTGCACTCACGCGGCGCTCGTGCAATTTTATGGTCTTTGAAAAATTTACTCGTGTTAATTTATTCCAAATTGCACTCGAAATCATGCGATTACCTATACTAATGTCTATGCATTACTATATAATAGTAGTAATAGCAATAATAATAATAATAATAATAATAATAATAACAACAACAATAATAATAATAATAATAATAATAATAATAATAATAATAATAATAATAATAATAATAATAATAATAATAATAATAATAATAATAATAATAATAATAAAATCTTCCTACTCTCAGATCACAGCTGCTCCATCACCGACGAACGGATTGTGCGAAGTAGAAATCCCCTTGCCTTCGTGCTGGTTTACGGACTCATCGCTAACGGGTCCACAGAAAATGACGGTGAATTACGGCCTAGTTCATTCTAACACCAACCTGCCGCTTGCAACTGTCATTGTTCACCCGGAGAGCAAAGTTAAACTTCACCAAGATGACGTTTATGCTATCATCCCACCCCGACCAATTGACCTCGGAGCTACGTTCAGGTGTGCACTTAACCTTTTCACTCCCAAGTTCAGGTTCTCCCAACCTTTTGAGAAAAATATGTATGATTGATGAAGTGAGGATTGGTAAAATCAGCTTTCATGTGAGCAAGGTATCAAAAGCCAAGTTCTCCTTACTGTATGATATATTTCTAGGGAGAAACTAAAGGAGAATGTTGGAGTTGATCACTAGGTAGAGTGCAAAGATTTAGAGTAACCAGCTTAATGACAATTCTGTTTTGTTCTTTTTAGTTCGAAGAATACATAGTTGGGTCTGGAATTTCTGTTTATTAATTTTAAGCCTAAAGGCGGAAAGGCTTCGCTAGGAACACAACTTCTTTGACACCTTTTGAGCTAAAAGAAGCTCTTAGTCTGTCATTGACCAAAATCTTGCAGTATGTTGGCTAGTCAGGAATTAGCTACGGCTTTGAAAAGCTGGGCACAGAGAAAGCGGCCCTTCGTCCGTTTTGCTACGTCACTTGAAAAATCTAACGTAGCCCTTTGCTTCAGGTTTCATGTCTACGTGGATTCATCACACGGGGTGGCATCGTTCGGACTTAAGCTGTCGACTAGCTCCTGTCTGGAAATCGTTGGTGTTGATGTGGATCATTCAAAATGGCTACACGTGGCTGCCAATCACAGCTCTACTCTGTGGGCCGTGAGTGGAACCCTGAGCAACCCAGAGACCGCCCCAATGGGTTCAGTCAAGAGAGGAAAACTGATTAGTTTTGATGCCAAAGTCAACGATTCTGCCACAGAGGGCAGCAATGCCACTTTACAACTTGAGGTAAGCTTTGCTTTGAAGGTCTCAAATTTCCAAGAGGTGGTCGTTGATGCACTCGAGGGCTAATTGGGTAGCGCTAGTGATGCCATCTACATTTCGCTACGCCTGGAGAATGCGTAGCACAGACTTGATTCACATTTTTCATACTGATCTTTGGCCCACATGAAGCCATAGGCCCACCTTCTTCAAACACGAATTTTGTATTTTGCCACTGAGCTGCAAGCTCCAAACTAAAGCGTGAATCACAAAGAAGTGTTTTTACCCGAAACGGAGAAATAGACGGCCTAGTGTGGACGGCGCCTATGAAGCCAATCTAGTCAAATGATTATTACAGTGGAAAATACCAGCAACGTAAATACCGCGCAAATATAAAATATAAAATTAGATTAAAATAGTCACGCTGTTGAACTACTTCCGATAGCTCGAGGGTTTCAAAGGTTTGGTCAGTCCGCTTATGACAACAACAACAGCAACAATAAGCTTTATTTATCCCAAGGCAAGAAAACAACATTCGTACCTTGTTATTTGTCTACTATCATAGGTGACTTACCTCAGCAACATCAACAACGAAGAAGTTAGAACTATCAATGGAGAGCCCCTCCCTACCTCAGCAGCCATTATTGACGGCTTCAATGAGGCACGTGACACGGTGGGAACGATTCGCATTAGAGTAAATTACGTCATGGCTCTTCTGCCATTCGCAGAACCATCTGAACTGGTCAACACAGCCGCTTTAGATGGAAAAGAAGTCGGCACAAGGATTAATTTACTGGCAGTAAAAGCCTCGGGAGAGAAAATAGTCCTTCAGTCAGCAACCTGCTTATCACATTCTCTAGCGATTCACGTAGAGAATGACTGCTCGAAAGTGTGGCTGGATGGTAACGAGCCAGGAGGCTCTGCTGAAGCAATTATCCAGGTCCTTTATGAAAATATAACAGCGAATGTGTCTATAAGAGTTTGGTATCCCGTGTTTCCTGTAACGTTATCTGCGGATAATCCTGAACTCGGTGAGGTCGTGGGGTGGTCGATTTTTGATGGTATGCGAAGCAAGTGTGTTCAGAAGTATCAATGGACACGAATTCAAGCTTTGGTGAAATTTTCTTACGATGACTTGAAATTCGTGGAAATCTCTGCCAATGATTTAGTATCCACCTTGTTGAAGAGCTCAGACGATACTCTGGCCTACGTGACAGACGACGGCGAGGTATTTGGAAAATCTCCAGGCCGAGTAAAAGTTACGGTGTTACACCCATTCACTAACAACGTCATAGGAAGTGTCAATGTAACTATAGGTGACGGTAGGCGTGTCCATGTTCACTTTCTTGACATCGCCATGGTTACTAACCTAAGCGTTAGTTTGGCACCTTCACCTTATGACAAGGAGTCCACGCAAGTCGCTACAGCTGTTGTGGGACAGGACATAAATAGAGACCTTTCACGCTCGTGTATCGTTGTGTACGCGACATTTAGCGATGGAACTCGACAACAGTTAAGCATACAATACGGACTGAGGTTGTCTTCTATCAACAACCAGGTGTTACACGTTGATGGAAATAAATCGGAGGCTTTGACGGTTGGATCAGGAAGTGGAGGTCTCAAAGCTGAGTGGTATCTCCCGGAAAGTGTTTGTTATCCCAAAGGATTTCTGCTTGGTGTAGGATATGACGCGATTGAGGTTGATCTTTCGCCTCCCGTGCGGGTGGATATTACTAATGTCAGTAGTCGGATAACCATACCAGACGACAAATCGACCACGGCTGGGATCCCAACGTCAAGCCCGATCAAGATCGTGCTACTGTTTCAAAGTGGTCACTCCACCGACATGACCGCGGACGACAGAACCATACTGGACGAAAGTGAATCGGAAGGGTTTTTCAACATAAGACGTGATGATAAAAATCGACCTATCATTTACGGAAACAGCGAAAGAAAGTTTGGGAAGAAAAACCTGATTGTCCGGTTTAGCCATTTTGATATAACAAGTTTTGTGGAAGTAAATGTTGTTCAATACTTGGCTCTGGCGCTACATATTAAGCCTTTCCCTCCATACCCAGGCTCAGGGGGAGTTTTTCTCAAAACTCTTAATCCAATCGGCGGAACAGACAAATATGAAATGGCGTCTTTGTGTTTGCGAATGATCATGTCAGATCAGTCTGATTACGATGTTACCTATCACAATTTGGCACAGTTCTCTTCACACTCGGATGACTTGATCGTGGGTGAGAAAGCTCCAAATCTTGTCAGCGTCAAAAGTGCAATTCCAGGAAAAACATATTACGTACAAGGTGAATATGAAGGTCTCAAGGATTTACACGAAATTCAAATCGGAAACACTCCAGTGCATGTGGCAGCCATAGAAAACCTATCCCTTACTCCTGAAAATAACCTGACCTTGACAAGTGTGCAAGACACGCAGGCGGCTAAAGTGACATTTTCGTTGCTTTTTGACAATGAAAAACAAGTGTTAGATTTTTACCAAGGTGGTGTGGCGCTTTTCCCTGGCCTAATAAGCATCGCAAGTGAAAACGAACAAGTATTCTACGTAAATTCCAACACAGGCCAAGTTACACTGCGAAACAATCACTACAGAAAATTGACTCTCAGTGTTACCGCCGCAGTTTCTAAGGTTAGCGCTCAGATAAAGGTGGCATGCAACCTGAAACCAGACGTGTTGGACATTGACCTGGGGGCAGAAAGTGGAATTCCTCTCGCTCCACAATTGGTGGGAAAACAGTTTGAAGTGCCTGTCCGCTTAAATGCGGGTCACGGCAAGGGAACAACTAAGATGGACCTTTCGATATTCTACGACAGACGCTACTTAAGTGCAACGTCTGTCAAAGTACGTGATGTGTGGAGCAATGTTGTAAAGAACCTGAATGCGGGGCAGATATCTATAAACGGTGTGTGTGACCGCGGACCTCTTCAGGGCACGCTGGAAGTTGCAGTTATAACCTTTAACACAAAAGAGCCTGGGCTTGCGATAATAGCTGGCTCTTTAACGACAGATCGATCGGCCAATCAGCTAATTGTGTCTGGGGTGCTCCAAGTGGAGGTTGTGCCAGGTGGAGCGCGGCGTCGTCGGAATGCGTATTTGAAGGATAATCCATTTAGGGACGTCCTCACACAACGAAGGCGAAGGTCATCTCCTTGTTCAACGCCATCCGGTAAATGTAAGAAATGCGATGGGATCCAAACTCTTGGAGACCTCAATGGAGATTGCATCTTCGACATAAGCGATGTCCTGTTTATCCTGAACAACTACACTCGCTCTTTATTGAACCTCCCCAATCTTGACGTCGCGGAACAGGTCATGGCGTCCGTCGGTCTGGATGTTGATCATAACGCCATGGTCAACCCAGCAGACGCGTATTTTTTGGTACGCGCAAACCTCGACCTCGTGCGATTTGTACTAACGACCGCTGTACGACCAGTGCAGGACTCAAACTCAGACTGCAAGCTGTCACTGAACGTTACCATGGCAACTAAGAACGGGCCCGCAAAACCTGTCGATACTTTCGTTTTCTTTGATGTCACCTACAGAGGGGAACCTGTAGAATTTGCGGGCTCA
This sequence comes from Plumapathes pennacea, assembly GCA_964036295.1. Lineage (NCBI taxonomy): Eukaryota > Metazoa > Cnidaria > Anthozoa > Antipatharia > Myriopathidae > Plumapathes > Plumapathes pennacea. The sequence goes on from OZ038462.1 coordinate 16,737,802, forward strand.
AATGCGGTATTCAGGGGACCCGGAAAATATGGCAATGTCGTGAGAGCAACCAGTAAAGGGGATGGATTGTTCACTGTTATTGCGTCAATAGAACTGCTACAAACTACTGTTGGTGTGAGTATATACCAAGTTACTGCTAGTGCCGATAATCGCACTAGCACAGTACGCTCTTTCTCGTTGTTTGGCAGTTCGGTAGAGCCTTCCAAACTCCCCATTACTCTCCAGGTTCTTGGGAAGGACATTCCTGTTCACCCCAGTAGCTTTAATCCTTTCATTGTATTCAACAATACTCTGGCCTCAAGCGCGTGCAGGAACGATTTTGGGCCTGTGTTTGTCAAAGAGATGAACTTTGCTGAGGTCGCCGAGAATGTCGCAGATAACACAACCGTAGCTTTTGTTAACGCCACCGACAAAGATTCTGGTAAAAGTGGAGAAGTCATCTACAGCTTATTAAGCGAAAACGTCCCTTTCGCTATTGACACCAGAACTGGTAGAATTTACACCAATGGAAGTTTAGATCGGGAACAAAGGGTTTCTTATAGTTTAACGGTGAGGGCCACAGACAGAGCTCTGGGACGAGCTCGGTATGCGCATACTCACGTTGCCGTACTTGTTACTGATACGAATGATAATCCTCCGGTCATTACGGATGTGATCCCAAACGACATAGTTGAAGTGCCAGAAAATGCTGAGATTGGAATTGTTCTGGTCAGAGTCATTGCAAGTGACTTAGATGTACACAAGAACGGCGAAATCCAGTTCAAGCTGTCATCGCCAACAGATAAATTTCTGATAAATTCAACTTCAGGAGAATTAACTCTGAATAGTTTGCTGCACAGCAGAGTAGGGCAGACATTCGTTCTGGACGTTGTTGTGCTGGACAAGGGAATCCCAGCTCTGAATTCGAGCATTTCCATCGTTCTTCATGTCATATACGCTTCCGATGTTGATGTCCTGTTGCCAACGGCTAGCTCTTGTGGAAATGTGACTGAGAACAGTCCGCTGAATACAACGGTCCTTCAGCTGACAGCGCATGTGCCCGGACTTCCACAGGCAGTCGTACAGTATTTTATCAGTGAAGACACGCCATTCGTCATCGGCGCCTTTGACGGCATCATTCGCGTCAAATCAAACATAGACCGAGAGCAAACGCCGTACATTAACCTGACTGTACACGCTTTGTACGGCGGTAACATAACTTCAAACGAGACTTTAATTTGCATAGAGGTGAAAGATGTCAATGACGTTCGACCATCGTTTGAACGAAGCGTCTACACTTTGGAACTGGACGAAGGGAGCTCTCCGAGCTTGGTTTTATACAAACTGGTTGCTGATGACTTGGACGAGGGGTCAAATGCGGAACTAACCTATTCTATAATTTCTGGCAATGAAAGCGTTTTCAGTATCAATCGCACCAGTGGAGAGTTTAGCGTCACAGCTGAAGTCGACTACGAAAGCGTCCAGCAGCTGAATTTCACTGTTCAGGCTAAAGACCATGGAGAACCTTCATTGGAGACAAATGTATCAGTCATTGTCAAAATCCGGGATATGAATGATAATTATCCGGTGTTTGAACACGTTAGGAACTTATCAGTCCGTGAAGATGCAAGCATCGGGTCTTACATTGAAACAGTTAACGCTACAGACTCTGACAGTGGGATGAACGCAAAACTTGCTTACTCAATCACAGAAGGTAATACAGGAAACGCTTTCTTCATCAATGCCACAACCGGGCTTATAAAAACTGCTTCATCTCTAGACTACGAAGAAAACAAAGTCTTTGCGTTGGAGATATCAGCACGTGATCATGGGTCGCCTTTCCGGACGAGTACAACTGTGGTTCGAGTTGAGATACTGGATGTTAATGACGTCATACCTGTAATTCGATCTTCGTCACGTGTTTATGTACGTGAGAACACAGGTGTTGGCACTGTGATTATGCGGCTTAATGCTAGTGATGCAGACTCTGGGAAAAATGCTTTGTTAAAGTTCAGCATTGTTGAAGGTAAGATGTGCACAAGCTAGCCGATGTTGGCCTATTCAAACTTTCTATCTTTAAAACTATATTTTTCTAGGGAAACTTGCTACACACTTCCCTTGTCTTGATGGCAACAACCTGGAAGCAGCATTTTACTCGCAACTTACTGACTTCTTTATTATAGCTAGTTATTGGTGACATTGCGATTCTTATTTGCCGGGTATTTACAAACACGAAATTTTAGAAATAGAAATAGTTACCTCTTAATAACTATATATATATATATATATATATATATATATATATATATATATATATATATATATATATATATATATATATATATATATATATATATATATATATATATATATATATATATATATATATATATATATATATATATATATATATATATATATATATATATATATATATATATATATATATATATATATATATATATTTAACAAATAAACCAGCTTCAAGCGTGCTCCGTTCAGAAATAAAGCACGCAGCAAGTGACGAGAGCACGAAAGAAGTGTAGGGAGAAACGCGAGCCGAAGGCGAGCGTTTTTCCCCACTTCTTGAGTGCTCTCGGCACTTGCTAAGTGCTTTATTTCTGAACGGAGCACGCTTGAAGCTGGTTTATTTGTTTTATAACATAGAACTTCAAAACTTTCACAATAAAACTGTCTTTATTCATCAAAAATGTTGGAATGCTAACAGCGATGAAAAAATAGATTCTCCTAAACGGCTCGGCGGTCCGAATTTTGCCAAGTCAGTACAGTTTCGCTTCAATTTTTCAACCAGGCCGTTTGTTCTATAAAATTAGACAACATCTCACAGTAAAGAACTATATTTCCTGTAGAACTTTGGACTACAAGTACATGAAATCATACAGTCGGCTAGTGCATAAAATGCAAATTTGAAGGGAATCAACAAATGCTCCAACGGCCGACTCGAAAATTGTGTGAATGAAAACTTACCAATTTCTTGACTCTACCTCGTAGTACAATCATTTGAAGTCCGTCCGAAAATTCTTCAATCATTTTTTTCAATCACATCGTCGGAAATTCTTTCTCTTGCATCACTACAAACACGTCTGTTCGTCTGTCTTCGCCGTTCGTGTTCAGTGATTGCTCACGGCTGATCTTCTTCAACTGAACGATTTGCTCTCTCCTTCCTTGTTGAAGCATTGAACTTCATTCAAACAACCCACTGATGTAATTGTGATTCCCAAATATGCTGTACTTAGGGACAGTGCTTAAACCGAGTCGCTTTCCACGACGCTGACAAGAAACTTGCCGTTCTTCGACATAGATTTTCCCTCTCCAAACTGTTGAAGTGCTTTTTGATGAGGTCACGTTCTTTACCGATTCACGGTGAACCGTACTAGCCGGTGCCTTCACTTAAAGCCAAATTTTATCTCGAAGTTGGGCATTGGTGACTCCATTCTCGCATTATTTTCTCTTTTTTTCCAGAGGATGACGTAAGCGTGGTTTATAACTTATAAACCACGGGTAAGTGTGGTTTATACTCTGGCAAACCACGGTTTTCGACCAATCAGCGCGCGGCTTGTATCGTGACTATGTTATAAATATATATATATATATATATATATATAATAAGTTGGATTTGTGCTGGAAAATATATAGACGTTTTAGTTTGCAGAACAGGAAAACATGGCACGGCTCAGACAATAAAATAGAACGACGCGGACAATTTCTTTGTGTAAACAGTACGTACCACGATTTTATCCGTGTCAAATGTATCCGTTCCCGAACCATAGTGACCTTCTTTGGCCGACCTCTCAATAGTGTAAACGCGCCTTTAATTTCCGTAGTTTTATCTTATCCAGTATGGAAATTTTTGTACAAAAATCCGATAGTTTAGAATTCGCCAAGTGTCTCATACTATATCTATAATACAGAAGATGGTGAACGTTTCAAGTGCTGCTACAAGTGTTGCAACTTCTATCTTTGGATGTCTGGTGTGACGTTGAAGGTATTTTACTAATTTTTCTTTGTACCCTTACAGGTAACGAAGAGGGCAGATTCCTTCTAAACTCAACCAGTGGCATAGTAACATTGTCTGGTTCTCTGGATCATGAAAACGCCTCGGAGCACACTCTTACAGTAAACGTATCCGATAGTGGCTCACCTCCACTATCCTCTACCACCGCTGTTCGGATTTACGTCGTAGATGTCAACGACCATGGACCTATTTTCGAGCAAGAGTTGTACGAGGTTCGGATTTTTGAAAACATTTCAATAGGATCGTCTTTTCTACGCGTGTCTGCCTTTGACTTGGACAGCAGTTCCGACGAAGGGATTTCGTTTAGAATCGTAGCTGGAAACGCAAACAGCACGTTTGCGATGAATGCGTCTACGGGGGAGGTCACGATTTTGAAGTCACTGGATTTTGAAAGCATTCAGTCGTACCACGTGGTCGTAGAGGCGCGGGATACGTTTGTAGTTAACGATTCCGTAGACAGTGTTGGCAGTGAAAACGCTAATCGGTCATCCGTCTCGTTTTTCAGCTACGTTAACATGACTATATCTATTATGGATGTGAATGATAATGCTCCAGACTTTTCGTCCTCGGAGTACTTTGTAGCAATAAACGAGAATCTGCCTTCTGGTGTTTCTATCCTACGAGTTCACGCAACCGACAGAGATACGGCGGAAAATGGTGCGGTGGTTTACAATTTCACGCCCAACGATGGCTTCAGTGTATTTGCAATAAACGAAAGCTCCGGAGTGATAACCACTAGGTCCTCTTTGAGGGATGCTAACTATTTGAATTACTCGCTTCTGCTGAGGGTAACAGACAAAGGTCTGCCTCCACTAGAAGGGACCTCGAAAGTGTACATTCGCATCTGGTACAATGTCACATTCCAAGGAGATAAAACAGATCTCTTCAGCTTCTCATTTGGTGGTGTACTCGCTTTTGGTCAGCCTGATTTTCTTTCTAGAGAGACTGTTCACCTTAATTTGGGGCTGTCGTATGAAACTCTTGGCTTCCTGGTAACTCGCGTAGGGCAGCTACAACAAGTTAAGAGATTTACTTACGCCCGACAGCAGGCGACTACAGCAAGAGTAATTCTCCTCAGTGATTGGTCAGGTTACGGCAAAGTACGACTTGCTGCCCAGGTTTTCGATAACTTCCACGACGCACAAACCTCGACAGAGCACGTTTATTTTGAGCTCAGGAACCTCAACACAAATAAGAGAGTTTTGTTTAGTTGTACTCCGTCAGCTGTAAGTGGCATTTGCATTGCATCCGCGTCAGTGCCTGAACACTGGCTAAACCACACTGTCACTAACAATACAGTCGGAATTCGCTACGGTTTGTCCTCGCCAAATGTATTTTTGTCGAACAATTTTTCGTTTACAAAGCGTCGACAACCAGAGGTGAAGGAAAACTTCCTGATCGCCGCACCCACGTATCTGCTCCATGTTGGCAGTACGTTTACGCTGCAAGGCTATGGCCAGTTCGAGGAGCCAATTGCGTCGTACACATTACTGTGTGGCATATCAGGTGGTCTAGAGATCATAGAAGTGCGTGGAACGGAGGGCTGGACCGTATATTTAGAAAGAAATGGACCCACGGAGTTCGCAATCTTTGGTAGGCGTAACAATTTGAACGGACTCACTTCTGAAGACGCCGCTACGATGTTATACTTCACACTAACTATGAGCGTGACGGAGGTATTTCTAGGAAAGTCTGAAGAGTTTAAATGCTTTGTTGATTACGTTGGTAATGTCGGAGGGAACACCATCATCCCTAAGCATAAAAGTCAAAGGCAACGTACAGTTGTCTGGGATAGATTTGGTGGCTCTACAGTTGGACATCTTGTTGTCGTTAAAGATGAAGTAAAAGCTTTGTTCGCTTACGCTGATCGCTCTGTTCTGGTTAATACGGCCATTCTGAACGGACGGCAAATAGAAGTCAATCTTTATGTTCGTAAGGTGAGCGTCCAAGGCAATGTCATGAATGCAAGCAACCCAAATTGTCACAGTACGGCACGGGATGTTTTGAAGGTTGCTCTAAATTGCTCCAAAGTCTTCTTGGATGGGACAGAGACATCAGGGTCACAGGAAGCTGTGATTATCGTCGGAGAAAACAACATGACGGCTAATGTGTCATTTACAGTTTGGCGACCTATTACTCCCTTGCGGTTGAGTGTCTCGATAAGAGAATTAAACAAAGTAAAGAACTGGTTTGATCCCATGCACTCTTGTCGACCTCGTTACCAGCATTCCCGCCTGAGAGCTTTTGCTAATTTTACAAATGGAAGACTCACCAAGCAAGATGCCGATGTCACTCATTTAATCCTACAACGTATCCGAAGCCATAACATAAGTATCGCTGAAGTTGTAGATGGCGTAATAGAGGGCCGAAGTAAAGGGAAAACGACCATAGACGTTTACATTCCGGAGGTGGGAAAAGTTCTGGGAGGAACAGTTGTCATAGTAACAGATGAAGTAGTTAGGGTTTACGTGGTTGACACGTTTGTCGCAACGCTTCTGTCTTTTCAGTGGCCAACGTTTCTATACAAAAACAGCAGTTATATGGTCAGCGCACAGGCCAAAGAAACGTTTCTCAGTCCACTTGAAGAAGGTTCAGTTGTGGTCTCGTTGCAGTACAGTGATGGAGAGGTCAACACTTTCGACAATCTTGAAGGGTTCCTCATAAACCCTGTTAACGATAGTATTATAAGTGTACAGTCTGGGAAAGTTACTGCATTTCTTAGATCTGGCAGGGGGAACCATTTGGCTGTCACTGTGCTTTCAGGAAATTGCACAGACGAATATTCAGGATTTGGTTTGGGACCGGTTGATGTCTCTTTCGTTGAGCCCATCGAAATCACAGCCGTCGTTTCCTCGAAATACTTAACATATCTAGGGAACCCTGCAGAAACTCTTGGAATTCCTCTCTTTGTACTCGGGAAAGTATTCCTCCGGTATAACATAAGCGGCGAGGTGAAGCGTTTGGACATTTCAAGTGACACTTCTACCATTGTTAACATCACAAACGGTTATGCACTTGTTGATCTGTCCGTTAAAGCTGAAGGGATATTCATCAAGGCATCTGGCAATACACCGGGTAAGGTGCAAGTTAGCATTGGCCATTTACACATAAAACAGACCACCTCCATTACCTTAGAAGTCTTAGGTGCGGATAAACTGAAACTCGTGGCAAACCCTTATCCGTCCTTCAATAAGTCGGAGAGAATCAACATCACTCGGTTATACCCCGTTGGCACCAGCGGGGGACATCAGAAGATCCTTCTGAAATTACTCGTTCTTTTGAGTAATGGTAGTGAGGTGGATGTCTCTCGAGACGACAAAGCAAACGTCAGTACAAACTCTTCTCAGCCGATGGAACTTGCACAGAAAGTGCTGATCAGACGCCTTCTCGACGACCGGTATGTTTTGCAAATTACACAGTTTTTATACCCTGGAAGTGTAAGAATCTACGGAACATTTGCCGGATTGTTTAGTCATACTTTGAGTCTAAGAATTGAGACAACTCCGCTTGCCATAACCTCTGTGCGAATCGTTTTACCATACAACTTCACACTGAAAGGCATACAGGGCAAAGGTACTTTGCAACTGAACGTCGACGTTCAATTCAGTGACGGCACGATGCTGCTCGGGATGTTTAGTAAACAAAATGAGACTCTTATGAACCTGATAACCTTTACTACTCAAGCAACCAAAATAGTCTCCTTGAATTCTACAAATGGGCTGCTTACCCTAAAAGACAACAGTTTTCGCGAAGTCACCGTTGCGGCCGTTGCAGTTAGCTCTTCGGTCACCCACTCGACGCATCTTGCGTGCAACCTACACCCAGATGTTGGTGACGTAGACATTGGTGACGTCATTGGAGTACCTTTGAAATCACGTAGTATTGGAGAAACGTTTACAGCGGATCTTTGGATTAACGCAGGTACTGCCTCACTTGGATGTTTAGATGTTGAGTTGAAATTTCAGCCAGAGCTGTTGGAGATGGTCAAGGTGGAAAAGGGTCGAGATATGACAGGGCTTATGCTGTCGAATATCATTGTCGGCGGTGGTAAAGTTCAAATAGCTGGTGCACTTTATATCACGGGCGCTAAAAGTTCGCCACTACACTTTGCAACATTAACAATTAAAGCTACGTCCAGTGGTATTGCGCATCTAACAGGAAAAATCCTTATGATGGCCGAGGACAATGTTCAGGGGACACAAATTGGATTACCGCTTCCTCGAGATATCGTGGCAGGAAACGTCAAAATTGAGATAACAGAAAAAGAGGGCCGTTCTAGACGGTCAGGTGGGGAAAGGAAGGAGTTCTTATCCCGGCAAAAACGCTCTCTGCCGATTAGCTGTTCCACACCTCCTTGCTCGGTTTGCCCATCTGGGCGAGAGCAAGGTGACGCTGACGGAAACTGCGCTTTTGACATCAGGGATATCCAATTTACACTAACTTATATTGCCGAGAAACAGTTCAACTTTTCCAGATCGAAAGGGAGAGAAATACAGCGGACCATAATACCCGAGCAGTTACGGGCACTTGATGCCGACGGAGACGGGGTTGTCTCAGTGAACGATGCAGATCGCCTTCTTAAAGCGCGCTTGAACTTGATTTCGCTCTTTCCTTCTGTTGAAGTAGTGCCAGTACAAGATCCGCGATCTCGATGTCTTCTCAGCATCTCTGTACCTGCAGACGATCTAGGGGTTCAACCAAGGGACAATGAGCAGACTAGGGTGTACTTCCAAGTTTCCCAAAGCGAGAAGAATTTCTCCCTTCAGCTCCAAAAGAGCAGAGTCCTTGTTGGAGAGCACTTTGCGAGAAAGAACTCCGGAATCCTTCTGGCCCAATTCAACAACATAAGTAACAGTTTCGTCGTCGTACTAAACACATCCATAGTTTTACCGGGCATCGGTGTGTCTATCATCAAAGTTGAGCTTCGGGGAGGTGGATTGGATCAGTCAAACGTTTTCTTTGGACAATTCTCCGATCCTCCGCTGTATCCTGCAGAACTGAATCTAAATTTAGATGTCGGAAATGGCCAACAATACTCTGTAAAGAGGCTGAGAGGATATAACCCACTGATCACATTCAGCAATACTCTTGCCTCTCTCGACTGCACCGAGGAACCGCTCCTCGAACGAACGTTGTCTGACCTGCAAGTTTTGGATGCTAGAACAATATTTGTTTTGTGGGCTATCGGAAATTTGCGGAAAGGTCTTAATTTTACATTTGTATTAGCTGTGGTGGAGTGTGATCTACTGCGGGTAAATGAGCCATGCAGGTCTTTTCGAGTTGATGTCAGCGGAGACAATCACACTTTGACAAACTTGAGACCTTACAGTAATTATAGCGTGAATATTGAAACCAAGAGTCTGCCGTTAAGGAGCACAACCTGGGAAACTGTTCGCACTGGGGAAGCAGGTAAATGAAAACTAGCTTTTTTTTATTTAGACGTCCACCTACAACCTATATAATACAAAATTTCTTTCATACAGAAGTCTCCTTAAGGGGATCATAGCCTTAGGGGGAGTTTACTGTGTACAATATAGTTTTGGGAATCCTAAAAGTGTGCTACAATTTCACCAAAAATTGATAAAAGTATTGTTTCACTAATCAGCACGCCCTAAACTTTGATACCATTTTTAAGCGATTTTAAAATACTACAAATATTGTAACGAATCGTTCGCCACGAGATGGAATGTTGCACCTGAACGATTTTTAGTGCAACGTTGTGTCGTTGCAAATCCACTCCTGGTTACACCGACTTCACATCTCATCCTAACATTCTTCCTATTATATTCCTTTTAAGCCCCCGAAGGAGTGAATGTACCGACTGTCCAAATATTGAACCATGTCAGTATAAATATAGTGTGGTCAATCCCCGAGCGACCTAATGGAGTCATCACCAGCTATTCACTTTACATGAACAATGGCACTGGCTATCATCTCGTGTACCACGGTGTCAACCTCACATGTGACTTGACTGGTCTGACCGCTGGCAACACGTACCGCTTCTACCTTGTAGCAAATACGTCTGCAGGTGGAAGAAGCAGTGAAGAGGTCACAGTTGAGATACCGTCACAAAAGAGATCACCAGGTTTGGAATGTGGCACTGTGTGGGGCATGAATATAAGTCTTGAGTTTCATCATTGTTATTTCATAACTATACTGAAAGTTAGCTCTATGGCATACTAAAGCCTATAAATCGCGTCTGCAGTATTGCCTGTAGATATTATCATAATCATTTAGAACTTTCCAAACACGTTGATTTGTAGGTGTTCTTTGAGATAAAGGTGATCAGTTGCATGTGAACGACCAGAGTTTCCGTGAAAACAACCTTGAGATCCTTCACAAAGCACGTGGTTCTCTTGCAGAAATATCTGGGAAGCGGACAGCCTTTCCTCCCGCGGCAAGCGTGGCCATTGCACTTGGTGCAGCATTCGTGATCCTGATCTCTATTGTACTGCTCCTCAAATTGAAGGGCTACAGGGAAGACCGCAAGTTGGAGAAATACAAGAAAGCATACCACTTCCTGGACAAGTACAACTATGTGGTAGGGACTAACTTTCAAAATTTATCGAATTCAACTATCTCCTTCAGTTCCTCACCAGATATATATGGCACATATAAGAAAGCTGATTCAACTATCAATTCTTACTACACCACTGGTATATTTTCTTCTTGAAAGGTCAGAAGAATCTGCATTATTTATCTGGGAGTGACTAGGGTTAACACCTCAAAACCAGTACAACACGTCTGAGGGGCTCAGTACAATTTAATCCTCAAAAAAATACTGCAAAATTTCGTAAATAAACTCTGGACTGATATTTGTTCAAAATGAGTTTTCGTGGGCCTATTATCGAGAGGCTTATTATTGGAGTAAATTACGTTTCAAAATGGTTTGATTCAGTGTTTTTTTCGTTATTTATGAAATCAATATGTTGGTAGAACCAATGATGCGTTTGAGAAGGGGCTTGGGTTGAACCGTCGATACTAAAACCCGGTATGGACTATTATAGTTGGATCATAAACGTAACGTTTGCAGTGAGGAATTTATTTATATATTTATTATTTGGAGGTGTTGGGTTTCGTGAGGGGGGGCATATGTCGGATTATTTACGGACTTTTAGGGCAGCTCTTTTTAATCAGCTTTTTAGGCAAACGAAAACCCTTACAGCTTTAACTCCATAGAGTGACAAACTCCTATTTTCTGCTTCAGTTTCTTTCGGGAAATATATCGTACCTTAAGAAGAACTTGACTTTTGATAACTTGCTTAGATGATTCCATACTTAACTATCAACTCTCACTACATCACTCACATTTTTTCTTAAAAAGGCTAGGAGAATCTCTACTTTGAGCTTGGGAATGATTTCTCTTTTCAATGTTTCCTTTTAAAGGATGGCCGAGAGAACGTCCAGCTAAGAGCAAAAGCACCTGTTAGGCTGCAGAAAGCTCTTCATTTGAAAGGGAACGTGTACGACATCCAGGAGCTTTCAGTGGATGGACTGCAAAGTACCTGGGCGAACAACCACGATAACGAGGTGAATGCTGCAGGGTTCTAAATAATGCACCCGACTGGCAAGGAAGCATGTCACAATAGACCATTTCCTCAAGGTTGCGCGCGCATCCAAATTTGACGGGCCAAGACTTTCAAATTCAACTTTCAACTTTCATTCGGACTGTACTCGTCCTCGATGTAGATGCTTCATGGTGCGCCCTAATTTGAGTTAGGACGGCTATTTTGAGTATTTAAAGCCGTTTACTACAAAGTTCACGCATGAGTGCTTGCACTGCTGATTGGTCTCTTCAAAATAAAACCAATTATAAAGTATGCATTTAACTTTCTATACATGTGAAAACTAGTTTTAGGCTGCGTCCAAACAAGATAGAGTAGAAAAATTATTATTCAACTCCCAAGTAGCTTGTAAGTGAGCCCTTGGTAACGTGCAAATTATACAGCCGTGTTGCACGTTGCTAAGAAAAAACCAAAGATCACGGTATTTGCACGTTACTAAAGAAGTTGAGTAATAAATATAGCTAGGCACTGAAGCGTGTAATACTGCTGTAAATTTTAATTTACTCGTCGAAGCAAAAATACTGCACGACTTGTAAACATATACAGCCGTACTACACGCTAAGTGTTTAATAACATGACTTGTATTTACTGAACGTAAATTAATTGTGTTTTCTTGCTGAACCAAAAAGGGGTTCATCGACGATAAATGGCAAGATGATTTGTCAAGCGCCGACATAAACCAACGCCCTGATTACCGTGGAGCAAGTAATCATGACGCTTTGGTAACGCAAACGCAGATGAGTGTACAAGAACAGGTGATGTCTAATAACTCTTTCATCCCCAAGCTCAAAATGTAGATTCTTTTAACCTTCCAAGGAGAAAATGTATGAGTGATGTAGCGAGAATTGATAGTTTAATTAAATTTGTCGTTACTGTATGATATATTTCTGGTGAGAAACTAAAAGAGAAAATTGTTAAAAGTTGATCACACTTGGGAGTGAAAAGGTTCATTCGTAATATACAAAACACAATGCAGTACATTTCCAGATAATCTTTACAATAAAAGTTCGTAAAATAGCACAGTCATCTTAATTTAAAATACTACTACTAAAACTGCTGCTAAATAAAAAGTAAAAAAATATTGAAATATGCTAAGTACTCTAAAGGTATCAGAAAGAATAATTTGTGCAATAACTTTTAATAAATTTGCACTCTTCGTGATTTTTTTATGCTAAACTGTGGGTTGAAACATGCTAAATCGTTCCTACGCGATAACTTTTCCTACAACAATTAGTTAACTAAGAGTGTGACACCCTTCAAAATAAACAACAACATCCAGTCGTTCAATAAACGACCAGGCTAATCCTGGATTATGTCTAGTCTTTTTTGTTACCTTTAAGTCTAATTAAAAACCGGTACGATGTTCACAATACGAGTACGACCAACATTGCCGTCTTATTTTGTGACTAATGTGGCGACTTACATGCGTCATGTTATCCACCAAGAGATCGAGAGTGAGAAATTTGATAATCCTGGTTTAGCCAAATAGTATATTGTGAACATCCATTGTTGTTGTTCCCTGGAACAGAACGGAAATTTAAGTTGTTCACTAAGAGATCGAGAGAAAGAAATTTAATTTAGTTTAATGTAGTTGTGAACATCCGGGTCCACATGTTTTTAGTAACTTAAGGGTTGTTGTTTCTCGTAACAGAAAGGAACCTGGGACCACATGATGCAAGGGAATAATCACTCCACGCTACCGATGACGAAGGACGCGCTTGATGGTTATTTTGGGCAAAACGAGCTAAATCAAAGAGCTCTGATAGGTCAGTACCACGGGGAAAATCATAAAGGGCACTATTTATTGATCAATACCGTGTCGATGTTTTTATGCTCGGCGCCTACGAAGTGGGAGACGAGTTTTACATGATCAATCTAACTGGAATGTATCCGTGTCCCATGTCGTGGAACAATGGACATCTAAATATGGGATCGTCCTAGTCCATAATTGAACATGCACGCGAAACAAAACAGAAATTAAGTGCTTTTTGTTGAACCAACAATCAATATCTAGAATATTGTCAGCCAATCCGTGTGCACTAGAAATAAAAACATTAAACACAAACAGATAGGAATGCGTAAATTGAATACAAAACTGCTGTTTTTTGTTTTGTTTTTGTTTTTGTTTTTTGTTTTGCTTTCATTTTAGCTTTGTTACAGTGCGAATTATACTCGTGCTTAGAAGAAAGTTAGACTTAAAAACGTAATACACGTTTTACTATTTTGAGGAGGAGGAGGATACACGTATTTAGTTTGGATGCAGGATGGATGTGCTGGTGTGAAATCATAACAAAATAAAACTAGGACCTCGCTGACATGAACATGTTTTCGAAGAAACGAGGAAACTAAATTTTGCATTTCTGTACCTTTAGTTCTTACGGAAACGCGTTTTCGCGTCTTTAAAGAGAGAAACTTTTCACTGTAAATTGGAAACGCTATAACGTTTTAGTATTAGTCGACTGGAAGCGTGCTTATCTAGTCGAGAAGATAAAGATGAAATATTCGTACTCTTTGTATGGTTGATGTAGTTGTCTACAAGTTTGTTATTTTATCATTTCTCGCATCACGTCGTCAAACTGAAAAACTTACCAAAATGGGTTACAGGTCAGGTGCACGCCAAACTGTTTACATACACAGCGAGCAGAGGTTATCTATTCGATGCTTTGCAGTTTCTCTTAAAAATAATTGAAATAATTGGGATCTAAATGCTCTGTTTGCATCCTAAAACACCGGCAATAGTACAGGCGTTCAATTAAAAAAAAAAAAAAAAAAGAACTGACGCGTACCGCATTGTAAATTCCCTTTCTGCACTGGCAGATTCTAATCATTAGTTGATTCTCAGTAATTCAGTATTTTAAAATCCAGCATGGAAAATGGTCATTTGGTCGTCAGAGCCGCATAGCCGAAGATTTTCTATGGCACAAATTTCGGCAAGAATCTCGAAAATGTGTACGAAAGTTGTCATGAAATTGCCAGAACAAGAATGATAGCCGATAAGTATGGTTATTGTTTAAATCCAGGAGCTTTTTAACTGCGGTCCAAACTTTGTTTGTTTGGCACAAAGGCTTTATTTTTTCGATAGTCATCCCAAAGACGCTTTGGTTGACGTGAAGATTCCTTTCTTAGGCACACAGGTTGAGAGAGAGCACTTCGCTGAAGTTGAGAGCATGCTTCAAGTCACGAAGGTAAATACTTTTTATACCTTTTTATATTTAGCCAGCTTAGTTCATTTATAAACCTCGAACTACAATTTTTGACAAATTACCTCCATCCCCTTATACAGTGCTGTTCAATGTGTTGGCTGATGTTTCGAGTAATCGAGAATTTGATTTCGCTCGACAGCTTTAGCCCACCAACGAAAACCCGGAGTAAATCCGTAGCATTTTGTTATCAACTACCTTGGCAGAAACAAGGGACAGCTACAAAACAAAATGCCCCCTGTTCTGATGGAATAATTTCAGATTTTGCATCGGCTTTCTCAATGTGCCCTAGATTTTACCAATCGACATAACTTTACTTATAGTAGGTTTTGCTAAACATGTATAGTCAAAAAAGGAATTCGAAGCAAAACTAAACATTGACACACTAGTAATACCCTGGTTCGAGAGCTGGTTTAAGAGCTGTGAAGCAACAAGGCTAAAAGGAACTGGAAAAAGTTTTGTTTAGCTAACATGCTACCATAAGCAACCAATTACAATCCAAGTTAGTATAAGTTATGCAACAGCCAATCAGAGCACGCTAAAGTAATTAAATATTCTTCCAATCAAAAAACAGTTTGAGAACTTGATCCTTGGTTTCTCTCGCTCTCTTTGGTCTCTTCTTCAACTCATAAACCAATTGTGACTGGTCAGTTAAAGTTGTTTTGTTACATCGTCTGTGATTGGCACTGTAGTTGCCGTGGTTTTAGTTTTACGAATATCATAAAAGTCGAAAGAAGTTCCAATGTCAATTGATTTAATCTTCACAGAGAATAACGCAGTTCTTTATAAATAGATTGTATTATTGCTTGTACCCGTTTACCGCTCCTGATCACCACTCCCGATTACCACTCCCGATTACCTCTCCCGATTTCCACTACCACTCCCGATTGCCACTCCCTGCTAACACTCCCTTTTACCATTCCCAATTACCACTCCCGATTGCCACTGCCTGTTACCACTGCCGACTACCAATCCCGATTACCACTACCGATTGTCACTCGCTCTCCCAATTACCACTGCCGATTACACTGCCGATTACCACTACCAATTACCACTTCCAATTATCACTCCCGATTACCTATCCCAATTGCCACTCCCTGTTACCACTCCCGACTACCATTCCCAATTACCACTCCTTGTTACCTCTCCCAATTACCACTCCTGTTACCACTTCCTGTTACCACTACCGATTACCACTCCCTGTTATCACTCCCGAATGCCACTCCCGATTATAACTGCCGATTCTGCCGATTACTACTACCAATTTTCACTCCCCATTAACACTTCTGATTACCACCCCGATTGCCGCTGCCTGTTAATACTCCTTGTTAGCAGTCACAATTACCACTCCTAAATACAACTCCCGATTACCACTTCCTGTTATCACTCACAACTACCACTCCCGATTACTACTCTTCATTGCCACCCCAATTACCACTCCCAATTGCCAATCCCGAATACAACTCCCAAATACCACTCCCAATTGCCACTCCTGATTACCACTTCCGATTGCCACTCCTGATTACCACTCCCTATTGCCACTCTTTGGTACCACTCCCTGTTACCACTCCAGATTACCACTCCCAGTTACCACTCCCTAATAGCGTTCCCTGTTATCACTCACAATTACTAGTCTCGATTACTACTCTTGATTGCCGCTCCCAATTATCACTCCCAATTACCACTCCTGATTACCACTTCCGGTTGCCACTCTCTGGTACCACTCCTGATTACCACTTCCGATTGCCACTTTCTGGTACCACTCCCAATTACACTCCCTGTTATACCATTCACATTTTACCAGTCCCGATTACTACTCTTGACTGCCGCTCGCAATTACTACTCCCAATTGGCAATCCCGATTGCAACTCCCAATTACCACTCCCAATTGCCACTCCTGATTATCACTTCCGATTGCCACTCCCTGGTACCATTTCCTGTTACCACTCCCGATTACCACTCCAAATTATTATTATTATTACCTAACCGCTCTGAGCAATTACTTTCTATCAAAAAATTATGTACATTTTGAAGCATCTAAGGAAAGAAATAATTAAAACAAATTAATCAAAATCTCTGTTTACATTGTGGCTAAATCGGCTCGGTCCGCTTTGTTTTGTGATTGTGAGAGCTTTGCTCTCATTTTTCTCTTTGTCTTGTAACTCGTTCTTGTTCCGATTGGGACAAATTGGGGGGTCAAGTCGATGTAATGGATTTTTTGTCAGTGTGAAAACGGGCCAATATATGATCTCAATATTGAGTGCCAGTACCAATCTCTGATCGACCTCATTTTAGCGATTGAAGTGAGGACGGGCCCGATGCTACAATATCCAGAGCGAGAGAGTTTACGTCGAGATCCCGTTACATGTAATTGCTGTTGTGATACGTTGTCCAGTCACTTGAAACAGGGGACTCAAAACTGAAAAAATATCAAAGCTGATCTTCACCACTAAAGAATTTCTTTATTATATTTGCTCGATAGTATTTCATAGAGCAGGAAATCTAAGACAGTCAGTATGTATTTAACTCTTCAAACACCGCCAAAGCCGAATTTGACTCAGCTTTATATAAAATCTGCAATCTCTGAACTAACAATGACAGTAAGTAACACTTGCGATTTTTTTATTAAGGATTTGGACCCGACAATGTACACCGAGAATTAAAACATTGTCCTCACCACATTAAGCCGGTAATAATGAGTCGGCGGGTAACAGAGAAATTGCGCCGCAGTTTCCGCAGAGAATTTCCGTTGATCATCATTTCTTTCTCTATTTCCTCGCAAATCGCATTTCTTCTTGTCGTGAGTTGGTTTTGAACTCGCCAGATTTTTCCTGCCAACTCGGCGTTAACTTTTGCTTTGGCCAATGTATCTTTCCGGTTCGCCGATGTCGGGTTGATATCTTCAGCTATCTGGCTTGCTGTGCTGATCTTCTTGCTTGAAACGCTGTTTTTCCGTGAGTTAATTGATGTAGAACTCAGCATACTTTCTTGTCCGTTGTGCACCCAGGAAGGAGCGACTCTGTTCCTACGAAGCTGTTGCGTCGGCATCTCTTTTTCTTTATCGCTGAACAAAACCCACGGTATATGATTTCTCAACTCGTTATTAAAATTTCAAGGTACTTCGCCCTCGCCTTGAGCAGTAATCGAACAAGATGACACCAATATGAACTGAGTCACAGCAAAATTGCTGCTCCCTAGCGGAAGGGTTTTTTGAAGTTGGTTGATAATTACCACCAAAAGTCAATGCGCCCATCCGCTCCAATAAGAATTCACCACATTCGTTTGGACGTCAACGCCCACACAAAAGCCATCCGTTTTTACTGTGCCCGTCCCTTTTTGTCCAAAGATTTAAATTCCCAAACCCGTTCATTTTTCACTCACGGACACGATCTTTGACCAGTGCATTGGCACTGTTCGTTTTCAGTGAATTGGACAGAGCCAACGAATGGAACTGACGGAACTTGCTTCAAAAAAGCGTGATAGTTTTTGTAGTGTCATGGAAATATTGCAAAAAAAAAGTAATGATTTTTTAAATGCTTCTGTGAACTACTGCCCATTTGCAAATAGTCAAGATCTTACCCGCTTTAGGAGTCCAGGGAGGATGTCTGTATTGCATGGTAAAATTGAGTTTCCCTCTCTAAAACTCGGCCTTGTAATATAGCCTGTTGCCTCTTTGAAAATTGAATTTGTGATGAATCAATGCTTGGTGAGGATTGGAAACGCTATAATAAAGCGGTCCAGAGGATTCATTTTCTTGTTGGTATTTTCTTCAACGTAAACCAAGTTCAAGTTTGGTCAAACGCCTTACTTCACGGGGCCGAACTCAAATCCGGGGGGAGGGGGGGGGGGGGGGGGGTACTCCTCAAAATTTTGGGTGGGAGTGTGCCGTCCGGGACTGAAATCAGACCAAAATTTGCGATTTTCGACCCTATTTCAGACCAAATATCAAAATCTCCGACCCTATTGCAGACCAAAGGTTAAAATCGATCTGAAAATGATGATCTGAAAACGCCCCTTTTGGGGCGACACATACCTACATGGCTCATATATGGGAGTACCCCCCCCCCCCCCCCCCGGGACTCAAATTAGCTCAAACAATAGGTTTTGCTCATTTGAATGATTGAGTTCGGCTCATGTGGAGTACGGTGTTTGACCCTGGCCTTTACGCGGCTCTGTGATTGGCATTGTAGTTGCTGTGGCTTTGTTTTCAAGGACGTCAATTGCAAGCCACTCTGGCTCAGTCTTCATAGAGAATAACGCTGCTCTTTGTAAAAAAAGGAAATATATGCATTGCTGGAATGCGTAAAAAGACTTACCACCAAACTATTTGCGTTCGATTTGTTAAAATATCGAATTTCAAGAATAAACTGCAATAGAGGGGTAATGCTAAAATTAGAGTAATAAATGTTCTAGCTAATGTCATGCAACATCATAGATTGAGATCCTAATCAATGAAAGTTTAATTACTCTCCCATACCACCCTTTCCTTCGCATAAAACGACTGTTAGAAATACAACAATCGTACCAGATGTGGTTGCAGTAGTTATCGCTTTTTGAATGCTACACAAACGGCCTACAATACTGTGCTAGCGTGGAGCCATCACCTCAACTAATACAAAATAATGGGCCCGTTCACACCGGGGAGTTAATTAGATTGATCTAAAATCCAGTGACCTGGGTTAAATGCGAGCCAAGTATAAACGGTTCCAGATCGATCAAAGGAACTTTAAGTCAATGCAAATGCGCTCCAGGATGGCGAGGTTTAATTTTTGCGATCGACGGGCTGATAGACCAGCCATAAACCAGTGCACCGGTTTGCTCGTTTTCCATCAGTGTAAACCACACATGAGATACCACAGGACGACTTCACCGCGGACGCACGAACCCAATATGATCAATATACACACAACTTATTTTTTAAGAATTTGAATCCTACATTGGACCAATATAAAGTAAATAGTACCTTAAATAGATAATTTAAACTATCAGCAAAAAATGCTAGCATTTTCTTGCCATATAAGACACCTAAAGACTTGTCGGCGATTAAAATGCACCGCAGTGTCCGAGAGGAATTCCGGTTAATTGGCATTATTTCTTACTCGACCTTGCTTATCGCATTTCTTCTGGTCTTGAGTTGGCTTTGAATTCTCTCTAGTTTCGCTGCCAACTCGGCATTGATTTTTGCTGTGGCCACCGATACAGCAGATTGGCTTTTCTGGTCAATTCCTGGGGGTGATGCTTTCAACTGTAATGGCTTGTTATGCTGATCTTCTTGCTTCAGACGTTGTTTTTCACTCAGCATACTCTCATGCATAGTGTGTATCCAGGAAGCAGAAGCGGACCCTGTTCTGGCAAAAAAAAAAAAAAAAAAAAAAAAACTGCATCGACACCTGCACGTCTTCCTCTAATTGGGATTTGAACTAAGCGAAATATCAACGTTTAATTTAGGATAAACAGGTACCAAATTATGTGATAATAAAATAATGACAATCATAAAATCATGTGACTATAAGCAAGTGCATTTCAATCCAGAATGCTCCTCCATGCGGCAGATTCCGTCGCCTATGTGAGAGATTCGGGATTTGAGATACATCACTCGACTTTATAGATTTTTCCACGTGGTAACTGCGCCGGAAAAAATTGCCATTTTTGCATGAGTTTTGAAAAAATCATATGAAAGAAGAAGAATTCTTGGTCTTTTTTTTAGAAGATAGCATACGCAAAACAGAAGAGTTTACTTTTTGGTCGAGGGTCCAGGGTACTGTGTCAATGGTCCAGGGTAACATGTCGACGGCTGAAAAAAAAGAGTCCTTTTTTTTTTCGAGAAAAGAAGAGAAGTGAACTGAAGCGATACTCTGAGTCGTTGTTATCAGTGAAAACAGGAAACAGATTGGTCTAATTAGTTATTTATACTATCGTGTATCATGCTCATATTCGCATTTCCTCGGGGTGATTGAGCAAGTGTGCGATCTGCGAGCGTTTATTTTCATCGTTATTGGTACGACTTATCGACTTTACGACTTATCTTGCAAGCTGAGCACGTCTAGTAATGCTAGCGTTGCTCAAGCACTCCTCCAGCACGCTTTCAAATAACTGCACACTTTGCGCACTACACATTCCAAGCGTTTCTGATCACACTGGTGCAGATATTTACGTTTCTGGAGGCACAAAATGCGGAAGTTGAATGAAACTCAGCATCACCTGTCACACACTTGCACATGTTCTTTTATCTGCTTCGGATATGCAGTCAATGTATATCTTGGTGACAGCAATCATGACCTGAGAAGACAATCACTCTCTGATCGGGAGCTGTTCATAACAAGCTCATTTCTTTGACTTTCCCAGCGAACACATGAACTGGACTAACATTATTTTAACATTATTTGTTTATTGATTAATATATTATATTAATACAATTTATAAGTAGTAATCTCACGATGGGGACTAAGGAAACCTTTTCAGGTTTTTATGGTTTTTTGGCCATCTTTAAGCCTGAAAACGGAAAGGTTTCAGTCCCAAAACTTTCTTGATATATTTTGAGCTAAGGATAAGCTTTTTAGTTGCCCTTCGATCAAACCCTGCAGTTTGTTGGCCAAGAGGTTGAGAGAAAGAACTTGTTTAATATTCGGTTAGCAATCGAGCTTTGAACTTTGAACCTTGATGTTCAAATAATTTTACATAGATCCACTGCAAATCGTTAGAGCAGGGCTGATTTGTAAACGAGATTTAGACAACGTCCCGGTTTTAACAAGGATTATCCACGGAGTACAATTTTTCTCATGATTTACCTCAAACCGTGTCCAGACGACGCCGTTTACACAAAAACTAAATAAACAATTGGACGTTAAACCTGCTCATGAGTTTGATGAAAAACAAAATAAACGCCACATTGCATTGCTTTTATCAAATACAAACTGTTCAGACACTTATAAAATTAACCCAATGTCTGCCTTTTTCTCGATTTATAATTTTCGATGTGAACTTTGCAATGTTTACTGGCAAAATAATATTCTCACTATTTCTAGCTGGAACTACAGTGTCTCTCGTTTGGAAGTCCTGGACTGACTTTACCACATCCGGCCCGACTCGATCAGTCGGTGGGTAACAGATAAATTGCGTCGCAGATTCTGAAAAGAATTTCCGCTGATCTTGATTTCTCTCTCACATTCCTCACATTCCTCACTTCTTCTGGTCTTCAAAAGCTCTTGAACTCGCTCAACTCTCGCTGCCATGTCGGTGTCCGTTTCAGCTAAGGCAAATCTTTTCTTTTTCGACGCTGGGATGATGACTTCAGCTACTTTGCTAGCAGGGCTAAGCTTCTTGCACAAAACATTGCTTTTCTCTTGGTCAGTCGAGCTCAACATACTTTTATGCCTTGTGTGTACCCAGGATGGAGCGACCCTGTTTCTTCGTAACCCGGGGGAGGGGGGGGGTTTCTTCGTAACCCGGGGGGGGGGTGGGAGGTACTCCTCAAAATTTTGGGTGGGAGTTGCCGCCCGGGACTGAAAACCCTTACCCTATTTCAGACCAAAATTTGCGATTTTCGACCCTTTCGACCCAACCTCGTTCCCAGGCTCTTTCGTCTCCCGGCCCCCTCCCCCGAAGAAAGACCCTGGTTCAGGCTGGTCACGTGCATTGCTCACAAAAATAATCCGTTGGGAGGGGTCCCCCTGTCAAAGAAATTTGTCGTGCTGTGCGTTTGTCAAATCAAAACGAGGCTGGTACAAACGACACAAATCAGCCACGCTTTTTGGCAAACTTCCTATTAAAGGGCGCTTCCCTGGGAAGCGCAGAGCCACTTGTCAATAAACAGCGACCGAGACAACAGCTCCTAATTAGTAAAAAGCCAAAAATGTCCAAATTTTGTTTTCCTTGTACT
Source organism: Plumapathes pennacea (assembly GCA_964036295.1). NCBI lineage: Eukaryota > Metazoa > Cnidaria > Anthozoa > Antipatharia > Myriopathidae > Plumapathes > Plumapathes pennacea. Next base: position 16,760,461 of record OZ038462.1, read on the forward strand.
TGAATACCACGCAAAACAAGATAATGTTGCCTCACCAATTTTCCATCACATAAACATTCATTTTGAGTGCAATTTGAGTAAAATCCAAGAATAATCTTCAGAGTAAAAAATTAAATATGCTTGGTGGTCGTATTGCACCACGAAATTCAAAATGTATTTTGGCAGCCAAGAGAAAAATTTCGTTTCAAACCCTTCCGTCCAGGACTCCACATTAAAGTTGCCCGTGTGTGTTTAATTTTAGGTATACTTTTAGTTGCTGCAGAGAAATTTCATGGACGGAGCGACTTCTGAACGCTGTGGACGCACGTGCGATTCAACAAACATTGTGCAAATTTGATGTCGAAAGAGGCGGCCAACGGCCTTTTATAGCGCGCCTTCGTGTTTAAATGCATCTTTTCACCCTTCCAAAGGAGCCTTGACTCTTGAAATGACCTTTTTGAAAGCTCTGAAGTTGTCGAGGCGTCTTTCACATGGTCTGCAGATTAAATGCGGCAAACCTTCGCTCTGTGGCAACGAGCTGCTGTAAAACTCTTTCGCTGTTTCGAGAAGTGCCTTATTAGCTCAGTTTTCCGCATACGTTTTTGCAGTGGTCTCCCACAGAACTACAAGGCCTGCAACAACTTGACTTGTTGTTCAGACGCAGCGTAAACTACATTGGAGGTGTTAAATTTTTATATCCAAATTTTTCTTTCCCCAGTAGACAAAGTAAAGTAAATTTCCAACTTAACGGCCCCTCCCTTGGTTTCTTTTTTTGCAACCGGCCAGATTCTGGCCGACACGTGACCAGCCTGAACCAGGGTCTTTCTTCGGGGGCGGGGCCCGGGAGATGAAAGAGCCTGGGAACGAGGTTGCTTTCGACCCTGTCTTCGTCACCGACTGCACTTCAGCCTGAGTGACATCTGCATGGACAATACGTTCAAACCTCTGTGAAACTATTTAACCAGCATAAGCTCCAGCATAAGCTCCAGCATAATCTCTACATTCTGAAGTTTCATCCAATTGTAAGTTTCTTTCTCACCTTCGGCAGTGAACAGCGAAAATGATCCGGCAACAAGTTTGTTATCAACTAAATTTCTGGACAGGACGTGGTGGCCTTTGCAAAGTTCTGCAACCTTGGCCGATTTAGTATCGCCGATGTATCGCACGGCTCTTTAAAACAGCCACCGTTCATCCAATGAGAAATTATAGCGCATTCCTTTGAATGTCAAAGTCCATTATTTTGAGGATCGCTGCAGCTGCAAATTAATTCAACCGGTTCAATGGAGAAACCCTTTCAATTGCATTGAATTCGGCACAGCGAAACGGAACCTTGATTAGTCTATGACTTTGCTCTGACAAAATGCTAACCTCGAAACGAACGTCAACCAAAACATTACCCACATCAACCTTACGTCGATACTGTACATGCATCTGTTTTCGGCGCAGCCTTCACTTGCGCGCACAGTCGGTATTCTCCGCCACTCTTTGTGATATTTGAAATATTATCGCTATATCAAGCAGTATCTTCTTCATTTACGTGAGTTTTTTTGAAGGATGTGGTGTTCGTCGGTATGTCCCCTCGCCCAAATGGTCAGGAATTATGTAACCTGTGATTTCTCTTAATACTACATGCGGCTAAGTACTGCATGTGTATCATAAACCAAAAAAAAAAAAAAAAAAATAGAATATTTTATTTCGCCAAGTGAACACTTCCGCGTGATAAACTTGCAATGGAAATCTCAACCGGCCAAACGCAGACCGGTTTCTACTGGTTAACGGAAAGCGGTCATATTTTTAGCATTTAGTTCCCAGCGAATGGCGCGAATGGGGTAGTGGGCGCTTGCAGATGAAACCGGTCAGAATTTGTCCTGGAATTGCCGCTAATTTTCTAAAAAAGCTACAGTTACTGTTGGCTTGTTCTAAAACAAAGGCAAAGGAGATGGCAATGAAAATGAAAATGGCCTATTTGTCAGTGATGTCCTCCTGTGGTTTCCTTACATGAAGTATAAAAGGAACAGTTTTCACAGTGCGCAAAGGATCACGGTCCATGTTGTGGGAGAGTAAACCAAAATGCCGAAATGTCATCGTCTCGTTGTAGTTGGTGCAGGTTCTGTGGGAAAAACGGCTTTGATCGAGCAAGCAGCTTTTGGAAATCATGCTCCAGGAAAGGTATAATCTTTCTGCTTCTTCTATTTTGACAAGAGTTTAATTTGATGTGAATTTGTAGTTTGGCACTCTGATGATATATTTTTAAACTCATGTCTGTACTTATTCACTGACAAACAGCCAACGTTTCGCACCATTGAAGACATCTACGACGTCCTGATCGAAACAGAGCGTGGAGGAAAAGAGAAAGTTCGAATTTATGACACCGCTGGACTGGTAAGTAGCTGCACTACATTTAATCTTTAATTCGGTGGACGATCTGTCCCCAGGAGCTGTAAAGAACATTACAATGGGATCAGGAAAACGAGTAATCAGTGACCTTTATCATGTGTGAAAATAATCACTGTCACCCGTTGGAAAGGTTCATCGCAGGAATGAAATGTCCAATTTGTTAATATGAATGAATAAACTATACTGGACGTATAATACACATAGATTTTATGTGTGCATGGCTGCAAACCCGGCGTATACAATGGATGAAAATCATCGCATATCCAATCGATCAATCGATTTCAATTAGTTAATTGGTATTGATTGGGCAATCGATGACCAATTGATAGTCACAGAAATGTTCTGCCAGTTCATCGATTATTTGACAGTTTTATTCGGCAGCCATATTGATCGATTCCAGTCGCCTTCCCAGGCTATTTTCAATAACAATATTGATTAATTGTTATCGATTTTGATTGATTGGGATTGTGTGCCAAATTAATTGAAGATTTATATACGCCGGGCTGCAAACTGGGCTATTTACACCACCATATATATGCTAAAATGTATGTTGTATCAAATATAAATTCTATTCTATTTTATTGATTTGTGAATAATACACCAATCAATTCCAGGGCTTGACAACAGCATGGTAACAACTGGAATTGATTAATGCATAACACAGCTGTATATGTTCTCCACAGGAACATAACAAAGGGGAGGTGCCACGACATTATGTCAATCTTGCAGATGTGAGTATAATCACACTCAGTACACATAATATACCTCAGAAGAGCTGGTTAATATATTTTTGCCAAGTTTATGTTATTTTAACCTTGTAGTGAAAAGCTCTGCAACCAATTTTTCAGTTCTTCTGTGGTGTACGATCATTTCTTTCGTATAATGATTCTTAGTCATACCATCTAAAGGCTGAGTTGCATCTGAAAAAATAAGAACTCAAGTACTACCAGATTTCTCTCTTGTCACTGATCAACAGTCAATGTACTGTCAGTAGTAGTTATTTAACATTTATTCTTACACATGCTTGCCAAATATGGAATGATAAATAACCAATGAGACCCTGTGCCTAGTTGGTTATTTATCATTCCATATTCAGCAAGCCCAAGTAGAATAATATGGTTTTATTGGGGAAAAAAAAAACAAAAATCAAAACAATCAGCAGTGCAAGGGAATGCCATCACCACTTGCTTGCTCACTTGAGAATATTGCAATCAGGCTTTCTTTTGCTCCTGATTGGCAAAGAATGTGGCCAAACTTGTTTTGCACATTCTGAAAGCGTAGCAAGCAATCAAACGAGTACTTTTGACAGTCATCCGAAAACGGCTCTAACTTGAAGGCATGAACGACTCCAACTTGTAATTTACACTTTTGTAAGTGTTTGATTCATTGCATTGGTCCCAGGTATCAAATGCATATGAGCTGCAACACAGGAATTAGGAAATGGTATTTGGTAGTCACTAAACTGTGTGTTTGCATGTAGGGAAATTGGTCAAACCTGTCAAATACTTTCAAAAGTTCCCATTTCAACTCTTTGTAACTTCTTTTCAATCTGTTAATACTTTAAGTATCCTTTTAATTGAATTTCAAATGAATCAAAGATATTATGGGAATACAAAAATACAAAACATGAAAACAGAATTCCCCTCTGGTTCATGAACTTGTGTTTTAAGTAACTGGTTTATAATTATATAACTTATAATAATAATAACTATGTTTTGTTTCATTTTAGGGATTTATTTTGGTGTATAGTGTTACTTCAAAAAGGTCATTTCTACTTATCCAAGCAGTGAAAAGGGAAATAGACAAACAAAGAGGGAAAGATGTAAGTACACAATGAGCTTTCACCCCATGGGGTCATTAATTTATAAATCTGCAAACACATTTAATTATTCTGTTTTAATTTGGTATTGTTGTTGTTTTCCTCTTTAGTTTCCAGTTATTATTGTTGGTACAAAGATTGATATTGAGAAAGAAAGAGAATGTGTTGCTAGTTTGACTGCCAAGTGGGCTGAAGCTGACAGAGGTAAGGTTCAACTGCAGCTGACTGATCTCCTCAACAATAAACCAAAACATTGTAAGAAATGTCCACATTCCCTTCAAATACAGTTTTCTCAATCACATAAAAAATGTTTAAATTATTGTGCTCATCACAGCCATATTTTTATATAACTGATGCTCATAATGCCCTGTGGGGAGAATAGTATAACCCCACAGATATGCACAGACGATGTTACACAGTGGCGTGAAGTTATGAATTTTTATTTTTGAGTGGTACAGAACAAGTGCAGACTAGTGAGTAAAATAATAAATTGCTTTATACCATGAGAAATTAAAATCCACATCTTCAAGCCATCATGTAATTTTCTCTTTATATATAAAACACAAGTGTTTTACTGGAAAATAGACCACATTTCCCACTTTTGATGTCATTGATGTCTGCCCTAGTGAGCTAGGATATGGAAAGTACGCTACTTGGGTCCCAGATGTAGTTTCAGACAAATTTTACAAGTGGTCCAATTTCAAGTAAAGCACTGAATGCAAGTGATTAGTTCAGATGTTTGAAAATTAACTAACTGTTTCTGTGTGAAGATATTTTAAATTGTGAAAAACATACTTTAATATATTTAAAAAATCAAAAAGAGCTGGTTGTGGGTATGTGCCTGCAAAATACCATACTGAAGTCTATGGAACACATAATCCCATACATCTCATCCTCCAAATTTCCCCCCAAAATGATATTTATCAGACATTACTGGTACATACGGTCCTGGTAAGGTCCACCTGGTTATACTGTAGGCCCACCAATCTGGTCCAACAGAAAATTTCTTTCCAGACAAAGTTTAAACCTGCGAATTTGTAAACAATGTGACAAAATTCTTAACAAAATGAAGAGTAGCATGGTCAGTTTTTTTGTTTTTGTTTCATTTGCTTTTCATACTTCTATTTCTTTTTCCTTGTTGAAGTTCGCCTCCTTGAAGTGTTCGTTGGAGATCGCAGGGCACTGCAAGACCCTTTTACATGGATAACTACCAAGATGCTTATGTGCTCTGGTGAGTGTTTACGTAATTCTTGTATTTGACATGGTTTTGTGTTCTGGTGTGTTCGGGTTAGATAATAATCCTACTATTGTACAGAGAGTGAGGTGACAAACATAGTGCAATGTAAACCACTTTCAGGGTCATGCACAGTAGCAAATTGTACTTTCTTCTGGCCATACAAACGAGTGTCTGTCAAGTAAATGTCTCTACTGAGCTTAGTTTTGTTTCTCCTTAACAACATTGTGACAGAAGGAACAGTTCTTAATTCCAAGTTTTATCATCATGTGGCCTGCCAAAATACCTCAGAATCACAAACTGAGTATGATCCTGAAAATGGCTCATTGTTTGGTAGCATCAACTCTGGCTTAGTTGAATGATACTTTAATCCTTTCATTTGCAAGAACGATCAACTTCAGTTTTCTCCTTCAGTTGCTCACCAAAGATATATCATACAGTGAGGAGAACCTTAAGCCAATCCAATGTTTCTGTCTACATCTGGAAAATGATTCTAAAAGCAACAGAGGCTGACTTTGCTTCCAAATACGAAAAAGCAATACATTGATGGAAAAATCTATAAACAGCACATTTATGCCAATGAATTTTGATGCTAAAAATTGACTTGAGTTAAATTGGCAGCTGTTTTCAATGTCAGCAATGTGGAATAAAACTTCCCTGAAAACAAGCAACTGTTGGAGCCACTGTATTTCAAATACAATGAACTCCCTCCAAGGCGGGCACCCTTGAGACCAGTTATATGTATCTGACACCAGAAATCCATAACTTCACAACTAAATAATTATTTACAGCCTTGACAGGCTTAACTGATGTTGAACAGCTGATCAATTAGTTCTATGTACAGTCCCTGCAAGAATTTTCTCTGATATGACTGTATTCCAATACAATTTATTGTTGCATTGTCGTCATTAGTTCTCATTTTGCGAAACTAGTACTGTATGCATTTCTAGTGTCTGCTTTGAGGACTATTTTTGATAAATTTGTTGCTGAAAAAGCTCTCCCCCTTTAGAATGATGTCCGCCTTAAAGAGCGTTTAGGTACAGAAAACACAGTGAAATCTGGCCGGGACCACGCAATAATGTCTGCCTTACAGTGGTGTCCATTTTGAGGGAGTTCAGCATTGTTGATGAACCCAAACAAACAAGCCAAACCAAAGAAACAAATGCAACCTAATATCGGAGCAATGAAAATGACGGATCGATGGTTTTAGTCATCCGCGTTCCAAGGGTCTTTTCCCTACCCCGTCCCCGAGGCGGGAAGAGAAAAAGACCCTGGTTGCGGCTGGTCACGTGTCTCCCAAAATCTTGGAGACTTCAAATTGTCGTCTTGAGGGAGGTGTCACACAGTAATAAATTGTCATACCAGAGAGGGAGCGCGTTGTCAGATGCAAATTGTGAGGTCGCGAGGAAAATATAAAATGTTTCAAGGGAGGCGGGATAGGGAAAAAAGCCTGGGAACGAAGATGTGGCTTCAGTGAGCAAAGGACTGTGGCTGAATCCACTGGTTGTTTTTAATTTTTTTCCAGGTAAGGGATACTTACAGTCCGGCCACTCAGAAGTGAGGAGATATTTTTCCATGCGCAAATCAAGTAAAGCCATGTCGGCATCCAAAGACTCGGGGCTTGATGTGACGAAGGAGTGAATTACAAGGCGACCAGAACAAAGAGAAAAGGTGGGTTACCAGGGTGGAAACGTAGAGCAGGGGAGCGGAGTGGAGAACATACCTCCATTTGATAGGTCGGATTCCGGTTGTTCAGAGCACGATTCTGCTAATCCTGGGTCTAAGTCTAAATTTTAGTGTTGTTTTTTAAGCCTGAAAATGAGAAGCTCCAAACGGCTACCATGCAATATTGTGAGTTATAACATAGTCACGATACAAGCCGCGCGCTGATTGGTCGAAAACCGTGGTTTGCCAGAGTATAAACCACACTTACCCGTGGTTTATAAGTTATAAACCACGCTCACGTCATCCTCTGGCAAAAAAAAAGAAAAGAATGCGAGAATGGAGTCACCAATGCCCAACTTCGAGATAAAATTTGGCTTTAAGTAAAGACACCGGCTAGTACAGTTCACCGTGAATCGGTAAAGAACGTGACCTCATCAAAAAGCACTTCAACAGTTTGGAGAGGGAAAATCTATGTCGAAGAACGGCAAGTTTCTTGTCAGCGTCGTGGAAAGCGACTCGGTTTAAGCACTGTCCCTAAGTACAGCATATTTGGGAGTCACAATTACATCAGTGGGTTGTTTGAATGAAGTTGAATGCTTCAACAAGGAAGGAGAGAGCAAATCATTCAGTTGAAGAAGATCAGCCGTGAGCAATCACTGAACACGAACGGCGAAGACAGACGAACAGACGTGTTTGTAGTGATGCAAGAGAAAGAATTTCCGACGATGTGACTGAAAAAAATGATTGAAGAATTTTCGGACGGACTTCAAATGATTGTACTACGAGGTATATGAGTCAAGAAATCGGTAAGTTTTCATTCACACAATTTTCGAGTCGGCCGTTGGAGCATTTGTTGACTCCCTTCAAATTTGCATTTTATGCACTAGTCGACTGTATGATTTCATGTACTTGTAGTCCAGAGTTCTACGGGAAAATATAGTTCTTTACTGTGAGATGTTGTCTAATTTTATTTATACCGCCTTGTGCGACTGGGCTCCCTTATTCTTTCTTCAAAATACTCTGCGCTTTGTTTGGCAGATCGAGTAACAACGTCGAATGGAGCAGAGTAAATCAAGGACAATATAATTTCCGATAACAACAACAAAACAAAGAAACGGTTGTTCGCAACTCACGGATTAGGCTACAGTAGTTTTGGATCAGAGTGAGACTTTGTTGTCTTGAAATGAATAGCTCTTGCTCACAATAAAATTCCTAGCTAAGTTTTTAGTTAGAACAGCCTTAATTTGGTTTCTCTTTGATCAAAACTCTGCAGTTTGCTGGCCAAAAACAGGAGTGAAAGATTTTGGTTAATCCTGGGTTGCCTTAATCGAGTTTCGACAACAGGGCACAGAGCAACAGAACAGAACAATCAGCTAGAAAAAAGCACAGCCGATCAAGGTGAAGCACAACAGTACGCGGTACAGCTTAATATCGCTTCACTTGAATATGTGGGCCCAGTTCAAAACACTGACTAATCTTGCATTTATAGGTCAAACGTTTGTGATCTCGAAGCCTGAAAATATGAATGTTTTGCTCTCAACACGTCTTCCTTTATATGTTGTGAATTACAGCAAGGTTTTTAGTTGGTGTCTGGTCAAGACCCTACAGTGTAATGGCCAAGAGCTGAACGAAAGACTGGTTTTATCCTGAATCAGCTCTTCGTCCATAACCTGGCGTTTAGCACTTTGTGCGTTTACGAGATTAAGAATGTCGAGATGAAATAGGTAGAGGTGCATATTGTTGCTTTTATTCCACTACCGCATTCCTAAAACGTCGAATTTCCAACAAAACATTTAGCATCCAAACAAAACTAAGTTTGCGTTCTATTGGGTCTGTTCCGGAATAGGAATAGCTAAAATGACCCAAAATTTTGCTTGTTTTACTGAAAACGTCTTCATGCTTGTATTTTGAACAACTTCGGATGCATCCTAATCTAATCAGCTTCAAACCAAATAATTTTACCGATCAGCAGCGCTATTCCTATTCCGAAATAGATCCAATCGAACGCGCCCTAAGGCCCGGGTCAAACGCCGTACTTCACATAAGCTGAAGTCAGTGCAAATGATCCATGCTAATTTGCATTGAGTTCGGCTCATGAGAAGTACGGCGTTTGACCCGGGACTAAGCATGTAATAGACGTCTACTGTTGTATCCAGAAATGATTATTTGAGGCTGCTTTTTCTTTTAACAGGACAGACCAGTTGGCAGGGCTTACATCGGCATTATCCTGCAATAACAAACAAACGAACAAACAAACGAACAGAAGTTCCACAGTAAGTGATACTCATATGATCGTTTTTTATGACATCTGAACGTAAATGTGGACAGAAATATTCTTCCAAGGAAAGCAAGCATACCAATATGATTATTCATAATTAGTGAATGTAAAAATGAAAATAAATTATGGCTTTGAACGTTTGGCTTTTACTTGCACATACAAAGATAGACGCTGTTGGAACTGTTCATGGGAGGCAACGAACTTTTGCTTGATATTGTGAAAGTTACAGAGCGTCAAAAAAAACCTCATTCCCGCGCTCTGCGAAGTCGCCAATCGTGAAGCTGATCATTCGTGTATGCGCGTTTAGGCGAAGAAAGTCTGCGAATTGTTATGACTAGTTGTGCAGTGTTTTATAACAAGCATTTATCAACCCACGCCATCACCCTTGAGATTTATTGGTATCAAAACCTAAAGAGTATATACAAAATGTTTAATTCAGTAGCATGCATTTATGCGAAGAAAAAAATTTGTACACGTCTAACAGTGCGGACCTACCGCAAAAACGTTTGTGAGAATCAACTACACACCTTGGATTTCATACACCTGATTGGCCCAGCCTCCACCTTCGCCGTCAGACCCACAACCGCTGGACACTCCGTATTTGTTATAAGTCAGCTCAGCTGTTTGAGGAAATGCACACCAACCACCGTCTTAAACAGCAAATACTTTAAATCCACGTCTTTTTGCCGCTTGGTAACACTTTGTGATGGCATTTACTCGTGCTTTGTATCTGCCATCAAGCAGTGGAATGGCTCGATTCAGTACCGGTGTCTTTAAAGCAGCCAATAGTTTGATAAGGTAGTACTGTAGAGTTTGACCAGACGGCCAAAACAAAATGACAATGTTAGTCATTGTGCGATGGACCTGGAACGAAACTTCTTTGTCGTTGGTGAAGATGAACTTCCATTAGACTGTTGTAATGATCGTTTTTTTTTTTTTTTTTTTTGATATCTTGATTACACATTTGCGCTAATGAACTTTTCAGTAATGGTAATGACAATTTATTTCCTGTTCATAAAAGTGAAGGGGCCGTGTAATTTGTAGGACAAATTAATTACATATGTATTCTAATTACAGGTGCTCAGTCATAAGCTGAGGTGCAGTAGCTCAGCTCTCAAAACTTGAAAACGTGAGGCTAATGTTTTCAAGTTTGATTAATAGCGGATGAAGCAAAGCGAAGCTCAACCCGTGATTTTCTGAAATAGGATGCACTTACAAGGCCAATCAAGTTGCCCGAGGACTGCTCTTTAATTGCTCGCGGCTTCGGCGAGCTTAAAATAGTGATTGGTTCATTGTGTTCGACGAAGGAGAACGCAACCCTAATCTCAACTGGTGTGGGTTCCATGGGGTCGACGGGATACCTGTCACGTGCTTTCGGTCAGCGCGAAGAATCCATATGTTTTGGGTCATTGGGTGGGCGGGCGATGTGCAAAATCTGCACCATTTTGAATAATTACTATAAGCGCTCTGTGTCGCACGAGTGGCTCTGAATGATCACACTGAGGTCTATCAAGGCAAAGACACCTACTTTTCAGTAAAAGAAGCCAATATCTGGACAATAAGAGCAGCACGACAGCAAGAATTCCACAGAAAAATGTAATCGACTCACGCGATTGCCGTCACGCTCTGTGTCGCACGCGTGGCTCTGAATGATCACACTGGGGTCTATCAAAGACAAAGACAGCTACTTTTCACTGAAAGAAGCCAATATCTGGATAATAAGGGCAGCACAACAGCAAGAATTCCACAGAAAAATGTAACTCGACTCGCGATTGCCGTATTTCAGTTTCTGCGTTGATGAAAATATAATACTCAATATGAAACTGACACTTTACTGATGTTCCAGATACTTGTCTGGAAGAAATATACGGCTTTGTGGAGACTGAGGTATCGCGGTGATTCATTCGCAAGCCACAGGATGGTTGAATTGTGAAACTCGTGTGCAACTCAACTCAACTCAAATATCACACAAATCAAATGTTCACTCAAATGAAACCTATTGGTATAAATTGTCATTACAACACTCACACACTTGCTTCTTAAAGGTTGAGCGACTCTGCATTTTGAGCTTTGGAGTGAAAAAGTTAGCCAGCAAGAAAAGAGTAATGCGTCACTTATCTTTTTATGCAAAGTCGATTTTGACAGTTTGACTAATTTGTAATCAGAGGCCACGATAAGCTAGCCTTCGCTTCAATACTTCTGTATTTTTTACTGAATGCGTTTCTTCTATGAGGCTTTCGAGTATTCGCGAATATTTCAACATGCACTGTTACGATATTATATGATCTAAATCTTCGTCTGGCTTGCCTTCTCATGTTCATCCTCAGTTGTCCCGCCAATCAACGTCTAAATCTTTGTCTGGCCTGCCTTCTGATGTTCATTCTCAGTTTTCCAGCCAATCCACGTCTAAGTCTTCGTCTAGCCTGCCTTCTGATGTTCATTGTCAGTTTTCCAGCCAATCCGCATCTAAGTCTTCGTCTGGCCTGCCTTCTGATGTTCACTCACAGTTGTCCAGCCAATCCACGTCTAAACCTTCGTCTGGCCTGGTTGCTAAAATTCACTGTCAGTCCTCGAAATCCACGTCTACTGGAGATAACCCACCGTTATCGCCGATAAGCAGATTGTTGGTGGGAAAGGCACAGCACACCCAGGATATTATAACCTCGTCTGTAAAGCATTGTCGTCAGTCTTCTCTTGCTCGTCAGTCGTCCTCCAAGTCTTGTACTTCGTCTGGCCTGTCTCTTGAAAATCCTAACAATCACGCTCAGTCGTCCCAATCCCAATCAAAGTCTAAATCTTTGTCTGGCCTGCCTTCTGATGTTAAATCTCAGTCAATCAGCCAATCCACGTCTGAATCTCCGTCAGAATCTACGTCTACTAGAGAAAACAGACCGTTATCGTCGATTAGCAGATTCTTGGTGGAAAAGGAACAATACAACTCGGCAACCGTTCGTCAGTCTTCTGTGGATCGTCCGTCGTTCCAATCCAAGTCTACTAAAGAAAAACCACTGTTATCGTCGATAGGCAGATTGTTATTGAAAAAGGCACAACACATCTCGACAACCGTAACCTCGCCTGTAAAGCATCGTCGTCAATCTTCTCATGATCGTCAGTCCTTCTCCAACTCTTCCACTATTTCGTCTGGCCTGTCTCGAAATATTAGCTCTAACTCGTCTCAACACAAGTGTACCAGAGAAAACTCGCCGTTATCGGCGATAAGCAGATTCTTGGTGGAAAAGGAACAACACAACTCGGCAACCGTAACCTCTTGTGTAAAGCATCATTGTCAGTCTTCTCATGATCGTCTGTCCTCCTCCAAGTCTTCTACTATGTCTGGCCTGTCTCCTGACATACGCTCTCAGTTGTCCAGCCAATCCCATGTCTAACTCTTCATCTGGCCTGCCTACTGATAATGACCACTCTCAGATCCACGTCTAACTCTTCATCTGGCCTGCCTGCTGACTTTCACTCTGAATCGTCTGAACCCAAATCTACAACTTCATCGCGACAAGCCGCCAAGAGAAAAATGGGAAATTCCGACGGAGAGCACGAGAAAAAAAAAAACAAAAACAAAAACAGAACAAACAAAAACAGGCAAACTTGGTGTACTTCTATATGGGCTCAATATGTCAAGCAAGAGCGGGCCTAATCTAAAGGGTATATACAGCATAAGATGAGTAAAACTGTTTCTCTGGTATTTCATCCTAGCGTGTACCAAAATCGGAGTCAAGCTGTTGAGGACAAATGCTCGACTATTCCATCAACGTCAGAAGTATCTAGTAAAGCCCAAAGGATGTTTTTCCAGACACCTGCATTTTTTAAATCCAACGTCATCTAACAAAGCAGATGCTGTAGGCCGAGGTCCAAAGGAATCCAGCCTGATCCTCCCACTGCCAGCACCGAACAGTGGTATACGAAACAAGGAGAATTATCCATGGCAAATAGAGGAGGTCAGAGCGCCGTAAATCGGCTACGAAGAGTGACATTGTCGTGGACAACGGACAAGCCAGATGTCTGCATGAGTTCTTCTGAAATGTTTGCCATTCTTTCAAAGCATTTGAATATAGTACATCTTTATATCAAGGGGACGGGTTTTATCATGGAGTTTAAGGACGAAGGCCCCCTCCAGTTTTTCTTGGAAAGCATCTCGAACTTGATATGTACTACGTCCTTCAGAACAGAATTGAACAAGCATGTGGAGGATAAATTAGAAGATATCTACAGAAATGCTCTGAGCTATATGGACACCGAGAAAGACAGAAATACGGTAAAGTACCTCTTAACGAAGATTACAAGCATGAATTTTATGGCCAAACTCCAAGACGTCCAGAATAGATCTGCACTTCGGACATGTCATGACATCGTTCCTTTACACATACGACAGTTCGAGAAGCTCCGCGAAGAAATAACGGTGTGGTTGGAGGGAAGAAAGTTTACACGAAGACAACAAAGATATCTGCTGAAGAGGACGCTGGAAATGCAAAAGTTAAAAGTGACACGTTCCAGAAACAGCACAAGAACGGGCCGCAAGCTTAAGATCGAAGAGTTTCCCGATCTCGTATCAATTTTAGAATACGAAGTTGGGGAAGGCGATACGAGAATACAAGGGGGAGGTGGACTTGAAAGCCATACAAGGCTTCGGAACGAAGTGCTATACAGGGCAGCTGATAACAAAACAAGAATGGCAGATGCAAGAGAAGCAATAATGGCACTGGCTCCAGGGGACTTCAAAATTTCTATGTCGACGTGTTTTAAAGTGCAAGTGACACGGTTTTTCTGATTTTTTTTTTGTGCATTTTGTTACGTGTTGAATACCGTAATAAGAGTTGTTCTGCAAATCCGTTTGAGCCGAAAGCTAATTCTCGCGGCGAAAATTTAGCGTAAATCATCAACAGCAGGGCGCGTGCCTTTTGGCACGCAGGAATCTTGTGACTTCACATCCAGAACAACACTCAAACCAAGATGGCGGACGATGGGCAAGGAAGCGACTCGGGATCTGATTATGCGTCCGACGATTCGTATTTATTGAGCAACGAATCTTCGAGTGAAGAGGAAATTAATCTGGCTCAAATTCAACCATACAGTTTCGAGCCAAGATTCGAAATGGAAGAGCTGGGGGAAGAAGAATACGAAGAAATGCCCGATGCCAAGGAGAGGCCACGACGCATAAACAATCTTGACTGGTACGATCACCCATTTCTTCATTTGCATTCATTTGATCGTAATAAACATATTATAAAATTGCTTTGCTGTTCGTGTGTTGTTTTGTTGTGAAGGTGCGTGTTTGAGGGAATCATTTTCAAGTAGCTGTTCTCATCTATCTCACCGAGCTTGCAAATGATCAGGCTATTTTGTTTTCTGCAAAATGTGCTCTTGTGACAACTGCCAGATAATGGGTCGAGAGGAAGAATGCATATGCTGCAAGGAATGTGAAGGAACGGTTGCAAAATTACAAGAGAACATTTCGATTTAAAGTAATGAAACCCCACTGGAGTGTATAAGTATTCACAGAGGGTTTCAGTCCGTTTGCATTAACCCTTTGGTTTTGCACGTGGCATGGTTGGCCTATAAGCAAACATACGACAACGTTTATGATGGTCCGACTCATAAAAAGTACAGGCACATAGCTTATAGGCAGTATGTGGGCAAAAACATTCGTGTTGTTATTCTCTCCTGTGCTGTTAGTCGCATAAGGGCACACTTTCCACCACCTGGAGACGAAGATAATTTTGAGTTCACAGGATTTAGATACCCAGACAGATCTGTAAAAATATAAGTAGTTGCATGCAGTTTATAAAAACCTGGCAGTATGCTGTGCAACTGCAGTGTCTTTGTCAGGCCTCAAATAACTTGAACACAGGAACGGTGGAGTAGCTTCTGCCACTTGTTGGTTGCCCCTGTCCGGCTTTTGCAGTGTTGTGATTAGTTCGTGAGACAAAAGGCCAGCATAATTGAAGGTACAATCAACCAGAATTTTTCTCACCATGTGCCCTCCCTTTATGTATTTTGGAAATACAATGGCATAATGGAGTTCACCTTGCTTGTTCTTCTGTTGCTCCCTGTCACTGTTTTCATTATGATGCATAGCAGCCAAAAATAACCTGGACTTCATGCCATTGAATGAAAAATGGTACATTTTGGGGGCAAAGTGGTTTACAAGGCTATGGTAGCCCTCCACAGCAGATGTTTGGCCATGCACAGAACATTTTTTGACTCATTAGCTCTTGGACTTGCGAGGAGTTTGAAAATCCCCCTGTTCCACAGATGGAGACTCAGTGGAAATTACAGTATGAATTGTTGGCAAGGCATTTTTCTTGTCCAACAAAAATCTGAAATTATAAATGGCTAAAATTTGACTTCTGGTCACCCGATTGGAATCATGTCGCTAAAAAGTAAAACTCACACAGAAAGAACGAATAATGGAACATTCGGAAAATCATTTATTTGGTACCGAAAAGCAAACGACTTTTAGATAGCTTACAGGCGAAAACAGCTTGGTTCGACGCGTCTGATCAGTACGCTCGTTGTTGCATACATCGAAAAAAAAAATAACATCGAAATTCGTGCCTACAAGCCAACGGTAAATTGATTTTTACGGACCTTTTTGCAAAACCAGCTCTGTATTGTTCAGCATTCAGGAAACACTCGTCCCTAAAATGCTTACTGCACAATGCGGATCGAGCGGTCGGTGTCCATTTATCTCTCTTCGTTTTCACAAAGGTCGTCTACAGTCGTGCTACGGAAGCATCCTTTGGCCACTCATACAACTGCTTATCCTTGTGATCACACCCTGCGGCAACACAGCGGCTCGGCATTTTGATAAACGAAGAGAAAACTTGCGTAAACAAAGGTATGAACACTTTGCTTTATCACAGTTATGGAATGGGTTCTGGATGTGACGTCACGCCTCGTTTTCATGCCGCGCGCGAGAATCAAAAACGATGCCGAAAAACTGAAACTTCGCCGGCCTGTAACTTTCGGAAGGAAAGAGGTATTTTCATTCTGTTTTTTCCCTCTAAATCAGTATGACACAAAAATTTCGAAAATGACCGACCAAAATCAATCTAAAACCTTGTCACTTGCACTTTAACTACACACAAAACTTCAAAAAGGGGACTTTTCAAGCCAGACGCCACCACGAAGGCCGCGAAATCAACGCGTGTGTTTCTCTCCACAAGGCACCAGACACTGCTCCTATTAAAGATCTTGTCATAAACATTCACTGGACATCGGCAAACGTGAATCACGTCCTCGATGATGCTGCAAACAATCCTCGGAGCTAACTGTGTTGACTCGCGTGATGCAAAGCAGTGATTCGTGCCAACACTGGGCATGGAGGCCGTGCGTGGAGAATATCCAAATCCCCGACCACACCTTTGACACTTCACGCACAAATGCAGTAACCCCGGTGACGCATCTTCTTGTCGAAACCCCAATACAGGACGCCTCAAAGAGGTCCTGGTCTCTATGGTTAACAACGGCATTGAATTGCCAAGAAGCCCTCTGGTGAAGATGATGCTGGTACGGATAAGAAGGCTACTGTCTTTGGAACGGATTATCCAAGTTTCGTTTGCGGAGTACCACAGCAAGAGGAATCCTGTAGAAAGAGTACATGCAGTACACACGAAGGAACTAGAAAAGCATGGTCCTTTTAAAGTCTCCGAACTTCATGTTGACTCAGAAGAGCACAAGTCAAAGATGGATGGAATGCGTCAGGAAGTTGAGGATGTCTTGAAGGCAGCTATATTTGGAGGTGCTTACACAAGCGTTATGACAGGAATCGGTGGTGAAGACAACTATGTCTATAGTGATGTGGACAACCTTCAGACATTCTTAAGACTGAATGAAGACAAAAAGGGAAAATGCGAGATGACTTCTGCTGTCAACAAAAATTCCCAGATTTCATCGGACCTTGCTGAAATTTGGGGGATTAACCTAAACCTATCTGGAAGCTATGCTGATGATTATGAGATTCTCAATAACACATTTGAACCTTTAACTC
The DNA here is from genome assembly GCA_964036295.1 of Plumapathes pennacea. Taxonomy (NCBI): domain Eukaryota; kingdom Metazoa; phylum Cnidaria; class Anthozoa; order Antipatharia; family Myriopathidae; genus Plumapathes; species Plumapathes pennacea. Next base: position 16,777,835 of record OZ038462.1, read on the forward strand.
GAACTGCATGGACGGACAAATACGCAACAGTCGTATTTGACGAACAGTCAGAGCCACTGCCGGATTACATCCGCTGGTATTTAACTCGAGGCAAGCTGCACTCTATGACATATGAGCAGTGAAAGCTACTGCCAGAGGGTCAGTGGGATGATAGTGAAGGTCTTTTTCTTCCATCTAAGATTCTTGACATCGTCAATCTGGCTCACCCATACATTTCAGAAGGCAGCTATAAAGATCTGGCTCTGCTCTGTTGGTGCCCTGAGGATGAGGTTAGGAAATACCTTTCCATAAAGAAACTAGAGGCCACAAGGAAATGGAAGCCGTGCTGCACTCTGCCCGCTGGAGAAACCATCGACTCTATGCAAAACCGAAACGTCAACTGGAGGAAATGTGCTGAAAAGAAAACCTCGACGCAGAGGACACCAAAGGTAGGCTTGTCGAAAAGTTATGCAAGAAATTGAAGCTGGAAGAACCACCAGAACTGGAGCCATTTGATGGTGACTTGACTCACATTCCAAAAACAGTCAAGGAACTGTCTAAATTTCCACTTCATAAACTCAAAGAAGCCCTTAAATTGTACGACATTCCTTGGTCAGGATGCAAAGAACAAGTCGTCTTGAGAGTTTTGGCTTTAAAGACAGGCACTACACATTTGCTATTCAGTAGGAAAGAGACGAGCTAACTGAATTGATGAACATGGCTAAAAATCTCATCCTCGCACAAAAAGAACTTAATGTTGTCTCAAATGATTTCCTGGTACGTCAGCGAGCATTTTCAACTCCATTCCAACGCCAGCTTATCAACTGACAGGCCACAAGAGGCAGCTGGGGCTCCAACCATCAACAGCCAAAAATTGTTGGTTCCTGCCCACATCAAGTTGGAAAACCTGTATACATTATTTGACGAATTCAAGGTAGAAATGAAACTGCTCAAGAAAGAAGAGGATCACGAGCCATAAAATCTGGAAGCCATCAGAAAGTATAATGCTAAGGTGATGGTAAGATGGACAGAAGACGACGAGACAAGAGGATGGACTCCAGGGTGGGATAGTGCAACGGTGTTGAATTACACCAGGGAAAACGACACAGTAGAAGTAGAGTACAGCAGCGAACCCGGGACAATGTACGTTATGGCAGTGAAGGAAAGTGTGGAAAGGGGAACGTTGCGCCTTCAGAGGGCCACTTGCAACGCCATGGACTTGCACGAATAAATGACGGAAATTGGGGCAAGGGTTTCGATAAGATGGAAGAAGGAGGAGGTAGTGGAAAGTGGATGGAGGGCAGGCTGGTATGCAGCAGAGGTTCAGACATTCGACCCAGACACTGATGAGATGGACATCGTATATGACCGCGAACCAGATGTGATATATACGGAATGCGCCACCACGCTGATTTTGGAGGGAAACGTTAAAAGGAGATGAGCTGTGTATTTTCCCAGTGCACATATACAGTGGAAAAGCCGCACATAAATGTCTTACTTCACGTTATCTTCGCTCTTGGTCAAAACCTGTCGGGGCAGACCGCAAATCGCTTCACCGTTTCCTTTATTTGACAGCTTTAATCGTGCATATTTTTCACAGCCATGTTGGAACATACTTTCCTCCTTTCCTTCTTTATGTTTTGTTTGCATGCCGCACAGTTTAATTACAAACTCGGCTTACACGCCAATTCAGCTATAATTTCACGTTGTGTACAATTATCAAACATTACGCGTGGTGTAAATCATTAATTGCACGATCAACTCATGATTATTTGTTTATCATTTGACTATAAAAAGGTTAATAATTACTGGAAACTCAAATTCATCCATTTCATTTGTATATTTTGAGCAGGCGCGCTAATGTCGCCGTTGACAACTTGTCACAACTCTAACTTTAAATGCTGCAAATTATTGGTTGCTATGGTAACACTTATTTGCACTCAGTGCAATTAAGAGTTTAAATTGCGCTCAGTGCAAATTAACGATTAACACGCGTGCTATCAGCCAATCAGATTGCAGCAATTTTTATAGTCATAATATGTATATAGTTATAATGGTAGTGCATATGAGTAGCATGTATGGTGTGTAAGTAACATGCAACATTACATATATATATATATATATATATATATATATATATATATATATATATATATATATATATATATATATATATATATATATATATATATATATATATATATATATATATATATATATATATATATATATATATATATATATATATACATAAGTCATGCTGGATTGGCTATTATATTTTGTGGCTGCATGGCCTTAAATGTGGCACTATATAAGTACATTGTAGTTACTGATATATATCAATCAGGTGAGTAGTATAGGAGTTGGCGGTTCTAGCGCACTTTACAGCGCATTTTCATCAAAATATGGCATAAATTAAGTTGCTAAAAAACTGTGCTCTTAGCTTTTTGATTTGTTACACTTGCACCGCCTCTGCAACACAACATATACCATTAAAAAACGACTCTACTTACAGCACAGTTTTTAGTGATTTTTATTTTTGCAAACGCACTTAAATTTTTTAAAAAACATATAGAATTGAAAAATGAGGCACCATATGATTTAAATTTTTTTTAAAACATATAGATTGGTTAAATAATTTAGTTGCTTAAAAATTGCGCTTATAGCTTTTGACGGTTACGCTATTTCATCCACTCTGCAATCACTATATTATTCACAAATTTCAACTCGTAAATGACACTAGCACTGTCTTGCACACGCGCTTGAACACGCTCTTGAACACAATTGAAGAGACGTTTTTCGTGTTGTGTAATTTCGTATGTGATTTAAAAACGCGTTGAAATAAAGACGAGGACTAAAATTATGTCGTGGTGGTTTGTTAAGCTATTCTTTTTTTTCGTTTTTTACTTTTTTCGATTGCGTCTAGTTCAAGATTTATTTTCATAATTGTGCTTTCAACGTGTTTTATATATCTGCGAATTACTTCATTTCTTCCTTTTGCGTGTTCTTGTTTTTCTTGAAATGTTGAGTTTTCCTCTATTAATTTGTTTCTGCTTTTAAAATCGAAAAGGTCATCGTAGATGGATTTAACCCAGTTGTTCATTATATAATATGTTACACACTTGTTTCGACGTGGTTTTGTTCTTCATGTTCAGATTCGCTTGATTCTTCGTCGCTTGTGGTTGACAAATTTTCATTGCTTGAGCTTAATTCTGATACCGATGTAATGGATTCAACGTTGCTTTCTTTGTCACTTTCATATTCATAGTCGCTTTCTTCTATTTTTTCGTAAGGGGTGCTCATATATAATATGTTTACTTAAGAAAAAATCTGTATTAATGGTATAGATGATGTGTGATGAAATTTTACATGAAGAGTTTAAAAGTGAAAGATATGACTTTGTGGATTGTCCAATTTGTAACGTGGAGATTTGTGAGCAAGTGCTGAAACAAAAGAGTTGTTGTGAAAAAATGGAGACGCGTATTGTGCGTGGAAGAAAAACTTGTGTGAAATGTGGAATTGAAAATGGATATGCTGTTGTGCCAGACTACATCGACTACGCACAAAATATGTACAAAATAAGTCGTAAGACAATTTATAATAGAAAATACAGAATACAAAATGTCTTAATCGAAATGGTGGAAAGGGGGCAGGTTGTATTGAGTATAAGTGAAAAAGAAAAGATACAATGTATCCTGAAAGAGTTAGGAATCGTGGCAAAAAGAATTGGAGGAAGACGAAGAATGATAGATTTTAAGTTTATATTTGAAAAGGTGTTTGAAGCTATGAACGTGGAACATGAAGGTAACTTAAATATAAAGGTTAAAAAGTTTTTGAAGTTTAAAAAATGGTGGAATCGGGCATTAGAGGAAATAAAACGTGGTGAAGATTATAAGTTTTGCAAAATATTGTTAGGGTGAATTTGGTTGTTCAGACGATGAAGTGTCAGTTGTTGTTTTATATTTTGCATCGTATATTTTAAACCATTTGTGAGGTGGAGGTGTAAGGTCAATACGTAAATCTTCCAAGAACGACATCTTTTTTATGATTGACTCTGTATTTATGTTTCCAAGACGAAGCGATTCTTTGATTTGATTGAGAAGATGTTCATACGATTGATAGACGTATTTACAATTTGCTATTTTGGATGATAGGTTTTTTAATTTCATGATTGTTTGAATGCCGATTGAAATGCTTCCAACGACCAATAATATAATTCCTGATGTCGCTATGACTGAACTTACAGCGATTCCAGCTACGACCCCAGACGAGACGTTCCCTGCAATATTTAACCTCTGATAATGCTTAAACATATGTTTATAAACGTAGCAAAGTCGATGACACGTTTTGTAATAGGCCATCATTTCATTGATATCGTTTTTTGAGACTTCGTTTGATATATGATTGAAAGTTACAGATTTTTTTTGCTCATATATATACGGTAGATTACAAATAACGTTTGATGATTATTTTTGAATATTTTAAACCATCAAAACCACTTTCGCTTTTTCCAGAAAATCTTATTTTTATCGTTGCGTTGGCTTTTAAATCTAAGATTCGTGAAAAATAAAAGGTGCTCCATTTCGAAGATTTTTTGATGGTTTGATAATATTTGTTGTCGTCGCGTTCAAGGTTTTGATTCGTGACTATCATTTCAACGTTTTTTAAGCCGCCACTTTCTTTGATTTGGTCGATTAAAGTAACCTGCCAAATGCCCTTTTCTTTTATTGTCAATGTTCTTTTGTCGTTCGAAATTGCGTAGAATTTTGTCAACGATGCGGGTATGGGACCAAAAAATTCGATCTCGTCTTCGTTGTTGTGTGTGCAGTGTTGAACATAATGGTCGTTGGATTTATTGAGCGATTGTATTTTGTTTTCGAGAGAGTTAATCTTGGTATTTAGAGAGCTAACGTCTAATTTATGTTGCGATTTTAAGTCTTTGATGTATGTGTCGACGTCTTCTTTTTCATAGTAGTTACTGAGGTCGACTTTTTCGTTTTTTGATTCATCGCCTTGATCTTGTTTTTGAAGTTCGTCATCAACGTATTTTATTGTTGCAAAGTCGTCCAAGGTTTTATTCAGAGTATCGGTTGTTACTGCATTTGTGTCGAAATATTGTTTGTTGATGGCGTCTAAAGAAGAAATGGGATTGGAAGAAATGCCTGTCAATTGATTTCCGCCAACGTCGTATTTTTGTTTTCCAGGGTCGAGTTTCAAACAATCGTCGAAGCTATCTTCCAAGTATTTTTTTGTTACACAATCGTTGTCGTCAACAGCTTGAGCAAGGTTTTTAAGAAGATTTTGGTTCATGTCGATGTTTCCCATGATTTTTTTACTTCCATCAGTCAACATTATTTCGTCTATTTCTTCGTTGATGATACTTAAAACAGAGTCTTTCAGACGATTAGCTTCTCTTTCTTTCACAAAGTTCATATGACGATGTTTCATTTTTGCATAATTCGCGAGGAGAGCTTTTTGTTCTTCTGATCTTGAACTCATGTATATATTGGGTTACATTACGCTTTGAGGTGGAAATACTCAAATTTTAAAAATAATGAGAATTTGTCGATTTTGTCGTTTTCGAGCGCTCGGAACACCAAGACGTCGCCATTTTTTACCCAAAAGGAATTGGACGCAGAGTCTCTTCCCAAGACGTCAACGGCTGCTAAAATTTTTCGTGATAACCGGTTGTTTGTGTACTCCAAGACGATCTCAAAGTCTACATTTTTTGAATGGGGAGTGTTGCCTTGATTTAGTAGCGACGTCGTCATGAATATCAAAGTGTCGTCTTGACCATCAAATTCAAATGCAGCGACATAAATTTCTTCTTTGTTTGTTTTTCGTTTTCGCCTTGCCATGCGGCTTCTTCCAGTTATGAAATTTGTGTTTGTACCAAATTTTGAAAATGCATTTGTTTGAGAAATGTTGATGTATCTTTCGTTGTCGTCTGATTGTGTTGAGTCCGCAAAATCAAGGAGTGCGACGTCGAATTTTGGAGCATGGTCGTAAACGAAACCAACAGTTGCGGCGTAATTTTTTTGAGCCAAGGACGTGTATTCAGAAATTGATTCACATTGTATTTTGCCTTTCACATTGAGGGTTTTAAGGGATGAAGGGACGATTTCTTTAACTGTGAGACGATTGAGACTCAAGATGTTGTGATTATTGCCTTTGAGATCTTCAGTTAATCCATCCATTTTGTTGATGAAACTTGAACCTCCAGGTGCATGAATTCCTGCGATTTTTTGATCGATGTAAGTTTTTTGTGTCGATATTTTTTGATCAGTGTAAGTTTTGGAGTCTGTTAAGGTTTGAGTTGTTTTTTGATTTGTGTAATTTTTTCCCATGACTTTTGCGTCCGTTAGGCCAGTCAACATCGCGAGGTTTAAGTTACCAATTTTTGTGTCAAATGAAGTTTCAGTTTCAATCAGCGTTTTGAGGAGACAAATTTGATCGCCTTCATTTTTGTTGTTTTTTTATCCCTTTTGACGAAGCTAGGAGCACGTAAGGAATGTTTAAAAAGTAGACTTGATCGCTATTGTTGTCGATTTGCATGAATTCGTGACCACCTTGACTATAAAATCCAATAGATGCACGGAAAAATCCATCATATTGCCTCACGTCTAGTTCAGTTATTTTCGTCTTCGAATCTTTAAAAGTTGGTGTTCTATGAGAGCCATTTACCTTTTTTATTTCGTCATTGAATGTTTTAACAGTCAGCAACTCTGTATCAGTTGATAAATTGTTTGATGTGGAGGTTAGTAATTTTGGAATATGTTTGAAATACGTGTTTTGAAAGTCGTCTACGGCCATATAAAGGTTGCCATTGATATAATATTGAAGTTGTCCATTGTGCTCATGTCGAAAATCGAAATTTTTTGTCAAGTCTCCATTTTTGAATTTTGCGTCTGAGGCGTCTATTTTGCCAATTTCACTTTTCAACGTTTTAACCAAAACGAGTTGATCATCTTTTGTAAGATCGTTTGTAGCATTTTCAATGGTTGGGGTTTCTTTGAATATTGCAACTCCAGAGCTTTTTAAAGTTAAGTTTTTCACGTCTGTATCGTTGTTGTTTGTGTGAAATTCGAGATCGTGGTTTGAGGGCGCTCGAAAATCGAATTGACTTACGAGGTCGCCACTCTTGAATTTTGCAACTTGAGTTTCTATAATTGTTTTAGTACCAAAATGTCTTTGATCAGAGTTTTCTTCTATAGAATCGTTGATTATACCCATATATGATACGTTACATTCCTGGATATTCAATTTTGAGTGTTGTGAAACATCCACTTTTGCCATCGTGTATTTCTGCGGCAAAGTAAAGGTAGGCGTCTTTTTTTAATAACAATGGTAATGTACGCACTTCGCCCCCCCCCCCCCCCCCATTCTCTAACAATAAAGGGTATTTGTTTACTATGTCTCTTGGCCCCCCCTCATAGGGTGGTATAAATCTTGATAGATGAATCGTTAAAGTGAATTTTTTCGAGAATCTATCGTCTAGGTTGCAAAAAGCCGACATTATCGCAATTGTGTCATCGTTTCCCAAGAACCTTATCGCTGTGATGCCCCCAACATTAAAAGGCAAATAATATAAGTCTGTGCCATTCCAAAATTTTGTTTTGCGATTACTACCATTGAGCATTTGTGATTGATTGATGAGGAATCTTAAGTTTTTGTATTCTAATCGCCCTGGGATCGTTTTGTAATTACTACTGTTGGTGAAGTTGAGTTGCGCATAATCAATTTGAGGGATGTTTTGCAACATGGTGCGTACATTTGGAATGTAGTCAAGTTGGTCGTCAGTCGTTATTTTTCCAAGGTCGGTGATGGATACTGTGCTGGTAATTTTACCAATAATTTGAATTTTTTTTGGATCTCCTAGTCCTATGATTTTTCTTACTCTCAATTTGTCGACACCGTTGAGTTCGTGTAAGTTGCAATTTAAGTCTTGCGTTAAACCTGTTTTTTCAATGTATTTAGACTTTACTTCATCGAAGATGTGTTTCATGATTGAAAGTACGTAGTTCGTTAAAGTGCAAAATGTTAATTTTATATTTAGTAAGATTGGAATGTTGTAGTCGTCGCGATGTGGTTTTAATTGAGGAATTTTAAATAATAAAGGGTTTGTGTGTTGATCGATCGCTATTGATGGAGGAGCGACTGGAGCTTTCGTCTTTGGTAAGTTTGTGAACTCCACGACTTGATTTCCATCAGAATGTTCTTCGACACTCATGTATTTACTCCCTTGATTGTAAAATTCAACGGCGGCATTCGATTTTCTTATATCGATTGAACTTGTGGGTGTTGAGTCGGCAAAACGCCCTGTTGCTTGTTCTATGATGGTTACGCCGCCCCCAATCAAAGAATCTTGATGATGAGAACGATTTTGATTAACCCCATTTATGTATCCCATATAATTACGTTTTTTAGTGACGATGATTAGTGAAATAATCGACTATGAACTTTTCATTTTTGATCATGTTTTTCATCGATAACTTTCTGACGATTTCATAAAAACTCTTTCCTTTGTTCATTTCATTCATAAAATATAAAACAAAATATCCACACAAAACACTGTTCAAATGATGATACTGACTTGAGTTGTAAAAATATGGCAATCCCATTTTTGCAGAAAGATTCAAAACTTGTAATGGTGGTTTCATGCCAAACGAGTCGAAATATAGAATTTTGTTGTTTTTGATGATCAGCAATACCCAATGAATACCATTTCCAATTTGATCGTCCAAATTTATTACCCAAAATCCTTTTTTCATTTCATTTTTCATTTGATCTTTTGAAATCACACCGTTGAAGTTTTTAATTTTGAGGTATTTCACCCAATTGACAATATCGAAGTTACTGATTGGAATATTAACAAATTGTGGTTTTACATTATTGACCCAAGCATTGAATATACTGTCCTGTCGAATTTTCTTTTTGTTCTTGGAGTGTAGTAATCGCCCATCATGAGTCCGCGACCCTTTTTTGACGTTTTTTTTTTTCCTCCTCCACGAGGACAATTCCCGATAAATGGTGGCGGTCTCATGTATTGATATGGAAGAACGAGTCCCCCTTCTTGATTTGGAATGACTAATCCTCCGTCTTGTGTTGAGACTCTTGGTTTTGGCCAAGTGCGTCTTGGAGGAGATCTGGGAGTGTAACTTGGACGATTTTGCATGCCGTTTCCTGAGAATAATTCTGTCGTTCCAGCGATTGCAGCGGGGATCAACATCGATGCCAAGAGTGCACCGAGGAATCCGCCTCTTTGTGATTTCGTGGGCCTGAGAAATGCAGGAGTCATACTACTCATGGCATGCGCAATGTCTCTTTCTTGTTTGGGGGTTAATAGATGTTTGTAAGGAAGAATCTTGGAAAACGATTCAGGCATCAAAAATCCACCATTTTGGCCACCAAGGGCTTTATCTGTTGCTCGAGACGCCAATGAACTCATGACACCACTCAGAAGTCCAGGAGCAGCTTTTTTTGCGCCACTTTTCAGCAATCTCGGTATCAACCTACGACCAGTTCTAAATAACATGCTTCCCCATCCTCCTCCAATTTTACGGACTCCTGTTTTGCTAATTTTAACATCAACACCAGTTCCAGTGCTCATTGCTTTTTGGATTCTTTTAATTTGCGACTTCGTGAGGTTCAACATATGATTCCCTGAAAGTTGATTATTCGCCAGTCGAAGTGTGATTGGCATTGATTTTTGAATTGCGTTTTGAAGTGAGCGCATTTGTCCATCGCTGAGACTTACGCCGTGAGAAAAGTAACTTGTCATATGTTATACGTTATATAAGCGATATTTCTTTAATCACACACTTTTAGACACGCAATTTTGCTTTTCCTGAAGCTATGTCGATACTCACGTCTTTTTCGTACAAAATGAGAGCGAAAAACAAAATATCAGCATTTGGAACATCATTCAATGTATATGAAAACGTCAATTTTGGCATGGCAGATTTTAGTTCATTTTCTTGATTTCTTAGATCAAAATATAACATCCCATACAAATCTTGAAACGTTTTCAGATCAATGCTTGTCGAACTCAAATAGTCATTAAAACTTTTGTTGTACTGGAATACTTGTCGGAAAGTTTTGCTGATTTGAGTTGTTGGATTCATGTCGATTTGCGGATAAAATTCAGAATTGCCAAGTTGCAACTGCGCTTTTGTAAATGTGCGATTGTTGGCCATGTTGTATGTGTTAAAGTGGAACATATTTTGTGTCTGATCGTTGAGCTTGCTGTTCAGAGTCCAAACGAAGACATGCTTTGGTTTTGAAATTCCTGTATCGATTCGCCAGGTTCCACTTTGTGAACGAATTGGTTCGGAACTCTCGACTTTTTCCACCAAAAATGTCCAAGTGCGAGGTTTGAGGTATTGATCGGCGTACAAACTCAAACCTGTGCTGTTGAAAATTAATTTTGGCACCCAAAGACGCATCATTGTGACAACGTATCTTGATATTTCTGCGCCCTGTCTGAATATGAAATTATCGTCGTTTTCGAGATCTAGAGTAATGTTTATCAGACCATTAGGGGCTATCTGATTTTTGAAACTTTTGAAGAAATTGTAACGGTTTAAAGGTATGATCACGTTGTTTATCGCAGCCGCCTCGAGCAATTTTTTACGTTTGGAGAAACCCTCGTTGTAATTTGGATTGACTGAATCTATCATGGCTCCTGCATCGTCGGCATTGTTTGCTGCATTTCTTCGATGGGTTACATGTCTTGTGAGATATTTTTGTGAACTCGCGTGTGTCGAAGTATCGAGGTAGTGAAAAGTTGCCGGACCTATTTTTCGGCCATATTCGTCGCTATAGTCAAGCAAATTTTTTACGTTGACAGCATGGTTGCACCTTGGAATATTGATCAAATCATCACCTCCATACGATACGTTTATCTTATTTATCATAGCGTGCGCACCATTAATTGTTCCAACCTCGTTAACTTGAGCATATCCTCCGCCGCCGTCTTTTTGCTCTACTTTAAAGCTAACCTCAATGTGGGAATTGAAAAGGTCAAAAGGAAAAGAGTCTGAGCTTGAATCTACAGTAAATTTGTAGCCATTTTTTGCCTGAAATTGATCGTTGGCAGGCAATCTTATTACATTCTGTAATTCAAATGGAAAGTATTCATAACGTTTTAAAACATCCGGAGACCGAAAATTAGCCATATATAATATTGTTTACATAAGCGAAGTTTGATACATCCAATGTTACATGTCTAATATTTCATCGAATTGAGACGATATCGTGTTAGAGGGCTTTGTAGTGTTTTTTGAGTTTGAAAGTTTTTGCAATTCTTTGACGATTTGATCACCTTTTGTATTCGTCGTTTCAATTAATTGTTTAACGTCTTGTTTTGTTTCAGGTTGTTTGGCTTGTTTTTTTGACTTTTTTCCAAACTTGTCTTCGAGTTTGTCAGAAATCAAGTCTCCAGTTTTTTCTCCGATTTTCCGACTAGACACCTTTACACCTTCTTTTATGCCCTCCTCAAGTGCTTTTGCGGCTATCTTTTTCGCTGTCTCGCCTGTCACTTTTGCAAATACTTTTGAGGCGATGTCCCCCCATCCTGCACCATATTCTTCTTCATAAATGTAGTCACCAAATTCATCACGTTCACGTCTACTCATATACAATAATCTACACAAACGTCGTTCATTCAATCGCTTCATCTTGGCACACTTCTAAGCAGTAAGTTCAAATTTATGGGCAAATTATTTAAATTTATATATCTTCCGATAGTGTCCGTCAAATAAATACGAATTTCTTTTATCGTCGTAGTATTCAATTTATTGAACGACAAATGGATTGGCTCTTGGTGAAAAGGAAACGTGAGAGGCAAATTATCGACATTCACAAAAAACAAGACGTCCCCATGGCCTCCCGAATCAATGGTGTTTGAGAGTATAGAACATCGCAAAAGAAGTGCATCTACGTCACGAGTTATGTTAGGTATTATCTCACTGAATGATGTCGCAGTCAATATTCTTGGATTAAAACCAACTAATTTATGAAATTCACCTTCCGATAAATCCACTTGATAATTGTCTTTGAGTGTAAATAAACTTTGAAAAACTGCTTTGTCGAAACTTAATTGAATTCCAGCTTTGTCCTTATTTATAGCATCGCCGTTGGCTCGAATGACATAATCTATATAATCATTGAGGTCACGATAACTATAATTCCCGTTTGGGGACCTTATCTCTTTCCAATTTGCCCCGTTGTCTTTGGAGTATTTTATGGTGTGATTGTTGTATTCTTCAGCCACGTTGTACCATGAATATGACATGTCGAGAATCCTAAGGGCTATCAGATGATCCATATTTTCTTGCAATCTGATTGGATCGTCAAATCTGACAACAAAATCGTGACTTGGTCCTATTCCATCGACTGATTGTATCGTAATTGGCGTATCATAATTTTGACTAGTGTCGCTCATATATATTATACCTTACATTAAAAAATCGAGTTGAAAAGTTATGTCAAGAATTTATTGACGTAAGCATCGTGTTGTTCTTTCGATATTTCGCCACTTTTATGGAGATGATCGATTATTTGCCATATTTCATTACGAATTTGTAAATTATTGTTTCCTGCGGCCCTTGTTCCAGTCAAAAGTTTCAATCTTTTTATCAAATCTTCAGGTTTTGAATAATAAACGTTGCCAGACCCTAACTTACTTTTTCCAGAGCTTCTATGAATTGGTAAATTTCCCAACACGTTTAAATTGTTAAAAACTTGTCGTGCCACTGAACTGTAACGTTTCTTTGGATCAAATCTCTTCGTCAACAAATCAATCAAACTTCTGTCGGCGTGGTTTTCGTATATTTTTCGCCCATCTTTCGAGGCTTCGACAACCATTTCGTTCATTAAACGTGGGACATTGATTATCAACCCACCATAATTTCCACCTTTGCTCACCTTATATGCATGACGTTTTGGTTGCTTGTAATTTCGTGTTCCAGAGCCAGTCGTCGTGTATGATCTACTTGGCAAGACTCCTTTTTGTCTCAAGTGTTGTTTAATCGTAATAACGCCACGCAACACGTCAGAAATTTTTGTGAGCGCCTGAATTTGAAACGTTTTTTGTTTGCTGTTTTTTTGTTTCTTCTTGTTTTTTATCATATTCAAGACACCTTCGCGCATTTGCGTCAGTCCTTCTACGTTAAAGTCACTCAACTTTCGAACGTCAATACCAATGGCCATCAAATATTCAAGTTCTTCGGCCATAAACATTTCCAAAAAGTCATTCATGTCGATGTCAAGATTTTTATTCAACCGTTCAACGATCGCCTCTTGATTTTCTTCCAACTTTCCAATCAACGCGTCTTGTCGCTCGTCAATTCCTTTTTTGTCTTCATCGCGCAATTCTCTTTGAACTTTTTCTTGCATTCGAACAAGAGGTTTAAAAGCCTGTTCCCCAAAAATATCCCTGTCAATTGCGCGATTTCGTTCTGCGGAAATTTCTTCCGAAATTGGGCGAATAATATCGTGAGCCTTTTTCTCTCTCAAAGCCAAACGTCTTATTTCATCAACTTCCATATATACTTAAGTTACATAACACTATTAATCAACTATTTAACTTTCAAACGACACTTAACTCTTCAACTTGTGTAACTTAATGTATAATGAAAATACCAAATTATGACACATACAGCACGAAAACACATGACAAGAGAGTGGTACCATTTCTTCCTGAAGACTTTCGAATGCTTATTTGTGGACAATCGGGATGTGGAAAAACAAATACTCTGATGCATATGTTACGAAATCCATTAGTCTACTACGACGAATGTTTTATTTATACACCCAATTTTCATCAAGACAAAATACAAGACCTTATGAAGTTTATGAATGGTATTTCACGTAAAGTTGGATACGACGTTTTAAACGTCCTTGGCGAAGATGATATAAAAGACACTTGCGAGTACCCTCACAATAACAGAAAGATCGTTGTTTTTGATGATCTCGTGAATGCTCCAGAACGTGTGCAGGGGAAGATTGCAAATCATTTTACTGATGGACGTCACCGTGGGATCTCGCCAATTTACCTATCGCAAAGCTTCTACGACGTACCAAGTAAATTACGACAAAATTGTAGTCACATGATATTGTACCCTCCAAATTCAAAAACTCACTTCAACCTGATATCAAAAGAAAATGGTGTAATGCCCGAATTATTCAACAAATTAAAACCATATGAATTCTTATTCCTTGATAAAGTCAAGAAAACGTGCAAAAAAAACTTTAATGAGGTTGTCTAACGTATGTATATATGGTTACATCGTATTGTGTAAAAGAAAGACGTCAAACTGAATGTGCCCCTGGGTCTGAAAAATACGTTACAGCAAGAAATGGAAGGATGATGATGAAATGCGTTTGTGCATCTTGTGGAGCAACGAAAAGTCGATTTGTGAAGGCATCCAAAGGCATGACAGGCGGCATAGGCTGGGGGGACGCACTTTTCCACGCAAGCGCACAGGCTGCCAAAAGAATATTAAAACATAGCTCCAAACAAGCTTTGGAAAGTGACTATTTGCGTAATTTTGCAAAAACCAAAGCCAAAAATTTCGTTGGAAGTCTCATCAATCGAAGTCGACGATATCACACAAAGACTTGCCGACAGATTATAATCTAAGCAATAATATATGTTGAGTTACTGCGTGAAATGCAAATCTAAAACTCAAGGTCACGACGAAAACGTGAAGATAACAAAGAATGGTAAAAAAATGATTAATTCAAGGTGTACAATTTGTAGTTGCCATAAGTGTTGTTTCGTAAGCAATAAAGAAGGAGGAAAACTCAAATTCGACATTCACGCGGCCATTGGTAAACTCCCAAAACCAAGAACAGGATTCACGCCATCGAAATATAAATATTTGGGTCCATACAATCCATTAGAAAAACAATTAGAATACGACAAAGAAACAGGACAGGTGACAAAATGGCATGTACAACCATACAACAAAGTGGACGAAATTGCCGCACGTCATGATATTTGTTACGATCGTGGGGTCGACAAACATGGTTGTGATAAAAAAATGGTGAATTCGTTAGATCAAATTCCTTACGGCGAAATACCAAAATGGGGGCAAACTGCACGATTCTTAATCGACAAAAAAAGAAAACTTGGACTTGGAAATGTATCAAAAAACGGAAAACGGCGTTGAGTGACGATTGGGCTCAACAATTGGCCGATGAACTTCATAAACCAATCAAGCGAAATTTTTTGAAGCGAAAAGTGATTGTGAATTACGCCGACGAAATATGGGCTGCAGATTTAGTCGACATGCAAAAATTAAGCAAGTGGAATAAAGGTTATAAGTATCTATTGATGGTGATCGACCTATTTTCAAAGTATGGATGGATTCGACCTCTAAAAAACAAGAAAGGCGAAACTGTCGCAACCGCATTCAAATCCATTTTAAATGAGGGTAGAAAGCCAAAATATTTATGGACAGACAAAGGCACAGAGTTTTACAATCAGCACTTCGAAGAGTTGTTGAATAAGTGTAACATCACGTTATATTCAACAGAAAATGAAGAAAAATCACCGGTTGTCGAAAGATGGAACAGAACAATGAAAAATAAAATGTGGAAACAATTCACGGCACAAAACAACACACAATATGTAAATTTGCTTCCGAAACTTGTCGATGAATACAACAATACGGTTCACTCAAGTATAAAGTTAACACCTATTCAAGCGTCAAAAAAGTTAAACAAAGGTATTGTATTTGCAAATTTATTCGACGAAAAAAGACTCATGGCGCTTCCGAAATCTAAATTTAAAGTCGGAGACAAAGTTAGAATTTCTAAATACAAACGAAGGTTTTTTGATAAATTTTATACGGAAAATTGGAGTGAAGAAGTGTTTAAAATTAAAATCGTTTTGTCAACAAACCCAATAACTTATAGAATTGAGGATTTAAATGGCGAGGAAATACAAGGTTCTTTCTATGAACAGGAACTTCAAAAAACCAAACAAGATGTGTTCAGAGTTGAAAAGATCATAAGGAAAAACAAAAAGAACAACACAGCATTAGTAAAATGGAGAGGCTATAGTAATGATTTCAATTCATGGATGCCACTTGGCGACTTGAAAAACGTCTTGAAAAAGTCTCACGGCGTGAGAAAAACCAACTAGACGCTGCTCCAAAAAAGTTATTACACGACGTGTCTCATGCCATGAGACAACACGTGCGTTCATGAAATTATTTAAAAATATATAGTAATAGTATAGTTATAATGCCAAGACCAAAAATTTACGACGACGAAGAAAGATATAAAAAAATGAGAGAAAGCAAAAATAAATATATGAGGAAAACAAAATGGAAATGTCATTGCTGTGAAATTGAAATTCCATACAATCAAAAAACAAATCATTGTAGAACAAAAAAGCATCAAAACGTGTCAAAAAAAATTGTCAACACGCTCGACACCATTCTAGAAAACGAAAATCATAACGAGCAGACGCGCGAATCGTTAGAAAATGCAATAAGTAGTGTAAAACAAAATATCAAAACAAAACCACTTAAAGAAGTGCGTTTATAATAGGATTATAATATATATAGTTAATATATATAGATGAGTGAAAAAATTACGTTGGAATTAGGCGACGGAAAAAGTGATTTAAATAATCTTTCTAAAAGTGAATTGATAAAAATTATAAAAAAGTATAAAAAGAAGGTTAAAAAACTTAAAAAAAAGAAGGCACAAAAACTGACAAAATGTTGAAAAGGCTAGAAGATGCAAAGTCATTGAAAAAAAGAGACGACATCAAGATTCACTCAATTGATAGAAAATATGCATTCATGAACATAAAGCCACGAACGATGAAACCAATTCCACAAGTCAGAACAAAAATAACACCATTACAAAAAGCTCTCAAAAATTTCACAGAGAGTTTTGAAACTAGTATTAAAAATAAAAAAGATCCATTAATTCAACTTCAATCAACGCGATTAGCAATAAAAAATTTCGCGTTAGAAAAAAACTTAAACGAAATGAAGGGTTTGAAATATGTTGAAACATTAAAAGTAGAATTCTTTAAAGAAGCAAAAGACAACGTGATTCAAAAAAGTGCCTTCTTCAATAGCAAGACTGAAACGATCATAAGCGTTAATGAAATTCTAAAGTCGTTAAACTTTTCAATGGCGCAAATCCTCGGAAAAATAGCGATTTGGATTTCTGAAGGTTCAGGTTGGAGAATAAAAAACGTTGAATCACATCATATAAACATCATCAAATATAAGCCACTAAAAGGTAGTTCATACATAAAATTACCACGTGAATTGAAAAACGGAAAAAAAGGCTTAATCAACATTAAAAACGACGACAATGAATGTTTTAGATGGTGCCACGTGCGTTTATTAAATCCACAAGAAAAAGATTCACAACGAATAAAAAAAAGTGATAAGAAACTAGTTGAAAAACTAAACTACAAAGGAATAAACTTTCCAGTTCAACAAAAAGATTACAATAAAATTGAAAAGCAAAACGATATTAACATAAGCGTATTTGGTTATGAAAATAAAGAAACTTTTCCAATCCACGTCTCGAAAGAAAAGTTTGAAAAACAAATGAACTTATTATTAATAATTGAAGGTGAAAACAATCATTACGTGTTGATCAAAAACTTCGATCGATTCATGTACAACAAATCAAAGCATGAACACAAAAAGCACTTCTGTATGTATTGTCTTCAATGTTTCTCTAGTGAAAGAGTCTTAAAAGAACACAAACAAAACTGTATCGTGATTAATGGTCAACAAGCAATAAAAATGCCTGAAAAGGGTTCGTTCATTAAATTCAAAAACTATCACAAGCAACTACCAGTTCCATTTGTGATTTATGCCGACTTTGAAGCAATTACTGAGAAAATTCATGGATGTCGCCAAAATGATGATGAATCTTACACTGAGGCATATCAAAAACACACTGATTGCGGGTTCGCTTACAAAGTTGTTTGTTGTTACGACGATAAATTTAGCAAACCATTAGTTTTGTATAGAGGAGAAAATGTAGTATATAAGTTCATCAAATCAATTTTAGAAGAAGAAAAGTGGTGTGAAAAAATGATGAAAGAAAAGTGTAATGAGGAAATGATCTTGAACGACGAAGACGAAAAAGACTTCAAAGAATCCAAAAATTGTCATATTTGCGAAAGAAAATACAAAGAAAAAGACGTCAGAGTCCAAGATCATTGCCACATCACAGGCAAATATCGTGGATCAGCTCATCAATGTTGTAATTTGAGTTTTAAACTAACGAAGAAAATCCCAGTTATTTTCCACAACTTGCGTGGTTATGATAGTCACTTCATAATGCAAGAAATTGGTAAATTCAAAAAAACAATCAATGTGATTCCAAATAATATGGAAAAATACATGGCTTTCATGCTTGGGCAAAATCTGGTCTTCATTGATAGTCTTCAGTTTTTGAATTCAAGTCTTGAAAAATTAGTCAATAATCTATCTAAAGAATGCTTCAAGTACACGAAACAAGAATTCGAAGAAAACCTTGAAATTATGACTAAAAAGGGTGTATATCCATATGACTTCATGAGCAGTTTTGAAAAATTTAAAGAAAAACAACTTCCATCAAAAGACGATTTTTTTAGCATTTTAAACGATGAGCACATCTCCAATCAACAATACGAACACGCGCAAAATGTATGGAAAACCTTTAAATTGAAAAACATGGGTGAATATCATGATTTATATCTCAAAAGTGACGTTTTGTTGCTTGCAGATGTATTTGAAAGCTTTAGAAGCACATGTTTGAAGTATTACAAGTTAGACCCATGTCATTACTTCACAAGCCCAGGATTAAGTTGGGATGCAATGTTAAGAATGACTAAAATCAAACTGGAGCTAATGAGTGATCTTGATATGCATTTGTTCATTGAAAAAGGGCTGCGTGGTGGTATTTCGTATATCGCAAATCGTTTTTCAAAAGCAAACAACAAATACATGAAAAACTACAATAAAGACGAAAAATCAAAATTTATTAGTTATTTAGACGCTAATAATCTATATGGATGGGCAATGTCACAAAGTCTACCAACAAGTAACTTCAAATGGTTAAGAAATGAAGAAGTAGACAAATTAGACTTAGCAAAATATGATGACAATAGCAAAAGTGGAATAGTATTAGAAGTTGATCTTGAATACTCAAAAAAATTACACGATCTTCACAATGATTATCCACTCACGCCAGAAAAAATAAAATTAGAAAAAAGTATGTTGTCAAATTATTGCAAAAAAATTCAAGATAAATACAACATTAGCGTCGGTCAAGTCCAAAAATTAATACCAACACTAAGCGATAAAGAAAAGTATGTTTTACACTACAAAAATTTGCAATTATACATGGACTTAGGATTAAAAGTAACAAAGGTTCATCGTGTTTTAGAATTTAATCAATCGCCATGGTTAAAAAAATACATCGACTTCAACACTGAAAAAAGAAAACAAGCTAAAAATCCATTTGTAAAAGACTTCTTTAAATTAATGAACAATTCAGTTTATGGAAAAACAATGGAGAATATTAGAAAAAGAGTCAACGTAAAATTAGTCACAAATGAAAAAGACTTATTGAAATGGTCATCAAAACCTACATTCGTTTCTAGTAAAATATTCAGTGAAAATTTAGTCGCAGTGCATAAAATTAAAGAAGTATTAACATTAAACAGGCCAACTTATGTAGGAATGTGTATTTTAGATCTCTCAAAAACACTAATGTACGACTTTCACTATAACTACATTAAAAATAAATACAAAAGCAAAGCAAAACTGCTTTTCACAGATACCGATTCACTTTGTTATGAAATACAAACAAAAGACATTTACGAGGACATTTGGAAAGACAAAAGTAAATTCGATTTTAGTGACTACCCAAAAGATTCAAAATATCATGACGAAACCAACAAAAAGGTGATTGGAAAATTCAAAGACGAAACGTGTGGTACTCCAATTTGTGAGTTCGTTGGATTGAAAAGTAAAATGTATTCATATCTAAAAGAGACAAACGAAGAATCAAAAACCGCAAAGGGAATTAAAAAAAACATTATCAAAAACGTCATTCATCACGAAAACTACAAAAACGTGCTCTTAAAAGGGCAACAAATCTGTCACAAAATGAAAACAATTCGTAGTGATCATCATCAATTAGGTTCCTACGATATAAACAAGATAAGTTTAAGTTGTTTTGACGATAAAAGATATATTTTAAAGGATGGAATTCATAGTTATGCGTATGGACATTATAAAATTTAGACGTAATATGTAACGTTAATATATACATGGACTACTACACGAAAATTAAATTATTTTGTGACTACATCTTCAACCACCTTTCAAATAAAAAATCTACTTATGAACTTCAAAAAATAATTGACGAAAAAGACATTGAAATCTACGATTTAAAAATTTGTTGTGCCAAAAAAGAAAGAAAAATACAAGAATTATACAACGAATTAACGCATCTTCACCAAGAATATTGCAACGTCGAAATGGATTTAAAAGACGTTCATAAAAACAACTTAAGATTAATTGAAAAACTTGAAGAAGAAAAAGGAAAACACATTTGCATTGAACAAAAAATCAAAGAAAAAAACATCGACTTACAAAATTTCGTTAGTAAATTATTTTAAAACGCTAATATATATGGAAGAAATAATCATACCTATAAAACGAGAAAACATTGTTTCAAAATATTATTTGGAAAATTTAATCATGATTTTTGTGTTTAAAGAACCATTTGTAAAACCATCATCTTACAAAAACGACAATATTTATTTCAACGCGTTTTTAAATCACATACGAAATTACACAACACGAAAAACGTCTCTTCAATTGTGTTCAAGCGCGTGTGCAAGACAGTGTTAGTGTCATTTACGAGTTGAAATTTGTGAATAATATAGTGATTGCAGAGTGGATGAAATAGCGTAACCGTCAAAAGCTATAAGCGCAATTTTTAAGCAACTAAATTATTTAACCAATCTATATGTTTTAAAAAAAATTTAAATCATATGGTGCCTCATTTTTCAATTCTATATGTTTTTTAAAAAATTTAAGTGCGTTTGCAAAAATAAAAATCACTAAAAACTGTGCTGTAAGTAGAGTCGTTTTTTAATGGTATATGTTGTGTTGCAGAGGCGGTGCAAGTGTAACAAATCAAAAAGCTAAGAGCACAGTTTTTTAGCAACTTAATTTATGCCATATTTTGATGAAAATGCGCTGTAAAGTGCGCTAGAACCGCCAACTCCTATACTACTCAGGTGTAACAATGTCAGCTACAGCTGGCAAACATTGTCAGAAGTGAAAACGGTTTTCATTGCTAGTAAATCCTATAAAGCAATCCAGGATTAAATCTAAGTTTAGTTCAGGTTTTTGCAGCACATGCTAAGTCCCATGGGACTACTAATCATATTGATCATGACTGCAATATATAGTCCACACTGAGTTCACTTTGTAGTTGAACTTAATGTTCGAGTTGTTACTTCCGGACCAACATTTTCATTCACTTAAGTTAAAGTTCCAAGTTTTAAGTTTTACTGGCCCTCCCAAGTAATAGGCAACTAGCTAGACACGCAGCATTTTGGCCTGACTCTCAGTCTCCAGGGGTCGCGGGTGAGTCATGCATTGGGTTGGAGACCACGTTTCCAGGTTTTTACCTCAGCAGCAAGGCAGGTCATTTTTCCCTGGTTTTTCGTGGCCGGCAACTCACCCACTCAATATTAATAATTATAGCTTAACAATGTTACAATATTTTGCAGTGTTTGATTCGTTATATAGGACTGTTATTCGCCATTTTTTGTGTATGAAAATTAAGGGGCCCAGCACTGCATTAAAGGTTCATAACATCGTTACCGGTCACCCAGTGTGAACTATAATTGCAATGTTAAGCACTAAATGAACTGTTTTGACCTACAGGTCACAATAAACCAGCATATTGCATTATCAACTGTTTTCCTGGTCAATTAGCCTTTTAGTAGACCAACGGACTCCTGAGAGCCTGGGAACAAATTTAGCAGATTTCTGCGGGTCTAATAATTCCTAACTGATTCCTACGGGTATATTGATCAGGTACGATTCCTAAGGATTAAATTTCGGAACCAACCGATTCCTACGGGTCACAATAAATCAGCGGGGAAAAATTCATACATTGGGGGGGGGGGGGGGGGGGGGGGTGTCGGAGTATGAATGGAACATCCCTAAGCCGATCAAGCATTTTGACAACTGTCACGCTCGCACGGAGCATAATACCAGTAATATATTCACACAGACGCATTGGTCGAGTCTTAAGCCGTGAGAATAAGTATTTTCGTCACAAAGACGGATATACTTTCGGCGGAAAAACTTTACAAAACGGCTACAGTATGTACGAGGCCCGTACGAGGCAACAGATGTCATGCACAGTGTAAAGCATAAATCATCATTGTTTACGGCTAAACTTTGTCATGGCTTTGGTGTTCCCGGCCTGGTATCTTCCCAAAAGTATTTCGTGTCGACACAGAAAGTTCGTAGGGACTAAATAATTAGCGGCGACAGAGTTAGGGTCGATCCGCACTATGGCCAAACTTCTGCTTTGGCTAGGACAATCACAGGCGGCCCAAGCTCGGTGACGAAATGTTGCGCAACTCAAAATTATAAGGAAATGTATGGCAATTTTACTGATCCACGGAAAATCATAGAATTTGATATGAAACTCAAATAAACGTTCGCTACCTATTAGTAGTTCTCTCCCGTGTCCCTTGTATCAATTTAAAGCCCCTGCGGCCAGTATTAGTGGTAGAAATTCCTGCCGATGTTTCCACCCCCAAAAGAGAGAGAAGGCTGGAAACTCCGTTGGCGAGAGGTCTTCACTCAAGCGCCGATAAATGTGGCCAAAATCTTCCAACGTCAAAAATTTCTCCACCGCGCCATTCCTCGATAAACTTCCCTCATCATATTGCTGTTTCGGCAGATTCGCGCTACCCTCAAGCTCTCAAATCAAACGACATGGTCTTCAAACTGCCACGATTTTGCGTGCTCTGATGCTTGACCCGAACGGCTGGACAACTTTTCGTAAAAGCCCAACAGCCGTCCTAAAAGCGTGCTTCCCATTGGTCGAACGACACAATGGCAATTTGATCGGCAAGCAACGAAACGAAGTCTGTCACAGTAGTGTAGAATTGTTCCTTCAGAGTCACCACCCCAAGTTGTGCTAGCACACCTCGTTAAAAATGGAGTATGACGTAACCACAAAAATGGGAAACCCCCGTCATAATGAAAAATTGATTTAGAATAATATTGGCTTAAAGAGATTAAGAAAACAAAGAAAGATGCCGACTTTAGACGAATTAAGATATGGAAAAAGGTAAAGAGCTTAAAACAAGAGGCAGATGAAAGATGAATAGAAAAACTCTTGAAGAAGCAATAATGAAAGCCGAAGGTGTTGGACGAGAGGAGCTAAATTTTTCACCAAAGTGTTAAATATGACTGTGATCATGGTGTTAGTAAGAATTCATGCAGAATTTGTAAGCTTTCAATTGTTTGTGAACACAACAGGAAAATGATATCTTGTAAGAATTGTAGATTCATTAATTTTTTTGACTTTGTTAAGGCTATGAATAACAAGAGAGAAGAGAGGCGAGGAGGAAATTGACGTGAATGATCTGTTGATGAGAGAAGAATTTCATGAAGTAGGAAATAATTTGAAAACTAGAGGTTATGGGTTCAAGGAGAGAAAATGAATGAGTTGCGTTACTAAATAATTCATAACAAATGACGTTATGAATTTTAATTGTTTTCGCACGAGGTTGTCACATGCTGAAAGAGAGTGTTCACGTGAATATTTTTAACGTAACAATAGGTAACAATAGACCGCATTCCAAAGTTCCCTTACAAATTGAGTCAGTTGATGTAAACATAAAATTTATTTCCAAATTGGCTGGTTGTTAGGGAGCTTTGGAATGCAAAAAGCGGGGAAACCCCCAAGAGAAAACTTTTGAAATGAAAATTGATTTGAATAATAATAGTTTAAAGATAAGAAATGTAAAATTTGGAAAGAATGAAAATCGAAGATCTGAAAACTGAAAATTTAAGATTTACAGACTTTGAGACGAAGAAGAACAAAAATGGTGAAAATTTTCACGTTATAAAAGTTTACACAGAAGATTCTAATGGAAAGAGTAAACCAATAATTTTAGAGAAGAAAGATGTGACAACTTTTGGTTTGAAAGAATTCTTAAAAGAGATGGAACAATAAGTCATTTTTATTTTTCAATAATTTTTGGACCCTTCTTTAGAGATGAAGCTTGGGTTGAAAAATTTAATGACATTTCAAACTTTATAAGAATGTATGTCAATAAACCAGAGATTAAGAAACAAATTGGAAAGAAGCCAGGCGGAACGAGTTTTAAGAAGTTTGATCCTTTGAAAGAGGAACTTGGAGAAGATCCAATAATGTTTGTTAGGGTAGGTCATTGTAATGGGAAAGTTTTTAATAAGTTTTATAGCCACGATGGAAAACGATTGACTCCTGATTTTATGCTTGATGAGTATTTTGACGTTGATGTCTTTATTAATTCAACAAACGCGTGTTTACAAGTAAGTTTGAAGGAGAATACTGCACAATGTGCTGGTAATCTGAAGCCACAGAATAGGGCACAAAGGCCACGGTGGTAGAGGGCATTACCCCTTGATCTACCAAAAAAAAATTGTGAGCTCAAGTAATAGCAGCCATGGACAGCTATGCCATGCTGACGAGGCCTAATAAGGCCGAAACAGCTGTCCATTGCTGCTATTACTCGGGCTCACATTTTTTTTTTTGGTAGATCAAGGGGTAATGCCCGCTACCACCGTGGCCTTTGTGCCCTATTCTGTGGCTTCAGCTTACCAGCACATTGTGCAGTATTCTGATTATGAAAATTAAGCCACATCCCACAAGCCTTACGATTTTAAGTTTAAAGGAGGCGATTGTCAGTCTAATGTCAAAGATTAAAGATGGCGAGGTAAAAATCTTTGTTTATAAAGTTGAAAAGCGAAGCCAAAGGCGAGTAAAAAGGTTTTTAGAAAAAATCTAAAAATTAATTTTGTTAATTAAGTAGTAGTGCGGCTCATGGCATGAGCCACTTTGTATAATTTCGTAGTGTGTTTATTTTTAACAGTGGCTCATGGCATGAGCCATTTTACATATTTCTATTTTTGAAATAGGAATAAAAGGAGTTAGCGAAAGAACCACCAAATGAATCCACCAACAACTACGGCGATTGAAGCTAATTTTTCTTTGTGAATTTTTGAGCTCAATGAATCATCAATTTTTGTTGCAGTTACGTTTGCTTTTGAATTTTATGATCGTCAATATGATCTGGTTTTACAACACTTTGATATGAATCTTTCTTCGTATTAACTTCTTTAGTCTTCGTTTACTGAATCATTCACTCCAAACTTCATATCATTCGTAGCTTTTTGTAATTTGTTGTTATAACCATCGACTCTTCCTGTGTTGATGACTAATTCAGAAGGAAGTAACCAAGTTCCCGGAGTTATGGCAAAGTCTAATTTTACTTTTGCATTTTGAACAGCCACTTGATATCTTGAAATACTTTTTGAAATGTCTTCTTCGATCACAGCACTTTCAAATATAATCAACATTTCTTGTTGCGCTTCTTGAACTCCACCTCCATCTCCAACGATCGGATTTCTAACGTTCGCTTGAGCCCCCAAAACGCAATAAACAAATGCTTCGATAATTCTATTAAGTCTGCCAAGCCCCGCTTTTGTAATCCTTTACCTTTTCTCAAAGCGAACCATTCATGTTGTTTTCCTTTATGCGCAGTGTTTTTAATATAAGATATTATTGGTAATTTATCATCTCGTGTGAAAAACTCAATGAATTTTTCTTGATCTAATATGTTTTTATACTTGCTCTTTTTGTTTTCATCATCCTCTGAAAACTTGAGAATATCATTTGGCCACTTGTTATACTTTTCTCTCACAACACCATTGTATGAGTTTTTCCAAATGTAAACGTCACCTAAACCTCCATTAGGCCCTTTCCATCGAAAATCAGGATTTTTCAATCCAAATTCTTTACACAAAGCTTGATATTTTCCTTTGTCAACAGGATTATTAAACGTGTCAAAAGCATTTGTATTAGGCAAAGCAACACCAAGCTCATAAAGGATTCTTCTTATCGTGAAATACACGTGAAACTCAATCAAACTTTGAACTACTTTTGAATAATTTTCATCAAGACAAATTCCACATCCACAAGTGGCGCACCAAACAGCAAAGCTTAATTGTTGTGACCAAAATGTTATGTCGGGCCCTGCTAACCACTTCTTCACTTGTTTCAAAGTTTTAAAAGTGAGTGTTTCATCCATAAAAACATTTTTCATCTTTGCGATGAAGAATTTATCAGACGTGACGTAAATGTTCAAATCTGTAGGCACTGGTTTAGTGGGGCGATTGAAAGGAGTAGGATGGGGGTTATAAGTTTCCGTTCTCAATAATAATGTGAATGGAAATAAAAGTCTTCTTCCTAAATCTACTTTCAAATCTTCTGAAAATGTTTCTGGATTTACTAAAAAGTTTCCATCTTTCCAAATGATCCTTGTTGCACCTTCTCCATTTTTCAAGTCTTTCCACTCAATAGAAAATTTCCCATCTCCATCCCCTTCATCAACAGCTAGAAACTTTTCATCTTTTGCATCAGGGAAATATTTCTTAAACATATTATAAGCTTATCTTTTTTCCTTTAGTATTTCTTCAACTTTTTCTTGTTTGAGTTTATTTTCTTTTGCAATTCTTTCAACTTCTTCGTGTGACTCAACTTTTATCTTTTCATCACCAGCAGCATTATGTTGTTGCGGAAACCAAGGATTATTTTGATTTGTTTGGCCTGTATAACCAGTACCAAAGTATCCTTCATTCTTTAGAATGGATAGGGTATTTATTTGGTTGAAAAATATTTTTTTTACTCATGGTTTTGTATTTAAATAATACAAAACAATAAACTTTAAATAACATTTTCATATGCTGGAGGAGCACTTGGTTCAAGTCTTTGGTCTCTATCTCGAGTTCTAATGCTAATGTTTATGTCAATATCTAATTTATCCAATAAATTTTCGAAAGTTATTTTGTCTATATTTAAGAAGTTTTCGATTGTTGAAGAACTTTCAAAAGCTCTTCTACTAACTTTTTTGTGCTTTGTGATCTTTGTAAGGTTTCTCCCTTTTTTGGAATCTTAAGAATTTCTGATCTTTGTGATTCGTAATTATTTCGTTCGTCGTTCATTTTTCTAAACTCTTCCTCAGAGGCGTTTTCATCTGAAAGTGCCTTATTCACCATTTTATGAATGCTGCTAATTTTTGATTGACCAAGTGATATTAGCTTTTCGTAAATCGTTAATTTTTTAATTGTTTCCTTATCGAGAGCAATAGTCACGAGAGATGTCGCTCCTAAAAGTGGGCCGACTCCATTGAGAGGAGCACTAACAATAACACCAAAACCAGTCCCTGAAATACCTGCTCCAGAAACTGATAAAACTGAAGCGCCTGCTGAGGAAAATATGTTTACTGTTCTCAACATAGAATGTTTTTTCAATTTTTTGTTTCTCTTCTTGATATCATGTTCCAAGTTCTGTTTCATTGTTTCAAGAATTCTTGAGCAGACAGATAACCTGGGCCCGGTTGCATAAAACGCTAACGCCAGTGACCAGGCGTTAGTAACAATGGAAATTAATTTATTCCTATTGTTATTAACGCCTAGTCCCAGGCGTTAGAGTTTTATGCAACCGGGCCCTGAAAGCGTTAGAATCCTTTGGAATAGCCGGGTATAATGTTTCTTTTTGATTAACTTCAGTATTCATTTTATTGTCATTCAACTTTATACTCTCTTA
Source organism: Plumapathes pennacea (assembly GCA_964036295.1). NCBI lineage: Eukaryota > Metazoa > Cnidaria > Anthozoa > Antipatharia > Myriopathidae > Plumapathes > Plumapathes pennacea. The sequence goes on from OZ038462.1 coordinate 16,805,711, forward strand.
AATTAATTGTCAGTGTGATGAATGATAACTTGGATGAATGACTCCTTTTTGTCGATCATTGTCTGATAACTTTTTATCTCTAAAAAAGAAAATTTCGATATTGAATTCATTTATTTTGCTTTTCGATGGATTTATTGGTGTCATTCTTATGGTTTTGTCGTTTTTGGTGAACAACATAGTAGTTGTTTGTTTAACCTTTTCCAAAATGTCATCAGAACCAATGCTATTAACATTTGTACAATGAGAATCGTCGTCTATTAAATCACATGTTACAGCCATGGATGAGTTAGTGTATAATAAATCACAAAATATTTCTAAAAACGTTGCTCCTTGTATTTGTTTAGCAAGTTTTACTTTGGTCTTTGATACTTTTATCAGGATCGACGGATCTTCCTACTCCAGTGGGGCTTAACTTTAACAAAAAATTTGTCTGATACATATTTATGACTTTTTATTTTTATTCTTAAATTGTTCAATGACAAAAGTCACGACGAGAAGAATCAATAACCAAGCATGTCTAGAAAGAAAACCAATAGCCTCCCCAGCGGCTTTAAACAAGAAACTAACTATCGCTCCAACCATTCCAGGAAGAATTTCAGCCAACTTTTTTCCAATCTCTTTGAGACCATTTCCAACACCTTTTGCTACCTTAGACAATCCTGCCGTGAGATTTGATACGATAACGCCAATTATAGTTTCCACAGCTGCTAAAACACCAACGACAGATAAGCCATACTTTTTGAAGATATATTTAACTTTTTCTTTGAGAGATAATCTTTCAAAAAATTTTTCATTTTCTCCTTCTAATCTTTCGTTTCCTTGTTCTATTTCGTTTATTCGTTTCTCAATCCTTTCTCTATCTTCTGGATTATTGTTTATTTCTTCTCTTAATTCTTCGATTCTTTCTTTGTTTTTTTTTTTTATGGTTGCTTCGCTTTCTTTCCTTACCTTTACCACTTTTGCCCTTTGTCTTTCTATTTCTTCTTCTAACTTTTTTCTTTCTTCAGGAGAGGTTGATTTTTCAACTCATTCTCAAGAGTTTTAATCGAATCGTCTCTTCTTGAAACACGAGCTCTCAATGATTCGTTATCATCTGTCAATTTTTTGATTGTTCTGTTCAACTTGTCGTTCCTTTCTTTTTCCTCTCTTAGTTCTTTTTCCTTTTTCTTATTCCATTCTATTTTTTGATTGTTCTCATCAATGGTCTCTGTTGTTGTCTTCCCTAACGCATCTCGTAGTTTATCAGATATTTTATTTCTTTGTTTCTCGGGTGTTAAGAGCGGATTGCTGTAAATATCGACTATAGGTATGCAAGATAGAAAAATCCGATTTTCTCAAACTTTGCCATATTAAAGGCCTTCAGTAACTATTACCAAAAATATAGGCCCGAGGTTGTTTTGATTCTTTATCTATTTTTGGTGAATTATTTTGTATTCGCGCGTGGAGTTTGGCAAATTCAACACTAAAATACCAAGTTTTTCGGAAGCTCCCTCACGATGGTAAAGACCGTTTTACAGAAAATTGAGTCCTACAAAGTAAACAATGTCTCTCCTCTGTTAACTAGTGCTGTCAGATTGCAGTGTTACCGAAGCCTGAATTTTTGGCAAATTTTTAAAATTTATAACCGTGACAGTGATGTGTGACCTTAAAATATAGGTCAAGTTCAAAGCCAAAAATTGCACTCTGGTACATCGCTTCGACCACTGAGAATTTACCCCAGGGAAGGACCATCCCTTGAACTAAACATATAGCAAATAAAAAATTGGGGTAAATTAAATGGCGGATTTCGGGAACGGTTTGAAGTCGGGTTACGTGACCAAAACAACGCATTTCTTTGATCTTTGACTTTATCGGAAATTAGCGGTCGGACGTTCCTATATGTTTATAATTTCCGCTTTAAATCACGACAAAACGAATTTCAAGGGTGTTTCAAACCCCTGGAACTACAAATTCGCGTTTGTGTGGATCTACAGACGTTTATTTTGAAACTTACCCTAATTTACATTTTCTCAGCGACACTAATCCATCACAACATAATCGCTTCTGTCCGGTTAAAGTACAAATCGTAAAAAAGTGGATCAAATACCAAAAAACTGGACACTATCTGATACATCATACCGTAAAAAGCTATTTCCGGCCGGTAAATGCAGCCAATGTTGTCGCAGAAGGTGCAGCTGTCATGTCGAATTCGTCCCAGCCGCGGCGTTTAACGGTTGCAAAGTTAACGATTAACCGAGAGTATACAAGAAGAATTTGCTGCACAACTCTCGTATTCATGCTTTGAAGATCTACAGTTAAATATGTTAAACAATCATGGTGTGAAAGCTTTTTGCAACAAGCTTGTGGTTGTCAATCATAAAATGGCCGCCCCGGATCTGATGTCATGGAAAAATGGCGCGAGAGACTGGCAACTCACTGCAGCAATGGATTCATTAAAACAATTTTTTTTTCCTCTTCTCCAACTAGACTGCTGACAAGTTTTCGTTCAATGTACATTTTCGCACGTGTGCAGGCGGCTAGCAGGTTTCTTGTCACCATCTTCTGGTCCCTACTTTGCATTGCGCATCTTTAGTGCGCATAACACTTTTGAGATGGTGGACATTGAGAACCACTGAAATTTCAAGACCGAAAGCTTTTTTACACTCTTTACGCAAATAAGTTTTATTTTTCATTCCTTGAAAGTTGAAAGTCGTCCCAGTCCCCTCTCGGAAAGACGTATTTTGAAGTGAATATTTGCCTTTTCCTGACAAATGCGCAAAAACGAGCACGGTGACCCCCTTTTTTATTACATAAGTTTAATAAGAACAGTATCCCCAGTAAAACAGGAAAAAATAGGCAGAAATCTATGAGCAGATTTTACGCAGTTGAAAGAAATGCTACGGATTGGGCCACTTTTGGTTGAAGACAGCATATCAACTTCCCACCAATTTTGTTGTTAAAATAGATTTGGAGCTATTCACATACGTTTTTCTGTGACATATGTGAATAGTCAATAGAATAAAGTTGAGAGTTTGGTGATGTTTCAGACTGCATTGAAAATCATCGACCTTATTTCCCAGTATCGGGGTGCGCGCAACAGGAGCTAGAACATCATAATTTGTCAGCTTGTGCCGTAAAAACGAACACGGCGACCCTTTGTTTTTATTGCATCATTGTGACTCACTTGAGTTGTTGTACAATCGTGCCAAGTTTCATTACAAATCTATGACAGATTCTTTTTCTAGGGAATCACCTCAAGCAATGCACAGGGTTGTCGCCACACCTGCCATACGGTGCTTTATTTTGCAGCGGACAGCTTTGGAGACACTCCGCAAATATAATCGTTACCGCAAATATAGAGCCGTTTTCGCATGTCTGTTGAAAGTAATTGTTTGATTGCTTTGGTTTTGCATTTGCTACGCTTTCCAATTGATTCCAACACTGTAGTTTAGCAACATTCATGGCCAATTAAGGACGAAAGCAAAACCTGGTTGCGATATTCTCACGCGAGAAAGCAAATGACGATGGCGTGTTCTCGACCTACTGATTGGTAAGTAAAACCAATCGCAATTACTTGGTTTTGGTTTTGGTTTTGCTCGTACTTCTAATTGGTCGGAAGTGCTTTGGCACGCTTTATTGATTGGCTCTGTGATTGCTTTGGTTTTGGTTTTTGACAGTCATCCGAAAAGCGCACTAGTCCCAAATAAATTACTCCGGGTTTCCCGTTTCGAGTATGGCTTGATGTAGTTATGCAAAACTTTTCGGAGAAGTCTGTGGTTCAAGTACTGACAACCCAGCAAATGCACACGTAGTTCCACACTAAACACTTGCAAGAGAAATAAGTTCTTTAAAGTTGGTCACTAACTTATCAACTTCCTAAAAAACGGCGTTACGTTTCTTTTTCTCTCTAATATAGTGGTACTAGAAATACGATGATCGCAGATATCCCCTCACTTTGTAATGACTTTTTTATTATTGTTATTATTATTATTATTATTATTTACTAACATACATACAAATTTACATACTTGCTTACAGATTTACTACATACCTACATAGTTACTATACATTTTTTATATTTAAGTTTGTTCTTTAAAGTACAGCTAACGTTATTACAATGTTTCTAACAACTAAGCTTCTAAGAAGCGGAAAGGCTCTCATAACAATCTATGTATAATAATACTTGCAAAACAAGGACTTCACACAAAACATTTCACATTGATTGAAACTACAGTGACAGACATTGACGCTCAATAACTCAGAGGATAAATTCCTCTTGAGAGAGGTACGTAGTATTACAAAAGTACAGTACTAAATCTAGTGTGCAGGTAGAAAAGCTGGGAACAGTCTAAAAGTCGCAATTTGAAAGCGTGGTCCATTTATTTTTGTAAGTTTCGTAGGCATTTTTCTGACGGCGATTTCTTTTTCTGATTGAACCTTGTTTTAAAGTAGTGCGAGGAAAACGTTTATGTTCAATAGTTCAGACTTGATTCGCGCAAGGTGTATGTAATATTTCGCTATCAGCAGGAAGTGGTTAAACGCGTAATAGTGTGGGTATTCTGGCTTGTAGCCGTAAAGTATTTCATTTCGGTTTGGGTTCATGTTCTCCAATCGCTTTCTGTTCCACCATTGGATAACTAGTTTCCATAACGCACTGACTTTGCAGCAGTCGTAGAAAATATGAGAAATTGTTTCATTCGGGCTCTCACAGCGCTCACAATTGTGTGAGGTTTTGATTTTCATTGTAGTGACTTTTGGTAAGCGGGATTCTTGTCTATTTTCCGCTCGGAGGTTATTTCTCGTTTTTACAAACCATAGTTGCATAGCAAAGTCACCAGTCGGCCGCAAAAAAATGTTTGTCGCAGGACAGTCTGGTTTAGTTCAGACAACGTGCCGTGGTGCGTTTTCAAGTTTTCGTGTACAAGTAGTAAACTCAACTTTCTACACCAACTACAGAATACATCCGAGACTGTCTAAGGAAAGTGTAATTAGAATCACGACTCTATCAGTTTTGCACAGTAAAGGAAAGTCGCTCTTCGACACCGAATTTTTATTATTATTACTTTAACAGAAGCCGCGATTGTTCCAGCCAACGCTGCGTCCTAACCAAATATAATATATAAATAAATATAATTTTTTTAATAAATCACGTTTTTTCGAGTTAATATCTCAGTCACACGATTTAAGATAACGGCCACCTGGCGGAAAAAGTGATCTTGCACGAAGGCACTCTGAAATAGTTCACAAATTAGCGAAATGTTCTATATATACTATATAACCCCACTTGGCCTTCATCACAGTTTCGGGGCTTGTTAAAATGCACAACTGAAAAGACGTTTACAGTTATTCTACTGTATGCCAACTGTAATTATTAAACTCAACGGTTCCTGATAGTCGTAGTTTTTAGTTATTTTCCAGCAAATCCAGCAAAACCTCAAACGTTATCGTCTACGTTATCCTTTCAGTGATTTCGAAATGTAGAGCGGCCCTCATACGGTACGAAAATTCAAAATTCAAATTTTAGATAGGCCGAGGGGCGCTTATTCGAAGGGGGCGTTCATTCGATAGGGTGGGGCATGTATTGTTCAAAACCGTATAGTTCTAGTAGCGACACTGAAAGTCATCTAACATCGCTTATTGGAGGATTTGCCATTTGAGCAAAAACATCGACTATATAAAGGGGGAGGCGCTTATTTCAAATTTATGAGAAGGAGGGCTTATCCGAGGAATTACGGCGATTTTTTTTTTGCTGCAATGAGTTTTCTCGCGCCATTTCCATGACATCACATCCTGGGCGGCAATTTTTTGATTGACAACCACATCGCATAGCAAGTTGGATAAGGTTCCCAAGTTTGTTGCAAAAAGCTTTTACATCATGATTGTTTAAAATATTTAACTGTAGATCTTCAAAGCATGAATGCGAGAGTTGTGCAGCAAATTCTTCTTGTACGATCTTGGTTAATCGTTAACTTTGCAACCGTTAAACGCCGCGGCTGGGACGAATTCGACATGACAGCTGCACCTTCTGCGATAACAGTGGCTGCATTTGCCGGCCGGAAATAGCTTTTTACGGTAAGATGTATCAGATAGTGTCCAGCTTTTTGGTATTTGATTGACTTTTTTACGATTTGTACGTTTAACCGGACAGAAGCGATTATGTTGTGATGGATTAGTGTCGCTGAGAAAATGTAAATTAGGGTAAGTTTCAAAATAAACGTCTGTAGATCCACATAAACGCGAATTTGTAGTTCCAGGGGTTTGAAACACCCTTGAAATTCGTTTTGTCGTGATTTAAAGCGGAAATTATAAACATATAGGAACGTCCGACCGCTAATTTCTGATAAAGTCAAAGATCAAAGGATGCGTTGTTTTGGTCACGTAACCCGACTTCAAACCGTTCCCGAAATCCACCATTTAATTTATCCCAATTTTTTATTTGCTATATGTTTAGTTCAAGGGATGGTCCTTCCCTGGGGTAAATTCTCAGTGGTCGAAGCGATGTACCAGAGTGCGATTTTTGGCTTTGAACTTGACCTATATTTTAAGGTCACACATCACTGTCACTATAACCAAGAACCTATCAAGCCGGCTGTCATTTGTAATTCATTAGTCACATCCAAGAAACTCAAAGGATTAACACTTTCATTATTTTTCTGATTTTCCTGACTCTTTCTTAATGCTTCTCTTGCTTCCTTGTTCTTTTTTGCCAAGGCTTTACCAGCGGCGACTTTCTTTGGATCTTTTTTCTTCACAGGTTTCTTTTCGATATCGGTCGGAACACTTGTTATTTGATCTGTATTTTCTGTAGATTCTGACATTTTCATAAACTCGCTTGCAAATTCTTAAGTCATGTTAGCATTTTGTTAAAAAATGCTAACAAAATAGAAATACATTTATTCTTTATTTATTTCAATATTTGCTGATTCATCTTTTGTAAATACAACATATTTTGCAATATCACAAGCAACTTTCAAAAAGCTATAACGTCTCCATATTCCTCAGAAACTTTTGACGCATATCTCCCAATTCTTCTTCCTAATTGTTTATTATTCAACAAATCTTTCTTTAAAGACTCTTTATCATCAAAAGTAAGAAAATACAAAAGTCCTTTGACAACTCCTTCAACAAATACCCCCATTCCATCTTTCATTAATTCTTGACCAGATTTTTCTTCATAAATTTTGAATAAAGATTCTATTTCAGTGGCATTCTTTTTTCTAATATCAACTGCACTTATGTTCTCTCCAACATATTTTTCCAAACCTTCCAACATGGCAACTGATGCAAGAATATCTCTTTTTCTCGATATTTCAATTTGTACATCTGGATCTATTTCAGGTTCTTCTTTATTTTTTCTTGCTCTTGGTTTTCTTTTTGGTTTCGGTTTTTCGACTGGAGTTGATTCTTCTTTTGGTTGAGTTTCTTCATTATTGACATAATCATTTACAGTTTCTATTTTATTTGTTAAAATAAAATCTTAAGTTGTTTGTGGAATTTCAACATGATATGAAAATGGATGACAAAGAGAAAAACAAATTCTTGAGTGTTTCTCATTTTTTAAAATTTCACAAATAAGTTTCTTTTCATTATCATCAATTCCGGAACCAAACCTTTTGAAATTAAATCTGTTCCGTCAGATTCTGGATTATGAAATGCAATCACACATCCAAGATTCTCTCTGAATGGTTTTGCGATGTTTGTTAATTGTTGTGTTAAAACCCAAACAGAAATTCCAATATGTCTTCCACTAAAAACGAGATCAATTAATTTACTGCTTCTCTTCTTTACATCTGCACTTACTGCACAATCATCAAGAATTATGAGAACTTTGGTTTGTCTTCCGAGATCTTCCTTTTTATTATCATGAAATAGATCTGCACAAATTTCCAAACATTCTCCAACATCCTCAGATTCACTCGCATTTGGCGTCATGACGAAAAAGCATTTGTCAAGATTGGCAAATCCTTCATAAGTTTTGTTTGTTGCAAAAGTTGGACAAATCAATACGATAAAGTCAAAGACATATCTAAAAGAACCTCTCAAAAGATCAACCAAGTATTGTGTTTTTCCACAATTAGTTGGTCCAGTAATCAAACAATAAAATGGTACTTTTGATTTCATATTTTTCATTTTGGATATGAAATCATATATTTTTTAAGTCTTGGAATCTCAAGAAGATGGTTGAATTCTCACGTCTTTTACTACTCCATCACTAACTAAAACTACTGCATCAGATACAACAAAAACGTGACAATTGACAGTCGTAGAGGCAACTCTGGCCACGTCAACGACTAATCTTACACCATCCTGAGACCTTCCTACCACGACTCCGTCACCATGAAGATTATTATCTGGTGTGGATCTTAAATCAACCCATAACGCAAACTTGTCATTATGAAAGTCTATTTCCTTGAAGTGATCCTCAACATAATCAAACCTTTTCAAAATCATTGGCCAAACATTCTCTCTTAAAATCCGTCTGAAAATAACTTGTGTGGAACACCATTGATAGATACTTTAACAGAATTGACGAGAGGATTAACAAACTCTTCTGCTTTTCTTTTACCTGAAGTAAAAGCCTTCAAAAAGAACAGCATAATTCCTTTCATACAACTTCTTGAAGTACTTACACGAAGATTAATAACAGATCCAGAACCAATATCAATTGATGGAATTGTTTCAAATTGATGAACATTCTCAAAGTAAAAAGTTCTCCCGCTTTGATAAACGTTACTCGCTTGAAATGCCAAATTTTTATCTTCGATGGTTGAATATTCTAATTCTATGTCCGTTAACTCATAACCATGTCCTTTGGTATTGTCTGAAGTTACAACTATTGCAGAAGCGGGAGATAGTTTTATCTCAAATTTCAGGTTTGACTTCAGTCCTCTTTGATAATAAACTCCATGATCGTCTAACACCGGGTGAGATAAAGGAATGTGATACCTTTCATCATAAGTAATGCTCGTTTGTTTATTATCTTAGAATCACCAAATCCTTTCGCCATAGCTTTCCTTTTGTCCTTACTCATTACTCCTCTTTTTGCATCTTCCTCACATGTTAGCATGTCATGGTATCCATGAAAAATGTCATATCTATCTGTATCACAAATAGTTTTTCCGCCAAATGTAATTTTCATGTTATTCACTAAATTTCTTGATACATTTTGAACAAGATGATTATCAGCATGCCCCTTTCTGTCTTTATTTTAAACCTCAAAAACATGCTTTTAGGAACAAATACCATGTTTTCATTTAATCTTGGCACATCAACATAAAGTGTTTCCCCAGCCTTAGCAGAGGATGGTGTGAAAGTCGTTCTATGAACTGTTCTCTCTGCCTTCATCGCCTTCGACAATTTCGGTTTCCTAGTTGGATTAAGTATTTCTGCAAATGACATATTTATTTTAAAACGTAATACCAAATCTTTAAATTAAAAAGATGGAAAAGATTTATTACTCGTCAAAAGGATATTGGAAAGGACAATCAGCAATTAAGAGACTTTCTTCAGAAGCAAAAGTTAGTGTTGAAGAAGCTAAAAAGTGGCTATCGAAACAGGCGCTTTGGCAAATTTATCTTCCCCCACCAAATAATATTCCAAGACCACACTGGATTATTTCAGAACCAAACGAAATTCATTAAGCAGATCTCCTATTCCTCCCACTCGACAAATTGGGAAGAAAAACTTATAAATATGCTTTGGTTGGTATTGATATTGCTTCAAGATATGTCGACGCAGAATCTCTCACAAGTAAGTCAAGTGATGAAGTATCAAACGCTTTCAAAAAAAATTATTCAAGAAAATTAAAATGGCCAAACAACTTTGATTGTAGATCCAGGAAGAGAATTCATGGGATCTGTAACAACTTTAATGAACAAAAAAGCCACCGTTATCAAACAATCAAAAGCCGGTAATCATAGAGCAAAGGCTTTTGTTAAAAGAGCAAACAAAACAATGGGAGAAAAAATATTTAGTCAACAATATGCTGACGAAATGTTAACTGAAGGCAGATCAACAAAGTGGGTAAATAGATTACCAAATATTGTGAAAACTATCAACAACCACCTCACTCGATTAACTGGTAAAAAAAGCAATTAATGCTTATCGTGAAAAAAATGTTGAACAAGAATTCAAAAATTATTCTCGACCCGTAGGATTTGATGAAAAAAGACTTGATCCTGGTGAAAAAGTGAGATATTTACTTTCTCCTGGTGAGGAAGGAGGAAGTTTTAGGAGAGCTACAGATCCTATATGGAGTACAAAAGTTTTTAAGTTAACGAAAACTGTAATCTCCAAAGATCAACCAGTTTTGTACTATTTAGACGATGGACCAAAAGGAGGATTCGTCAGAGAAGAATTACAAATTATTCCAGAAGATACAGAATTACCGCCAAAATTCGTATTGAAACAATGATTTCATGTCACTTTTAATAAATTCTAAGCAGCATCAGCACTCGTAATTTTATCATGACCGAGAGCTAAAGTGTCTGCCCCATTTGGTAATCTGTATCTTTTATCATCATCAGTAGAAAGTGCAATTTTATTAACTCTTTGAGAAAATAGATTATGACCATAATTCTCCCCATCTCTCTCATTTGCTGTTTTTTTAGAAAATAAAACTTCTCTCGTATGATCCATTCCAATAGTTTTCTTGACTACTTCCTTATTAATTCATTTACATTTTATATCGTCTTTTAATTCCAAAGATATTCCATACAACTTTGCCCTTAAACCAACAAACTCAAAAATCTCAACACCATTTGTTTCGTCTTTGAACATTCCAAGTACTTTTTTATTCAAACCAGATGGAATACCATTTGGATGATCCTTTGAAATCTCACTAGTGTCAAAATGTGTTTTCACATCAGGAGTAATATCTTTATAACTAGACTGGCCTTGCCAGTGAGCTCGCGGCGTGAGTTGGGTCGAGACCAGAATATAAAATGGAAAGTAGGGGACAAGAGCGGAACTCCCAAGAGAGACTTCCAATTTCTCACCATAAAAATATCACACAGTATAGAGAACTTGGCTTTTGACAACTTGCTCTTTTGACACCTTGATTAAACTAAAAATTATTATTACAACACTCATACACTTGCTTCTTAAAGGTTGAGCGACCCTGCATCTTGAGAATGCGTGACATATCTTTTTATGCACAATCGATTATGACAGTTTGACCTTGACTCTTATTTCTAATCAGAGGCCACGATTAATCCAGACTTCGCTTCACTACTTATGTGTTTTCTTTTATTAACTCAATACGTTTCTTCTATCAGGCTTTCGAGTATTCGTGCTCTGTAACAAATATAAAATTGAAAGCGAGGAATGTCACACGAGAGATGTTTACAATATTATTGCGGTTTTGTTCACAGTGTGTTCAGTCTATTTGTGACTGCAAACTCAATCCTCAGAATTATTTCGGTGTATTTTTCTTTTCTGGTATTCAATGAACATTGTGAAACAAAGGCTACATGATCGAATGAAAGAAACACTTCAACAGGCAATGTACGATACGCAGAAGAATTTTATGAGGCAACAGATGTCATGTACAGAGTAAAGCATAAAGCGTCATTGTTTTACGGCTAAAGCTCACCGTAGCTTTGGTTTCTGTTTTCGCCCTGTTATCTTCCCAAAAGTATTTCGTGTCGCCACAGAAAGTTTCGTCGGGACTAAATATTTATCGGCGACAGCGGTCTCCATCAAATATTTGTTTACGGCCATTCTCAAAGCTTCCGCGGTGAACGCGAGCCAAAATCGTTCCCGAAAATCCAGTTTATCCGTGCATATTCCACAGAGCCAAATGGCGTTGAGTTTGGATGGGATGCAGTTAACTTTTACACACAAGTAACGAGCAATTCACTGGCCACATCTCGAGTTGCTTAGCGAAGTCAATTACGTCATCGCCCAGCACGTGATAATATGAACCAATCACCGTGTGCTGATTTTCGACCCACAAAAAGGAAAAAAAAATGCGTTTTTAAGCTCGCTTGGGCCCCAGGCCCCGCGAGCAAAAATCCTCTGTCTTGATTTCATAAGTTAGAGAATCTGTGTCGGTGAATAGAAGCCTTGCTTTCTCACCATATTTTTTCTTGATGTAACCGCAGTGAAAATCAAACATGGTCAATTTACTAGGATCAAGAATAGCCATTCCAAGGTAAATTGGCTTGTTGTAATAAGTCTTAGTTTTACCCATGTGAACGGCAACCAAATTTTCACTAAAAACGGTTCTACCTCGATAATTAGACTTTTTGACTAACTTAGAAAATTGTGATTCATGAGTTGTAAGTCGAATATCCACTCGATTTCGAATATTTTCCATCGTCTTTCCAAAAAGAGAATTGTTCATGAGTTTATAAAAGTTCTTCTCGAACTTCGTCTTCCCAGCCATTCTCATCTTAGTATTAAATGATATATAATCCTTCATGAAATCTTTTTCATCAAAGGTGATCATAATGTGTACCTTTTTAATCTTCAAACCCATTTTCTGGTAATATTTCAATAACTCATGATGAAGCACGTACTTTTCTTTGTCGTAAAAAGTAGAAACTAACTTTTCAACTTTGTTTATTTTTCTTCTCTCTAATGCTAATGGATAATCATTATGAAAATTGTGTAGCTCTTTTGGATATTCCAAATCAACCTCAATAATTGACGGAGGAATTTTTTTCAAAAATCTACACTTTTGAATACCATTGTTCATCTCACTTACAATATCTTGTGATACCCGCTCAAAGTTTGAATACGGCATCTTTTTTGACATAGCTAATCCATAGAGATTATTTGCATCCAACTATTTAATAAACGTACTTTTCAACCTTTTGTCATAATTCTTCATGTATTTGTTATTCGCCTTCGAATATCTCCCAGTAATCATTGATACTTCGCCTCTTATTCCTCTCTCAAACATCATAAACATATCATAATCTGTTAGTAATTCTGGTTCAGCTCCACTGTTCTTAAAATATGCGTCCCAAGTCAAACCAGGCGATGTGTAATAGTGAGCAGGATCAAGCTCATAAGATTTCATACAAACACTTCGGAATTTTTCAAAAACATCAGCTAGGAGTAAAACATCAGTTCGCAAATAAAGATCATGATATTCTTTGAAATTTTTCATATTGAAAGTTTTCCAAACTTTTTGTGCATGCTCATAATCGCTATTTGAGATATCCTTTTCACCCAAAATCGAATAAAACATCTCAATGGGAGGTAACTCTTTTTCTTTGAATCTTTCAAAAGAGTTAAAATAATCATAAGGAAATACACCTTTCCTTTTTAAAAGATTCATCTTTTCATCTTTAAAAAATTGGGATGTTATTTTAAAATCCTCATCTTCAAGTGTCTGGACTATTCCGTCAAGACTACTCAACAAAAACTTATAACTATCAATAAACCTTGCTTGCATATTTATTGATGTCATTTTCTCATACATACATACATACATACATACATACATACATACATACATACATACATACAACCTTTATTTCATTTCGGATTTCCTAGAGTAGCATACATGATGCTAGTATCTCCGAAAACTTAGATAAAAACACATAAAAATAAATAAACTAAAAGATTATATAACTAAAATGAAATATGGGTAATGATAACAAACTATTAAACAAAAAACTATCAGGAAATTGTTTTTTCTATACAAAAAGCGTAACACCTCTTGCGTGGGTTTTAAAACTTCGTAAAGATACAGCGGCTCTAGCATTGTCAGTGATGCTATTCCAAGCTTTAGCGGCAGTGTATTTGACTGATTTAAGTCCAAAAGAAGTGGTTCTTACTCTTGGCAATTCCAGTTTTCTAAGACCTCTTAAGTTGTGTACATTGGGTCTTAGAGTGAACATGGAGGCAAGATAGTCAGGTGCCATCTTGGCCAAGCATTTGTAGACTATGACCAGCATATCTTGTATTCGTCTATTCGTAAGGGTAGCCATTTTGAGCCTGGAGAGTAACTCGTTATACGTGCTTGTAGAGTCATTTAAAACAACTCGAAGCACTTGCTTGTTGAGCAGCTCCAACTTGTCGGCGTTTCGGGCTCCACAAAAATTCCAAACGCTGCTACAGTACTGGAAAAGCGGTAATATAAAAGCCTTGTACAATCGTACCTTGATCTTACATGAAATTAAGTTTCTAAAGCGCTTTATAACCTGAAATTGCTTATTAGCCTGTTTACAAATGTTTGCGATTTGCTTATCGAAACTTAGATCGCAGTCAAGATTGCATCCAAGTAAATCAATATCATAGTATCTTTCAATGTATATCCCGTCTACTACAAAAGGAAAGTCGTGGTCTGTTAATCCAAGAACAAGTGCCTGAAATTTGTCTGGATTGGCCATAAGGCCATTATTGCTGAACCAATTCGTAGCCACTGATAATTCACTATTTAACCTATTGTAAAGAGCTACGGGATCAGTGCCTGAGCTGTAGAGCTGTTGATCATCAGCATAAGCATTTAATTTAACTTTAGTAATAAAGTAAAAAAGATCATTTAAAAATATATTAAAAAATAAGGGCCCAAGTACACTGCCTTGTGGAACTCCTCTAGTATTATGCTCCCACGATGATAGTGCATCGCCGACTTTTATCCTCTGCTGTCTTCCTTGGAGGTAGTCCTTCATTAGTAAACATCCTTGACAGTCTAGACCATATGCATCTTAGCTTAGCAATAAACAATGAGCGTGATAGGCTGTCAAAAGCCTTTGACAGATCCATCGCCACCATAGCTACCAGCTCCCCACGATCAAGGGACTCTTTCCAGTCCTCGACAAGTCGAAGCAAGGCGGTTTGACAACTGTAGTCTTTCCTGTACGCCGACAGAAGGTCTGACAGAAGCTGCTTGAAGTGGACCAAAAGCTGCGATGCCAGAAGCCTTTCGTATACGTTGTTCAGTGCTGGTAATACTGATACTGGTCTGTAGGAATTCTTGCACATGTCGTCGCCTTTGCTTTTGAGCAGAGGAGTGATTTGTCCCTTCTTCCAGACAGACGGGTATTTACATTGAAATAAGGAGTAGTTAATTAGATTAGTCAGAGGTGCGGCAATAACAGTAGCAGACTCACGTAGCAGTCTCGGATGAATGTTATTGTGACCGGGAGATTCCTTTGTTTTCACCTCATTTAGTAGCTGCTCGACACATGCGACACTTGTGGGCTGAAAGCCAAACCTGGATGCTTCATTCTCGTTTGTGTTCTGCAGTATGGCTTTGATGCTTGGATGATTTTCAAAATTCTCCCCATGAACATCGCTGGATGGAACTTTGATATGATTCGCAATGTTTATAAAATAATCATTAAAGATGTTCGCGATTTTCACTTTTTCTGTTATTATTTGCTCATTTTCCTTTAGAGTAATATCATTAGACTTGAAAGACTTTTTTGAGTGCAGAAATGGCCGGTAGGTGTTCCAAAACTGACGAGGATCCTGACCAGTTTCTTCAGATCTTTTGATAAAGTGGCCTTTGATTGCTTTGCGTCTAAGCGAGGTACAAACGTTCCTCTGGGTTTTATACACAGCATAGTTGGAATCTGATCTGTCACGCGTAAAGAGTCTCCAGAGATGATTTCGGTGCCTAATTGCCTTTCGCCATTGGTCAGTCATATAAGGCACTTGATTGCCACGAACATGCACATGCTTCATAGGTGCATGATCGTCTAGCACTTCACAATATAGTGATTGGAATGCAAATAACTTATCGTCAACATCATCGAAAGCATTCATCACAGTGAGAAATGGAATTTTTTCAGTCAACTAGAAAGTGTTCAGTTTGGAAGCGCTTGTAGCTCCGAAAATAAATCTTTTGCGATCGCAATCTCGGCACTTTGGCTTTCAGGATGGTGAAGATTAGTGCATGATCACTAATGTGCGGATCTCCCGACCTGAAGACTCTGGCCTTCTTGTTTGTTAAGATTACATCCAGCAAAGTCCCCGATGTTGCCGTAATTCGAGTCGCAGAGTCAATAACATTCGACAGACCAAACACATCCATGATGTCCAATAAATCCCTCCCATCCTTTGGTGGCTTGTCTGGACTCAATAAGTCACAATTTAGGTTGCCCAAAACGAAGACACTGTTGGAGTTTCCCGTCGCCACTTCTAGAGTATCTGTTAATTGTTTGCACAGTTTAAGGCCAGATCATGATAACCAGGCAGGGCAGCGATGTGGTTATCGATGAGCGAGTGAGTCAAGTTGAGAATGGAGTCAATGTTGCTGACATCCGCGAAGGGCAATTGCTGCAGTTGAAACAGGCATGTTGGACATGTCCAGCAGAAATCGTCGCATGATTGTAGCCGCAGATATTCTTTAGGGGAGATATCTCCACACTTGATATGAGCCCAGAGGCCGCACAATCACAACTGATAGCTCTATGTCTCCTTGCCACGATCTTGTCGCAAACTGAGCACTTTCTGGTAGAAGCGGGTCCAGGGTTTGGAGAAATGTCGCCACATAAACATAGATATTCATAGTTGTAACTTGTCTCTGAGTTCGCGTCGTACTTTATCAGAGATTTAGCAAAGCCCCGCCGACGTCGACGCACATGGTGCGAACCTGTTTCAGCATGGCGGACTTCACTATTAAGCGAAGGCCATGTTTGGACGAGAACGCCACATCTTTTTACCTCATGGTCGCCCAAATTTGTAACTTGGTCATAAAACTCAGTAGTCAGCACTCCATTTAGCAGATAGCACCCAACCGAGATATAAAAGAGACGAATAAGAAGATTTGATGCCGGAGCTTGTGAATACACGTCCGCTCGGCGTGACATGACGTCAGACTCTAAACCATCTTCATTAATTATTGTTTTTCCATTTTCATCCTTTTCAAGTGTCTCATCAACTTTTACGTATTTAGTAAAAGAAATATATTTCTCTTCAGTAAGTGGAATACAATTTACTCTCTCTCCATCTTTTGCCAATTCTCTTATGAACAAATGTGCATCATAATTTTGAAGATTATGAAAAATGATGGGAATCGTTCTTTGTGTTCTGACTTTCAAATTACATTTAGAATGTGCTGCTTCTCTAAACTTTCCCGTCAAATGACAATGATCTCTAACTTTTTGCAATTTAATATCATCATAATTAAACTCTCCCTCTGAACCTTTGCAAACGTAACAAACATCTTGAAGAATGGTATAATTCTTTTTCTTTCTCACCAAGAATCATCTTCTTTGGATTTTTCAAATATTTTTCATAAATCTCTTTCATCTTATGATCAATCATAAAATTAAACTTTTCAACAACATTTGTTGATTCACTTTCTTTTGTGTAAACTACTTGTTTTGGTTTCATAAGATTTTCATCAAAACAAACAATTGTATATGAAAATCCACATGGAATATGTTCTTGAATGTTTGTGGTAAAAGATTTCTTATCTGATTTTGACTTTGATTTGATTTTAGATTTTGGTGTATCATCTTCATTTTCTGTTTTTTTCATTCCAAGTTTTAACAATCTTTGTTTTGTTTTTCACTCATCTTAGACTCATCGTCTACAATCACTTTGTTGAAAGACTCAAAATCTGCGTAGATCACAAAAGGAAGTTTGAACTCCTTATGATAATTCTTAAACTTACAAAATGTTTCATAAGTCGGCATTATAGCTATTGATCCTTCGTTTGAAAAACAAATATTCTTATGTTCTTCGAAATATTTGTCATAAAAATGGTTAAAACAATTCCTACAAACATTCACCTTATTTCGATGTTTTGTATATTTACTCTTCAATAATCTTGACAATGAATTTATAACACAATAACGTCCTTCGTAAAGTAATAAATCTATTACTTTGTCGTCAGATTCTTCTTTCACTGGCCTCAATGGAAAAAATCCTCCTCTCTCTCGTTGACAATCATCATATCCAGCTACACAAATCTTATGTCCTGGATTATTTTTCTCAAAATTGACCCATTTTTGTGGTTACGTCATACTCCATTTTTAACGAGATGTGCTAGCACAACTTGGGGTGGTGGTTCTGAAGGAACAATTCTACACTACTGTCATTGTGTCACTGTCAGAGAGAGCCTTTACAAATGCCAGTAAAATGGGGACTATTGAGCAAAACGCAACTCTGTACAAATATGTCAGTCCTAGCCATAGACAAATTGTTAAATTATTAGCCATAGGATTATCTAAAGTTTATGCAAAGCCATGTTTATAGTATACTAGGCCGCATGGAGCATGTTGCTTAAGCGAAAATACTAAATGCCAAGGCAAGGTTCCTTTGGAAAGGCCTTAGCCAAATGCAGTTTGATCTGTAAATGCACATTACAAGTGTTGTTGTTGTTGTTGTCCTTGTAAATTCAGTTAGTGTCACGTGGCTTTTGGTTTAGTTCTTTGTAACTGAACCACTGGGTCGACCAGACCCGCTGTATAGTAAAAGGCTCTGTTTGAGTTTACATTTGAACAGAATGTTATACAAAGATCGGCGATGTTCTTTAATGTGCAAGTTTCAGTGTTGGTAGTTTAGCTTTTTGTGTTTGAACTTGTGGATCGACCAGACGTGCATTTACTGTCCCTCTCCCTCTCCTGACAGCCAGGCGGAGATCTCCGAGTGCGACAATCTGTTCACGTCTGCCAAATATCTTTGCCAATGCCCCGCGGACTTCAGGGAAGCGGAACGAGTAAATCACCGGATTTGCAAGCGAGTTGCTGTAGTGCAGCACTTTAGAAGCGCATATAAGATGAGGCAAAACTTTATTCCAAAAAGGTGTAAAAATATCAGGCCCATTTATATTTGAGACATTGATAAATGCGTTGACGACAGAGAAGGGAAGCCATGTTATCAGGAAGACGGCCGTCAAAATGGTCAGCGTCTTGGCCAGCTCTCTTTCTCGTTTATCTCTTCTCTGGTGCAAGCCCTCTACTCTGGTTGTCTTGATTTTCCTCCACATGGCGAAGTATGACACGACTATGACGACCAAAACGGCCACCATACACGGAAACATGGCGTAGAAATATTCTTCTGAGGTGATCAAACTGCACCGCCTTAGTAAAGGCAAGATCATCTGAAGGGCTGCCACGAACCAACTGATGAACAAAGCAGAGTAGTACGGGGTCTTACTCAAAGCGCGGTGTTTGTAAGGCCAGAAAACGGAATAAACCCTCTCTAAAGCGATCACCGCCAAAAGAAACAGAGACGCAAAACTGGACAAAATTTCAAACATTTGGTATGACAGATTGAAAGTTCTGCTGTTCCGTGCTTGGCTTCCAGGCCACAAAATGGCCGTGAACATTGGAATAGCCACGGCGCCCACGATGAGGTCAGCGGTTGCCAAGCCAATCAAATACAAGGTGCCGCGCATGCGTCTTAGTCTGTCGGTTTTGAAGACAACAAACAGAAAGAACAAGTTGGAGGCGATGGTGCCGACTGCGACAACACCGTACACTGCAATCCAGGGGACCGTGTTGATGTTATCCATTTAAGAGGTTTCTAGGGGAAAAATGTAAGTCTCAATTAACGAATTCTTTTAGCTTTTCCTTCGAATGGCTACTAAAGCACAAACAGAAAATTATTGTCATTTTGACTGAATTGCTTGGAATGTCATGCCTCTCCCGGAAAGGTTTACAGTTTACGCGTCAATTTATCAAAAATCGGAGAGACGGGTTTTTAGACACATATCAAAATCAAAATCAAACAAAATCAAAGTGTTTTTTATTCTTTTCCGATACATTCCACGCGTCAAGGAACTCATTTTGTTTGACCATATGATTTTCTTAAATAGTTGATATATCTCACAGAAATAAATTTAATCACCCTAGCAAAGCAAGGGGTTTCTAAACTTAACGGCATCTCATCAAGTGAATGTTCGTCTGTCGGTCTGTCAGTCTGTCAGTCAGTAGCCTGCATAACAGGCGCTTTTTTTACGGGGAGCGCGCGCGAATGGGGAGGCCAGCCGAGAAAATGAATAATCAAGCACCTATCATCTCACTTAGCGATCAGTCCAGCCCACATGAATTCGTCAAAAACTCGAATCAAAACTCGCCAATCAGAAACACGCGGGAAATGACGCTATTAGCTGTCAGTCAAATCAACGTGTACACGCATAAGTTGTCAAATCGGCTAATTATTGTTGTCAATGTCCCACTAAAGTTATCAATAAACAAAATTGATGACCATTGCTTATTCCTCCTCGACGATGTTAAACCGAATACTTCGAAACTTTAATCGACCAAGATTATAACTGATCACAAAATTGGTTGATTAAGCCAGACTAACAACTTTAGCAGAGAATCAATGTCGCCTGTTCCCTCCTTGCATAATTCCAATTTTTGATGCAGATGAGAGGGAGTCACGAACTGACATTTTTGTATTATTTTGTGGTGAGAAAAGCAATCGCACGCGATTTCCTTTAGTTTAATGGAGGCACCGCGTATGCTATCAATCCCACACTGTTATTCAAGGAGTTATTTTAACTCCAAAAAGGGAGTTAAAAAAGGTACAGAACGACTTCTTTTTTGAAGTACTTTTTACTCCCACTTTTTAACTCCCTCGTGAAAGTACTAGAAATACGATAATCGCAGATACCCCCTCACTCTGTCATTGATGGGACTTTTACTTTGGTAACTCCCAACAAGAGTAGCCTTTGTTTTACCGAAATGTTGACTCAATATTTTCTTCGATCTCAAGTGCTACACGCAAAGGAAGGAGAAAAAGAATGGTGTGTGTTATACTCTTTCGTTGAAAAAAGAATCGATTGCGTGACGAAGTACGTATTTCCCACGGTCGGCACGTCAAATTAATTCATATAGTCTGTCAAGCACGTTCTCAAAATTTAATACTCAAAGTTTGAAGTTGGTCGGCCGTCGTAGTACGGGAAAAAAGGAACACTCATTTTCCAATTTTGAATTCATATGCAGTACAATTAAACAGGCTTCCTGTGCGATTTGGTTTTACTCTAGACTGCATGCACCTGACTCAGGCATGCATATTTAATGAGCTCAAAATGTTTTGTATGTTAACCCACTCAAAACAGCATGATTTCTCCCAGAATCAAAGCAAAACTTGAACAGTTTACTTCAAATTATACACGGGCTTCAGACCCAGTGATACTTCTAAGGGTTTGTGAAGGATTCTCGCTGCAATCACCGCGTGTCATATTACAGAAAAATAAGACATTTGACTAATCATTGAAGACTACAAGTTCCGATTGCTCTGAGCAAATACGGTAGCCCAAACTGGCGACAGAAGCGTAGTAAAACAATACTTTGAGGGAAAATGATCAGCATACAGATTTTAATACATTCTTGGAGTGATCGAGTTTATACAAGCTATACGGGATAGAATATATTTGTCACGGTGATTGTTCGGTTTCCACTGACTAACCTTTGTTGCTTGTCCTTTCTAAATAAGTATCTGAGTTTAACACAAAACGGCGTCTGAAGCTCCCGATTTACTTTCAAGCGCTGTTCCCTTTGCGGAGCCGTTTCTTCGGCACGCTTCCCGTTCACTTCGTTCGGGGAAAATTATCTCCCCAAATTGGGAGTTAAAAAGTGGGAGTAAAAAAGTACTCCAAAAAAGGAGTCGTTCTGTACCTTTTTTTTTTAACTCTCTTTTTGGAATTAAAATAGCTCCCTGAAAATAACAGTGCAACCGATGTACCTATTTGTTTGGTGGAAGATAAATGTTTGTACATGTTTTCTACACCCTTTCAAAGTCTACTTCAATTCCCAAATTATTTTAAGCCTGTACATTTTTCTCTGTTTGCCCTAAAGTGTGAGGAAGTCTGTTAGTCTATTCGCAAGTAGTTAAACAGAAAACAGAGAACAACGAAAAATAATATAGTCTCCTTGTTTTTGTACACGTTTTGTTACCCTAGCCATAGCAAGACGTATACCCCGGGAAATGTAGTCGGCTGTATTGACGTATGTTTCTTTGGTTAACTCCAAAATTAACGGAGTAAAAATATTTCTCAACAAAATCAAGTCATTTCACGAAAAGAAACGCAAAGTCCGACTATAGAGTAAAAAAGTAATTAGTCGAAAGGCAAATAGCCTCTCCCACTTTGAACGACGTGCTTAACACGCGCAGTATATTCACGCCAGAGCAAGAAACAACAGGATCCTTTTTCGGATATTCCGACTCTTCAGCTTCATATTCGGCGGATTAACTCCAGTTTCGCGATTAAACCAACAGAACGGGTTTTCGAAATTGACTAAGGAAACGTGCCGCCCATCCACTGGCGAGGAAAACTGTACAAATGATGAATGCTCTTCTCCGTAACTTCTTACTTCTCTCCCTCTACGCCTTTGTTTGTCAGTTTACCAGTCAGAATGTAAATGATATCTGTGTTTTCAATATACAGAACATTTGCACAGTCAAATCAAAGGAATCTTAGGATCGTCTAAATGACTAAAGTCCGTTACATACCAGAATGTCATTCGCTTACGATTTCGACAAGAGGGAATCAAATTAGTCAAAATGAACTTTCCATTACACAAAAATTCAATAAAATTCTACTCGACTATCATGCACCACTGTCAAGTTTACCGCTAACTTCGAAAGTATATTGGCTTAACGCACAAGGTAGCCTGTATTAAGTTCTGCAGGATCCGAATTGAAGGACCGTTTCTCATCGAAACAGATTCTTGAGTCCACTTCGGCTTAAGAAAGCTAAAACATTTTAAGATATTCTATCTTTGTTAACGCTTTTCAAAGAAAAAAGGCCTGTCAGTTCTCCAGGCAGCTCAATTTAAAAATTTATACCTCGGTAGCAGCCAAGCATGTTCTTCATTTTCCTTGTAAAAACTGAAAGCGGCCTTGCCAAGCTGTTTTCATTGCTGGCGCCATGGGCGTTGGCTCTAACTTTACTCTAACATTAAAGACGGAAATGTTGGGTTGTTCACTACAATCCGAGTTTTTCAGTCCAAAAACGCACGCCGCCGGTGCATCGTTTTTCATCGATCGCGAACAAATTACTTGTTCCTTTCGTTTGTGGTAGAGGGCCTCTTGACTAAATATGAGCGCTCTTGCTATCATCAGTAGACTATGACTAATAGATAATTATATAATTAATAGATAACAGGAGGCCAACAACCTGCAACAAGGGATCAAATTGGTCGAAATAAGTTTTTGACCACTCCCTACAGTCGACTTAAATAAAGATATCTTTCTATTTCTTAGGTGTCGCCTTCTCTCAATTAAATCCCCCTTAGTGACAAAATGGTAATTGGTTGTCGGCGAATAAGCTAAAACAAAGTTAAAATTTAGCCCCTGCGTGTATAATGGTAAACAAGAGAGGATGATATTATCCTCTCTTGCGGTAAACAAATTAGCTGTCATTTTAATCGCCGCTATATTAGTGAAACGATTTTATTTGTGCTAACAAATGATCGTCTAAGAGTTTTAAAGCCAAAACTGGCGTTCAATCAAGAAAATTTGCGCGATCAGATAACGGTTTTCGAAAGAGAAAAACAAGGAAACACAACTCTTATCGTTTTATCCTGCATTCAGGACTGCCCAAGAATCAAATTGGTCGAATACACACACAAATTTGTACTAATCAGCTTAGCACCAATAGTTGATTAATTTCTAGCTGAATTTACAAATTATATCCCCCTGAATACGCCAAATGGGATAACCGGTGTGCGACAAATGCAAGCTGCAGACTGCAGACTGCAGATTGTATTCCAGATTTATAAAGTGAAACAAAGCAGAACACATAACTACTCAATACTGTAAAATATAAAGCCAAGCCGTTCTCCGTTCTCCGTTCCCGTTCACAAAAGTCGTAAAAATTGATTTTACTTGAACCTGACGCACAATATTATTGAAAACGACTTATCAGTTCAGGGTGGAAATTCTTTCCTAACAAGCGTTTCCTTTCGATACAAAAAGCATAGTATACGATGAGCTTTTCCGAATTTCGACTGTACCCCTCCCCACTTAAGAGTGGGTCCACCAAAGGACCAGGCAGTGATGATACATGCCATCTCCCCGATTTCAATGAAACTTAGCAAAATTAACAGGTTCAACTAAATACTCAATGAGGCAAAGTGGTTGGGCTTTGCAACTTTTCCTTTGGAAAATAGACCACCCCCATGGTTTTTTACCCAAAAATCACAAACATCGCAATAAAAAACTACAAGAACTAGACACCCCGTCTGCCCTCAAAATACACTGGATTTTATTCTTATTTCATTTGGTTAAAGAGTGTTCCTCTGTTAGTTCACAACCGTAGTTTCAAGTTGTTTGGAGCAATAAGTGTCAATTAGGAGCTGTCAGTATGTACCCCTGTCACGCAAGTTTCCACAATAAGGCAAAAATGCTCAACTTCCGATCCAAATATCTCCAATGCGCAACCTTCTTTTTCAAAACAAATCACAACACGATTGAAATAAAATTTTTGGCTTCTGTTATTTTCTTGCGACAACAGTTGATTAAACCACGTGACCGGCGACGGGCGCCAAAAACAGAAAAGGCCCAAATCCAGTCAAATAAAACATAACGGGAGCCGATCTTTAAACACATTTTGTAAATTAAAGGCTTAAAAATGTATGTGAATAATATTTATGGCAATTAAATCTAGCTGACGGCAATAACCGTCTTTATATCCCTCGATGTAAACAGGAAGGATGCCCAAACGTCCATTCTTACACTCTACATAGACCAGTGAACGGTCTATAAAGCTTCTTATCGTTACGTATAAATCCTGGACATCATCTTGTAATATCTAGATTGCTCTTGTAGCCCAGCTGATTTGTCAGGGCCCACCGTACTACACGCGACGTCTACTCGCCTTTCGATTATTTGGCGTCAAGTACAACCCGAGCGGTATTTCTCCCTAAAATTATTGTTTTACCTGATTGATAAGATCCTGAGCTCAGCCAAAATGACTATCTGTTTTATTTGCCGTCAAATAAACATTGAATTTGTCGAATTAAGTAAGTAAACGCTGCTACCTCGGTAAAATGCTCCAGTCTAAACACGACACCGGAACGCACCGAATACGTGACGGGAACACGAGCCCAGGACCTTGACGAGCGGTAAATTACACTGCTGCATGAATTGATAAATCGCTTGCAGTAAATTTCACTGACGTAAGTGAGCATTGCGTTGAAGCCTTAATTGTTGCTTCCATTTTAAAACTGACAGCCTTGATGCTTTTGGCGTAATACGATTAGTACAAACTTTGTTTGTACGGTGCTGCGTGACGTTGTCGCCGCAGCTGTTAGCACGCAGACGTATTCAGTTACACCCTATATTTAGTTTGCTAGTTCATTTTATTTACGTATTTATTAGGTGGAGATTTTCATACCGGATATATGCCCTTCCCTTTAATGAAGCACCATCTATACTTAGCAACCCTGTTGTATAAATATAGCGCATAACTAGTGTTAGTCAGTTAGGTTTTGAGTTCCAATACTCGAGTGTTTCGTCCAGTAAATATCATCGCTCTATTCGAAGTTCTGCTCCTTCATCTATAAATTTCGGTCCGTTACAGTTTGATATCAGCTTGTATGGCGGCCTTTCGTGCTCGTTTACATCTTTTTTGAGTAACAAGTGTGACATTTCCTCGCGCTATCCAGGAATCAAAGAATTTTTCCCGTTGAGTTCTTGCCTAGAAGAAATAAAATCTCACCTGAGAGAAATCAAAGTGTCCCAGAGTAGTATCTCTACGGAGAAGGAGTTGATTCTTGCCCACACTGGTAACTTCGACGAAGACGGTGCTGATAGATGATCTGCCCAAGACACCGAGCTGAACTTGGATTAATGTGGGACCGGGAAGAAAGTGCGTGCACCCACTTCATGGAAATCGGAAGGGTAAACCAGATAGAGGAGCGAATTTAGAAATGTGCAAGGAAATAATGGCGAGATGGAACGTACTCATTCCAGTTGGAGGAGGTAGGCTATCAAGATATTAGGACAATTTTAAAGTCTCTGTGAGCCTACTCTTGTTACTGTGTGTTAATTTGATGTTACCTCCTTTTCCAAACAACTTCTTGAATTATCGGAAAGGTATATGATGGCAACATTATGCAGGCACGTGCAAAAATTGTCGTAATGATCACCTGGCCGCTGTGTGAGGTGAGCAGCCACAAGAAGTCCAGCCCGCTATTGCTGATATTCCAGTACCCGAGTCCCTCTCCCAAGAACCGTGTGCGTCAAGTGATCCTGGGAGCTTCTTGGAGGTATGTTTGTTATTTCTATCGACGACATAGAGAAATTCTGTACCAGGCCGGTAAATGATCCCCAGCAGTGAAAGGATCCGCAAATGGTACGATAAACGTCAATGAATCGGGCTGAAACAACGACAAAAACATTCATAACGTGGCACTCTTAAAAGTATGACAAAAAGGCGGGATTTGAGCGGCGTTACTTCTTCGATTATTTTCTTTTTGAGGGAATAAATGTACCTTAAGCTGACAGTTCATTCATGATCCGTTGTACACCCGTATCTATTAAAATTTACTTTGGGATTGCTTACCACAGTTTTCAAACAATTTAAAATGTAGCACAATCTCAAAAAGGCGAACATAACCCAAGTTACAGTATTGAAGTTGCACAATGGAAACCTTGTCAGCAATGACCAAATTTACTTGGCAAGTAGTCTCTTAGCAAGTGCGTGCCTGTAAGTTTCTTTAAGGAGATGTTCTTTGATTGCTTCACAAACAGTACGCGACGAAATTACTCTACTTAAGTGCAAAGGTATTCATGTGAGGGGGGGGGGGGATAGTCAATGTATTGCTCGGTAATTGTATATCCCATTTTCATCTTACGGTATGATCCCATTTTCTTGTGTGATTTTTTTCTTCCTGTCACCAAAAATATGCCGTATGTTTTAAACATCGAACTTCACATGCGCGAAATACAATGTAAGCTAGCTGAGACACTAGATTTTGCTCATTTGCATTGTATTCGACGCATGTGAAGTTTAATGTTTGAAATAGGCCTAATGGCAAGAAAGAGTATAAAAGTTGGCACGACAACATAATAATATAGAATACGCTCGGTTTTTATCATAATAAGCGAGCATATTCTATATTATTGTCTAAGGAGTAGAAGTGGATCTGAAACTGCGTTCCCGCAATTTGTATATGAGCTTATTTTTACACATTTTAACACAAGTTTTCGATACTTTAATAGACTAGAGGAGGGTTCAGTTTACGTAGCTTTAGGTTTTAAAGATTTGTGCACCCTGACAAAAATTCGCCGCTCTTTTTCAGATGTTGCCATTGCAATCTGGAAGTAAGGACATGCCGTTAGCCAAAGGCGGAGCTCAGCCAAGCAATGATGGCTCCGACGTTTTCTCCTATGCTTCACAAGAATCTGTAACAGCCGACGAAACATCAATGGAATGGCAGCCCACTCCACAGATACAGATGAAGTTACACTCCCTCAACAACTTTTTGCGGCATGTAGATGGTAGGGTTAGCTCAGTACGTTCCCAGCTTAGCACAAGCATAGAAAGCATTTCATCGCCTACCGTGCGTTACTATGAACGGAAAAGAATGCAAGCTGTAGACACTGTTCTAGATACCATACCACCAGGACAATCCAAATGGCTTTTGCAGCAAGTCATTGAAAAGTGCAGTCATGCTACTGACTCCGACGTCAACCTTCCAGAGAATACGGTGATGTCCAGGCTAGTTACGCTTTACATTGAGGCCACATCTTGGTATACTAGGCAGCAGATCCGCTCAG
This sequence comes from Plumapathes pennacea, assembly GCA_964036295.1. NCBI lineage: Eukaryota > Metazoa > Cnidaria > Anthozoa > Antipatharia > Myriopathidae > Plumapathes > Plumapathes pennacea. Next base: position 16,833,338 of record OZ038462.1, read on the forward strand.
TCTTTGTGGGCGATTATTCCAAGACCGAGTTGTTAAACTTCATCCTGGGTTTGACTAAGTGGAGAGTTGACGAAGCCAGCAAGCACGCTTTCCTTTTCAGTCCAGGCCAACTCATTGAACCTCCTGTCTTACAGCGATGCCGCCTTGATCCAGTGAAAGTTGACCACTTTCTGGATTTTATTTCTAACCCTTCATTCCTCCAAGATGTAACCTATGGTACCAAGACCCTAAAACTCTACAGGCTCTGAACAACTTTAATTTTGAGTCTGGCAGTCTGCAAGTGTGGAAGGCATATGATGTGGGTCCTGGGAAGCATTTTACACCAACTCGAGTGAAAGGCTTTGGCACACCTCAGGGGCCCACAAACCTTTGTGTCCTGTAGGCGTTTGGTCAACCGTGTGTGGACGCTGGCGCTGTGAGGTGTACGACCAGAGAAGGTGGGTCCTATCAACCTCAGCCTGGCATATCAGAACCAGTAGAAGCAGAGTCAGCAGCAGACGAAGCTAAGAAGGTGTGTTTCTCCTGCCCCAAAGAAGGGTGCACAAAGACCTACCAATCTTTTTCAAGCCTCCAAAAATACCTGGACGTGAGCAAACACCTTGTAAGGTTAGATAAGGAAACAACCTATGACACTATCAAAAGAAAGTGGCCCGAGACGTGCAAAGAGGTCTCTGGGAGCTACATTCAAAGACAAACTTTTTTGCTCCCATAAATAGCCGCCACTGAACCCGATCGCCAGGCTTCAAAGGGAAGAGCTCTAAAAACATCTTGAAGAGCAGTCCGTTTCTCAGAGAAAGTCAAGACGCATCTAAAAAATATTTTCATGGAAGGCGAGGAGGCAGGAAGAAAGGCAAGTGCAACAGATGTGTGCAGCAAGATGAGGACTCTGCGCTGTGGCTCGCTGCTGACCAAATACCCCGGTATTTTAGCAGACTCTCTGTACTCTATAAGACTTGCCGGCTAGCTATGGACCAGACTGATGTAAGTCCAGCTCAAGATGAGAAGGACTACGTTGCAGAGACAGAAGAGATCACCACCACGCTTAAAATCCGGAGAGAGCTGGAACTTTAACTTAGCATGCAATTCCAACCCTACACTGTCCATAGTCCTGCCTTAACTCTGTATTGAATGCTAGTCAGTTATGCGCAATAATGTACATTTCATAATTCCAGTTGAAAAAGATAAGTCACGCTTTTAAATTCTTCGATATCAAAACTATAGTATTTTTTGTATATCTGATGCCTCCTACTAAGCCAAAATTTTGTTAAGCTCCTGTATTATAAGCTAGGTGTGTCTTTTGCATTTAGTGCTGGCACATTTAGCTAAATAAAATCACTAGCTAGCCTGCTAGACTAAGCTATACACAGAAACTAAAATAACTTAAAATAATTTACATCCAGCACCTTTTTACCGCTGACCAAGCACGCATGCATCCGGTGCGTTCCGGTGTTTATTTGCATACTGATGCCACTAATTCGAAAAATTCAATGTTTATTTGACGGCAAATGAAACAAATAGTCATTTTGGGTGAGCTCAGGATTTTATCAATCAGGTAAAACAATAATTTTAGGGAGAAATACCACTCGGGACGTAGTTGACGCCAAATAATCGAAAGGCAAGTAGACGTCGTGTGTCGTACGTTGGGCCCTGACAAATCAGCAGGGTTGCAAGAGCAATCTAAATATTACAAGATTATGTCCAGGAATTATGCATAACGATAAGAAGCTTTGTAGACCGTTCACTGGTCTACGTAGAGTGTAAGAATGGACGTTTGGGCATCATTCCTGTTTACATCGGAGATATAAAGACGGTTATTGCCGTCAGCTAGATTTAACTGCCATAAATATTATTCACATACATTTTTAAGCCTCGAATTTACAAATTTTGTTTAAAGATCGGCTCCCGGAATGTTTTATTTGACTGGATTTGGGCCTTTTCTGTTTTTGGCGCCCGTCGCCGGTCACGTGGTTTAATCAACTGTTGTCGCAAGAAAATAACAGATGCCAAAAATGTTATTGTTGATTTTATAAGTTTAAGGACTGGTCTTAACCGTGTTGTTATTTGTTTTGAAAAAGAAGGTTGCGCATTGGAGATATTTGGATCGGAAGTTGAGCATTTTTGCCTTAATGTGGAAACTTGCGTGACAGGGGTACATACTGACAGCTCCTAATTGACAATTGTTGCTTCAAACGACTTAAAACTACGGTTGTGAACTGAAAGAAGAACACTCTTTAACCAAATAACATAACAATAAAATTCAGTGTAGTTTGAGGCAGACGGGGTGTCTAGTTCTTCTAGATTTTTATTGCGATGTTTGTGATTTTTGGGTGAAAAACAATGGGGGTGGTCTATTTTCCAAAGGAAAAGTAACCCTAAGCCCAACCACCTTGCCTTATTGAGTATTTAGTTGAAGCTGTTAATTGTGCCGAGTTTCATTGAAATCGGTGAGATGGCATGTATCACTACAGCCTGGTCCTATGGTGGACCCACTCTTAACATCATTTTTACGCTCGCCCCAATTCTGGCGCGGTCAGGGAAAATTTGGATTATTAGGGGATGGGGAAGAGGTACGAGAGACTGTGGTTGAGTTGTAGGCTGCATTTGTGGCGGGATCACGTTCAGATACCAGCGACGAAGGAGAAAAAGAGAAGATCATAGCGGATCATAACGTATCGTTGTGATCAACCGCGCTAAAATTGAGGTGAGCGCAAAATGTGGCAAAGGGGAGCGGCAAAGCCGAAAGTCTTCGTATTCTCTTTGTATCGAGAGTAGAAACGCTTGCTAGCAAAAGAAGGAATTTCCACCATAATTCGATAAGTCGGTTTGGATGAGTCTGCAGTCTGCGGTCTTTGGTTCGCAGTCTGCATTTGTCGCATATGTTACTTGATCACGACAAGCGAGTGTCAGAGTCAATGAGTCATGTCTATTTTTAGATCGATTGTAAAGAAATGTATGGGGATTTTGGTCGTTCGCCGAACAGCGGTCTTCGGCAACTATCAAACCTAACAAGTTTTGTCGCGTGAAAACGCGACAGATGCTGGGACTCAAGTTGGTGTGGCAAGTGTCCGCACGCACCATAAGAATTATTAAATAAGCAATCTCTGGACTAGAGCGAGACTCCCAAGAGTCATCAACTTCAATTTTCTGTTTCAGTTTCTCACCCAAAAAATATCATACAATATAGGGAACTTGGCTTTTGACACCTTGCTGAAATGAACCTGATTAAACTATAAATTATAATTACAACACTCGTACATTTGCTTCAAAAGGATGAGAGAATTTTGCATGCGCAACTCATACCGAGCGCCTTTAAGATGGTGAGTATAAGTTTGAGTCGACTGGATTGAGAACATACTGCGACTTGAAATCATCGACCAAGCTATAGCATAAGTATTTACTTACCTTGGGAGGTGGGTATGGCCGAAGTCAGCTGAAAAATACAGCACATTGCAGAGTCTTCATCTTTTGCATCCTGCTGGTGAGTTGATGATCTAAACTTTTGTTGTTCCGAGAAGCCTTCTTTTAACAGTTGTTAATGCTTCCTGCATTCCTCTTCCTGGAGTGTGCACGTCTTCTATAAGGAGCACGTACACCAGATTAATTGGCTATAGCTAATGATAGCATCAGCATCTAGAGGAAGACAACGGCATATTTAAAGTTTTGCGGCAACTTACCGACAAAATGTCCGTCGGCTAGAAAGTATCTTCACATTTAGAAACTTCCTTTTAAATGTCGGAGTTATCTTCGTCAATTTTCAGAAGTTGAAACGGGATCAAGGTGATCAGATTCACTTGTCAATCTTTCGCCGGGCGCAGACGTTTCAAGAAGTTGTAGTCACGTCAGATCACAACGTTGCTTACCACCTTCGGATGTTAGGTATTGACATTTAATAAACGTTGTAGACACGTTAAGGCTGTAAAGTTTTTAAGTTACCTCCAGAAAACGTTATGAACTGACGTTTTTTTAACGTTAGGCTACAACGTTATAGCTTACCTACAGAGAACATTGTGCCGACGTTATTTTTACGAAAGATAACAACGTTTTACAGTTACCTTCAAAAAACGTTGTGTGCTGATGTTCTTTTAACGTCAGGCTGCAACGTTATATAATTATTACCTAATAAAAACGATGTGCAGACGTTCCTTTTACGGAAGATAACAACGTTTTAAAGTAACCTCCAGGAAACGTTGTTTGCTGACTTTCTTTTAGCTTCAGGCTGCAACATATATTACCTAAAGAAAAGCGTTGTGCCGCCGTTCTTTTTACGAAAGATAACAGTGTTTTAAAGTTGCCTCCAGAAAATGTTGCTTGCGTGAGAGCAAACTTGCTGGTTCCTTTTAGGAGTATTGAATTGACGCGTTTTCCTGTATCTCCAGGCAACGTCATATAATAACAATTCACCGGGTCAGACTAGAATGCGTTGTTTTAATAATTTTATGCTCCAATGTGAATACACACTATGATGTCGATCGAATTTGGCAGAACATCATCTCGTTACTTAAATGTGCTGTGCTCAACGTCTAAAAAACTATCAAGTAACTGACGTCTACTAGCAATAACCACGGGCCTTGGGAGATTCAGAACGGCGTTTCCCAGTTGCGAGAAGAGCCTGGATAAAGAAAAAGGAAAAACAAGTTGACTCCGGCTAACTCACGTTTGATTGACATTATATAGTCGAGTGCATGCAATATCACGCACAGGAACAAGGCGCAGATTGAACCAGCAGTTTGAGAATTTTTCAATTCAGCCATCGGTCAGGAAACCAGAAACAGCCGTTTTATCGGCGTATATTATAATCCGTTAATTTCAACAGCAATGCACAGCATCAAAGGGCATCACACAGCATCACCCAGCAACACAAAGCATCACACGGCAACACAGAGCACCACACAGCATCACACAGCATCACAAGGTATCACACAGCATCACAAGGTATTACACAGCAACACGAGGTATCACACAACATCACAAGGCACCACACAGCAACACAAGGCATCACACAGCATCACAATGTATCACACAGCATCACAAGGCGTCACATAGCATCACACGGCAATCACACAGCATTACAAGGCATCACACAGCATCACAAGGCATCACACAGCAACACAAAGCATCACACAGCATCACAATGTATCACACAGCATCACAAGGCATCACACAGCATCACAAGGTATCACACAGCATCACAAGGCATCACACAGCAACACAAAGCATCACAATAGGTGGGTTCATACTAGGGCGCTAAGTCTGACTTAGTAGCGACTTAGGACGACTTAATTAGCGATAAAAACGCGTCTGAACGACTAAGACAAAAAATAGATTTTTACCTGGGTTCAAACTAGATCACTAAGCCGACTTAAGGCGACTTAAGCTAAGTCTCCTTAAGTCGACTTAAACGTTCACACTGGTAATAGAAGCGACCTGACGAAATATTATACGTCCTTTAAGCTGTCATCAAACGCATTACACATCCCCGCATTTTAATCCCTTGGGTACTGTATTTCAGACACTTGCGCAAGGCGTGATTAAGGCGAACATTTGGTCTTTTGCTCTGTTGCTGTAAAAATGATCCCAAGAAACAGGAGAATAGCGATCATAGCCACTGTTTTTTATTTGCTAAATCTTCAACTAATGATAAATAGGACCGTGGCGAATAATCTGATGCTTATCAGAGAGCGGATGCAAGAACAGTTCGCATTAGAAAATGAACAATTCCTGCTCATGATTGTGCTACTGATACAGCAGAGGCGGCGAAGGAGAAATGGAACGTGGTTGTGCAACTGTCAAAAGGTGGGTTCACACTAGGGCGCTAAGTCTGACTTAGTAGCGACTTAGGACGACTTAGCGATAAAAACGCGTCTGAACGACTAAGACAAAAAAATAGATTTCTGACTTAGTGCCGGCAAAAACAAAGGCACTAAGTCTGACTTGAGCCACGTAAAAACCTGACTTAGGGCTTACTTAGTTAATTGAATTTCCGGAAAGGTGTAGATTTCGCAGCATGATGACTTATATGATCAGTTGCACAACCAATTGTTTATTTTCTAATGCGAACTGGTCTTGCATTCGCTCTCTGATAAGCATCAGATTATTCGCCACGGTCCTATTTATCATTAGTTGAAGATTTAGCAAATAAAAAACAGTGGCTATGATCGCTGTTCTCCTGTTTCTTGGGATCATTTTTACAGCAACAGAGCAAAATACCAAATGTTCGCCTTAATCAAGCCTTGCGCAAGTGTCTGAAATACAGTACCCAAGGGATTAAAATGCGGGGATGTGTAATGCGTTTGATGACAGCTTAAAAGACGTCTAATATTTCGTCAGGTCGCTTCTATTACCAGTGTGAACGTTTAAGTCGACTTAACACAGCAACACAAAGCATCACAAGGTATCACACAGCATCACAAGGTATTACACAGCAACACAAGGTATCACACAGCAACACAAAGCATCACAGAGCATCACAAGGTATTGCACAGCAACACGAGGTATCACGCAACATCACAAGGCATCGCACAGCAACACAAGGCATCACAACGTATCACAAGGCATCACACCACAATCACACAGCATCACAAGGCATCACACAGCAACACAAAGCATCACACAGCAACATAGAGCATCACACAGCAACACAGAGCATCAGAAGGTATCACACAGCATCACAAGGCATCAAAAGGTATCACACAGCATCACAAGGTATTACACAGCAGCACAAAGCATCACACAGCAACACATAGCACCACACAGCATCACAAGGTATCACACAGCATCACAAGGTATTACACAGCATCACAAGGCATCACACAGCATTACAAGGTATCACAAAGTATCACAAAGTATTACACAGCAACACGAGGCATCACACAGCATCACAAGGTATCACACAGCATCACTTGGTATCACATGGCATTATACACAGCAGCATAAAGTATCACAAGGCATCACACAGCATCACAAGGCATATTACACAGTAGCATAAAGTATCACAAGGCATCACATAGCAACACAAGGTATCACACAGCATCACAAGGAATTACAGAGCAACACGAGGCATCACAAGGTATCACAGCATCACAAGGCATCACAAGGTATCACACAGCAACATAAGGCATCAATCACACAGCATTACAAGCCATTACACAGCAGCATACGGTATCACAAGGCATCACAAAGCAACACACAGTACTGACAAGGCATCACACAGCATCACAAGGCATTATACACAGCAGCATAAAGTATCACAAGGCCTCACACAGCAACATAAGGTATCAATCAGACAGCATTACAAGGCATTACACAGCAGCATACAGTATCAGAAGGCATCACACAGCATCATGCCCACACAGTACTGACAAGGCATCACACAGCATCACAAGGCATTACACAACAGCATACAGTATCACAAAGCATCACACAGCATAACAAGGCATTATACAGCAGCATACGGTATCACAAGGCGTCACATAGCATCACAAGGCATTACACAGCAGCAAACAGTCAGCCTTCTCAAAACCAGGCGGTCGGCGGCTCATTGAGCCGCCTGGTCTGATACTTTGACCGCCTCCGTCACATTAATTTCTAACAACAACAATATCTTATAAACACGCAGTCGAGCATATGCTGATTTTCCGAGAGATGGGTTGAGTCCAAACTCACATAGAATCATGTGTCTGGATCCAGGTAACTGCTTATCGTTAGGCAAATTCATTCCAGTAAATAAATCACCATGATTTTACTGAAAAACAAGTGCGGTTTCAAAATATCTGGGCAACGTCACTTCTTTACCGCCATTTTGAATGATGGCTGGTTTTAATTGGTTGATGCACAATGGCTTTGTTGCGAAGCAATCTGCTGGTGGTGATTGCGGGTGGCGAGAGAAAGAGAAGCGAACAGGAATGAACATAACAACATTTTTCGCCAAGAAAGGAAGGTAAATATTTCGCGTATAACATATCTACAGATTTACATTCATTTACTGAATGCACGTTCTGAGCAGTTTACTCGGATTTCATTTTGTATTGATTTTCGAATACGTCTCGGTAATTTCTGTCAGTACAATCCAGGTAATGCACAGTTTTTCCGGCCTAATGCTGAACCAGTCATCGAGTTAGTTCAACACTCAAATATTATGGTTATCTTTATTCTCATTGTGTTTCTTTCCTAGCCTGCTGGTTTTGAGAAGGCTGAAGTCCTGTAGTGGACAAAACCACATTTGTCAATTATCGTTTATACTTGATTTAGAATATAGTAAAAAGACATGATTGAAACATTTAAACATCTGAAAAAGTGCTCACAAATGCTGGACACGGCATTTAAGAGAGCCTAAATTTTAAAATTTTCCCGGGGGAGCATGCCCCCGGACCCCCCTCGCAATTCGTGCCTTCGGCACTCAACCAAGCCTACTCCTAGCAAATAACCTACTCTTCCAAAACATTTTGAGAAGGCTGTACAGTATCACAAGGCATCACATAGCATCACACAGTGCTGACAAGGCAGCACACAGCAGCACACAGCATCACAAAGCATCAGTTATTTTTCATTCTTTTATGTTTTGTCATAGGATATAACATCCAAGGCAGCACATTCATAACTTCCTGTAGTTATAAAACAGCGCCATATTGTTCAATAATTTTTTATATATCACTTTTGAGTAGTAGTTATAGAACTAGCTGCAAGTATTAACACCTCTGTCACAAGTCAGGTCGAGCCGGGCCAAGCGACAATCTCTATATATCTATAAAGGTAAGATTTACTATAATTTACATTTGATCCTGGTGACCTTTGCTAATTTTGTCTCCTAATTCATACAAAGCTTTTAATTTGTTTCGCTTATGCGTTTGTGGTGTACAGACCTACCATAATTATCGCTATAAACATTTTTGAAAGTTTTGTGGCTATAAACTTTTTATTGTAACTTGTCTAATCTGAGCCGCAACGTCGATCGAACAATGCCGAGCAATAATTCGATAACTATAAATAACCTGTCATTTTTACGAATGCTGTTTGCGTTAATGTTGCTGCAGTGTGTTAGTCCCAAATCACATGTAGGCTACAAGAATTCTGAATTATTTCCACACAGCCGTAGTCACAATCGTACACTCAAGATCAACCGGACGTGTGTAATTTATCCCTGCAGATGAACTTAGTACCCCAAGGAGTGTGCCGAATTATAGAAGATATGCTCGTGGCCGCGTGCATTCACGCCACAAACAAAAACCTTAATATCGACACCTCGATCTGAGACAATAGCGAGTCGTATATAACCATACGTTTGGATAATATTTAATATTAACCGAACATCGGAACATGTGATAAAATTTACTTACCTCGAAACTGATCTGGTGGAGGTCTTGCACGTCCGGCAATCACACGTTCTTCTGATTTCCATCCCAAATAGATGCAACTGCGTACCGTCGATGTAGTTTAGGATCATTAGTTACGGCTGATAACAAATGCCAGACAAAATTCCACGGCTACATCATAACGAAGCTCAAAGCATGTTCTGCTGCCAAACGGAAGTCCTCGGTTGGGCCTGGATACTTGTCACTTGATACGTTTGAGCCAATGAGCTTTCGATCAGCTTACGTATTCTAAAATCAGAACGACCGTTGTATCTACTGGATGTGGCGCGCGTTTGTAGTTGAACTGTGATTTAGCAAAAAGCATTCGGTTCTAGTGAAACAGTTTGCCGATAGTTTGAAAGATTATGCTTAGTCCTCGATCGACAGATTTGGATGTGCAAAGGAAAACATCTACAAATTCCAAAAGCTAAGTACAGCAGTGTTTTATAATAGATCACGTCACAGGCAGCCTGTCATTATTTAACAATTAGACTGGCGTTGCCAGTGAGCTCGTTGGGTGGGGTCGAGACCAGAGGAAACTAAAATGGAAAGTAGGGACAAGAGCGAAACTCCCAAAAGAGACTTTCAGTTTCTCACCAGAAAAATATCACACAGTATAGATAACTTGACTTTTCACACCTTGCTCAAGTGAAACCTATTGGTATAAATTGTCATTACAACACTCATTACTACACTTGCTTCTTAATGGTTGAGCGACTCTGCATTTTGATTTTGGAGTGAAAAGTTAGCCAGCAAGAAAAGAGTAATGCGTAACTTTTTATTTCATGCACAGTCAATTTTGACAGTTTGACTTTGAAGACTTATTTGTAATCCGAGGCCACGATAAGCTAGCCTTCGCTTCAATACTTATGTTGTTTTTTTTACTGAATGCGCTTCTTCTATGAGGCTTTCGAGTATTCGCGCTCTGTAACAAATATAAATTGAAAGCGAGGAATGTAACATGAGATTTGTTTACAATATTATTGGGGTTTTGTTCACAGCGTGTTCAGTCATTTGTGACTAACAAACTCAATGTTCAGGACTATTTCGGTGTATTTGCTCGCAGCTGCGGCGAGCTTAAAAACGGAGTTTGTTTGTTTTCGTTTTTGACTCACGGACATGCGTGCATATCTGGGAGTCATTGGTGTCTACAATACGTCGCTCACTCACTCACTCACTCACTCACTCACTCACTTGGTGTGTTAGCTTTTTGGCGCGGTTGTTAAGTCAGTACGTGTCTCACCATGGCGGAGGACGGCTGAATGTTTGTCAAATTCTGCTTTGAGTTGCCGCCAAGTTTAACAGAGCCTCAACAAACCTGTGATTAACACTGCCACAGCTGTAGCTGCACTCATCCGGAGCTCTAATCACAGTAAAAGCAGGCAGATGTTAGCAACTGTAAACGATATCATCTTCCGGCGTAACCTTTGCCCTGATTAATGAGATGAATAGCAGTGCTTTGATGTCGGGCCAATGTTAGTGTAAACTGTATATCTAAGCAATGTCGCCGCTAAGCTCGCCTCGTTGCCTATAGCCTTTCGAAAGTTCTGATTCGGATTCCCTAAAGTTCGACTATACGATTGGCAGGCCATATTTGTCGCACTTATGCCAGTTAAAGCCTTGACCGGCTGGTCACGTTCATCACGCAAGTCGCAATACCTCCATATACAGATTTCAATGCAAAAATTTATGAAAGTCAACCTTTGTCCAAATAGATGCGTTGTACATCGCCTGGCCAAGAAATATGCACAGTGATCCACCCGGCTGCTTCTTTTCTACGGCTTCCTAGTGCCACAAATAATAAAACTAAAACTAAACAATGATATATAATCCGATTCCTGATTCATTTGTTTACCGCCTTTGCGGTCAAGGTATTCGTTGCACGTACGTAATTCACTTTGAAAGACATAGAACTTCGACATCATAAATTTAAAGGAAAGCTTTGTGTGCACAAAGTTCGCCGAGACTAAATAATTAGCGGCGACAGAGTTATTTGCAATCCTGTAGCGGTAGCCATCAAATATAATCGAATCATCAAACATTTGTTTACGGCTATGACGGTGAACTTGAGAATGCAAGCCAAAAACGTTCCCTAAAGCCTAGTTTATCCGTGCCTGTTCCACAGAGCCAAACGGTGTTGAGTTTGGATGGCATACAGATAACTTTATACACAAGCATTAACGTACGATTCAATCGACTACATCTCATGAAGTTGTTCGCGAAACCACCTTACGTCATCACATATCACGTGGCAATGTGAACCAATCACCGTGTGCTGATTTGTAACCCAGAATATGACGAAGAAAAAGACACGGTCTCCAATCCTAAGCTCGTCGGGGCGCTGCCCCAACGAGCAATTATTCGCCGAAGTGGAGGTGAATAGCGGTGGATATTTGTCGAGCCGTTTCGGCGAGGTAAATATCCACCGCTATTCACCGACACTGAGGCGAATAATTGTTTTAGCATATACCACACAAGTTTAATAACCAACTCCCAAATAGCTATTTTATTTCCGACAAAAGTGGGCAAAAACTGGGTTCGCGCACCATTTTGTTTTACCGGAAGCCGCCGGGAGGTGAATAGTACTTGATATTCCGAGATTGAGGAGCCAATCAGAGCGCGCGAAAAGCACTATTCACTTGTGCGGTATATTCTAAAAGGGTTTAGTATGGGGAATATCACTCGATCGCTAAACTGCGATTTTAACAGGAATGATACAGCTTTATTACACTGACCTTGTTCATATGTGTAATTTATTGCTTCTTGTGGTGTTATTTTGGCGCTAATACTGGAGGGGAAGAAAACGACGAAATTTCGTCTAGAGACGCTCTAGCGCCAAAATAACACCACAAGAATAAATAAACTAGAAATACGATAATCGCAGATTCCCCCTCGCTCTGCCATTGATAGGTATTTTAATTTGGTACTCCCAACAAGAGTAGCCTTTGTTTTACCGAAATGTTGACTTAATCTTTTCTTTTGAAGTCAAGTGAAGTAGAAGTCAAGGAAGGAGAAAAAGAATGGTGTGTGTTATACTTTTGCGTTGAAAAAAAAAGAGGCAATTGCGTGACGAAGTATGTATTTCCCACAGTCAGCACATCACAAATTAATTTATACAATCTGCCAAGCACGTTCTCAAAATTTAATACTCAAATTTTGAAGTTGGTCGGCCGTCGTAGTACGGGAAAAAAGGGATACTGATTTTCCAATTATGAATTCATAGGCAGTACAATTAAATAGGCTTCCTGTGCTATTTGTTTTTACTCTGGACTGCATGCTCCAGAATCAAGCATGCATATTTAATGAGCTCGAATTGTTTTCTATATGAACCCGCTCAAAACAGCATGATTTCTCCCAGAATCAAAGCAAAACTTGAACAGTTTACTTCAAATTATACACGGGCTTCAGACCTGGTCATACTTCTAAGGGCTTGTGAACCATTCTCGCTGCAATCACCGCATGTCAGATTACAGCATTTTCTACAGTTTTAGTCTTGAAAGAAAAAAGACATCTGACTAAATCATTCAAGACTCCAAGTTCCGATTGCTCTGAGCGAATACGGTAGCCAAAACTGGTGACAGAAGCGTATTAAAACAATACTTCGTGGGAAAATGATTAGCATACAGATTCTAATACATTCTTGAAGTGATCGAGTTACAAGATACGGGTAGAATATATTTGTCACGGTGATTGTTCGATTTCCACTGACTAACCTTTGTTGCTTGTCCTTTCTGATTACGTCTGAAGCTCCCAATTTGCTTTCAAGCGCTGTTCCATTTAGTGAGCCGTTTCTTCGGCACGCTTCCGTTCATGATGCTGTCGGTTATAACATGTTTGTCGTCTTTTCTCTAGACGGATTTGGCGCAGTTCGATCGTTTCATGATTTTTGCCTTGCCCGTGCCTGTTCCCTTCTGTTTCTGTTTCAAGTTTTCCAGTTTTCAAATTCATTTTCGTGAAAGCAGTTACGTACAATTATTGCTTCGTTCAAATCCTTTTTTTCTTCCTCCAGTAAAAACACTGGCGGAGACGCTAATCGATAATTACTGTGTCATTGCGTTAGGCACCTGGCCTAAAAAGTCGTACCACACACACACACACACACACACACACACACACACACACACACACGAACATTAAATTTCGAGATGGCGACACGCTTCGAGTCTTCATATAAGGCGACTATGCTGCATTAGCGTCGTGATTATTACCCTCGCTTCGCTCGGGGAAAATTTCTTCTGATTGGCAGAGAAATCAAAGCAGCAAGGCAGCTGTGAGCTCGCGAATTTGTGAAAAGTCCTTTTTTTTGGCGGGAGTAAGTTTTTGATATAACTGGCTCAAGGCCACATTGTAAAATTTGCTCAGTTTTAGGAATGTGGAAGTTCGCATCCGTTTCCGCGGGCTTCCACTTTTGCTGAACCGCGTATTCGATTTTTATAGTTTCAGTTTTGAAAACCGTCACACAAGGCGGCATGCGGCCGCCATGTTAGTGGAACTCGGAACACGAAATGAACCTGGTCTTTGAATCAGCTTGATGTTATGTTACTTCACATCTTTCGTAATTTTAAAGTGTTTCGCGAAGGAAAACTTTATGATTCAGACACAAGCACGCTTTTAGTCGGCCGCGCGCGTATCATACGGCTTTGTTGTCACGGTATTCAAACGTCCATAGCTCCCGACAGATATTTTGTATCGACCCAGAATTTATGCTTTAAGTCTTAAGGCATAATAGTATTGAACATATCAGTGTATTGGACTTATAGGATACGTTACCTTTGAAATGGCTTTTTATAATGTCACTTGCAAAACAAGAATTGAAATACCTGACTAGTTTGCATACTGTATGAACTTGTAAACATTCACCGGAAATGGATATTTTTTGTTTTTTTTTTTTTATAGCCGAGAGATTCAATATCTTTCGGCCTAGTATCTTCCAAGCCGTATTTACTGTCACTACAGAAATTTTGGCGGATACTAAACCAACGGCTTCAGATTTGTTTACGATATACTAATAACGCCATCGGTGCCACTGATTGTTTGACCTTCATGGCACCGCGCCAAAATGTCGCAATAACAACGCAAAACACAGCAGAGTGAAACACAATCGATATCAGAATCAATGGCCAAACAAGCTTCGAACGTATGACAACCTTCAAAATGAAAACACGTTCCGAACAAAGATATGGTCGCAACAACTACACCTTCGTTTTTAAACTGCGCGTTGTTCGACACACCCTGTAACGCGACCTTCGTCGTGCCCTAATTTTGAAAACCGCAACTGCTTTATTTGGAAAACCATTGTTGACAACAGATGGACAAGGGAGGTACAGAGTGATTTTAAAACCTTGCAATCCCAAAAATGGGATCGCGAGCTAAAAAGTGGTCAAATTATGCCAAACTGTGTTTTTGTGGCAAGGGTAAGCACGCAAGGTCACAGTTTATGGATTAAAAGTTATCACGATTTTATTTGTTTGATATATTTATACTGTGATTATTTCTATTCCTAGTTCAAACATGCATAAAAATCAAACCAAGTACGGTTTGTTTTAACTTTATGAGCTTTTCAGAACTGCCTTCTTTACTTAAAAACGGTGCGCCGTTTTCAACTCTCGTTTTTTTTTGTTTTTTTTTTCCCTGTTAAAACAAAAACCGAAGCTTTTTCAAAACGATCTACTTTTGGTTTCGTTTTCGAATCGATGCGTTTTGACCGTTTCTTCTTTCCTTTTCTAATTCGATCTTTTTCGCGTAAACGGGAGATAAGCGCGTTGTTTTCACGCGAAATCGCACGTGTATAAATGGGACCTTAATTTGCGAAGAGGTAATGGCTGAAGTTATAGCAAATAAGTGCAGCAGGTGTTTGTAAGTCAAACACAGTCAGCTAAATTACACAATAATGAAAAAGCTTCTGTTGGAGTTTGGACATATCTAAGTAATGACTTTAATGAGCCCCACGATAGCACTTCGTTATTACACGATTTCACATTTTCGAGTGCAAATAAGCCAAAACTAGTCCAAATATGGGAGCGTATTACATTCTTCAGCAATCACAGATCAACTGGTGTACTAGCTTACGTGATCAATTTTCGCAAGCCTGAAGCAGGCTCGAAAAATTAAAACCGACTCGTAAAAATACTCCGCCGTATTGCACTCCTTCCCTTGTAATAATCTCTTTGTATAGCTGATAAGAAATTATTAAAAAAACTACTCAGACCTTTGCTTGTTTTTATTATAAACTTAAAGCTACTGCTTCCAGCTTAATAGCATACTTTCCCTTTTGAATAGTTGCAGCCTTATCAAAATCAACAAATGGTAGTCTATATATCCCGCCGTTTCTTTTCAAGTTAGAATCACAATACGTTTATATTTACTGCTTTTCCGAAGCGCGAAAAGACGCAAGCGATGGTCTTAAAACAAAAGATAAAAAAAAAAAAAAAAACACGGGCAAAAGCAAATACATGTGGGCGAAGCATAAGTCACCCTTCAAACGAAAAGCTGGCAATTATAGCTCTGCATCGGTTTACATTCAGCCTAAATATTTATTTACACCCGTTATACGAGACCTCAAGCAGTGAGCTTTTAGTTGCTCGTGAATCTGAAAAAAAGGTCGCTTAAATAAGCAATAAGTGATTTTGAGCAATAATTGCTTTCAAGGTCACTAAGGCCGCGTTCACACTTGGTGCCCGAGCACCGGCAAAAATGAAAAGAAAAAAAAAAAAAACGCGTTCACATTGCGAACCGGGTCTCACCGGCACCGTGCCCGAGTTCTGGCGTGGGCACTTGAAAAAAAGGTGTGTTCACACTAGTGCCCAGCGAGAATTGTGCTCGGGCACCGTGCTTGGGCACCAAGTGTGAACGCGGCCTAAGACGCATTTTCACTAAGACGCTCTCAAGACTAGTTAAGCAATACTATTCGAGTCCCAAGATGTGCGATGTCGATCACCCAATTTATTTGGACCCCTAGAATGGTCGGACAAAATTCATTAGCTATACTTCTCCTTCGCTAGCGCTTTGATAATTGGCAGGTCCTTATTTTACAGTTGTCAAGCGACACACCAAACTTCGCTTCAGCGTGGACAGGTGCAGGTCATAAAAACACGTATTACTGACTATTTCTATTTAAAAAGGATAGTGTTATGTTTAGTTTTCTTGCCTGGGAAAATGTCGGAGCCTCGCGTGTAAAATAGGTTTGAGTATTTACCTTTATATCTAAAAACTATACTTAAAATTATAGCAATTACGCTAGGTATGTTAAATACTACTAAGTCTATCTTAACCTTTCACGTTTCTCTGTCCAAAATGCAAAAATCGAATGAGGTCTGTTCATAAACACTGCTATTAGAATGTGGTAAATAAGAGCTTTCATTTGAGTTGTCACACCTTTAGGTTTCAATTGACAGTAAAGTATAGTTGAAAATGAACACTGCTAATAGGTAGTAGTCACTGAGAGCTTCCATTTGAGTGGTCACACCTTTAGGTTTCATTTGACAATTCAGGAGTTGGAAGTGAACACTGCTATTAGATAATATTCACTGAGAGCTTTCATTTGACTGACAGTTGAATAAAAACGCTTGAGGTTTTTTTTGGTTGAGGAAATTTGAGTCTTTGACGTTGAAAGGTTTAAATACAAGTTTTATTCTTTATGTTTCTAATAGTGTTAAGCACTGCGTCCCGAACTTCTTTTATTCTCCAGCAATAAAATCCCGGATTGATCGTGGCGCTCAGATAGAATCCTGTCGCTACTAGTTCGTAAGCCAGTTTAACAGATTTCGTGTAACCGATTATGACTCGAACAACCATAGCTAGAAGCCAAGGAAGGTGACAGATTAAGAACACAACAAATATATAAAGCATGGTCAGGGCAGTCTTCTTGTGTTTATTTAAGTAGATTTATTGGAGACACAGTCGCAGGCCCCCAAGCTTGACTTGTTTGAGCTTGAATTTGGGTTTGGTGTCGTCGAAGAATTCGGAATATATCAATGTAAGCCAAAGTTATTATCGCAGTGGCGAGAAAGATTACTGGCAAAGGAATAACTGTCCAATATCTATCGGAGTTCATAAAAAACAAGACAGGCCCGTGGCCAATGCGCTTGTTGCGTCATTAGTACAATGAATAGAGACACGCGGGGTCCCAGGAGAGGAACTTTTGTCGAGAGTTTATATGCAAAGATATTATAGCCGAGTCAGTTTTTGCACATGGCGGATCCAAGAGATCCCTTTATTTTTATTGCCCTCTTTTCTTCTAATTTCGGTCAAACAGATATTCACGAAAAAGTTTTTTATAATAATTGAGAGAAAACAATTATCGTAGGCCCTGTAGGAATATTTTTCGTTTTTCACGGGTCACGCGACCGGAGCATCCTCCAAAAATAACATATTGTACCTTATTGACTCCAGAACTGAACAGAGCATGCCTGAATTAGTCAATGAGATGCCAATTTTGGATTGTCTATGCTTCATTTTGGCGAAGCAGCGGCAATTTGTCTTTTGGAAATTTGATAAAGAGTTTGTAAGCGGCCGCACCAAGGTTGTCCACCAACTGGCGGCCAATAACTCGAAACATGAAATGAAGCTGATCTGCGTCTCAGCTTGATGTTATGTTACTTCACATCTTTCGCAGTTCCAATTTTAAAATGTTTCGCGAAGGAAAACTTTATAATTCAGACACAAGCACCGTTTTTGTTCGGCCACGAGCGTGTCACACGACTTTGTTGTCACGGTATTCAAACGTCCATAGCTCCCGACTCATGCCGGGTATGATGTTTCATACGGAATAATATTTTCAATGAGTGATTTGCTTTTGCCTTGAGTGATCGTTTTTGCCGGGAGCATTTTGAACTTGCTTTCCGATGCACGTGACAGTACTGGTGTGACGCTTGCTCTGAACCTGGCAACCTTGTTGAGTGAATTTTCAAGTTGACATGTTTTGTGGAGGAACTGTGTTGTTATTTTGTAATGGGATTGACTGGGGAATACCCGACATCTTAAGTAGCCGTAAGACAGCTCAATAGCCTTATCTCATGTTGGAATGCGTTTAGAAATGATGTCCGGTATCATTTTTGGCTATCTGTAGTGCTAACATCCCATAAAACTGGTGACAGCACAGCACATTAAAACCTGATACTTCCTATTTTATCTGCCCTGTGGTGAAGTTACTTCGTATGAAAAAGCCATCTCAGATGTTACACATCCTACATGTACAAGTCTGATACACTAATATGTTCAAGACTGTTATGCATTAAGCTTTAATGCAAAATTCTGGGTCGATACGAAATTAATCTCTCTCGGAAGCTGCAGACTTTTGAGGCAGCAAAGGCGTGCATCACGCTTGTGGAGCGAACATTAGGCTCGGATAGTCGGATATCAACCTTGAGCTTTTGACGACTTCAAGGTATTCAGTAACAAATAATCTCGATGTAATTGCCTGCCGATCTTCCCTGCTTTTGTTAAAGCGGCGTGAGTGAAAGCTAAGTAGCTGATATGATTCGGGATTCCCCGTTCTATGATATTATGCTTGTCACATTTCATTGACAGATCTTGTATCTTAATCTCGCGTGATATTTGCCTCAAACCTATTAGTAATTCAGTATCCTCAGACAATAAACAAAGAACCTTTACTGCACGCAAAACGAAGTTAAACAAAGGGAGACGCTCTGCCCGCAGGGAAAAGTTCAAGTTTTATCAAGTTTTGACACGTCTTCTACTTATTCGATGTTCTTTCACACAAATATTGCTCAAAACACAGATACATTGGTTGAAGCGGTATCTATAATCGACCATTTGCAAAAACACAACCCTTCGTACTTTATGGGGGTCCCGCTGGTAACACATCAAGCATTTGTGTACGGCTATTTTCAAATCTTCCGACGCTTAAAAACAATGCAAGCCAAATCTTTCTTAAAGTATGGCTTCCATGCATCCAGAAAGCCAACCGATGTTCAGTTCGGATGGGATACAGGCTAACTTTAACACGATTCAATTTCAGTCTCTTGCTTCAATCGCCGACATCTCAAGTCGCTCGCGAGGAAAGTCAATATTGCATAACGTCATCGCCAATCACGTGATAATGCGAACCAATCACCGTGTGCTGATTTGTAACCCAGAAAAATAACAAAAAAATGAAAAAACACGCTCCATTTTAAAGCTTGTGTTATCCACAAGCAATAAAGACGAGACGGGCATCAAACAAAACACCCATAAGCAAACCGCGATAATGCAGCACCTCTTTACAGTCACAGCTGTGATGTATTTAAGATGAAGAAGAACAGCGAGGTAACGTTCTGCTGCGATCGCTGTGACTGTTAAAATAAACGCACCACCACATACGAATCCCGTGAACCAGTGGACAATCCTACCACAACAGCCCGTTGGCCTGTTCCCATAGATTTCGGAGATCTTGTAGACAACATAGGCAGGTTGCACTGCAACCAATGCTAGAAGAAAGTTTGAAGCCGCCAGACAACACAGAAAAACGTTTGGCGGTGAATGAAGCGTTGGGGTGGAGTAGATAACGTACATTACCAATACATTGGCTGTTAATGCAGCAACGGGAAGGACAGCATTCAAGACGCATGTTAGGATTTCAAGAGCGTAGACGTAGCCAGTATGATCCAGTTGAGTGTCGGCTAAGAAATATAGCATTTTTCGTTGGTAGCGTTTAGTAACACCATTTTTAACCTGTAGGTTTCTCGTCGGCAGATCTGGCAAAATATCGCAGTGTTTATTTTTTTTCGTTTATTAATCGTACAGAAGTTCGATCAACAGCGCTGCACCAATAAAGTGGGTGCCAGTAGGTGCAGAGATTAATTTATAAGACTACAGCTAAATATTTTTTCCAACTGCGTCTTCATATTATGAGTTTTTAAAGTGTCTATAATAGAAAAAATATTATTGTTAAAATTGATTCAACGTCAGGTAAATAGTTGACTAGCAGAATATTTCTTTGTTTAAATGTTTCGCCTATGAGTTTTAAAAGTTTAAATTTTGAATATGCTAATGATAGTAACGTCTACGCAGGAATAATGTATTATACAAAAATTTGCTGGCAGAGATAGATGACATTTTATGCACATCCATATTTTGTTTGACAGTTGTATAAAGGATTTACCAGATATTTTGTTTAAGTTCGAAAACAGCTTCAATTACAAGGAGAAAGAAGCGACTTGGCAGACGTCACGTCATTAGCATACTAGAAATTTTTAAATTTAAAAATGATTTAAAAATCTTCATAACTCAGGTGTAACATTTAAACCAAGAAATATTCTACTAGCGAACTATTTACTTGACGTGAAATATTGATTTTAATTGCGCAGCCACTTTCATAATCATGCGCAGTAGCAAATAGCACTTTATATATTACTCCCCACATGAACGAGTTTCTGTTAACTAAATTTCAATGCAGGGCTTGGTCTTTTTTCTACATAGTTGCACTATCACAAAAGAATCAGTTATCTACTCTGCCCGCCAATTTTTATTGTCAAGTGATTTCTGCTACATTTTCAACCTCACATTTGGTTTTCGTGCTTCGGCGCTGTTCCACGGAACCCCCCGTGGATTGCACCTGACATTTACCCTAGAGGACCAGCAATTTTAGCCTAGACGTCCTAATTAAGAGTAAACTTAAAACTTACCACGATATTTAGAAATATACAAAAAAGTTTTGCTGTATTGCGTTGCAAGCGTGGCACGCTGGCGTCAGCGAGCGTCACATCGTTGTCTGGACCCGGTTTTTTGAAAGCCGATTAAACTAACCTCCGATTAGCCGTTAACCGACGATTAAATTCCTTAATCCAAGGATAACTAATCGGGGGACAAAAAGCTGTTTCTGAAAGCACATTTAACCCCCGATTAACTAATCTCCGATTAAACTGAAATAAAACCTGTTTTAACCTGTTTATTGGAATGCGCCAAAGCAAGTCTGAGCGCGCGAAAAAAGAGAGCTCCATGGCAACGAAACTGCCGAGTAGAATGAAAATTTTTCGATTATATTCACGCAATCACTTTTAATTCAGAGGATGGCCCCTGGATCTTGACATGTGTCTTGTCGATGCAATCCACCACCCTGGAAATCCTTTCTTGGTGTAAAATCCTTGCTTCAGTTGCTGATGCATTTCGTCGTGAGACGATGAACTGGCCGATCTCAGCGAGAGCTTCAACACGTCCGTAATATTCTTCGTGATTAGATAGATTTTGAAAATCCGACTGTGTAAACGAAGAAACTACCACTCAGAAAGAAATACAAGACGAGAAGTTGTACAGTCGGCGTCACTGTGTGGTTTCGTTTTGTTTGTTGCTCGGGGAGGTCGTCTGTGAAGGGATCTGTCAAAATCTCGATTGAATCTCGGCGGAATCGGTACGGCACCGAAGCTTTTTGTTGGTAAGTTGTCAATAGGTTTTGCTTGTAGCCTGAATAGCGTCAGAAACCGCGGAAGGGTCTATTACTTTTCTCTCTCGTTCGGAACGACTAACTCTAAGAGTATGTCCGCCATTTTGTTTTTAGTCGTAAGCTTTATTCCCCGATTAGTGAGTTAATCGACCTAGCGAGGTGGATTAAATTTAACCCACAACTTAACTCTAGGTTAGCGCTAATCGGCGTTTGAAAAGCGCAATCTTACCCTCGATTAAATTTTAATCTTTGATTAGCAATATTTAATCGTAGATTAGCGCTAATCGTCTTTCGAAAAACCGGGGCCTGGACTCTTATTTACCACGGTTAATCCACCAATCAGAGAGCGAGAAACTAGCATTTTGTGGTAAAAAGTATAGAGTGAACAGCACCAAATCCAGGAGGAGATTACATTTACGACTGGTTCTCCTGGGAGGAGCACGTTTCCAAGGTATCTAAGAAAATGTCATCAAGCATCGGTGCGTTTAAAGGCATAGGCTATTTATCTCCCAGAGTAGGGTGACAAAGATATACGAATCATTCTTTATTTAGCCCGGGGCTGCCCCACCTCTTTTATTGCTGTCAATTATGGCATGGCCTAAGGCCATGTGTACATGGAAGGAGGGTGACTCTCCTGGGAGGGACATCCTCTTGGGAGGGACACCCTCCTAAAAGGGTCCAGATAGCCCTCTTTACATGCCAATCTCTATCCCCTAGGGCTGTCTCGAGTCCGAAAGGCATCGCGCGGTTGCGATATTTGAGACAATAATCTTGCATGCCCTCCTCCCTCCCCCCCCCCCCCCCCCCCCCCCCTCCCACCCCTCTTCCACCTGGGAAGGTAACCCTACCTCGAACGTTTACACAAATCAGTCAATACTAGAAATACGATAATCGCAGATATCCCCTCGCTCTGGCCTGGCGTATATTGTTTTGGTAGCTCAACAACAGCAGCCTTTTTCTCTGCCTTTTACTAAAGTTTCGACGCAAAAAATCATAGGTCCGCAAAGCGTACGTGAAGCTATTTGCTGGTTGACGATCGTCTATGATAGTGGCCGATAGCTCATGATAGTTCGTGTTAAAACGGGCGTGAGAATTGAATATTATCACTGTTTGATCGGGATTTTACACTATGCCAGCTACGTACTATGGATGACCACGTCTGAGTACGAGATTGCTCAGATTTCACGCAAAGAAATTTCTCTTATTTTGGCGCAAAAACTAATCCCAATCAGGCGGTATAACATATATGGGCGACCTTACAGCGCTACGCTGCTTTGATTGTTTAAAATTTTGTTTTGCTTTTATAGTTAGTGAGACAATATTCATTTAACATCATAGAATCACAGAATCTGCTCAAAATTTTGCAGAAAGCACTTTAGTTGAACCCAGAAACTTCCAAAGAAGAATCTTTTAGGTTCACTATGTTTCTACTGTTCAATTGGTGACAAATAATTGTGTACGAAGCCAGGATTGCAGTCATGATGCTGTAAATAGTGCAGTACAAAATAATATAAATCAAAATGACATTGTTATGTTATGTTAGTTTATGTTTGTGCAGTTAGTTGCTCAAACAACAAAGATTGTGATTCTTCAGCTCTTGAGGAACGAAAAGCTTATTTGAGAGATTATAAAAGAAAGCAAAGAATGGATCAACAATACCTTGCTAAAGAGAAACTAATGAGAATGCACATGAAACAGAAAAAGTAATCCCAAAGTAAAACAAAAAGAAAATGAAGCTAAGAAAATATACAGAGAAGGAAACCCAGATCATATGAAAGAAAAAGACAGACAGGCCAGAAAAAGAAAAAGGGAAAGGGGCCAAGATCTTGTTAAAGGAAAAGAGACAAGCCAAAAAAATAAAGGAAAAAATCCACAATTAGTGAGACTAAAAGAAAAACAGATGAAGCAAAAACAAAGAGTAAACAAATTTAAAACCATCGAGGGTCTTATTAAACAATTTCATGAAAATATTAAATGTGGACCTGAGTATGTGTGTACTTGCTGTGATCAACTTTGGTACAAAGCTAGTGTAATTAGATGTCATGAACATTTATTCAACTCAGATCTTAATGCATCAGATCTTAATGTGAACAATTCTGAATGGATTTGTAGAACTTGCCATCAAAACATCAAAGCTGGTAAGATGCCAAGTTGTGCAAAGGCCAATAAAATGACACTCCCACATAAGCCACCAGAGTTAGAATTAACTGAGCTTGAAGAGAGACTTCTGGAAACATGGACACACTTTTACAAGAATCAGATGTGTCTGAAGGACATCGAATCTTCAGCTTTGCACCTGGTGAAGGCCAAAAGCCACTTGGATATACGGCTTATATTTATTGCAATAAAAATTATTGTTTGCATCACTGGTAAACCTGTGGCTTCTGACAACCCTATCCTTTTTATGTTTCGTATTTGGCTGCTGCTTACACAGATAAACATGTTTGCGAACCTTAATCTAGCTCTTATTTGCAAGATTTACGTGCCTCGTTAGACAGTGATTGACACGGGTTTCATGCTTTTTACAGCAATCGGCAAGAGCAGATGACTTGGGAACAAATTTATACTTATGTAGCGACGTCCCCTTAGCCGCACGTGTTTGTTCTTTCGCAAAAGCCTTCAAACTTTGCGTAAAAGAATACGCGACGATCCTCTCGCTCGCTTCCGATTAATCTTACCCTTCCACATAAAATGGTAACGTAACGCGACCGTCCGTCAAGCATTTCACGTTCAGATGTTTCTTCCGCGACACAATCCTTGCCATTCGATCTGGCGACGTGATAGCTTGCGTCAATCACAGCTGTAAAAGCACCCTCGTTTAACGGCTGCTCTTTGTTTACAAAACATCACAATGTCTGCATTTCATGATCACAGCATAACAGCCATGTCGTTTCATTAATTTTAGTGTCGCTCAATCGCGGTATATTTTCGTAATCACAGCACAATGGCCATGTAATTTCAGTGTCACTGTAGGAGTGCCCTACATTGGTAGAAACACCCAGGCTCAATGGCCAAACAAACTTCGAATGCTTGACGACCATGACAAACGAGAATGAATTCCAGAAACAACTTCCACACGAAGCTTTGACGTCTTCTGTTTGAACGTACTGCGTAGCACGACCATGCCCAAATTTGGAAATTGACAAGCTCCTTCTTTGGAAATTCCTTATTTGGAAGTCCATTGTTGACACAGAAGCCTGGAAGGACACCGTGACAACTTTAAGCTCGCCCCCACTTCGTGGGGCGAGCTTAAAAATATAAAGACAACCATAAAAGCCGTACAGAATAGTTTTCAATTTTTACCTGCCCCTTGCTTCCTGATGATAAGAACGGGCAGATCACTCACATTGGCTGGAAGAGTGCTGAGAAATCCCTGAACATCCTGTGGCAAGTTGAGGACATGACCTTTGTACCCACGCTGGCCGCCGTGTTTCCGGTAAACACACATGATGGGGAAAGCTCTGGCGATCAGCATTTCCTCTACTTCGATGAGGTCCTGTAATTCTGCAGGCACTGTCACAGGATTCATGTCGTTTTCAGCCGAGAACAATCGACATGAAGTCTTTTTGTCGCGCTTTCACCTGGTGCAGGTATAGTTCTGCTCGGGCATACTTTGGTTGGTGATTGGCCATGTTTCTTTGCATACCTTGCAGCGTAAGTGTCGAGAGATTTTACTCAAAGCGGTGAAAGGCAGTGAGTTCCTCCCGTACCCACTCTTGTCCATGGAATGGACCCACGGTTATGCAAATATTGTTGTTTTTGGCTGCGACGTTCTTTGATAACTGCAGCACGCTGTTGTCGGCGTCGAGTATTGGCTTTTTGAGCTTGAAGTCTGCGGGTACTCCGTTCAGACGATTCATTGCTATGTCGAGAAGCTACTCGCTGGCGACTGGATTCTCTCTGCGGAGTTGTCTGTGTCAACCGCTTCTCTTTATGACGCTTTTGATCAGATCGGCACTCATACGCTGTTGTCTTTGCGGAGTCTTTTCTTTGGCCCGTTTTTTCTCCTGAAGTTCCCGATTTGCTTTCAAGCGCTGTTCTCTTTGCGGAGTTGTCTGCGTTACCCGTTTCTGTTCATGTCGCTTTCGATCGGCATTCATGCGCTGTTTTCTTTGCGGAGTCGTTTCTTCGGCACGCTTCTGTTTATGATGCTGTCGATCATAACAGGATTGTCGCCTTTTCTCGAGACGAATTAGGCGCTGTTTGCTCGTTTCCCGATTTTGCCTTGCTCGTGCCTGTTCCCTTCTTATCTGAAGACGAGCTTCGCGAGACTGTTGTGTTTCAAGTTTTCCAGTTTTTAAGTCTTCCATTTTCGTGAACGCAGCTACGATATATTGTTGCTTCGTTCAAATCTAATTATTTCTCTTATTCCGAGTAAAACTACAGGGCACACGTGATCAATCCGGCCTTTGTTATTGGTTATACAGGGTAACCGCGCCTAAAGTCTTACGCCAGACTGACAGACGAAGATTAAATTTCGAGATGGCGACACGCTTGGAGTCCCCAAGTAAGGCGATATAATGCGATATTAATGCATTAGCGTCGTGATTATTTCCCTCACTTCGTTCGGGGATTATATACAACAAGTGGCAAAGATGTGTTATTATATAGGATGTGTGTGATTGGCTGCTCAATTAGTGCCAAGGTTTGTAAAAAAGAGGCTTGAATTCGGCTGCTTACTATCTCTTGACAAGTGCTTGAATGGCATAGTTCATTGAAACTATATATATTACATTTACACTGTAGACAGCAGCTTGAAAAGTTCATAAATTTCTGAATATATAAATCAAATATTAATGATAGTTGGCCTTGATTTTTATTTGATAATAATAATAAAATAATAATAATAATAATAATAATAATAATAATAATAATAATAATAAGATGATAATAAAAATCTATATTGAAGATGCCAACTTGTAATCAAGAGTGATTTACAAATTTGACTCATTGTCTTGAAAAGTACTTGACATTTTGATGTTTTGGAAAGTCCTTGAATTTATAGGTGAGTCCATGAAAAGCTCAATAATTTGTCGATAACAAATCAACCCAGAAGTTAATTGATGGACTGATAATATGGTCTTGATCACCAAGTCAAATGCTCTTCGAAAAACAGCACTGTTTAGATGTAGTTAGTTGAGAAAAAAACTAAGAATCTTAAGACTGCTACAAACAATTTACTCTGTCCATCATGTACAATGGTATTGTCCTTGAAAATGTAAAACTTTGCTTGAAAGGCCCTAGAAAAGTCCTTGCTTTTGGTTTAAAAAGGATGTATGAGTCCTGTGTATTCTTGATGGAGATACAAATGACCTTTACATATAATCTGACTATTAAAGCTGACAAAATTCCTGGACTGATAACATCCTGAACATATTTTAAAGTACTGACCTTCATACATTTAACTCATGCCCAAAGTAACCAAACTAATGCATATATATTTTATCAATTTATTGTTATGTGGAAAAGATTAATATACTGTTATCAAGATTTACTAGGGATTTCATCAGTTTCATATACTGTACATACACGTAGTTACCGTTTACAAGTTCGCATTGTAGTGATGATTAACCATGCTACAATAATATATTTTGTAGGAAAGAATCGAAATC
This sequence comes from Plumapathes pennacea, assembly GCA_964036295.1. Classification (NCBI taxonomy): domain Eukaryota; kingdom Metazoa; phylum Cnidaria; class Anthozoa; order Antipatharia; family Myriopathidae; genus Plumapathes; species Plumapathes pennacea. Next base: position 16,860,676 of record OZ038462.1, read on the forward strand.
CTGCTCTTCAAGTCCATGCTCAGCTGGAACATTCAGACGAAGGAGCACAAATATAATATGAATGGTCACAATACTTTTAGTTTATACTTTTCAAGTAATGTAAGCCATTTGGTACGATGCTACTATTCAAAACTATCTAAATAAAATAATTTTACAACATTGTTGCATGTCCTGTTATGAGCTTTTATATCTGGTATTGTAATATTCACGGTTTTCAGGACATTAATTGATCACGTAAAATTATTCCAACGTTGGTGGAATGTTTACCAATAACATTGTGTTTAAACGTTCTCTGAACGTTTGGTCACAACGTCAGTAGCCGCGTTACTACAACGTTTATGGTAGTCCACACTTTGATGTTGTCGCAACGCAAAATTTGAACGTTGTGAGAATGTTCATCGAAAACGTTATGTCTAAACGTTTTCAAAACGTTGCGTCACAACTTAAATCGCAACGTTACAACAACGTTTATGGTAGTCCACACTTTGATGTTGTCGCAACGTAATAACATATCATTGTGACAACGAAAACGTAACATTGTGACAACTTTGCTGCAACGAAAAATTGTTGGCTGGGCCCTTCGCCGCCGTTTTGCCCGCCACTCCATGATCTGCCCCTGGGTTTCCGAGGATACAATTTAGTGTGTGCGAATGGACAAAGTATGGAAAGTACAGCAACGAAATACTATATCAATGCGTGCGGACAGGCAGCATTTTACTTCCATTGTGGAACTCGGCTAAACTACAGAATACAATACACTTCCAGGAGGGCTCTTACACTCAAATAGAAATTTGGATAGGTTCCGCTGACTCTATTAAACCCTGACCTGTTCAAGACACAAAGATGTAAATTTTGCTACCCTGTCTAAGTGCTCTAATTTGTGACCCTGTTCAAGACTGTACCAAAAATTACCCTATTTAAGACAGAGATAAGTTAGCCTGTGTTGCACGCGTTTCCACCGGAGCATACTAAGAAATCGCGCGAAAATTATGGCGAGTGCAAAAATGTGGTCGAGAGGGAGGGAAAGAAATAAAAAATATATGGTAGAAACAGCTGATAGTGAAATATCCGAAAGTGCCGTACAAAATTGTACTAACTTGGCACCAAGAGTGACACTTAATCTAATTTAGACTTGTGACGGACATCATTTGGACTGAGAGTGACCTAGACCGTTTTCAGCCTGGACTTCACATAGTGGAAACTAATTAACTTACGAATAATGCTTTCCAACACTAAAAGAATCAATTTAAAAGTAGAATATTAAACCACGTCCTTAAAATTATGAATATTAATCATACTAAATTGCGAATATTAATCAACTAATGTTTAATCAAAATCTCTTCCGTAACACTTTACTCAGATGATCGAGCAATAACATTATCAGCGCCACAGCTGAAATAATTACCAGACACGCAGCCAGCAGTTTTCTAGTATGGGGTGGGGATATGAGAGGCGAAGGAGAGAGCCTCTAGGGGGTCCGGGGACATGCATTCCCGTAAAATTCTGAAATCTTGTCTCTCTTTGAAATAGCATTTTCACTTATTTTCACAGTATTTTTGAACACTGCGCGCTGCGGTTGGTCACGTAACTTTTGGCCAAGCAAATGGCGGGAGATGGAGTTGTGCGTCCTTTCTTGTTTTGACTTGGGTCGGTTTGTTCAGCCTCTGGCCTAATGAACACAACTGTACGGAAATGTACGAAAAATTTGATATCCAGAGCCTTGAGGAGTTGTGTGTAGAACCGAATGAAGCAGCTTGAGTTGCAAAGACGAGCACGGCCTTTCCGCGTTTCCGAGCCCTTAGTTGGTGTGAATAGGGTATTATGACTAAGGGCGCGGTTGATTGGGTCTATTCCGGAATAAGAATAGATCTTATCACGGTTTTCGCCGCCATCTTGGACCAAGTATGCAAGAAATTGAAGGAGAGGTTACCAAGCCCCGTACATTTCTTTGTAAAAGTTCCTCATGGCTGAGTGATGTCGGTGTCTTTGGGTGCCAAAGGTAAGTAGATTTAAAAAAAAAAATCAATTTTTTGAATTTTTTTTTTTCAAAAAATCTGATTACCTTTAGCTGCCAAGGATCCCCAGATCAACAAGTTTCGAAAAATTGCAGAAGTCTTTGAGAAACCTCGTGTTGTTGTCAGCCGTGAGGAACTTTTACAAAGATATGTATGGGGCTTGGTAACCTCTCCTTCAATTTCTTGCCTACGGGGGTCTATAGCAATGTTGATCAGTAGAATTCTTTGGTTTGGAGCTTATTTTGGTAGAAATACATCGGGAGTTGTTCGAAATGCCAGCGTGATGGTTTTCAAAACAATTTCGAACAAAATTCCTCCCGCAACAAGCAACACTTTTTAGCTATTAGCTATATACACAACGTCATTTTAGCCATTCCAATTCCGGTTCTTTTGGTCACCTCGTCGCACCACTTCCTGCAACACCTCTTCGCATGACCAGTTGGTAAGTTCTCTGATGTGGGGATGGACCCAATTGATGACTCGCAGCCACTGGCTTGACACCAAGCGACTGAGGCCCAAAGTTCGAGACCAGCGTTTAGAAGAGGCTATGGCAGTTTTCGAGTTGAGTCTTGGGATTTTAAAGTCACATGATTTAAAACCCCGGTAAATGACACAACAATTTTGAAAACGCAAGGGTTCAAATTTTTTTATTTGCATCGCTTCTTCCCGCCAATTTGGGCGCGGTGTTACAGCCCGCAAACATCCGCTGACCAAGTCAGCATTTTTTGGAGCAACGCTAGTTAACAATTATTCGCCGAAGTGGAGGTGAATAGCGCTAACAACGCTAATGCAGTAGTATCGCATCCTTCAAAGACTCCAAGCGTGTCGCCATCTCGAAATTTAATGTTCGTCTGTCAGTCTGTCAGTCTGTCGTGCGACCTCGCCCCCAGTTCCTATTGCTGCTTAACCAATAACAAAGGCCGGATCGATCACGTGTGACCCTATAGTTTTACTCGCAGTAAGAGAAATTAGATACAGTATATCGTAGCTGTGTTTACGAAAATGGAAAACTGGAAAACTTGAAACACAACAGTCTCGCGAAGCTCGTCTTCAAAAGAGAAGGAAAGAGGCACGGGCAAGGCGAAGTCGTGAAACGATCGAACAGCGCCAAATTCGTCTAGAGAAAAGACGACAAACATGTTGTAACGGACAGCATCATGAACGGGAAGCGTGTCGAAGAAACGGCTCCGCAAAGGGAACAGCGCTTGAAAGCAAATCGGGAGCTTCAGACGCCGTTTTGTGTTAAACTTAGATACTTATTTAGAAAGGACAAGCAACAAAGGTTAGTAAGTGGAAATCGAACAATCACCGTGACAAATATATTCTATCCCGTATAGCTTGTATAAACTCGATCACTTCAAGAATGTATTAAAATCTGTATGCTGATCATTTTCCCTCGAAGTATTGTTTTACTACGCTTCTGTCGCCAGTTTGGGCTACCGTATTCGCTCAGAGCAATCGGAACTTGTAGTCTTGAATGATTAGTCAGATGTCTTATTTTTCTATAATCTGACACGCGGTGATTGCAGCGAGAATCGTTCACAAGCCCTTAGAAGTATCACTGGGTCTGAAGCCCGTGTATAATTTGAAGTAAACTGTTCAAGTTTTGCTTTGATTCTGGGAGAAATCATGCTGTTTTGAGTGGGTTCACATACAAAACAATTCGAGCTCATTAAAATATGCATGCCTGAGTCAGGTGCATGCCCTCCAGAGTAAAAACAAATCGCACAGGAAGCCTATTTAAATGTACTGCCTATGAATTCAAAATTGGAAAATGAGTGTTCCTTTTTTCCCGTACTACGACAGCCGACCAACTTCAAACTTTGAGTATTAAATTTTGAGAACGTACTTGGCAGACTGTATGAATTAATTTGACTTACCGACTGTGGGGAATACGTACTTCGTCACGCAATCGATTCTTTTTTCAACGGAAAAGTATAAAGGCTAATTCACACTGGACGCGTCGCGACACGCCGTAACTGCACGCAACAACGCGACAAAATTAGGGGCGCTTTCCATTTGACCATTGGTCATTCCGAAATTTTCGAAAAAAGAGGACAACCTCGAGAGGTTGTCCACAATTTCCGAAACTTTCTTACCGAAAACTTGCGGTTCCATTTGATTTTTCCCGGAATTTCAGGTGTTTTTGGTCAAATGGAAAGCGCCCCATATCCCGGTCATTCCTTCAATCCGATTCACACCCGACGCAGCACGACATTAGCTGTGCCGCGCCGCGTCCGGTGTGAATCGGATTGAAGGAATGACCGGGATCTAATTTTGTCGCGTTGTCGCATGCAGTTACAGCGTGTCGCGACGCGTCCAGTGTGAAATGGCCTTAACACACACCATTCTTTTTCTCCTTCCTTTGCGTGTAGCACTTGAGTTCGAATAAAAGATTGAGTCAACATTTCGGTAAAACAAACTAAGGCTAATCTTGTTGGGAGTTACCAAAGTAAAAGTCCCATCAATGGCAGAGCAAGGGGGTATCTGCGATTATCGTATTTCTAGTATTTCCGACAAAAATTAGCAAAAATTGGGCTCGCGCGCCATTTTGTTTTACCGGAAGCCGCCGGGAGATGAATAGTACTTATATGGCCCATCAAATATTCCCTACCGCGCGTGATTGGTGGAATCGTGACAAGTGACCGAATAACGTCCGCTCACGAGCGGACGTTATCAGCGAATAACCCCCCGCCTGGCCAACAAACGCTGTTTATTGACAATATCCGAACATAATTTTATATATTAATCACAAAAACCAATTACGAGATGACCACCGAGGAGGACATCAATTTATTGGTCGAAAAAGCAGTTCCAGAAGGCACCAAAAAGCTTCACAGTCCCCGCGTCATTATTTGCGCTGCGAGAGGAAATATTTTGAAGAATAATAAAGACAATAAACTACTTTTGGCTTCGGAAATATGCACGCATAATTATCCTTGGACATTATCTGTTCCTCGAAGCTCACAGTTGCCCTCGAGCTTCGCTCTCGGGCAACCGTTCGCTTCTCGGAACAGATAATATCCTCGGACAATTATCCGTGTATATTTCTTCGCCAAAAGTAGTTTATTGTTTATTTATGACCCATAAAATATTTCCCCCCGCGCGTGATTGGTAGAATCGTGACACGTGACCGAATAACTCCGCTCGTGAGCGGACGTTATCAGCGAATAACCCCCACCTGGCGAACTAACGCTGTTTATTGACAATATCCGAACACAGTTCTATTTGTTTAGTCACAAAAATCATTACAAGATGACTACTGAGGAGGACATCAATTTATTGGTCAAAAAGCAGTTCCAGAGAGCACTAAAAAGCTTCACAGTTTCCGCGCTCGAGCTTCGCTCTCGGGCAACTGTTCGCTTCTCGGAACAGATAATATCCTCGGACAATTATCCGTGCATATTTCCTCGCCAAAAGTAGTTTATTGTTTATATAGAGCCAATCAGAGCGCGCGAAAAACACTATCCACTTATGTGGTATATACTAATTACGGCTAACCCCCCTTAAACGCGAGCGTTCGCTATTTAAGGGGTCCCCCCTCGGAAAATTTTTGATATTACAAACAAAATAACGCAACTGAAACTATACTCCTCGCTGAAAGGTTCTTTGTAGCTCAGTTAGGGCCTCTCTAAAGAAATATATTGCTTTTTATAACATAGTCACGATACAAGCCGCGCGCTGATTGGTCGAAAACCGTGGTTTGCCAGAGTATAAACCACACTTACCCGTGGTTTATAGAAAGAAGTTAACGTACTAGTTGCTAGTTGCTAGTTGCAATTTGCTAGTTGCTAGAGTGATTTCAATAAACCCGTGAAACAGTTTTTATTAGTGAGGGTGTACTAGTATCTAGTAGAGAGTATTTGTCTATATCTTTGATTCGAAACAAAATGTTGCGATATTGGGAAATTGAATATCCGAAGTGGCCGCGATCTGACCGCTAGCAAGTGTTAATGTCCGCGTCGATACAAACATATTGAAGACATATCTACGGAACGTCACTAAAAACACGCGAGTCGACGTCAACTCAAGGCAATTTCTTGTCCTTTCACCGACCGAATGCCAGTAGCGCATGCAGGCTCATTAGTTTTTACAAATTATGACAATTCTAGGCTCCTCTCGCACAGCTCAACACGCCAATCAAGTGCCCACATTGTTTCTTTTATATGGGCAAGAGTCTAGTTTACAGTGAGTTTTGTGTAGGGGCTTTTGAGAAGAATTTCCGGTGGCAAATAAACATAGTCCATTGCCGTATAGTCTGACATCTACTTGGAGTGTTTACGTGTCTCTAATAGTCTCTAATAGAGTAGTATCTGTTTCACGGGTTTATTGAAATCACTCTAGTTGCAATTTGCTAGTTACTAGTTGCTAGTTGCTAGTTGCTAGAGTGATTTCAATAAACCCGTGAAACAGATACTAGACTATTAGAGACTATTAGAGACACGTACACACTCCAAGTAGATGTCAGACTATACGGCAATGGACTATGTTTATTTGCCACCGGAAATTCTTCGTGAAAGGACAAGAAATTGCCTTGAGATTACGTCGACTCGCATGTTTTTAGTGACGTTCCGTAGATATGCCTTCAATATATTTGTATCGACGCGGACATTAACACTTGCTAGCTGTCGGATCGCGGCCACTTCGGATATTCAATTTCCCAATATCGCGACATTTTGTTTCGAATCAAAGATATAGACAAATACTCTCTACTAGATACTAGTACACCCTCACTAATAAAAACTGTTTCACGGGTTTATTGAAATCACTCTAGTTGCTAGTTGCTAGTTGCGATTTGCTAGTTGCTAGTCCTTTAACCTGAATACGGTGGCGCAATTCACGAATCGAACATAAACGCCCCCGTTGTCACCTCTTTAATGGACTTTTGACAGGTGCGACAGACTCTTGAACTGTCTAGTACCAGAGACCTTTTCCCATAAACTAGAAACTACTCAAACTATAAGCTAGAAACTCAGTTGATCCTAGCCTGCGTAGCAAGCGTTAGAGCTGCTGGGACTTTTTCGATTTATGACAGCGCGAGAATTGGGGCGAGCGCAAAAATGTAGTTGAGGGGGGAGGGGAAAGGAGAAAAAGGAACAATCGAGGATTGTGTACCAGTCCTGTTTATTGACAGCTTAGTTTCTTTGTCTCTTTTACAGTCTAATTCACAATCGCCTTGTGCAAATTCTTAGATAACACTTAGCTCCCATTACAGATGGACAGTTGCCACCGCTCTACTTAGGTAATATTTTCCATTTCCATTTGACTGTATTATTATTATTATTATTATTATTATTATTATTATTATTATTATTATTATTATTATTATTATTATTATTATTATTATTATTATTATTGTTATTATTATTATTATTATTATTATTATTATTGTTATTATTATTATTATTATTATTATTATTATTATTCATTATTATTATTATCGCAACTAGCAACTAGCAACTAGCATGAAACCTTTGCTGTGGTTTATAAGTTATAAACCACGCTTACGTTATCCTCTGGCAAAAAATTAAAAATAATGCGAGAATGGAGTTTGGCTTTAAGTGAAAGACACCGGCTAGTACGGCATGATCAAAGCAGTTCACCGTGAATCGGTAATCGTGACCTCATCAAAAAGCACTTCAACAGTTTGGAGAGGGAAAATCTATGTCGAAGAACGGCCGCAGCACAAGTTTCTTGTCAGCGTCGTAAAAAGCGACTCGGTTTATAAGCACTGCCCCTAAGTACAGCATATTTGAGAGTCACAATTACATCCGTGGGTTGTTTGAAGTTGAATGCTTCAACAAGGAAGGAGAAGGCAAACCATTCAGTTGAAGAAGATCGGCCAACTAAAGCAATCACTGAACATGAACGGCGAAGACAGACGAGCAGACGTGTTTGTAGTGATGTAAGAGAAAGCATTTCCGACAATGTGACTGACAAAAAAGTGATTGAAGAATTTTGTGACAGACTTCAATTGATTGTACTACAAGGTAGAGTCAAGAAATTGGTAAGTTTTCATTCACACAATTTTTGAGTCGGCCGTTGGAGCGTTTGTTGATTCCCTTGAATTTGCATTTTATACACTACCCGACTGTATGATTTCACTTACTTGTAGTCCAAAGTTCTACGGGAAAACCGCATAGCTTTTTACTGTGAGATGTTGTCTAATTTTATAGAACAGACGAGCTGGTTAAAAAGTTGAAGCGAAACTGCACTGACTTGGCAATTCGGACCGCCGAGCCGTTTAGGAGAATCTGTTTTTTCATCGCTGTTAGCATTCCAACATTTTTGATGAATAAAGACAGCTTTTTGTAAAACTGGAGAAGTTCTATGTTATAAAACAAATAAGCCAGCTTCAAGCGTGCTCCATTCAGAAATAAAGCACTTAGCAAGTGCCGAGAGCACTCAAGAAGTGGGGAAAAACGCTCGCCTTCGGCTCGCGTTTCTCCCTACACTTCTTTGTGTTCTCGTCACTTGCTGCGTGCTTTATTTCTGAACGGAGCACGCTTGCAGCTGGTTTATTTGTTAAATATCTGTAGGAATAGGCTGTGTGTTCATTTCTGTGCTGTCTTTTGCGTTGTTATCAACTCTTGGTAAATTACCGGTTTGCCGTGTAAATTTTCGAAAAGCGCGCCATCTTCTTCTTGTGTCCTCTCCCCCGAGGTTTTATAGAATGAGTAAATTGATTGGATGTAAAGCAAGAACGCTGTGTATCAAGGGTTTGGATTGGTTGTTATTCAATCCTTGCGAGAGTGGGGACGGATGTAAATATGGGATCCGTAATTATGTTGATCGTGGAGGCCGAGCTCGAAACGAAGCAAAATGCAGTCAAGGTGTACGATGACAGAAGAGGTCCAAGGAAACCTCGATTTACATTGGATTTTCAGTTTAATTTTGGCGAGGAAGCTGTGCAGGAGCGATTTTGTCGGCTCAGAAATTCGTGTTTTCGAGTTGGTCGAGCGAATGGCGATTTTATTACTGGACTCCTTTGAATTTTCGCAAAGTCCATACACTGATACAGTCCATGCAAACACTACACTGCAAGTGCAAGAAGTCAGTCTGGTGAAAGCGGATCAAGGAAAGATGTCGCCTGTGAGGTTCTGCCTGCCAGGGTCGATGAGAGTTTGTTTGTATGTGGTGTCGACAGTCTAAGAGGTTTTGTTTAAAGAAGTTTCAAGGGGTTGTCCGTGTTGTGGATTGTGTGTCCGTGTGGTGGATCTATTCTGAACATGAAGTACACTGCAAACTGTAGGTACGTGCCAAAATTAATGTTAAGTGTTATGAAAAAAAATTACAGTTAAGCCAGTTACAAGACTAGATATTTAATTATACAAGACAGGAGGGCCTAGATGGGGTTTACTGTTAAGTGTTATGGGCCTAAATTTTATACTGTTAAGTGTTATGTAGACCCGGGTACGACTCTTTTTCTTTTTGGATATTTTTTTTGAAACATAAATGGGGTGGGTTTTTTACACACAAGACCAATTTTGAATATTTTGTTTTTAGTTGCAGTCTACAAAACTATGAATTACCTGGACACTGTGTATGACATTGCTGGCAATTCTATACAAGAAGCCATCAACAAGGCAAAAGCAACAGAATAATAATAATAATAATAATAATTATATAAATTAAAATAATTATATAAAAATATAATAAACACTTTGCTTTTTTTTCCCATGCAGACTCTGGGCTGTGATCACTGACTGCAGGCATGACTCCACCTCCAATGCCTATCATTCCACAGTCGCCATGATCTCCTATGAGTAAGCTCATAATTTCTAACAACAGTATATAGCTGAATTTAGGTTTCCCCTGTGTTGATAAACCTGCATAATTTAATCACATGCACACTGCTGTCACAGGTCAAAACAAATGGTCAGGATACAAAGCAAGAAAGAATTCCAAAGTTCCCAAACACAATTCGAGGCAATGCAGCTCATTGTTCCTACTATCACTGAGAAAAGTCTGTTTATATTTTCATGTACACATTGGGTTTGCTACTCTCAAAGTCATGTACATGATTGTGAGCTATACAGTCATAAATAAATATGGAAAATTAATCTATTGTATGCACAATGTCATATCTTATCTTGTACTGCTGCTGACTCTTCCAAAATGTATTTTGCAAGGTTTGGTATTAATCAACGGGGTGGCCCATGAATATGTTCAAAAGCTTAGGAACTGGCAACATCAAACAGTAATTGAAAACTCGTATGATAGTTGGCATGGCTTGTCTAGGAATTGTTATTTATTTATTTATTTATTTTTTGACATTTTGAAGTTTGTCTGTGAATTTGTTTATATTTTACTCAGTGAATGCATATATTACATTTAAAAACTTAAACATGGGAGTTTGTGGAAATTTTTCTAAAATTGCTAAATTTTTCCAAAATTTTTTCTTTGCTTCCCTTTCTGGAAAACCATGACCCCCCAGAGGACATAATAAGGTCCCTAAGGTAATTCCATTGAAAATATAAAACCTGAAATGAAATGTGGTGTTCAGAACAATAAGATAGTTTTGGCCAGCTGAAAATGCCCAGCCCATTCTATCATATTTTTAATTAGTCACCTATATAGTGATGGCCACAAATAGTAGTTTACCATAATATGTACGAGTAATTTAACTGTTAATGTGTTAATCAACACCTTTCAAAAATCATGGTTTTTATGCCTACTTTGAGTAAAAAATAGTTGGCAGTGGGAAAAAGCTCTTAATGGTTTTTTGGAAACTTCCTGAAATGAAAATTAGCCATTTTTTTCTAAGCATGAAGTTTATAACCATTAGAAAATCAGGAGTCCTTGCACTAGTTTAGGGATTATTGGGGTACTACATTAGGGCCTAGGCCCCTAGACAGAAAAACCCACAAATTACAGCTGAAAATGTTTTTTCGTGGTGTGGTTAGAATGTCTGGTAGAGGTTAACTGTCTATAATTGCTAGAAATGTACCTGTACTACTAGTCATGGTATAGCTATGTGTAGATTTACTTAACACTGCATAGAATGTGTTGACTGATTTTTTGAGCAAAATACTATACTTATGAAGTAGGAAACAAATTAATGCAAGTACTGTAGGACAGAAAACAAAATAATGCTTCCTCTTGGGTTTTAATGGACCACAAGAAACTAATTGATAAATTTTTATTCTGATAGCTTTCAATAGAAACTTGGTAAAATGTTAATAAAACTTGTGAATCCAAAGTGGAAATAGCTAGTATAGCTATGCTTTTTTGTTTCTGTATTGTATTTATCTTTGTGTATCTCTTTTTATCTGAAAGGTGATTTTAAGGATAGGAGCCTGTTGGAGGGGCGATTCAAAAGGCCAGCTACAGCATTGGAGCAGCCAAAATGTGGGTAATGTCATACTGGAATATGGATAATGTTGTTTGGAGGGGAAACTGTTGGAGATGGGTGGAACAGTTTATATCACAGTAAGACAGTAGTGCCAGTGAGTTGGCATGTGCTCAAATATTTTGTGATAGGAGGTTACTAAATCAAGGGAAGAAAGTGTGAAGTTTTAGCTCTGGCGACCTTTAATGAAACAGAACTGCATGCCTAATGCCAATATATTTGTTTTGTTTGATTTTTGTTCATAGTTTTTCACCGGCAAGTAGGGCTGCTTTTGGCACTACAATAAGAACTTGGACACTCGCAGCCCCCCAGGGGTGGGGGGCTACTACCATATATAGGTATGTGCCGCTTCAAAGGGTATTGTCTGAAATAGGGTATAGATTTTGTCTTTTTGGTCTGGCATAGGGTATGAATTTAACAGAAGTGCATTGTTGCATGGGCATTGTATGGCAAAGATCTCTGAAATAGGTCTGAAATAGGGTATAATTTTTTGGAGTTGCAGGTCTGAAATAAGGTATAGAAGATCAGATATTTTGGTGTGAGATAGGGTAAGGGTTTTCAGGACCGGGCGGCACACCCCCACCCAAAAAATTTGGTGAGTACCCCCTCCTCCCCTCTTGGGTAGCAGCCTCTTCCATATTTCTGAACATTGGTTTATGACATTTTCATCTCTGGTTTTTATTTTTTATTTTCTTGCATTATGAGGGCGAGGGTGAGGGGTGGGGTGGATTTGTATCTGAGTGAGACCATTGAGGATTCACAAGCTGTGCATGTGATCACGTGATCAGTTTATTGATCTGAGATACCTACAAAAACGTTGACTGTTGGCATTTGGCTCAATCTCTGTGCAGGTGGTCATTGTACTGTTGATCGGTTTGTTAGTATAATAGGTTTTATTCCATTTTACTGTATTTTTGTTGTATTTTATGGCTAGATCAATTTAGTGTTTTGTAATGTTTCAAAATATAGTATTATTTTACAGAAGTTAATTTAATTTTTTTACCTAGCCAGGGTATTATTCTTTGATTATCGTATTTCATGTTGTATTTATTGCGAATTGAGTTATGTGTAGGATTAGATTATCATCATTATTATTTGCAGGTTGATGTAATGCGCATTTGAATATTCTTACATAGCAAATGTGCCATATAAGTGTCAAATTTTATGAATTATTGTTGTTAAATTGCAAATGAGCAAAATCTATTGTTTCGGCTATTCGACATTGTGAAGTTCGACGTCTGAAACAGGCCATGTTTTTTACATATTCGTTGAAAGTTAGTAGTCTTCTTTATGTGAGGCATTGTATATTGCTCTACAATCGGAAAACTCTCTGGTAGTTTCGATTATCTGAGATTATTCATGCATTCTTTTTCAGTCACTGTCAATATCTTTTCACAGCACCTGAGTGCGCTCATGACGCGCGATGCATTAAAGCACCTTTGACAATCTCCCCGCCCCCATGAGGAGCAGCACGCCTTGACAGGGATGGTCAAATTCCCCACCCTCGGGCCAAAATGACTGTTCAAATGCCCCGGTTTAAGGCTGAATTTAGTGGTTAAATGCCCCACCCCCGGGGCAAAAAAACGCTGAAAAACAGATACGCGTCTAACAATTTGACCTGTTATTGTGAAAGTCGCGCGCGTCCGAGCTCGATAACGGTGAGTACGTTGGCTAAAATTGTTTCTCTAAGCGAATTACACTGTAGGAAGTAAATACGAGTGATTGCAAGACTGAAGCAGATTTATAAACTATTTATATACTGGGCAAAGGGAAAAAAGTCGAAGGGAATTGACACGTTTGTTGACAAGAAATGCCGCGAGTCGTGTTCCGACGCGCCGAGGGTATTAAAGTCGTTGACATTTTTCTTTAAACCGTACGGCTAACAAAATGCATTTATTTAACATCCAATGATAAGGTTTCAAACTATACCTTGAGCGAAACAGCGCTTTATTGCGAGTTGTTTAAATCGTAACGGCGCAACATCGGAGATTGATCCTCGATAAATGAACGTTGTGCTTGGAACATTCACTGATATGCCTCTCAATTTAGACAAAATAAACACTTAGCACACAACGTACGCACAGCTAAAACACTTTCGCGTAAAGCAGGGCGAAATTGAGGGAACGAGTTCAAATTCCCCACCCCTCCGTGGTTGTGGTCAAATGCCCCACTCCGGGCGAGAGCGGTTGGTCAAATTCCCGCCTCCCCGGGCAAGGGAGGCGGTCAAATGCCCGGGGTATGCCCGGGGGGGATGTGCGAGTTTCAAATTGATCGGTACATAAACTCCAAACCATTAGCACAGTCGGTGTGCCGATAATCAATTTTCCCTGAATTAGAAATTGTAATTTTAGCCGGCAATCGTGCTCTGGGGTGCCTTTCTCAATCTATAACAGAAGTCGCGCTTATGTGGCGAAAATTATCAGTCGGCATCTAATGCAAGAGCTTGACGACCAGTAAAAAAAAACTTATTAGTTTTCTGCCAGTCGCAAACAATGTCATTGATTTAACTTCACTTCCGCGTAGTATTTCCTCACAAAGACACGCACTTAGAACATTACAACAACAAAGATTCTGTCGGGTCAGGTAGTCGCCGAAACATTCAATGAATGGTTTCTATGTACCGCAATCAAAAAACTATAATATGTCTGTTCAATCAAAGTATGTTAAAGTCAGCGAGCTCTTCCCTGTTATTTTACGTTATTGAGTTTTGTAACTGAATCAGCTGCTGGCAGCCAATGTGCCGCATCGAAAATCAATTTGTCTAAATCCGAATCTCAAATTAGATGCTGAAGCCGTTATCAAAATCTAACAAAAGACTGTTTCAAGGCTAGTTATCAGTGAAAAATGTCCGGTATTATTCCAATAACAGTCGATTCAATCAGGCTCATCCACTCCAGGCAACTCTCAACTGTCATGAAATCAGCATGAGAGCATCCAGTTCCTGTTTTATAAATAAAATTACATTCGCGGGGCATTGCTATTTTACGCGGGAAGGACAAGAGGCAGGATTGAGAGGGCTAGAGAATCGCTTGTGTAGTGGTATAAACCGCGAGATTTATTCGGGCCGATTTCCCGTATGTACGTTCTGGCCTCATGTTTGGTTTTGTGACCGGATCTTGCTCTATAATTGTTAGCTGCACATTTCAGGATGGGTAGATATATTAGTTTAGGCTTCTGTTTCTTGAAGTATGGCTCATAGCTTTAAAAATGATATGTTGAAGTGATTGTGGCTCTTTTTGTGTGACGGCCAGATCCGTTCAATCGGTGGTTTTGAGCAAACCATATTACTGCGAGATCACCTCGCGAACGAAGCCCAGGGTACTTGTCAAAGGTCTAGCCCTCGGCCCGCGTATAGTATTATCTGATCACCACATGATTACTTGTAAACTCGCGCAGGCCCAAAGGTTTATATAGTGTCATAGCAAAAGATTGAGTTTAATTTTCAATTTAACTGATCGATGTTTGGACATTGCAGGCAGCTTTATGGAATGTATTTTACTTATTGCGGAATGGTTCAAAGCTAAATTAAGCTTTGTTAGGAGAACACAAAACAAAACTCCAGGCAGACTCACACAGAAAGTGCAAGAGCATTAACTCCTTCATGGTCGTTTTGGTTTTTGATCAGTTACAGGGCGAAGTATTTATGGTTTGATTGAAGTTTTTGTCGAGAACTCTACTGGTGCTTTCAGTGGTGTTTGGAGGTTTTGAGTTGAACCGCAACCTTGTGCGAAAAAAAGAAAACACCTTGGCTTTCAACCGGCTACTATTGCTACGAAATACTATAATTTCGGATATATATTTTACGACTTTGGTTATTACCTGACCCGGCAGAATCTTAGTGCTGCAATGTTCTGAGGAAGTGTGTGTTTCGGCACGAATCTTTGTGAAGGAACATTGTATGGAAGCGAAGTCAAATTCAGGTAAAATAGCTTGTAGCCGCCCAGTTTCATCAGTCTTCTTGTCGTTGCGATTGTAACTCAAACAAGTAAGATCTCGCCTGTGCGAAGTAAACATCTCGGCTTTTTTTCGACCAAATTTCGGCCTTTTGGGATCTTTCTATTACTACCTGACCCGACAGAATCTTAGTTGCTGCAATGTTCCCAGGAAGTGGATGTTTCGAAACGAATCTTTGTGAGGGAATATTGCACGGAAGTGAAGTCGAAATTAGGTAAAACCGTTTTGTAGCGATTTCCTTTTCCAAGACTGATATACGCTTCAATCTTGCGTATCAGCTTATTTTTGTAGGATAAAAAGTTACCAATTATCATACTCGGCGACTGACGGTTACTTTAAATTTGCGCAATAGTTTAGTGTATCAGCCCATTTGTCGGAAAAAAAAAAAGACAAACTTTGAAGAGACTTAAAAAATACAGCAAAACGACCCCAAAGCTCAGTGAATTCTTGATATCCGGCTTTCACAAAACAGCTCAGCAGGCTGGCGTTGGCCCCACGGGAAACACTCTCACCCCAAGGGTCGAGGCGCTTGCGTGTTGTTTTGCTTACACCTTTGTTCGCCGGGTACTTACGGCTCAACTCGGCTGCGGCTCCTCATAACGTTTCGAAAGCAACTTTACATTTTGTCGTCACTTTTCTATCAGACTGATCTTTTTTTTTGAAGGAGGGAGTTACACCCCGGATTTCGAAAGCGTAGTTAAATGTGTCTACGAGCTCTAGCTTAGTCTAACAAGGCGGGGTAGAATTCTGCCGATGTTTTGCGTATAGCACGTTTCGGTGCTCTGAAACACTCTTGATTTGACAGGTACTCCAGACAAGAATGCGCTCGGCTGTGAATTAATCCCTTTGAAGGTACGCGCGCTTTCAAAAATGTTTGTCAAAAAGGGGTTCACTACATAGTATTAGAAGAGAACACGAAGCAACAGTTCCTTAGCCAGTTCGATTTTTTCCAAAAACAGCCTTTTTCACTACCACTATAAGAAGAATTTTACTTTTATTCAGAAAGCTGAATACCTCAGGCGTTAAGCGTTTCCCGTCTAGCCCATCAAATAAAATACCAAAAAAGAAAAAAAAAAAAAAAAAAAAAAAAAGGACGGTGACAGCTGAATACCCAGATAAGCCGGCGGAGATTATGTCGGTTGTTTTGTTCTGGCTAGTGAAAATGAATCTGCGTTGCACTTTGGCCTTTTAATATCTCCAGATGATACGTCCAAAGTGATCAGAGTACAACTTCTCCCTTTTGTTTGCAGTCAACTGTATGAAATTCAGGATGGAGAAAATGACAAGTGATCTATTCCTTGGATTCAGGCTGGTAAGACCACCACTTCTTGTAGTACAGTATGTTTTAGGCAATTTTTAGCCCATGAATCTGAAGTAGAACGTTTTGAACTTGAGAATATGCGTTCTTCCACTAATTCATTTTGACTGTATATGTAAGTTGTTTTGTGTTGTGTTGTCGGAAAAATTACACAGGGCCTCAATCTTTGGGCTTAATGCTTAATGCCGTTCTGACATGTACTGTATTAAGGAATAGGGATCCCGTCAGAAGAGTTATTTGGAATGTGCACTAAGTAGACTGTGTGAAAATTGTGTGTAAACAATAGTAATGCATCTAGAACTGTGTATCCATTGTGAAATTGTGGAACCATTACAGTTTGATCTGGTTCTTACCCGCAAACAATTGTTACTCTTTGCAACACAAATTCTTCATTCCTTGCCCAGCTCTTGTAACTTCTCACTTGCAATTCGTGGGTGAATTCGTATGTTTTGTTTGACTGGTACACGGAAACGCTTATTACTTCCGCCTGGCCGTTGACAGCGCTGTGGACACGCGAAATGTGTCCCTCAGTCACCTGTCGTCAGAATACAAATAGCCCCGGTCTAGGAATTCAGAAACACTTTCGCATCACGTCAGATCAGTGCATGTCTACAAGCTTCTGGACTTGTGATGTGATACCAGCATGTCAAAAATCAAAATGAAGTTTTCAAAAGTTTGCCCGCGCCTGTTCAGTCTGAACTCGCGTTACAAGAATGTGTTGCTGTTTTTTCTCTTCTTCGGTGCGGCAACGCTGAGCGAAGCAGTGTTACCCGCCTGCCCGACGACTGCCAACTCAACGATCACAGCACCCTGCAAGTTTCCACCGGGCGCTCATGTGTTCAACTCTCTGATCATACAGGCAGACGTCTTCTTGGAGACCACATCGAGTTTCTCAAACCATGAATTCAATGTCACGCAGACATTCGATATTCGAGCGAGTGGGGCCTTGATCGTTGGTCAAAACAAGAAACCGGGAGCATCCAGCAATCCCGGTGCGGGAGTGCAGCTTGGAGGTTCTGGCAGCGGTGGAAGCCACGGCGGTCGTGGTGGCGCCACAGCAGGTTCGCCTCTGTCGTCGAGTCAGTCTGTTCCTTACGGTAACACGTTTGATGCCAAGAGCCCTGGGAGCACTGGAGGAGGCATCGGTGGAGGTTTGGGCGGCGGAGCCCTGAGGATCAACGCTCGCAGAGTCGTCATCAACGGTAGAATACAAGCGAACGGTCAACGAGCTGAGAAAAACGGAGGAGGTGGAAGTGGAGGATCGGTTGCTGTGCACTGTGTTGAAATTCATGGCTCCGGCGAGATTCAAGCTGTTGGAGGGTTAGGGAGCGGTTCGAGTGGAGGGGGAGGAGGCGGTGGTCGAATATCTCTACGTTGTCAGCAGGGTTCGTTTCTTGGAAGGACGCGCGCGTATGGTGGGAAAACAGGTACGTTGGTTTATATCACCTTGTTTCATATTTCTCTCTCGTTCTTTCTATTCGACATCTGTTGATTTATTTATTTGCTTGTTAGCTTTTAAGAAAATTATAGGCACTGACAGACATCAGAACGCAAAGTTACGTGCGCTTGCATCCAAATTTCCAATTTTCAAATATAAAGACTTTCCTAAATCTCTTTCCAAACTCGTCTTAGTTGGATTAACTTTGATAGTGCGATTTTCAAAAGTATCGAAAGTAATGGTGTGATTTTATTTTGGTTTTGCGTTTACGAGGCTGTTTTTATTGGTCCAAATACGTTTTCCAGGATCTTGACCAGTTACGAGCAAAAGCAAAGCCTGATTGTGATCTGCTGATGCAAGTTATGAAAATGGCGATGGAATTTTTTACAACACGCAAAACCTTTATCTTTTAAGACAATAGGAAATTCTAATCTACCATAATGGCTTTTTTCAATTAACTTGTGACACGCCAATGAACAATAATACAGGTAATAAGCGGAATAATTGCAAGAGGTTTAGAAAGGGATTAGCACTTTTTAAAATCACTCATGGCAAACTATAAATCAAAAGCTGTTACTTCTTCGCTTCGTATCGGTGTCTTAAAAACTATGCAACGTTGGAAGCAAGACCTATATTGAGAGCTATAGTTCTCAGAGGCAATGGGCACTCCATAGTGTGATATATGTATTTTGCCCGGATGTGCCGGTCAGAGCGCATTTCAGCGCAAATCAGTCAACTTATTCGATTTTGATCAGTGCAAACAAGGTACTGTAATCACGATCAAACGGCTGAGAAAATGCTAGCTTGTGGATAACGCTACCCGATGCAAAGCGGTTAGATACGTAGGCTAAATAGAAGTTGATTGTATTCTCTGCCATTTTATTCAGTTCAGCGATTTTTTGCTAACATTCTAGGATTGCTGAACAACTTTGTTAGAGCGGTTTTTGGACGACTTTTGTAAAACCAAACCTTGTAATTACAGCGCCAATTACAAGGAAGGCTGTAAGAAAACACTTTCAACTATCCAGAAGCCTGAGTAATTTGCGATTTGTTTTACTATAAAGAAACCAATAAATAATGCGCGATAATGTCGTCGTCATGCAAATATCAGGCATAGCATGCAGGATACACGTGACTCTTTCATGTAGCTATGAGCTAAAGAGAATATCTGGAAAACACAAATCAAAAAATGCCGAAGAAACAATGACTCTATTTTCAGAGTATCATTAATAGACACTTCTTTTGTAATCATTTTACGCGTACATTATTTTTTATTATTATGATGTCATTACAAGTAAAGCTTCTCGAAATTTGTTACCATTATAGTCATCCTTAGGAATACGTCTTATAAATACAGAAAAGACTCCCTTAAAGCAGACACCAGTGTAAGGCGGATAAAGTTGTGTGGTTCCGGCCTGATTTCACAGACACCTCTCTAAGGCGGACAAAATAAAAAAATAATAATAAACAAAAAAAAAAAACAAAAAAACAGTCAAAACAAACCCCCAGAGCGGACATGACGAGGCCAATTTTCTCGAAATGAGTACTGTCCACTTCATGCATGCGACAATTAATTTTATACAAATACTGACAGATCAGGGAGACACCTTGCAAAGGCTGTACAGTATAAAACTATTGAGCTACTATTCAGATGAAATGAGACTGTCGAAGCTGTCGATATTTAATCTTACTTGTTCTATAAAAGTTCATTTTCAGCTGTGAAGTTATGGATAACTGAGGTCAGATTACATAAACTCCTTATAAGGTGGACACCTAAAGCGGACAATTACAGTGTCCGCCTTATAAGGAGTTCACTAAGCCAATTAATAAAGCCTATATCAACTAAACTCTTTCCCTCGCTTTCTCTCTCTTTTCCTTTCCTTCTCCATCTGTCAAGTGTTTCTGTCTCCTTCCCTCCCATCTTGGTGCCTCCGTCTTTCCGCCTGATTTTGCTAGTTATACTGACAGTGCGCACATGTTAACGACTAGCGCCATTTGTTTCGTTGCTTTCTTCTCTCAGGGCGTGAAGTGGTTGCTTTGGGAGTTCAAGCAGGTTCTGCCAGACTTACCGCCTCTTCTTACAGAAACTCCTACTACCCAAGCTATGCTAAACTCAACTACCAGGGGTACACAGGAGGATGGGTTCCTTCGTCGAGCAGAATAGGAGAATACTTACAGGTGAGCTGCAAATACTTAGGTCAGTCAGCTACTACATGTAAACTTCACTGTCATTGTTTGGTGTTTGGCAGTTTGTTTCATCTTGCGATAAGTCTTGCATCGTATATAGCCAAAGGCGGAAAGGAAAAATAGAATGGGGATATAGGCAAGAGACAGACAGGAATACAAGAACTTATAGGGAAAGACAGACAGGGATCGGAAGAGACACGGGGTAGGCAGACAGCGGAAACAGACGAAAGAGAAAGATTAAAAGACAGGCAGGGGAAGACAGAGACAGGGATGAAGGTAGAGGTAATAGAGAGACAGACAGAAACAAGAAACTTCTGCTCTAAAGCATTATAAAAGTTTACACGATGCAGCCGGGATGAAATTATTTATCTTCCATGTACAGTAGGCACAGTATAGAGGGTTTTGCATAAGGGAAACCAAGTGAACTCGGCGCCCTGTGCTGGTGTAAAGTTCTTGCACGTTCTTGTTATACCGATTTGCCTTCATCCAAACTTAGCCGACATATTTACTGTAAGCAAAAAAACTGTACGACCTTGTTACGGATGTGTTCAATCTGCCGGTCCGTAATCGTGCACACGGGCGATGCAGGAAAAGAATAACCAGCAAGTGAACCAATCAGAGCGCACGATTTCACAGGAAGTAGATTTAGCCATATAGTGATACCTTGGTTGAGTATTGAGTCCTGGTATTGAGTTTCATGGCTGTCTTGAGTTTTCAAGATCGCAAAGCGTTTTATTCAGACCAACAGGTAATTTTAAGTCCTTGTAAAGTAAAAATTGACCTTGAGAAGTCCTTGAATTTTGGCTGGGCTGTGCGAACTCTGTTAGCGTAACGCCGTAAAAGTGGCGAGTTGAACATTTCTGCCCGGAGTATTTTCTCAAACTTGCGCGTACATGAAAAAATGAAAGTTGGTCTTTAAAAGAATGTTCGTTTCGTAACCAGGGTTCTCTCTTTGACTCTTTCAGGTCACGTTTAGCGAAGCCAAGTATGTAACAGGCGTGGCTACTCAGGGCCGATACGGCGGCTTGGAGCGCGTGACGTCATATTTCTTGAAGTACTTGGATTCATATCGGTGGATTGATGTGAAGGTACGAGAGCCGTGTGGTTTGTGTGTCTTTGGTTATAGTTGTGTGGTTATGATGTTGTGGTGTTATTGAGGTATACAAGGGTGACTTTGATATCAGCTTGGGTTGAACAGAAAGACTTTACTAAACAGACATGAAACACTGCCTATTAGCAATTTTCTTAAGGTTGCGCGCATCCAAGCTTGACGGGCCAAGACTTTCAAAATATTCAACTTTTAGCTTTCTTTCACGGCGGACTGTGTTCGGCCCCAATGTAAATGCTTCCTGCTGCGCTCATATTTGAGTTAAGACAGCTATCTGGACTTTTGAAGCCGTTTTCAACGACGTTCATGCAGTGCTCAGTAACATTTCTCATATCGAAGGATGTGTCTCGCCAAGCTTGGATGCGCGCGCAACCTTGAGAAAATGGTTTATTGGCCGAGCGTGAGGTCTTGCCGTGCAGACCGAGCAAGCGAGGTCAATGAGTAGTTTGCTATATGGCTTCAAAGTTTTATGCACGAGTCAATTTTACCCCCGACCCCCCAACCCGGGACGATGTGGGGATTAGAGGGGCACGAGGGGGATTTGATATAAAACGATGCCTGAGGGAGTAGGGGGTTTTGGACTGAGTAGTAAATTTCATTCCTGAGGGTACGGGCCTTAGGTGGGGATTTGTGCCGAGCCTGCTATCTTCGACGTCAGCGGTATGTCATCACCGAAGCGTGAAGGAGATTATCACGAGGTGGATGCTGAGTGTTGTGACTATGGGCCTGTTTACGCTGGACTGTTCAAGCAAGCTCCAAGATTATCGAGGTCGCTTGCTAGTGTGAACGCATTTTCTGCTCTGTTGATTATCTCGCTTCAAAATTGGGGATTTGGGTGTTCACACTCGAAAAATTATCTGGAATATCGAAAAATCTAAGCGACTTAGTTGTGACAGCTTTATTGTTCAAAGAACCAATCGCAACGTCCCATCAGAAACAAAATTTATTACTGCGCTACACGTCGAAGTGGTCGGAGTCTTAAATTCTTGGAGCGTTGCATTGCTTCTAAAACATGGAAGGAGAAGATTTAACGTTATTTCCTGCCATAAGCTCGTTAAAAAAACCGCTGTGGCCAAGGCCAGCCTTCGCCGCCTTCTGCAGTGGGCCTTGTATTCATGTATTCGCCGAGCTAAATTTGCAAGCGCTACGACATAGCGGAAAGGACAACGAAAAGCTCAATTTCTTCCATTACTTGCTAATAGCTCGCTTGAATAATTTGGTGGTTTGAACACTGTTTATTTTAAACTAGATTGGCGCCGCACGATAATCTCAGCTCAAACGCTGCGTTAAATTGCCAAGCGAGCTTGGTTTTGTCAAGTGTGAACACGGCCTATTATCTCTGAATTTTCAATTAAGATTAAGGCCATCCACCGCTCAAAACTGGATCCGCGTATGAATGAATATCAATTTTACCAGCTGGGTTGTATTTCTTGTCTGCCCGACTATTTTTCGGGATGTCTCATCCGAAGCCCGTTCCGAAACTCGTTCCGAAACTGTGTGCTTTTTTTCCACAGAGAGACGGATTGGAAAGGTTTTTTGGTAACTGCTACTGTCATAATACGTGTACAGTAACCTCCAAGGCCCCAGAGGTGGGGGCATTGTTTGGGTTTTGAAGTTTAACAGTTGCTCCAGGGGGAGGGGGACATTTGTCAACATTTGATTGGGTTTTATCAAATCTCCACATAGCCCCGGGGTGGGGTCGGGTTTCAGTTGACTCATGCATTACATCAAAACAAACGTCGAGCAGCACTTCGTCTCCGAAAAAATTGGCGTTTGTACTAAAGCACCAATTGGTGACCACAGCTTCTTAATTTCGCAAACGTATACAGTACCCGAGAGAAATAATTACTTGATTCATCAGGTGAATTGACTTGGACTTGAAGTTTTAAAGAACAAGCCAAAAATGTGCCGGTTTTGGTGCATCGAAAAAGTCACTCGGTAAATCCATCACGAACGTGGCAAACTAAAAATAGTTTTCCTAGTTCTTGTTCTGGTTCTTGTTCTTGTTCTTGATCTTGTTCTTCTGATCAGCGATTTTTAACTTAAAATAGCAGAATTTTATTTGCTCCAAGCGTTTTATATATAACATGCTCACACATTCAAACTCCGGGATTTGAACAAAGGAAATATTAAAGAAACTACAATAATTCGTATCTCAACCGTCGGCACAAAAAATTGTGTGAATCAGGCATAAAGATAAATTCCTTCACTCAAGTCTTGACAGATTGTGAAATGAAACGGTGAAATGCCATACTTACAGTTTCGTATATTTTGTGGTTTGATGGCTCGGGACTGTGATGAAGTAGAGTTATACTGTGACCCTTTCGCAAATTTTCGAAGCTATTTCAGAGTGCATTCGCGCAAGAAGACCCTTTTCCGTTGATTTTAAGAATCGTGTGTGACCCAGACAATATATTTGCATAATTAACGTATTTCCGAGGCAAAAACAAGCGACCGCGCTTTCAGGCCCCGTCCACACTAATCCGGATAAATTTGAAAACGGATATTTCTTCATCTGTTTTGGCCTCCCGTCAAGACGCGTTTTCGGTGACCGAAAACGGATATTTTCGAAAACGCTGTCCAGGGTGGATATTTTCGAAAACTCCGGTTTGGTGCTGTAGTGTGGACGGCGAAAACGGTAGTGTGGGACGGAAAACTTTCGATGGGTTTTCGTATGGAAACTCCGTTTTCAAATTTATCCGGATTAGTGTGGACGTGGCCTCAGTTTTATACTTGTTACACTCGAGGAAACGTAATATGTAAAGTAAAGTAAAAGTAGTAAATTGGTTAGCATGCAGCGCCGCTTCTGTTGAATAACAAAAGAAATAGTCGGTGGGAATCTGCACTTTGAACGTAGAAGTGAAAGGGTCAGCCAGCAAGAAAAGAGTAATGTATGACTCATCTTTTCGTGCACAGTCAATTTTGACAGTTTGACACCTATTTCTAATGAGAGGCCAAGATCAATCCAGCCTGCGCTTTAATACTTATCTGTTTTCTTTTTACTGATTGCGTTTCTTCTATAAGGCTTTCGAGTATTCGTGCTCTGTAACAAATATAAAATTGAAAGCGAGGAATGTAGCAGGAGATTTGTTTACAATGTTTTTATTTCCCAGCGTATTCAGTCCATTTTCGACTAACAAACTCAATGCTCAGGACTATTTGCTCGTGGCGCATGCGCACGATCTTAAAATTATACTGTTTCGGCCTTTATTTTAGGGTCGAGAATCAGCACACGGTGATTGGCTGTTGACAATCAAGTGATTTGTGGTCACGCTTAACGTGTACTCGCGAGCAACTAAACACGCGGGCGTTTAAAAGTTATCTAAAGTACGCTGATGCATGGAAAACCGGGATTTAAGAAATGATTTTGGCTTGGCTCAACATCGGAAGCTTGGAAAATAGCCGTAAACAAAGCTTGATGATTTATATTATGTACGTGATATCCATGTTGTCTCATTACCGTGGCTGTTTGGTAAAGGTTTGTGCCAAGATAATATCGAATTCTGTCCCGAAAGAAGCGAAAAAAATCCATTCCTGGCCTGCAAGAGGAATTCACATGCGCTCTGATCGGTTTTAAAGGTCGGCGTAAGTGGGAAGCACGACCTTATTGCAGTCAAGACTGCGTCAGTCAGTCAGTCCGTTAAGCTGTGTCAACAATTGACTTCCAAATATGGGCATCAGCGAATATGCATGAAGAAATTTCAAGAGATAGAAAGACGTTTTCTGAAGTTGTTTTGATTGTTGTCATTGTACTCATGAATTGCTAGTCAATCTGTTGCATTCAGAACGATTATCGCAGAGGGTTTGGTAAATTCTTGCGTAAGTCAAAGTTTAAAGAACCGGAGCGACTTCAGCTTGTCGAATTATTTGATTATATTTGCTTTGCATCTCTGACGCTCAATTTTCGCCAGCAATAAAAACTACTGTACACAACTGGAAGAAGAATTTGAACGTGAATACAATTGTACTTTTTTGAGTAAGGGTCCCCCCTTAGGTTTTTTAAGTAAAAGCCCCCCCAAGGTTTTTTAAGTAAGGGTCCCCCCTTAAGTTGTTTTAGTAAGGGTCCCTCTTATGTTTTTTAAGTAAGGGTCCCCCCTCAGGTTTTTGAAGCTATTTGCATATATGCAAATAGCTTCTATGTCATCGCCTTGGACAAACTACTACCGTTCGGCCCATCTCATTAGGTCATAAAATGTTCACTGCTCTAGGTGGCAAAAACTTCTGAGGGGGAGGGGCATGAAGTGTTATCCATATAAAAGCCGCCGTGGTGTAGGACCTGTGAGAAAGTTAGTCTTTTATTATCTACTTAACACAAAGAATGCAGAGAGAGATTTCCAGTAAAGGGTTTCCGTGCTAATGTTATAACTTGGCGACAGAATGTCAGAAGCTAAATTACCTCTCCAGGGAGGGGTCTTCTAAATATGGCTCTCTCGCACGTGGAGAATCAAGGCACTATTTAATGGCGGCTATGAGTGTTGCCGATTCTTTGGTTGTATGTGGAAATCTGCTCCCTCTCAGCCCCTGGCTGACATATCCGTAGTATCTGGCAAACAGGCGACACAGATTCGCTTTTAGAGCAACATTTCTGACACATTTGTGAATGTACGCTCCGCTCACGAAAGGAGGAACACAGCTGTGTATAGATGTTTTGGCAAAGGTAAAGCTTATTCCGAGTTTTTTGCGTTCGCTGATGTGTTTGCTGACACATGATTTCATGACATGATTGCATGACGTAATAGATTGACTGTGGTATGTCTAAGTTGTTTGTTTATAAAATTGTCTCGAGCGGATCTGTCACTAATGAAAAATCGACAAGAAATCTTGCTGTGAATCCTTTTCACCACCGTTCGAATAGCACGAGAAACAGGTTTGTTTGGCTAGAGTGTGTTACGTTACGAAACTATTATAACGAGTCAAAATCCGGTTTACCTCGCATGACATGTTTGTTGACACATGATTTCATGACCAGATCGACTTTGGTATGTCTGAGCTGTTTGTTTATAAAAGTAAAAGCGGGCTTTTGTCGCTAATGAAAAATCGACAGGAAATTTTACAGTGAATCCTTTGCACCACCGTTCGAATAGCACGAGAAACAGGTTTGTTTGGCTGGAGTGTGTTACGTTACGAAACTGTTATAACGAGTCAAAATCCGGTTTACCTCGCATGACATGTTTGTTGACACATGATTTCATGACCAGATTGACTTTGGTATGTCTGAGTTGTTTGTTTATAAAAGTAAAAGTGGGTTTTGTCGCTAATGAAAAATCGACGGGAAATTTACAGTGAATCCTTTGCACCACCGTTCGAAGAGCACGAGAAACAGATTTGTTTGGCTAGAGTGTGTTACGTTAATACGAAACTATTATAACGAGTCAAAATCTGGCTTACCTCGCAGAAATTTACAGAACGAATTGAAATATTTTGACAAGCTATACTTTGCTCCTTTTATGTCGATCAGCTCAAAATAATTATACAATAAACTGTCATGTTTGTGCATTTGTGTTTGGTCATGCATAGTACGTAACTGGCATAGTGTAAAATCCAGATCAAACGGTGATAATATTCAGTGAGACTTCGAACTCTCACGCCCGTTTTAACAAGAACTATCATGCACTATCATTAACAATCATCAACTAGCAAATAGCTTCACGTACGCTTTGCGGACCTATGTTTTAAATAAGGGTCACCCCTTAGGTTTTTTAAGTGAGGGTCACCCGTTAGGTTTTTAAATAAGAGTCCCCCCCTTAGGTTTTTCAAATAAGGGTCCCCCTATAGGTTTTTCAAGAAAGGGTCCCTCTTATGTTTTTTAAGTAACGGTCCCCCTAATGTTTTTTAAGTAAGGGTCCCCCCTTAAATTTTTTAATTAAGGGTTCCCTCTTAGCTTTTTTGAGTAAGGATCCCCCTTAGATTTTTTAAGTAAGGGTTCCCCTATAGGTTTCTTAAGAAAGGGTCCCTCTTATGTTTTTTAAGTAAGGGTCCCCCCTTAGGTTTTTTAAATAAGGGTCAACCCTTAGGTTTTTTAAGTGAGGGTCCCCCGTTAGGTTTTTAAGCTCGCCCCACGAAGTGGGGGCGAGCTTAAAGTTGTCACGGTGTCCTTCCAGGCTTCTGTGTCAACAATGGACTTCCAAATAAGGAATTTCCAAAGAAGGAGCTTGTCAGTTTCCAAATTTGAGCATGGTCGTGTTACGCAGTACGTTCAAACAGAAGACGTCGAAGCTTCGTGTGGAAGTTGTTTCTGGAATTCATTCTTGTTTGTCATGTTCGTCAAGCATTCGAAGTTTGTTTGGCCATTGAGCCTGGGTGTTTCTACGAATGTAAGGCACTGCTACAGTGACACTGAAATTACATGGCCATTGTGTTCAGTGATTACGAAAATATACCGCGATTGAGCGACACTAAAATTAATGAAACGACATGGCTGTTATGCTGCGATCATGAAATGCAGACATTGTACTGTTTTGTAAACAAAGAGCAGCCGTTAAACGAGAGTGCTTTTACAGCTGTGATTGACGCAAGCTATCACGTCGCCAGATTGAATGGCAAGGATTGTGTTGCGGAAGAAACATCTGAACGTGAAATGCTTGACGGACGGTCGCGTTACCATTTTACGTGGAAGGGTAAGATTAATCGGAAGCGAGCGAGAGAATCGTCGCGTATTCCTTTACGTAAAGTTTGAAGGCTTTTGCGAAACAATAAACACGTGCGGCTAAAGGTACGTCGCTACATAAGTAAATTTGTTCCCAAGTCATCTGCTCTTGCCGATTGCTGTAAAAGGCATGAAACCCGTGTCAATCACTGTCTAACGAGGCACGTAAAGCTTGCAAATAAGAGCAAGATTAAGGTTCGCAAACATGTTTATCTGTGTAAGCAGCGGCCAAATACGAAACATAAAAAGGATAGGGTTGTCAGAAGCCACAGGTTTACCAGTGATGCAAACAATAATTTTTACTGCAATAAATATAAGCCGTATATCCAAGTGGCTTTTGGCCTTCACCAGGTGCAAAGCTGAAGATTCGATGTCCTTCAGATATATCTGATTCTTGTAAAAGTGTGTCCATGTTTCCAGAAGTCTCTCTTCAAGCTCAGTTAATTCTAACTCTGGTGGCTTATGTGGGAGTGTCATTTTATTGGCCTTCGCACAACTTGGCATCTTACCAGCTTTGATGTTTTGATGGCAAGTTCTACAAATCCATTCAGAATTGTTCACATTAAGATCTGATGCATTACGATCTGAGTTAAATGAATGTTCATGACATCTAATTACACCAGCTATGTACCAAAGTTGAGCACAGCAAGTACACACATACTCAGGTCCACATTTAATATTTTCATGAAATTGTTTAATAAGACCCTCAATGGTTTTAAATTTGGTTACTCTTTGGTTTTGCTTCATCTGTTTTTCTTTTAGTCTCACTAGTTGTGGATTTTTTTTTTTTTTTTTTTTTTTTTTGCCTTTATTTTTTTGGCTTGTCTCTTTTCCTTTAACAAGATCTGGGTCCTTTTCCCTTTTTCTTTTTCTGGCCTGTCTGTCTTTTTCTTTCACGTGATCTGGGTTTCCTTCTCTGTATATTTTCTTAGCTTCATTTTCTTTTTGTTTTACTTTGGGATTACTTTTTCTGTTTCATGTGCATTCTCATTAGCTTCTCTTTAGCAAGGTATTGTTGATCCATTCTTTGCTTTCTTTCATAATCTCTCAAATAAGCTTTTCGTTCCTCAAGAGCTGAAGAATGACAATCTTTGTTGTTTGAGCAACTAACTGCACAAACATAACATAACATAACATAACATAACATAACATAACAATGTCATTTTGATTTATATTATTTTGTACTGCACTATTTACAGCATCATGACTGCAATCCTGGCTTCGTACACAATTATTGGTCACCAGTGGAACAGTAGAAACATAGTGAACCTAAAAGATTCTTCTTTGGAAGTTTCTGGGTTCAACTAGAGTGCTTTCTGCAGATTCTATGATGTTAAATGAATATTGTCTCACTAACTATGAAAGCAAAACAAAATGTTAAACAAAAACCACATGAACCCTATCGACCAACAAGAATGGGCGAGCTTTTAGCGGCAACGCTGCTTTGATTAAATAAGAGTCCCCCCTTAGGTTTTTCAATTAAGGGTCCCCCTATAGGTTTTTCAAGAAAGGGTCCCTCTTATGTTTTTTAAGTAAGGGTCCCCCCTTATCTTTTTTTGAGTAAGGGTCCCCCCTTTGGTTTTTTAAGTAAAGGTCCCCCTTAGGTTTTTTAAGTAAGGGTCCCCCATTAGGTTTTTAAGTAAGGGTCCCCCCTAAGGTTTTTCAAGTAAGGGTTCCCCTATAGGTTTTTTAAGAAAGGGTCCCTCTTATGTTTTTTAAGTAAGGGTCCCCCCTTAGGTTTTTTAAATAAGGGTCACCCCTTAGGTTTTTTAAGTGAGGGTCCCCCGTTAGGTTTTTAAATAAGAGTCCCCCCTTAGGTTTTTCAAATAAGGGTCCCCCTATAGGTTTTTCAAGAAAGGGTCCCTCTTATGTTTTTTAAGTAAGGGTCCCCCCTTATCTTTTTTTAAGTAAGGGTCCCCCCTTTGGTTTTTTAAGTAAAGGTCCCCCTTAGGTTTTTTAAGTAAGGGTCCCCCCTTAGGTTTTTTAAATAATGGTCACCCCTTAGGTTTTTTAAGTGAGGGTCCCCCGTTAGGTTTTTAAATAAGAGTCCCCCCTTAGGTTTTTCAAGTAAGGGTCCCCCTATAGGTTTTTCAAGAAAGGGTCTCTCTTATGTTTCTTAATTAAGGGTCCCCCCTTATCTTTTTTTGAGTAAGGGTCCCCACTTTGGTTTTTTAAGTAAAGGTCCCCCTTAGGTTTTTTAAGTAAGGGTCCCCCCTTAGGTTTTTTAAATAATGGTCACCCCTTAGGTTTTTTAAGTGAGGGTCCCCCTATAGGTTTTTCAAGAAAGGGTCCCTCTTATGATTTTTAAGTAAGGGTCCCCCCTTATCTTTTTTTGAGTAAGGGTCCCCCCTTTGGTTTTTTAAGTAAAGGTCCCCCTTAGGTTTTTTAAGTAAGGGTCCCCCATTAGGTTTTTTAAGTGAGGGTCCGCCGTTAGGTTTTTAAGTAAGGGTCCCCCCTTAGGTTTTTCAACTAAGAGTCCCCCTATAGGATTTTTAAGAAAGGGTCCCTCTTATGTTTTTTAAGTAAAGGTCCCCCCTTAGGTTTTTTAAGTAAGGGTCCCCCCTTAGGTTTTTTATGTAAGGGTCCCCCATAGGTTTTTTAAGTTAGGGTGCCCTATTAGGTTTTTTTAAGTAAGGGTCCACCCTAGGTTTTTTAAGTAAGTGACCCCCTTATGGTTTTTTTTACTAACATACATACATATTTACATACTTACTTACATATTTACTACATACCTACATAGTTACTATACATTTTTTATATTTAAGTTTGTTCTTTATAGTACAGCTAACGTTATTACACTGTTTCTAACAAGCTTGTAAGAAGCGAAAATGCTCTCATAACAATCTCTGTATAATAATACTTGCAAAACAAGGACTCCACACAAAACATTTCACATTGATTGAAACTACAGTGACATGCAGACATTGACGCTCAATAACTCAAAGGATAAATTCCTCTTGAGAGAGGTACATAGTATTACAAAAGTACAGTAGGCGTAAACTAAATCTAGTGTGCAGGTAGAAAAGCTGGGAACAGTCTAAAAGTCGCAATTTGAAAGCGTGGTCCATTTATTTTTGTAAGTTTCGTAGGCATTATTTCTGACGGCGATTTCTTTTTCTGATTGAATCTTGTTTTGAAGTATTGCGAGGAAAACGTTTATATTCAAAAGTTCAGACTTGATTTGCGCAAGGTGCATGTAATATTTCGCTATCAGCAGGAAGTGGTTAAACGCGTAATCGGTTTGGGTTCATGTTCTCCAATCGCTTTTTGTTCCACCATTGGATAACTAGTTTCCATAACGCACTGACTTTGCAGCAGTCGTAGAAAATATGTGAAATTGTTTCATTCGGACTCTCACAGCGCTCACAATTGTGTGAGGTTTTGATTTTCATTTTGAAGAGCAGCTGATTTGTCGGTATTAGATTATGTGTTAGCTTAAACTGGAAGCTCCTTACCTTATTTTCTATAGTAATCTGGAGAGGGAGTTAAGTCCCCCCTTAAAAAACCTAAGGGGGGACCATTACTTAAAAACCCCGTAGGTTTTTAAGTAAGGGCCCCCCCCCCCCTTAGGTTTTTTAAGTAAGGGTTCCCCTTAGGTGTTTTTTAGTAAGGGTACCCCGTTAGGGGTACCCTTACTAAAAATTTCTGTAGTGACAGTGAATATGGCTTGGAAGATACTAGGCCGAAAAGGTATTGAATGTCGGCTATGATAAAGCCAAATATATCCATTTCCGGTGAATGTTTACAAGTTCGTACAGTATGCAAATTAGTCAGGTATTTCAATTCTTGGTTTGCATGTGACGTCATAAAAAGCCATTTCAAAAGTAACGTATCCTATAAGTCCAATACATTGATATGTTCAAGACTATTATGCCTTAAGACTTAAGCAAAATTCTCGGTCAATACAAATTATCTATCGGGAGCTATGGACGTTTCCGTGACACCAAAGCCGTGTGACACGCGTGTGGACGACTAAAATCGGTACTTGTGTTTGAATTATAAAGTTTTCCTTCACGAAACATTTTAAAATTGGCACTGCGAAAGATGTGAAGTAACTAAACATCAAGCCGAGTCACATATCAGCTTCATTTTGTGTTCCGAGTTCGACTAACATGGCGGCCGCATACAATTATCAAATCTCAAAAAAAAAAAAAAAAAAAAAAAAAAAATATATATATATATATATATATATTGCCGCTGCTTTGCCAAAATGCAGCCTAGACAATCCAAAATTGGCATCTGGACTAATTCAGGCATGCTCCTTTTAGTTCTGGAGTCAAAAAGGTACAATCTGTTATTTTGGAGGGTACTGCGGTCGCGTGACCTGTGAAAAACCGCGTCGATAATTATTTTTTCTCAATTATTATAAAATACTTTTTAAGCCCGCGTTCACTACAAAGTGGTGAATTGAGCCAGTTCTATTAAATAGCTACTCTCTAAAGTACTTTTTACAAATGCACGAGATTACAGCTGCCTTGCTGCCTTGATTTCAGTAAAGGTCCCCCCTTGGTGTTTTTAGTAAGGATCCTGCCTTGGTGTTTTTAGTAAGGGTCCCCCCTTGGTTTTTTAGTAAGGGTACCCCCTTGGTTTTTTAATTAACAGTCCCCCCTTGGTTTTTTTTAGTAAAAATACCCCCTGGGCTTTTTTAGTAAGGGTACCTCCTTGGTTTTTTAAGTAAGGGTTCCCCCTTGGTTTTTAAAGTAAGGGTCCCCCCTTGGTGTTTTTAGTAAGGATTCCGCCTTGGTGTTTTTAGTAAGGGTCCCCTCTTGGTTTTTTAAGTAAGAGTCTCCCCTTGTTTTTTTTTAGTAAGGGTACCCCTTGGCTTTTTTAGTAAGGGTCCCCCCTTGGTTTCCTAAGTAAGGGTCCCCCCTTGGTTTTTTAAGTAAGGGTCCCCCTTGGTGTTTTTAGTAAGGGTCCCCCTGGTGTTTTTATTAAGGGTCTGCCTTGGATTTTTAAGTAAGGTTCCCACCCCCCTGGTTTTTTAAGGTCGCCCACTCCACTTCGTGGAGAGGCGACCTTTATGGGATTGAGTTGTCCCCCATTCACTCTGCGTCCACAATGGAAATCCATATAAAGATGTGTTCTTTTGTGTTCTATCCAAATTTGGACATTCCAAATTGGGCGTGACGAACGGGTAAAGTCATCGAAGGTAGTTTCTTCTGATTTATCATGGTTGTCAAGCATCTGAAGCTGTTGTTTGGCCATTGAACCTGAGTGTTCCTACAATTGTAGGGCACTCACTGTACTGTAATTACGAAAGCATACTGCAATTGAGCGAGAATGTTCGGACGAACGAAAATGATAAAACTACATGGCTATTATGCCGTGATCATGGAATGCAGCCATTGTGCTCTTTTGTAAACAGAAACCAGTCGGTTAACGAGGGCTTCTACAGCTGTTACTCATTTCGAGGTTGACACGGCGAGGCAATTCTATGCTCGGAGCTCAACACCGTTTGGTTCTGTGGAACTCCACGGATAAATTGGATTCTAGGGAATGATTTTGGCTTGCGTTCATCGCGGAAATTTGGTGGATTCGATATTTGATGGATACCACTACGGGATTGCAAATAACTCTGTCGCCGCTAATTATTTAGTCCCGACGAAACTTTCTGTGGCGACACGAAATACTCTTGGGAAGATAACAGGCCGAAAACGGAAACCAAAGCTACGATGAGCTTTAGCCGTAAAACAATAGCGATTTATGCTTTACATTGTAGATGACATTTGTTGCCTAACAAAATGCTTCTGCTTATCGTACACTGCCTGCTGAAATGTTTCTTCCATTCGATCATGTAGCCTTTGTTTCGCAGTGGTCAATGTGTACTAGAATTAAACAATACACCGAAATAGTCCTGAGCATTGACTTTGCAGTCACAAATGGACTGAACACGCTGTGAACAAAAGCGTAAGAATATTGTAAATAAGTATCGCGTTTCATTCAGTCCTCGCTTTCAGTTTTATATTTGTTAGAGAGCACGAATACTCTAAAGCCTAATGGAAGAAATGCATTCAGTTAATAAAAGGAACATAAGTATTGAAGCAAAGGTTGGATTAATCGTGGCCTCTGATTAGAAATAAGTGTTCGAAGTCAAACTGCAAAAATCGATTGTGCATAAAAAGATATATCGCGAATTACCCAGCTTTTCTTGCCAGCTGACACTTTCGCTCCTAAGCTCAAAATGCAGAGTCGCTCAACCTGAAGCAAGTGTAGGAGTGTTGTAATGATAATTTATAGTTTAGTCAGGTTTCATTTGAGTAAGGTGTCAAAAGCCAAGTTCTCTATACTGTGCGATATTTTTCTGGTGAGAAACTGAAGTCTCTCTTGGGAGTTCCGCTCTTGTCCCTACTGTCCATTTTAGTATATTCTGGTCTCCACGCAACTCACGCCGCGAGCTCACTGGCAACACTAAATCAACTGGGTCCCTGCAAACTTCATCGTTCGGGAAAGCTCTGCCATTTCTGGCCGTTGGTACTTTTCCCGGAGTTTCTACTTCCCCACGAAGTGGGGCGAGCTTAAAGGAGTCGCGATGTCCCTCCAGCCTTCTGTGTTAACAATGAATTTCCAAGTAAGGATTTTGTCAATTCCAAATTTGGGCACGATCGTGTTACGCGTTATAATAGCAGTTCTCCAAGTAGGTTTTGTACGGGAGCTTTTCTGGAACTCGTCATTCTGGTGGTGAATCATTCGAAGTTTGTTTGGTCACTGAGCCTAAAAGTTTCCGCGAATGCAGATTACATTGTGATTATTAAGGCACGAAAATATAACGCCGTTGAGCGCGGACGCTGAAGACACTGAAATTAATAGTAAAACTGCATGGCTATACTTTTATCATGAAGTGCAGCCATTTCGTTGTTTTTAAACGGAAACCAGCCGCGGAATGAGGGTGCAACAGCAGCTTGTGAACTTGAAATGTTTGACGAACGCTCGCGTTACTATTTAAACGGAGTGGTAAGGGTAAATAAAGTCGATTTATATTCAGAAGCTACTCGACCAGAGAACCGTCGCATATTCTTTTACGCAAAGTTCAAAGAGTCTTGGAAAAAAGAAACAACGTCGCTGTCACTTGTTCAAATTGTCATATTCCACAGCAATAAAAACTGTACACAAATGGAAGAAGAATAATGCGTGACCGAAACTGCATTTTCCTTGAACTTGAAACTCAGCCAAAAGAAGAACGGCACAGTTTCCTCTACATGTGTATTTAGTTTGGATGCAGCCCAGGCGTAGTATCATGGCTTCTGATAAATTTGTAGGTATCAAATACTAGCTGTGCATGATACTGGATACTGGAAGAAGAATTCAAAAGTGAATATGATTGACCAAAACCGCAAGTACAGTTGTCAGCAAGTTTAGTATATCAGATTTCCCTAAAATTTATTTAACTTGAAACTCAGCCAAAAAAAGAAAGGCAGTGCGCACATATTTAGTTTGGATGAAGCCCAGGCTGGAATATCATGGTTTTTGATAAATATTGAGGTGTCGAAAAAGTCACGGATAAACCTTTTTTTCTTGCCGGCTTGGGAAGTCCCGTCACGGTTCAGAGTACTAAATGATTGCCGCAGTGTTTTGGAGATAAATCTAAATTCTCTCATTTCGAGCGCCACATATAGTTTTCACCCTCTGCCGCCTTGTAAATGGAGGGTTTTTAAAACTAAGACTTATTCGAATACGCAGTTTAGCAAAAGTGGAGGCCCGGGGAAACGGTTCCGAACTTCCACATACCAAAAAATTGAGCAAGTTATAAAATGTGACCATAAGCCGCAAAAGTAACTTTCACAAATTCGCGAGCTTAGAGCTGCCTTGCTGCTTTGATTTCAGTAAGGGACCCCCCTTAGGTTTCTTAAGTAAGGGTCCCCCCTCAGGTTTTTTAAGTAATTGTCCCCCTTTAGGTTTATTAAGTAAAGGTCCTCTTAGCTTTCTGTAAGTAAGGGTCCCCCTGAGGTTTTAAAAGTAAGAGACCCCCTTAAGTTTTTGAATTAAGAGACCCCCATAGGTTTTTTAAGTAAGGATCCAATCTTAGGTTTTTTATTTAAGGGTCCCCCCTTAGGTTTTTTAAGTAAGTGTCCCCCATTTGGTTTTACTTTTTTGAGTAAAGGTCCCCCCTTAGGTTTTTTAAGTAAGGGTCCCCAGTCCTCAGTATGCAATGACTTAAAGTAAGTCACTTTACGTCATTGCATATTACGTGACAACGTGAACCAGTCACCAATCGTGAGCTATTTCGTTACCCAGAAAAAGAAATACAACAGACCGACTGGCAATTCAGATAGTCTGATAGAAGAAAAGCATTTTAGAAAAGAAAAACAGATAAATAATGAAGCGCAAGCTGGATTAATCGTGACCTCCTTTTAGAAATGAGTGCTCGAAGTCAAATCTGTCAAAATCGACTGTGCATGAAAATGACACTCTTGCTCTTTCTTTTTTCTGGCCAACCCTTTTACTCCCAAATTCAAAATACAGATTCTCTCAACCGTTTAAAAGCAAATGTATGAGTGCTGATCAGTTTCTCTTGAAGTATTATCTTTCGTCTGAAACCGGAAGTGACCAGCACGGAGACCGCGCGACACGGGTTAAAACCGCGGCTTTGCAATATTGAACCAAACCTTCTTTCCTTCTGTCTGTCTGTCTTTTTCTTTTGGAACCCACATTCGGTTGATGTTAGGGTTGCGTTCGCAATAAACGTTCATTCGACCGACACCTAAACGGTACTACGCCACATTAAAATTTCAAGGGTCAGCATTTGATGTTGAGCGCCCTAAGCGGTACCAAAACCCGTGAATTTGATCCCTCACAGGTACGACGAGCAGTCCTGTACTTTTATATATGGGAGTCCCCCTTCCCGGGAAAATGAAATGGAAACGGAAAACTTGAAACAAAACACCCTTGCGAAGTAACAGTTAACAAGAATATTGCTGTGCTAGTTAAAAAAAATAACTTCAAAGAATCAAAGCTGCGTGACCGCTGTAAGGTCGCCCATATATGTTATATTGCCTGATCGGGATTAATTTTTTGCGCCAAAGTAAGAGAAATTTGTTTGCGCAAAATCTGAGCAATCTGGTACCCAGACCCTCCAATGTGCACGAAACTCGAAGGGTGGGAGGACGTTTTAAGAATTGGATCGCTAGTTGAACCCGTCAAGGGTAATCTAGTTTAAATAGATCTCTGTAGTGCAAAGACGACCGGGAAAAGTACCAACGGCCAGAAATGGCGAGCTTTCTTGAACGATGAAGTTGCAGGGACCCAGTTGATTTGGCGTTGCCAGTGAGCTTGCGGCGTGAGTTGCGTGGAGACCAGAATATACTAAAATGGACAGAAGGGACAAGAGCGGAACTCTCAAGAGAGATTCTCACCAGAAAAATATCACACAGTATAGATAACTTGGCTTTTGACACCTTGCTCCAA
The DNA here is from genome assembly GCA_964036295.1 of Plumapathes pennacea. Taxonomy (NCBI): domain Eukaryota; kingdom Metazoa; phylum Cnidaria; class Anthozoa; order Antipatharia; family Myriopathidae; genus Plumapathes; species Plumapathes pennacea. Next base: position 16,898,096 of record OZ038462.1, read on the forward strand.
TGAAACCTGACTAAACTATAAATTATCACTACAACACTCATACACTTGCTTCTTGAAGGTTGAGCGTCTCTGCATTTTGAGCTTAGGAGTAAAAGTGTCAGCTGGCAAGAAAAGCTGAGTAATGCGTGACATATCTTTTTATGCACAATCGATTTTGGCAGTTTGACTTCGAACATTTCTAATCAGAGGCCACGATCAATCCAGCCTTCGCTTCAATACTTATCTATTCCTTTTATTAACTGAATGCGTTTCTTCTCTCAGGCTTTAGAGTATTCGTGCTCCGTAACAAATATAAAACTGAAAGCCCGCGGGACTGAAAGCGAGGAATGAAAGAAACACGATACATGTTTACAATATTTTGCGGTTTTGTTCACAGCGTGTTCAGTCCATTTGTGACTGCAAACTCAATGCTCAGGACTATTTCGGTGTATTGTTCATTTCTAGTACACATTGACCATTGCGAAACAAAAGCTACATGATCGAATGGAAGAAATATTTCAGCAGGCAATGTATGATAAGCGGAAGCATTTTGTTAGGCAACGAATGTCAGGTACAGTGTGAAGCATAAATCGCTATTGTTTTACGGCTAAAGCTCATCGTAGCTTTGGTTTCCGTTTTCGGCCTGTTATCTTCCCAGAAGTATTTCGTGTCGTCACAGAAAGTTTCGTGGGGACTAAATAATTAGCGGCGACAGAGTTATTTGCAATCGCGTAGCGGTATCCATCAAATATCGAATCCACGAAATTTCGGCATAATAGCCATGCAGTTTCATCATTTTCGTTCGACTGAACATTCTCGCTCAATTTCGGTATGCTTCGTAATCACAGTACAGTGAATGCCCTGCTACTGTAGGAACACTCGGGCTCAATGGCCAAACGACAAGCTTCAAATGCTTCACAACCATGATAAATAAATCAGAAGAAACTACCTTCGAAAAAAAAAATTTGGATAGAACACAAAAGAACACATCTTTATATGGATTTCCATTGTGGACGCAGAGTGAAGGAGGGACAACTCAATCCCATAAAGGTCGCCTCTCCACTTCGTGGAGTAGGCGACCTTAAAAACTGCTTAACCTTCCCACATTAGCCCTGTCTGGGGCGGGGAAAATTTTCAGTCATTCGTGTTCATTGTTTTTTCATACTACTTTGCGCCACGATGTATCTCAAGTACACTCTCACCATTAGTAATGCGTACGGCATCACGCAGGGATTGTTTTTCAACGCAAAAATGTTTTTTCTTCTCGTTTATGTGCAGCACTTGATTTCCGAGAAGTGTTTGCATTAAAACTTCAGTAAAACAAAGGTTTCTAATGTTGGGCTACTAAGTAATAGACCAATCCATGCCAAGGCGAGGGGCAACCTGCGATTAATGTATTTCTAGTAAATAGATGGACGACTAAAACTAAATAAGTCTCAGATATGTTTAAATTTTGGGTTAGCTACAATCAGTGACAAAGGCTCTTGGGACACTCGCACAGTTTCAGTAATTTCTCTACTGTCTCAGTTGAAAGACAACCCCCTCTCCCCCCGTTCAATGTTGAAGTGGCCTGAATCTGTTTTTCCAAACACACGCAACATTGTACAGAGAGGAGGGGGGAGAATAATGGTTTCGCGCCTTGCAGTACGCTTAGACATTGACTTGTGTCTGAGATATGATACTTCAATTTTTAAAAGTGTCCCAAGAACGTTTGTCACTGATTGTCTGAGACTACATGTATCAATTTATTCGTAATCTATAAGTTTCAGCCGGGAAAGACTTGCATTTTTCTGCTAAATCCCACAAAATAAGATACCGCATATCGCTTTACTGGCATATAAATAGCCATTTTTTTTCGATTTTCTGAATTCCACAGCCAGCCACAGTTGGGAATTATTTGACCCTTTGGGGTTACGGCGGCCGAATGTCTTCTTTGCGCATAGTAATCCGACATGTTCAAAATCTATTTGCTGTTTATGTGTTCTTCAAAACCCTTCGCGTCTTGCAGTACGCTTAGTCAATGACTTGTGTCTTCAATTTTTGAAAGGGTCCCAAGAACTTTTGTCACTGATTGTAGGTCCGAAAGAAACCTTTCTAATTTATGATAAAATCTCTATATTTCATTTATCTAGGAAAATGGAATAAAAAAGTTGTTTACAGGCAACTCACACCCGAACTCAGTGGCAACAAGGCAGCTGCCGGCTGTGGAATACGCATCAGGCATCGGATTTTATCCTCAAACCTGGTCAAGTGGGATTGGTCTGCGAGTTGAAATTTATGGATTTGCGACCAGTAAGTTGTGAGGACATATTTAAAATGTCAACCTAACTAGAAGTCTGCTGGGGAGGCTTACTAGCAAGTAATCGGGATATAGTTAAAGTTTTGGGCTGTTCACGACGTAGAAGTTTCTTCTGTGTACCTCTTTTTTTTTCTGCAGAACTCCAGGGGTCAGCAGGATGTGACAACTCACTTCCACATGGTAAGTTTGCATTTTATCAATCAAGGTTATCTTTTTCTTGTTTTCAGTACTTTTTCATAAACAAGACAGTGAGCTCGTTGGGTGGGGTCAAGACCAGAAGAAACTAAAACGGAAATTAGGGAGGAGAGCGAAAGTCCTAAAAGAAACTTTCAGTTTCTCACCAGAAAAATATCACACAGTATAGAGAACTTAACTTTTGACACCTTGCTCAAATTAAACCTATTACTATAAATTGTTATTACAACACTCATACATTGCTTCTTAAAGGTTGAGTGACTCTGCATTTTGAGCTTAGCAGTGAAAAGGTTAAGCAGCAAGAAAAGAGTATTGCGTGACTTATCTTTTCATGCACAATCGATTTTGAAGACTTATTTTTAATCAGGCCACGATAACGTAGCCATCTCTTCAATACTTATGTATTTTTTACTGAATGCGTTTCTTCTATGAGGCTTTCGAGCATTCGCGCTCTGAAACAAATATGAATTGAAAGTGGGGAATGTAACACGAAACTTGTTTACAGTATCAGTGCGGTTTTTTTCACAGCGTGTTCAGTCATTTGAGCCTAAAAAAACTCAGTGTTCAGGACTATTTTGGTGTGTTTTTCATTTCTACAGTATACAATTACTACTGCGAAACAAAGGCTACTTGATGGAATGGAAGAAATATTTTAACATGTACTGTACGATAAGCCGAAGCATTTTGACAGCTGTCACGCTCGCGTGCAGCATAATACATGTAATATATTCACAGAGACGTATTGTGTCAAGTCTTAAGGCGTGAGAATGGGTAGTTTTGTCACAAAAACGGATATTGTCCGTCTGTTACCTGTACGCATTGGTTAAACTGGCGAACTTTGGCACGCTACACCCCGTGTCAGTAGTGCTGGGAACGCGGCAGATATACTTTCAGGGAAAAAACTTAACAAAACAGCTACAGTAAGTACGAGGCAACAGATGTCCTGTACAGTGTTAAGCAGAAATCATCATTGTTTACGACTAAAGCTCGTCATGGCTTCGGTGTTCCGTTTTCGGCCTGGTATCTTTCCAGAAGAATTTCGTGTCGTTTCCCAGAAAGTTCGTCGGGACTAAATAATTAGCGACGACAGAGTTATTTGCAATCCTGTAGCGGTAGCCATTAAATATAATCGAATCCATCAAACATTTGTTTACGGCTATGACTGGGAACTTAAGAAAGCAGGTCAAAATCGTTCCCTAAAATTTAGTTTATCCGTGCATTTTCCACAGCGCCAAACGGTGTTGAGTTTGAATGGGACACAGATAACTTTATACACAAGCATTAACGTGCGATTCAATCGACTACATCTGAAGTTGTTCGCGAAGTCGCCTCACGTCATCACATATCACGTGGCAATGTGAACCAATCACCTTGTGCTGATTCGTAACCCAGAAAAAAGATAATCCCCGAACGAAGTGAGGGAAATACTCACGACACTAATGCAGTAATATTATACCGCCTACTTGGGGACTCCAAGCCTGTCGCCATCTCGAAATTTAACGTTGTCTGTCAGTCTGTCTGGCGTACGACTTTAGGCGCGGTTACCCCGCTAACCAATAACAAAGGTCGGATCGATCACGTGTGCCCTGTTGTTTTACTCGGAATAACTTAGAGAAATTAGATTTGAACGAAACATTTAGATTTGAACGAAGCAACAATATATCGTAGCTGCGTTCACGAAAATGGAAAACTTAACTGAAAAACTTGAAACACAACAGTCTCGCGAAGCTCGTCTTCAAATGAGAAAGGAACAGGCACGAGCAAGGCGAAATCGTGAAACGAGCGAACAACAGCGCATGAATGCCGATCGAAAGCGACATGAACAGAAGCGGGTAACGCAGACAACTCCGCAAAGAGAACAGCGCTTGAACGCAAATCGGAAACTTCAGGAGAAAAAGCGGGCCGAAGAGAAGACTCCGCAAAGACAACAGCGCATGAATGCCGACCAAAAGCGACATGAACAGAAGCGGGTAACACAGACAACTCCGCAAAGGGAACATTGCTTGAAAGCAAATCGGGAGCTTCAGACGCCGTTTTGTGTTAAACTCAGATACTTATTTAGAAAGGACAAGCAACAAAGGTTAGTCAGTGGAAATCGAACAATCACCGTGACAAATATATTCTATCCCGTATAGCTTGTAACTCGATCACTTCAAGAATGTATTAAAATCTGTATGCTGATCATTTTCCCTCGAAGTATTGTTTTACTACGCTTCTGTCGCTAGTTTCGGCTACCGTATTCGCTCAGAGCAATCGGAACTTGGAGTCTTGAATGATTTAGTCAGATGTCTTATTTTTCTGTAATCTGGCACGCGGTGATTGCAGCGAGAATCGTTCACAAGCCCTTAGAAGTATTACTGGGTCTGAAGCCCGTGTATAATTTGAAGTAAACTGTTCAAGTTTTGCTTTGATTCTGGGAGAAATCTTGCTGTTTTGAGTCAGTTCACATACAAAACAATTCGAGCCTATTAAATATGCATGCCTGAGTCTGGTGCATGCAGTAGTAAAAACAAATCGCACAGGAAGCCTATTTAATTGTACTGCCTATGATTCAAAATTGGAAAATCAGTGTTCCTTTTTTCCCGTACTACGACGGCCGACCAACTTTATTAAATAGTATTAAATTTTGAGAACGTGCTTGGCAGACTGTATGAATTAATTTGACGTGCCGACCGTGGGAAATACGTACTTCGTCACGCAATCGATTCTTTTTTCAACGCAAAAGTATAACACACACCATTCTTTTTCTCCTTCCTTTGCGTGTAGCACTTGAGTTCGAAGAAAAGATTGAGTCAACATTTCGGTAAAACAAAGGCTACTCTTGTTAGGAGTTACCAAAGTAAAAGTCCCATCAATGGCAGAGTGAGGGGGTATATGCGATTATCGTATTTCTAGTAGCACGATGATAAAGACACGGTCTGCAGACCTAACCTCATCGGGCGCAAAAATACTAATAATAACACGACGATAAAGACGCGGTCTGCAGACCTAAGCTCGTCGGGCTACGCCCAACGAGCAACAAGTGAAAATCGAGGATATATGGTGGCTGGAGTTCTTGTCTATTCTCAGCGAGGAGATTACTAAATGCTTACAAACCACACAAGACTTTGATCAGAAACTCATTTATTGACACATTGGAGAACGTCGGTGGCTGTGGCGCGCCACAAATGACATGACCGTTGTTTCAATGTAAAATTGTGTTTAACCCTTCATTTCCAAGAGTGCAAGAGAGACTCAAGTTCAATTTTCCCTTCAGTGTATCACCAGATATATCATACAGTATGGGTAATTTGTTATTTATTAGTTTGCTCAGATGAAAGCTGATTGGACAATTAATTCTAACCATATCACTTCGAGAATTTGCCTTTTGAGCTTGAAAGGGCTAAATTTTTAGTGATATATTATAACTATGTCACTCCCACAGAGAATGACTACGAAAGTCGCAAGCAGATATTATGTTATGTATCATTTGAGCATTTACAAGATCTAGTAGCAGAAAACATTGTTTATTTTAGCAGACAACTGGACTAACTTCTGCTAATTATTTTTAAAGATAACACTCCTGAAACAGGAGGGCCTGGTACGGTGTTCATTGATGGATACGAGGCGGGAAAGCGTACACGGACGATCCTCATCGACAACGAAGGCAGACGAGCGAGGGTTAGTTAAACGTATTGAACGATCACACGATCCACTTTGCTGTCGACGTACTGATATTTTAGGGTGCCGAAGCGGCTCGTGATTTTGAACTTTTTCTCGTGTTCTCCGAACATCCCGTGTGTTTATGTAAGAGTACAAAGACATGGAAACTCGTGTTATATTGCTTAAATATAAAAAAGAGAAGAAGAAATTCCTGTAGGGTCTCTCTTTTATAGCGCGCTCCCGTGTTTAAGATAACTTGCCTTTGGATAGTTTGTTTAAATGTTTCTTTCTTTTTTGTTTCTTATTTTTGTCAATAGGTCAATGTATCCTCGCAGTTTGAAGCATTTCGTCAAACAGGTATGTGCTTACTATATTTTCTCTCGTTTGACACAAAACAACAGCTTTGGTTTGCAAGATCTTTGACTTGACCAAGGCTTTGAATACTCAGCTGCATATGTCTCTCGGAATTTATGCTCGTAATACCTTTCCAAATTCATTTCCGATTTCAATAAGAACTTTGTGGATGGGAAGCCAAAGGAATGCCAAAATATTTAACTCATTTATTCGCTTCAGTGGCTGCCATCTTGGGAAGTACAGACCAACGCGTGTTCTTGTATAGATATAGAGGATATTACACGGTTGCGCGAAGATATGAATTTTATTTTCTCGTGGTAAAATATTGTTTTTACCACGAGAAAATAAAATTCATATCTTCAAGCCGCCGTGAAATTATATAGACACGAGTGTTTTACTATTTGGCTATATAGACAAAAATGACAATAATTAATTCAAAGTTCGAGATTTTTATTCACCAAAAAGTAATCCTGACAGCTAATATTACAATTCAACAAGATCCTACCAACAATTTTTCAAATAAAATTTGTTGTATGGGCAGTGAGAGACAAAATCCCGCGAATATAAAATGTAAGCCTTGATAAGATGTACAAATACAAATGATAAAAACTGACAGTTTATTGGCTTTCGTCACTGTCAATAAAGACTCAACGTCTTTAGAACTATCGTTGCTCACTGATCTCACTGGGTTTTTGCTCCGCATTAGTGACAATATTCACAGTTCCCACTTGGCAGTGGTAAAAATAGGCTAAGATGTCGATGTGACCGTAGTAATTTCATCGACTGTTATTTTCTGAGATGGAATCGTCGCGAAACTGGAAGATTCCATTCGACCTCCGGACAAAACGGCGGAGATGTGTTGCTGCCTTTTCTTCGAAATGGCCGAGTAGTTATTCAGAGAATTAATGTTTTTATGTCTAGTTATTTGTACAATTTCATTTGGTGGAATATTATTATCCACAAGTTTCTGGACGAGTTGCTTTCTTGTGCTGTGGTTTACCAATTTCTTGTCTGACTGAACTTGGGAGGCCGCCATCATGTTTTTCACCATCGATCTAAGTGAGTTCACTCCCAGAGGGGAAGCTTTAAACCATTTTTTCCCTGCCTTTGGGACTTCTGTGTTGACAGCGAGATAAAACGGAGCGTTGTCTTCCATCATTTCTGGCGGCCTTCGTTGTTTATAGGCCAAATAGGTGGTGACAGGACAGCGCTTGGGATTATCCAGGTTTTCAAACATCTTTGGCTTGCTTTCTCTTACATTTTTGGGGTTTTCGCCAGTGCGTGTTTTTGTTCTGCGCTCGGTGGAAAACATCACGTAACGAAGTCCGTCTGCACTAGTTTGGAGCCCTAAGTCTGCCCAGCATAGGTCTCGTTGTTCTTGTCCAGGTCTCATGCCGAACAATTGTTTATCCAAACAGTGTTCAGAAGTGCTCTTGGCGTGCTATTTCCAAGCTTACCGACACGGTAGAACTCCTCTATTTCTTTATCTGTCAGTGCATCGGCACTATTCGGCTTGTTGCCCTTTCCAATGTATTTCAGTTACTTTTGCTTCTTCTTGAGGATATCTTGAAGCTTGCAGAATTCTTTGTCGTTCAGAAGGGAAAATTGTTACCCTTTCTTCGATATTGGCATCGGTCGACACTTTGCAAAAACCCTCTGAGAGAAGATGGTTCATATTCCTCGCCATTTTTCTTTCTGACTCCAAGCACTAACTTCATCGCAAGCGTTGCAGCTCGGTGGCTGGAATTTCGTGAATTTCTCTCCTTTCGTCTTCACTTGCAAGGAACTCCTTGAATAATTTTAAGTCATGTGTACTTTTTTTCTTCGTGTTAGCATTTTCCTGCTCCTCAGTGAACAATTTTATGTTCAGAGAACTTCACAAATCTGTCGCGCTCGCTCCCCATTTTCAACCGGCGTTTGGCTGTACACACGGCACTGGCGGCCCCGCGTAAAAGCGGGAAATGACGTCATCGATATCCTCACTAGTGAGGATATGGAAATTACGCCACTCGGGTCCCGGATGTAGTTTCGTATGAGTTTTACGCACAGTATATTTTCCAGTAAAACACTCGTGTCTATATAATAAAATGGTTTATTAAGCAACACTTTCTTCCTTAATCTAAAATCTATATAGCTATATACTCTTGTTTGAAGAAAAGCAAATGTTTGAATATAATTTTGACCAAGAAGTGAATTCTGTTTAGAGCCAGCAGTTCCTACCACATTGCTTTGTCTACATCAGGTGCTGTAGCATGGGTGTTGTTAGATTCGTATTCAAAAACTGACGTGGACAAGATTAAGCTCTCAGGCGGAGCCCAGGTCTTGATAAATGGAACGTCAGCCATACTTAGTGTGAACAGTGTTTCCGACGACGGTACAAGCAAGCTCTACATCCCACCTTCTCAGAAACTACAGATAAACAGTGTACTAGCGCCGTGTACGAAGGTTTTCCCGGGAGGCGAACTGATTCTTTCAAGTTCAAATGTCTCTGTAGAACGCTCGGTCTTCATGTACGGTACACTTTCCTTGGAAGAGAATGTCAATCTATTTCTGGGAAAACACGCTGGTGAATTTACGATGTTTCCTGGATCAAGCCCCAACAATCTGACTGTTGGTGAACTGACTGTTGAGGCAACAGGAAGTTTGCGACTGTTGAATTACGATCTCCACTCCCCAGCCTCTTGTCACTGGTATATGAAAGGAAACAAGATTAATCTGGCGGCTGATTCTTGTGTGATAGTCAGTTGCCCTTTGAACGTAACAGCCGAGGAATTGGCGATGAGTCAAAATTCTAAGCTCGCGATTCATGGCAATGGCTCTGTATCCACTGCTTTGATTAGAGAAGTATCAATTGATGGCACATTTTACCCGCAGCTTCTCTCAGTTGGGTTTGGCTGGGAAAGATTAACAGTTTCTCAGAACGGAGAATTTCGTTTCTCTCCGTATGGAGATCTTAGAGTCGATGCACTTAGCATCTCCGGAAAACTTCTCGTGGAAGGCACTGTCTTTGTCCGCGGGAGAGATTCCGAAAAGTCGCGAACGTTCGATGTCGCGGCTGGTGGTAGAGTGGAGTTCGATCTTCCTCTGAGCTCAACCATGTTGTCTTTTTTTCCGAATGGCTACCAAGAATTTGCTTCCGCTGCGAGCTTGGACATTAATGGAACTTCGAGGGTTCACGCATGCTACGTCCACGTGGACGGCACGTGGTTAACGAGGAAGCTTGCCATAGAACCTGGATGGAATAATCTAACAGTCCAAAAGAACGGTCACTGGGAATTTGAAACTGTTGGTCCTTATCAATTTGATATGGTGAATCTGAACGGGTTTGCAAAGGCACTGAATGGGGTTGATTTTAGAGGCCTTTCCCAAGAAAAGATCATCCTATTTGAGGTCGGTGTTAATGGTCGGGTGAGCTTTGAGTCTACTTCGAGCATGGACATTAATGGAACTTCGAGAGTTCGTGCAGTTGATGTGCGTGTAGATGGCACTTGGTTTACTCAGAAGCTTGCCATAGATCCGGGATGGAACAGTCTGACAGTCAAAAACACCGGACACTGGGAGTTTGACGCTGTAGGTCCTTATCAGCTTGACACGGTTAATATAAACGGGTTCGTGAAGGCACTAAATGGGGTTGACTTTAGAGGCCTTTCCGAAGAAAAGATCATCCTGTTTGAGGTCGGTGTAAATGGTCGGGTTAGCTTTGAGTCCGCTTCGAGCATGGACATTAATGGAACTTCGAGGGTTTGTGCAGTTGATGTGCGTGTGGATGGCACATGGTTAACTCGGAAGCTTGCAATAGAACCCGGTTGGAACAGTCTAACAGTTCAAAAGACCGGTCACTTAGAGTTTAACCCTGTAGGTCCCTATCAAGTCAACTCGGTATACCTTAATGGTTTCGTGAAGTCATTGAGTGGAGTTGACTTCAGGGGCCTTTCTCAGCAGGAAATTACCCGTTTTGTCATCGGCATCGATGGTAATGTGACCTTTGAGTCCACTGCAAGTCTGGGGATCAATGGATCTTCGAAAGTTTGTGCAGATGACGTTCGCGTGGACGGCACGTTTTTAACGCGAAAGCTTGCCATACCCGGATGGAACAGTCTCACAGTTCAAAGCAGCGGTCACTGGGAGTTTGATGCTGTTGGTCCGTATAAACTCAACTCAGTACATATCAACGGGTTTGTGAAGTCATTGAGTGGTGTTGATTTTAGAGGCTATTCCCAAGACAGGATTCTCCGTTTTGTAGTTGCTGTTGATGGCCAAGTTAACTTCGAGTCCGCTTCGAGCTTGGACATTAACGGGACTTCGAGAGTTCGCGCAATTGACGTCCAGGTGGATGGCAAGTGGCTAACTCGGAAGCTTGCAATAGAACCCGGATGGAACAGTGTAACAGTTTCAAAGACCGGTCACTGGGAATTTCTCGCTGTGGGTTTGTATAATCTCAACACAGTGCATATCAACGGTTTCGTGAAGTCGCTGAGTGGAGTTGATTTTAGAGGCTATTATAAAGAGAGGATTTCCCGTTTTGAAGTTGCTGTTGATGGCCAAGTCAGCTTCGAGTCCGCTTCGAGCGTGGGCGTTAATGGAACTTCAAGAGTTCGAGCGGTTGATGTCGTCGTCAATGGCACATGGCTAACTCCGAAGCTTGCTATAGATCCCGGATGGAACAGTGTAACAGTACAAAACACCGGACACTGGGAATTTGGCGCTGTAGGTCCGTATCAATTCAACACAGTGTACATAAATGGGTTCCTGAAGGCACCAAGCGAGGTTGATTTCAGAGGCTTTTCCCAAGACAGGATTATCTGTTTTGAAGTTGGTGCTGACGGTCAAGTTAACTTTGAGTCCGCTTCGAGCTTGGGCATTAACGGAACTTCGAGAGTTCGCGCAGTTGACGTCCAGGTGGATGGCAAATGGTTAACTCGGAAGCTTGCAATAGAACCCGGATGGAACAGTCTGACAGTTCGAAAGACTGGTCACTGGGAGTTTGGCGCTGTAGGTCCTTATCAACTCAACACAGTGTATATCAACGGTTTTGTGAAGGCACTGAATGGTGTTGACTTTAGAGGCTATTCTCAAGAGAGGATTCTTCTTTTTGAAATTGATGTTAATGGTCAGGTTAATTTTGAGTCTCCTGCGAGCTTGGGCATTAATGGATCTTCGAGAGTTCGCGCAGTTGACGTCCGCGTGAAAGGCACGTGGAAAACCACGACGCTTGCTATAGAACCCGGATGGGACAATTTAACACTTCAAAAAACCGGTCACTGGGAGTTTGGCGCTGTTGGTCCTTATCAATTCGACACAGTGTATATCAACGGTTTTATGAAGTCACTAAGTGGAGTGGACTTTAGAGGATTTTCTAAAGATAGAATTATCAGTTTTGAAGTTGCTGTTGATGGTCAAGTTAACTTCGAGTCGGCTTCGAGCGTGGGAATAAATGGATCTTCGAGAGTACGCGCAGCTGACGTCCTCGTGGGTGGCACATGGTTAACTCGAAAGCTTGCCATGGAACCCGGATGGAACAGTTTAACAGTTCGAAAGACTGGTCACTTTGAGTTTGAAGCTGTCGGCCTTTATGAAATCAACACAGTGAATATCAACGGGTTCGTGAAGTCACCAAGTGGGATTGAATTTAGAGGCCTTTCTCAAGAAAGGATTCTCCTGTTTGAGGTTGGTGTTGATGCTCAGGTGAGCTTTGAGTCTTCAGAGCTTGTCACAATTCCCAGCCGTGAAGTTTCTGTTAGAGGCACCTTTCGCATCGGGAATCTATATATTGGATCTGCCTGGCAGGAACTGAAGGTCTTGGGAGCCAGTGGAAAGTTATACTTCAAAACAAACGAGGCATTAAACATAAACAAGACTCTCATCAGTGGCCTACTTTACACCACATCCCCAATTGGACCAAGCACACCCCTTACAGGTTCATCATTTACAGTAGAATCAGGAGGGGTGGTGAACGTGCACTACCAAGGTCCAGCAGCTGATGTTCATAAGGGCGCGATAAACTCAACCTTTTTCATATCCACAGTTCAAGTAGATGGCACCTTTCAAGTTGGCTCTCTGTACGTTGAAGGCAACGACTTCATTGTCGGCTCCTCAGGAGTGGTCACTGTCGATGCTGGGGGATGTCGTGGTGGTGAGGGACCAGGGGCTGGGACTCAGGCCGGCAGCGGGGCATCTGGTGCGAGTCATGGTGGGCGTGGTGGGAGAGGTGCAGGAACACGTGCTCTTAAGTTGGGGTACGGAAGTATTTTCGAGCCTGACACGTGGGGGAGTGGCGGTGGAATGGGGTCAGGTAATGCTGGTGGCGGGAGAGGAGGAGGACGTATAGAACTGACGTTGAAGAACAAGCTTGAAATCAACGGCCTGGTTCAGTTGAGTGGACTACCGGGACAGGTGAGTGGTTGCTTATTGAGCTCATGATACAAATTCTTCCAACTAGCAAGAAAAATAATTTGATTGAGTGATAAACTTAGAAACATGCGATTTGCCACGAATTGAGTAACGACAGCTCAATTAGGTTTCAACTTAGCAAGGTGGCCACTTATAGTTTGTATGTATGGTATGTATGAAATATTTTAAAACTTCGTGACTGTGCGTTTCCGTAGTGGAATATCACCATTTTGAGTTGGAATGGTTAATGGTAACACTCTAACCATCTCCAGATAATATTAGTTCTTGAACAAGTTGAATGGAATGGCGGGTCAGGTGAGCGTTTAGATAAATTATTTTACAGTGTCAAGGGGCAAACAAACTAAACCCGGGAGATGTCCAGCTTCCGAACTGTTAAATAAAACCACTCAACTGAAAGTTCTCAGTGAGTATATTCTAACAACAGTGATGTTGAGCGGATTTATAATTTTCGCCTTTTAATGTGTTATTTGTGCAATGGCCATGCTTTAGGTCACCGAAGTTTGGTTTTCTGTTTACATTTAAGTCTTCGCACGCTGGAGGGGGCAGTGGCGGTTCGTTTTGGTCCAACTGTACACAGTTCATCGGCAATGGTCAGCTGAGGGCTATAGGGGGCGATGGTAATGGGAATGGTGGGGGTGGAGCTGGAGGCCGTATTACAGTCTACTACAAGACCGGAGGTTTCCATAGTGACCAAGCTTATGCTTATGGAGGTCGGAGCCAGTCAGGTTCGGCTGAGAATGGCGGGCCTGGTGTGATATACTTGAGAGGGCTTACACCAGCAGTGAGGAACTTGCGTATTGACAACAAGGGCAGGGAGGCGAAGGTAACTTCGACAATTATAAAACAGTAGCGTAGGCAACGCAAGGAGCAATGAAAACTTGCTGCTACAGAGGACATTGCGTGATGACGTCAGTTGACTAGAATTACTAGAGTGCTTTGAGGCACAAAATTTTGTTCTTTCATGAGGAATCGCTCGTGCGAGATGCAAATCTACATTACAGAGACTGCAACGAAGTGCATCCTAGTAGTTGTAGTCAATTGACGTCACCTAGCAAATGTCCTACTGGTTTCATTTTTGCTGAATTAGTACAATTACGTCCAACCTCTCTTAAGAACGACTGTTTACAGTTCTTGGGATGTCCACGTTCTGACAACCCAAAAGGAAGCATTTGAAGTCGCACTCAAGAACATGGCAACCCCAAGAGCAGAGCATTTAACACAGTAGCATGTACCTTTAGCCATCTTGCTTTTGTGTCAACACTGACGACAGCATTATGATACAAGTTGCAAAGTACGTGTCACAGGGTGCAACGGGACCTCGCGATGTTGCGAAAAATACTTGACTGCTTTAAGTTGTCTTGCAATTTTTGTTGCGTGGCAAGTTGCAAAGGGGGTTGGAGGTGGGGTGTCGCACACGCAATTTCATCAGCAACTTGTCTCGCAACAGTGTTGCGTTGCCAAGTTGCAAGACAAATTGCTCCGTGTGACATGGCCTATATGTAATTCAATAATTTAGTCGTTCTGACACGTGTAACTTCATCCATTTAATCACCCGCACTACTCGGTCTCCTAAATTCACTTCGTTTTGTGTAAAGAAGATGGCCGTATTAAACATTTCATGTCAGACTTTTTGCTTTTGTACAGGTCTCCCTTCAAGGGAACTACAGCCGGTTCGCATCTACAGGTATGTCCCCCTGCGGTCTTATCTTTGTTATTTTCCTGTAAATGGTAGGCGTACGCCTTTACTTAAGTGCTCATCCTGTTGAATAAGCCTTTATTCTCATTAACGTCAGGAAGGTGCAGTACCCGATCTGTTAAATAAGACATTAAAGTTTTTAACCAGTTCATTAAAATAAATTTAGGTTAGCCGTAGGCGAAGTTTTTTATCTATAATTGTTTTTGTACTTTTACATGTTAAACTTTTTTCGTTAGGTTGTTCTTGTGGAGTTCATGCTTTTGGTTTTGTTTGTTGTTGTCCTTTTACAACCTTTTCCACTACTAAAGCCAAATTCACTCAAGCCAGGAAACGTCCATCACCTGATTTATCAAGCGACAAGATGTCAATTTGTAATTCTAATGGTGTTGTATTTTATGCGATTTGGTTAAGTATAATTGGACCAGTGAAATATGAGTTAGAACGTTAACTGCTGGGTTACTTGGATTTCTCTCAGGATCTGTGGCGTATCTAAATGCTCTGTCTGACACCTTCGTTTACGACTTTACTCTGGTTGAGGTGTACGGCACTGTGCATCTGGTTTTCCCGGGGAAAAATGTTAAGGTAAAAGTGGACACCATTCAAGGCGACGACACAAGCTACATTCACGTTCCCCCTAAGAACACACTCGATATTGTCGGCATCTCGGAGTACAAACGAATTAATGTCACATGGGCACCGTTTGTGTACAAAGACGCAACATTAATCTTGCCGAATGGCACAGTCGAGTTTCGAAAACCCAAGAGCTTGAGTTACCCAAGCCAGCAGCGCATCGCTCAGTTTCAGTTCTGGGGAAGAGTGGTCGGCGAGCGGGCTCATCTGATGGTAGGACACGGGGGAATGGTAACGTTTTCTCTGTCAAGTCCTCGTCATCTAAAGTTCGTTGGCATCACTGTACAAAAGACTGGACATCTGTCGCTGGAAAGTGAAGCAGCCAATGAGTCCGATATCTGGGCGGTGGAAGTGGTGGGAGATGTTGGAGCGTTGTATAGAGACGGTATTGTCACTGTGGAAGGTGGTGGCTTGATTCGGGCGCGTTCTTTAAACCTGAAGGCAGTGTCGGTGGTTGTCGATCCCGTTGGAAAAATTTTACTGAATGGACAAGGGCATGGCGGAGGTGAGTATGTTCTTACTGGGTCATTTGTTGATAGTTTCTTTTTAAGGTATCATCCCTGGCAACTTTCGACTGGGTCAGCGAAAAGTTTTTTCTTCTATTCTTGTGACTCGCTTTAAAAGCGTACATTTGCAGAAAATTTTGAAGAAAATCTCTTTCCAAAGGAAAGTTATAAGCAAAAAGAAAAACAATTTCTCGGCTTGATGCCTTCTAATTGACCGCTGACATCATCTGTCAGCATTTAAAAAAAAACCCGCAAACCACGCGTCTCACGCTGGCGTCACTATATTTATCACACTTGTGTGACTAGAGCATGTTTGAGAGTTTTGTTCGTTCGTTCGTTTTTATGTCTTCAAATCGGAAAAGATGGTTGAATCCTTTCTCCACATCCTCAAAGAAGCCTTCTAAAAAGAGATACCGGAAAACGTTTGCGGAGGGAACGGCTGTTTTTGGCTGAGAGCAACAAAGGCTCGTATTATGTTCCACGGTGGGTTTCCGACGTGTTTTTCTTGCTTTTGGCATTTACGGGTGGTTTCCTGCAGTTTTTATACACTTTGTTAATGTTTTGGTTTTCTCCAATTATGAAAAATACGCAAGCATTATTGGATTCTATCATACCTTCGCGATGTCGAAACTCGATGTTTGTGCTGCCGAGCGCCAGATACACCGACTTTCCCGCTGACACTTCCCTCCGGTTCTGGTACACTGCTGTCATCACTGCCTTTGTTACTGACAGTCGATCTCGACGGCACCCATCGACACCTAATTAGTTTCACACTTCGGACGACCTTGTGTAAACAAACCGGCAAAATCTGTTTTCTTCGATAACTCGAAACTAAAAATACGCTGAAATAGGCGTATATTTTGAGTTCCAGTAAATAGGCGTTTTAACCGATTCATCTGAAATTATGCTCCGATTTTTTTATTTTTTGCTTAGTTTTAAAGTTATAGCTTGATTGGTAAACAAGGTTCCTAATTTCCGGCTTCCTGAACTTTAGTAGCTTGTAAAAATCGAACGCGTTAATTTATCAAAAATCGGAGAGACCTTTTTTAGACACACATGTCATGAAAAGATCGAAAGTACTTTATTCTCTTCCGATATATTCCACGCGTCATGGAACTCATTCTTGTTGACCATGTCAATTTCTTAAATGGTCGATATATCTCAAAGAGATCAATTTAAGTTCTTTTAGTTAGCCTTCTGTCGTGATCTACTGTCATTAAGCTTTCAGAAAATATATTCTTTAACAGGGTTCCTTCTAAAAGTTCGCGCTACGTCCTCGCAAACGCAACAGGGTTTTTTTTTACCAGGGATGATACCTTAATTCAGCTTTTTAGTGAATGTTCATTATAGAGAAGATAGCGAACGTGGATTCACAGGTACTTTGGAAGAAACAAAGGCAAAAGTGAGCGAAGTAAACTCAAGGGCCTACAGGTTGAGAGGGTAGACGAGTAGAGACACAGAGACACAAGACAAATACAGTAACATAGCTAGGGAGACAGACAGACAGGAACAGACCGAAATAAATACGGAGATAAGTATTGTTTTGCGTGTCATTCATGGAGAACGTTCATCACTAAGCAACATAATATTAAATAAACAAAGGGCCAAATGATTAAGAGTGTAGAAGAGGAGAAAATAGGACATGCGGAGATGGACACAGAGATAGACCAAGAGACGAATAGACAGAGGGGAAAAACAGTGCACAACATATGCAGCTCAGTAATGTGATAGTATGTGAACATCGAGCAATTATTTCACTTGGTAATAAATGCGTACAGACGTACACAGACGGAAAGAGAGAAACAACTAAAGAAAGAAACAGACAGAGAGGCAACAAGAAAAAAGATGAAAGTGGAAACAGAAAGCTAAAAAGGCTGTGGCAGCAACCCTTCTATCTCCTCACCTTTTGACATTTTTGCCATCTTCTACAAGGCACAGGTCCGGGACTTGGATTTACCTCGTCAGATGGCTCAGGGGCGGGCCACGGTGCTCGAGGAGGACGTGGTAGGGCGGCTGCAGTGACAGGGTCACCCTACGGTCTTTATAATGCACCCAAGCACTTTGGAAGTGGCGGAGGAAGAGCTGGAGGGGAAGGAGGTGGCGCGTTGAATCTGGAGATCAGTGGCGCTCTCGTGGTTGAAGGTTAGTGCAACGTACAGTAGCATTTAGTGTCCGCCCCGTGCAAACAAACGCAACATGTTGGCACAACATCGCTCAACATTGTTGTGCATAACATGTTGCGTTCGTTTGCACATCATCTTGGGCAATGTTGCAAGATGTTGGAACACGTTGCGTGAAGTTTGAAACCAGTCAAACTCTTTGCTTAACATATGCCAACATTTCTTTTGTTTTGGGTTTGTTTACACGGTTCGCACAAGCCGCACGTGGTACGGAATGCTGCATTGGATACGAGCAGGAATTAGAATGCATTTCGCGTTGTTCATGGTCTATATTCATATATGTGCGGATGACAGCAACACTGTATGGTTTCGCAAAGAGAGTTAGACATTTATTGATCCCAGGTGTCGCTGTACACACAGCTTTGTCCAACAAGATGTAATTGTTTGAACACCCTCAGCCAACATCGCACAACACTTACTTAACAATGGTGCACCTTTAAGGCCCGTGCAAACAAACGCAACATCTTGGCGCTAAATCGCCCAACACTGTACACTGACTGCTTTATGCGACAGTAAGAGCAGCAATTGCGATGCATTTTAATTGCTCATAATTGGGGACACTAACAGCACTGTACGGTTTTTGCAATAAGTTTACATCACTGTTAGGTGTTGCTGTGCGAATATGATGTGTTGTCATACATGCAGTGGAACCCCGCCTTACGACCACCCCGTTAATACGACCATCTCGTTATTGTGACCACTTTTTTTGTCCCGACCAAACGCCCAGTCATTTTCTTATCAGAAAGCCCCGTTAATCCGACCATCTCGTTAATGCGACCAATGTCCACTTTTTGAAATCCCAATGGGGTTTTCCCTTTATAAATTCACCCCGTTAATACGACCAAACAAAATGGAAAGCTTGAGAGCTTTGTTTAGAAAGAAGTAGTTTGAAACATTTTGTTCGTGCTTTAAGAACTCTTAGTTCTGTTGCAATAAATTGCATTTGCGTTCTGGATGCTTACAAACAGTCAACAGGGAAGTGAAATGTCATCATACCTGTCATGATGTCATTTGAAAGAGGCCAGCTACAAAACTTGACCCTACTCCGTTAATACAACCACCCCGTTAAAACGACCAGTTTTTTTTTTTGCCCGTTGGTGGTCGTATTAACGGGGTTCCACTGTATACATAAATTGGCACGAAAGTAAGATTCCATTTTATTTTGGTTGCAGGAGTCATCAGTGCAAACGGAGAATCAGCCACATCCTTCAACGCTGGAGGAGGTAGTGGGGGAAGCATTTTGATTAAAACACGTGCTCTGGAAGGCTCAGGTGTCGTGTCCACTGATGGAGGGAGCGGAAATGGAAACGGAGGGGGTGGCAGCGGTGGAAGAATTGCAATCTTTTGGCAGGACAGGGAGTGGTGGAAGGGTTCGCTTCAGTCTTTTGGAGGAGGCAGTGCACAAGGTGGCAGGGGAGGACCCGGGACCGTGTATCTTGAGGTTTGTCTTAACACAGCATGAAGTATACTTCGTTACGATTAAAATATATCAAAGAGAGTGATTTTACTCAAAAGACAGGCTATTTCTTATAACCTTGTATCTAAAGTACACTGCAGTTAGTATTCCTATTCAATTTGATTTTTTTTCGCCATTCTCTTTCTTCACTTTGTTGAAGGACACGCAACACGGAGTGAACAACAGGACTCTCATCTTCAACAACAACAATCAGGACCCCAGTACACAGGAGATCGCGGATTTTTCTCGACCCGAACTCGACAGTGGCAGGGCGTGGCTTTTGCCTATTGGCCGCGAGTACGAACTGGAGGAGGTGCACATTGTGGGCAAGGCTCATGTGGCTTTAGATCCAAACATCACCAGGTCACACCTTTTAACTCTTCAAATGCTATGTTTCTCTGTTCATAGTTTCTCATGATACTTTGTGTGCTTAGTCATCTGTCATTTTACTTAGGTCCCGGAAATTAAAGAGCGCCATTTTGGAATAGAAATCCCACGATACCTTATTCATCACTGCATCTTAAGTTTGTTTCAGTTGCAATTAACTCGGACTGTTTAGCCTTGCTTTTAGTTTGTTTTGCTCATCTAAAGTTTTGTCCTCAAATGACACGAGTACTGGATGAGCAAAAGCACAAGAGCGCACGGCATGTAGGCTATAAAAGTATATAATGGAGGCTATTAGATTCCACACTTGCTCTTACGCAATGCTGATAAAATGTATTTATTAAGAATTTCTATTTGAGTGAACAGACCCTTAATTCTTACGATGTTAGTGAGGTTGCGAATTTCGCAGGTATTATTTTGATGCAGTGAATGGTCGGGCAGTGCTTTCGTAATTTGGTCAGTCAGTCATAAGTGATACCTCATTCCGCTGGTTTGTCCTACATTATTTGAATGAGTTAGTGCAGAGCTAGTATATAATTTGGGTTAGTGACAGGCTGACTGAGCGTCATTGAGTCGGTGAGCAAGTGAGTAAGTGACTGAATGAGGGTATGAGGGAGTGAGCATATAAGGAGTGAGTGAGCGAGCAAGCAAGGAGGAGGTAAGTGTGTGAGCAAGGGACTGAATAAGTGAGTGAGTGTGTGAGTGAGCTAGTAAACAAGGGAGGGAGGAGGTAGTGTGCGAGTGAGCGAGAAAGTACTTGTGTGAATTAATGAGTAAGGGAGAGGTAGTGCGTGGATGAGTTAGTAAGTAATCAAGAAAGTAAATGGGTGTGTGCAATTTAGTAATTAAGTGAGTAAGTGGTTGGGTAGGTGAATGCACCATCAAATGAGTCTATTACGTGTTACAAATTTGTCAGCACAATCAGTCTCTTGCAACGCTTAAAACGTTTCTTTATTTGTTGCCAACAGACCGCGCGGTTTGAAAGTGTACAAGTTCGTTGGCGACCGCTCGGGAGTGCTGCATGTCGGACCTAACCAGATTGTGATTGGTCAGTTTGCTAATTACGAGAAGTTTGAAGTGAATGTCTACGTAAAAAAAGATGGCCACTTTCACTTACCGCCCTCCTTCACCTGTATCGGGATACAAATAACAGCAAGGTTTGTTTGTATGAGCGTATTATTAATGTAGGTTTTTATGCGTTAAATGTACGTACCTTGTGTGATAACAACGAGAATAACGAGATGCGAGATAGGAAAACACGAAAAATGGACGACAAAAAAGCTTTACAAATTGCTGTAAGATGCCAGAAACGGACAACTTTCCTTGCAACTTACACGCCATTTGCGAGTGTTGAACGCGAAAATTGTTTGCAGTGGCATTGCTTTACAAAAAGGAGTATTTCGTGTATCAGGGTGCAGAAGACGCTTGTCAAAGTACAGGCCCACAGCAAATTTGGGGCCCATTGAACTATAAGTGTCACAGATAGTATTGTTGCTGACCGTATACCCAAGTACTTCCCTTGTATACTGTTTCCTTTTGTCACTTTAGAGGCTATCTTGGTGTAGAGCACATGACCGCATCCAGAGGTTGTACTCTGTACCTCGGACTGACAGGATCCACCGAGCTGGCAAACAAGGAAGGCACGTACAAATTTCACTCCCTCAATGTCAAGGACGCAGGACAAGTGATGTCATATAATGACGTAGGAACCAGCACGCTGACTCTGGAGATAGATGACGTCACCATCCATGGGGGTGGCTTACTGCGTATGAAGCGCATGCTCATTGAAGCAGGGAATTTTACAGTGGACGATCTGGGCGAAGTGCGATGTGAAATGTCTGACGTCAGGTAAGAGGTTAGGTTTAGGAATTGTTCGTTTTTTTTCCTCGTCGACAAACAGCCATTTTAGGTTTGATTTTTTTAGTGGGAAAGGTTTTCTCCTGGAAAGAAATGTATGTGTTTTTTAAGCGGCTGACAAACGTTTGTAGAGTGATTTTTCCTTGTTTCTAAGTTACAATTGTTGCCACTGGCAACGGACCTTCTTTCAGTTTTTGACACAGATTTTCTGCTCATAGACTTACTGACTGACTGACGAACATTAGAAATAGAGATTGCGTCCCAGTTAGCACTTCGAAGAGCCAGATACCCCGTTAACGTCTCGATTATTACCCTCGCAGAGCTCGGGGACAATTGCTATTTCAATGCCAGATTAACTCCTATTTGAAAAATACTAAAAATAGGCCTTAATGTTTTGGAAATTGACATGTGCTCGCGCTACTTTAGACAGCGTACCGCGCGTGCCCAAGGCCCCTGCATTACATTCTTTAGTCGACTGCTCACAGCTTTCGTAAATTCCGCTTCAATTACAGTTATTGTTGGTTTGCTTTTTGTTTTGGTTCACTAAATCGACCACATAATAGCACAAGAAGATCAGATCGTATAACCAGAAACTTTATTTTCTCAGCTGTATCTCAGGAAAAGGTAAGGCACATGCGCTGGGTTCTTCTGGAGCCGGTCATGGTGGAAACGGTGGAAGTGGACGAGGTGCGTCTCAAGTTGGAACAGCGTATGGCCACGTGTACGAACCGAAAGACTTTGGTTGCCAAGGCGGAGGTGGTGGAGGACTTGGAGGCGGAGTCCTCAAAATGAATGTGCGAGGCACCCTTAAAATTGATGGAAGCGTTCACTGTGATGGACAGGCTGGTACCTCTAGACAGTCTGGTGGAGGCAGCGGTGGGAGCATTTGGATTACTACTAATCTGATTCAGGGATACGGTACCGTAACTGTCAACGGAGGCAAGGGATGTGATGACACCAGGTAAGGAAAGATACAGCAAGCATGTAACCCTTTCAGTGTCAATATCGAATTTGACTTAGCCCTAAAAAAATGTCAACTCCTGAACTCTCATGAAATCTAATAGTTTGACCACTCAAGTGAGAGCTCTCGACTAATACATTCATACACACAATTTTTTTCTTGTTAATGAGGAAAATTCTAAATACTTTTTAGATTTTTAATTTCCGGTCAAATTGCAATTATGTTGTAGTTTACTTTTAAAAGATCAGAACGATACTTACATTTTTGATTGAGCGGAAAATTAATCTTTAGCTTTAGCTGGCGAAAATGGTACTAACGTTGTGTTTCTTTAGTAGCAATGGTTATCATGGAGGTGGTGGAGCAGCAGGAAGAATTGCAGTTTACTTCAAAAGTAACAAAACATACAGCGGTTCATTTCAAGCCCTTGGAGGTGATGCTTCAGGGTCGGCGTTAGCTGGAGGCCCGGGCACAATATTCTTCTATCATCTCATACACAAGCACCGCACCCTTTTCATCAGCAACGTGGGTCGGAAGGCACTTCCTGTTGAGCACCAAGTTATCAAAGGTTACTCTCAGATAGCTCTTGATCCCGGAAGGGCATGGCTTCTTCCTACGTCAGGCGAGCACAGTTTTGCTGGCGACCAAAACTACCGTTTTGAAGAGTTGCAAATCTACGGTGGAGCACACCTGGCTGTGCTGACCGAGCCACACAATCGGAATGCGTCGATATTTTTCCGCAACATGATCGGAGACCGTTCGTGCACTATTCATGTGGGCTATAATCAGACTATGGATTTGATACGACCAGCTATTGATTTACCGTTTAACGTTCGTGTCTATCGCGGAGGGTTTCTTGGACTTGCTTCGGATACGAAAGTTCACGGAGTAGCAATTCACGTAGATGGCGTCATATCGTACGTAAAAAATCTGACTCTTTATCGCGGCGGTCTGTTATTTCTGGGAGAGAATTCTCGAACTGGAAATGAAGCAGAAGAGAACGACTTCAAGTTTGATTTTGTCACCGTACAATTTGCAGGAGTTTTGCGGATGCTGTCGTCGGCTGTTAACCACAAAGGCATGAATCTCACTGTGCGCGTTCTACACATTGAAGGTGGCGGGAAAGTGGAAGCAAGTAGTTTAAGGGTGCTGGCCGAGAATATTAGCATCAACACTGAAGGACTTCTGGTGGCAAATGGACGTGGATACAGCATAACAGATAAAACAGGTAATGCTTACTCGTTAAAGGGGTCCTCTCAGCCTTTTTAATGTTTTTGTTTACATCTGGAAAATTCAAGGCTGAATTTGGTTTCCAACACGAAAGAACGTAATTAGTCAAAAGAAAAATAGGTTAGTAGCACTTTTTGATGAAAAGAAACTGATCTTCTCCTCAAACGAGTCGGATGAAAGTGGATTGCTATTCATATTTCGACTTTCGGGGGACCCAAAAATGGCGGAGCCAAAGATTTTGGCGCGCATAGGACTGTGATTGAGAGGGCCCCTTTAAGGTTTCGATATAGGTTTGCGAGTCTCTCTCGGAAAAAGACATCATTGTAGCGTCACAATTTAATGTACATGCACGTATTATATGTCGTTGTAAAGGTCTTACTTATCATTTTCAAGCACACAAAGTTGGTGTACGAGTTAGGTTAGTTCGAAAATTGACTGTTTCGGAAGAGAGAATTATAACTTTTGTCGGTTTGATTTAAAAATGCTAAAACACTGTTTTACAATACTGAGTGAGGTTGATTACAAATTTTACATACTGTGTTAGCAAACTTTGATCCCTTTTGTTTTAAGGATATTATTCTCTTTTAAAGTGGAGGGAGGGTTTCGGAACCCGTTTTTTGTACAAAATCTTCTATAAAACAGGGACACGGTATTTGAGAAAAGCTCGTCTTCTACACTTCACAAAAATTTGATTGATATCGACCAAACCGCACAAAAGTTTTGGTTCCCGAAAGGCTTAAGTTTTCGCGAAAATCTCGTATCGATCTGATCTATATCGTACTCTACCTTTAGCGTGTATGAAAAATGTAGCAGTAGATCACATCGTTTAGTCCCAGACCTTTACAACAATATATAATACGTGTATATATCTTAAATAGGAACGCTACAATGTTTTCTACCGAAAATATTTTGAGGGACGCGCAAACCTTTATCGAGGCCTAAGGGTATAGAGCAGTTTTCTAAATCGACTTTTACAGATGCGGATCGTTCTCCTATTCGATCTTTGGATCTCTCACTTGGCAACTTTTCCTTCCCCCTCTCTCTCCTTTATTGGTGTGTTTAGTTGAGACGAGCCTCTGTCAAGCATATCTTAGGTTCGGATATTTTTTCTGCTACACAACACATTTGTTGTGGTTTAGTATGTGGACGTGACGGCCTCATTTGTGTCACAACTGCAGAAGCATCCTCGTCCAGCGGCTGGTTTTCGTATAGTAGAATAGTTGCTGTTTGTCATGATCACAGCATATAAATAGCCATGTAGTTTCATCATTTTCAGCATAGACAGTTATCAGCAATTAGAAAAATCTATTATTAGCACTCAGAAGGAACACTCAGGCTCAATGGCCAAACAAAGTTTGAAAGAGAACAAGAACAATTTCGAAAGAATGCCACCGCAAAAATACTACTTCGACAATCGCGTTGTCTTATGCGTACTTTGATTCACAAGCGAAGCGAGGGTAATAATCACGACGCTAATGCATTAATATCGCCTTATTTGGAGACTCCAAGCGGGTCGCCATCTCAAAATTTAATGTTTGTGTGTGTGTATGTGTGTTCAGGTACGACTTCAAGGCACGGTTACCCAAGCGCGGTTACTCAGGTGCCTAAGCACTAACGCAATCGATCAAGCGTGTCCGCCAGTAGTTTTACTGACACTCAGAAACAAAAGACGATTTGAACGAAGAAGCAATTGTACGTAGCTGCATTCACGAAAATTAATTTGAAAACTAGAAAACTTGAAACAGAACGGTCTCGCGAAGTTCCTCTTTAAAAGAGAAGAGAACAGGCACGAGCAAGGCGGAATCGTGAAACGATCGAACAGCGCCAAATACGTCTAGAGAAAAGACGACAAACATGTTATAACCGACAGCATCATGAACGGAAGCGTGACGAAGAAACGGCTCCGCAAAGGGAACAGCGCTTGAAAGCAAATCGGGAACTTCAGACGCCGTTTTGTATTAAACTCAGATAGTTATTCAGAAAGGACAAGCAACAAAGGTTGGTCAGTTGAAATCGAACAATCACCATGACAAATATAATCTATCCCGTATAGCTTGTAACTCGATCACTCCAAGAATGTAATATAATCTGTATGCTGGTTAACCTGATTTATGCTGAAAAACCTGCTTTACATTAATGCCGTGTGAATAAATGTAAACTAAATCGATTTAGTTCTGAGAGAAAAACCTGCTGCAGCCAGATTGGAAACTATTGAGAGTGCTTGCCTGCCGCAGCTCTATGGGTAAGGTATTCCAAAGTAATGCCCCACTGTAGCTAAAACTGTTTTTCATAACATTTTTTCGGGGCCGTGGAATAGCGAGTTTGCTCTCGGTATCTTTCAAAGAATAATTTGTGACATTACTACGGTAAATGAATTTTCTCCTAAGACAGTTAGGAGCAAGACCATTTAGGGATTTATAAACCATAGTAGCCTTTTGACGTAGTCGTTGCGACTCAAGTTTAATCCAGCCTAGTTGCTCAAGCAAAGGATCAGCATTAGCATCATAGCTGGAATGAGTCAAAATTCGGCCTGCACGGTTTTGCAGCTTTTGAAGTTTTTTGATAAAGTGGTGTTGCAGTTGCCCTAGATGACATTGCAGTAATCAAAATGTGGTTGAACTAAGGCATAAATATAGACCGCAGTGTCGCTGCGGGACGAAGGGTCTGCAACGCTTCAGCGCTCCGATACCGGAGGCAATTTTCTTAGTTAAACTATTAATGACATTTCAAGATAGATTTTCATCAATGAAAACTCCAACATATTTAGAATTATCTACTTGTTCTATGGGAGCATCATCGATGACTGAAGATAGAGATCTACTATACGTACTTAACCTTTGCCGCGAGCCAATGAGCATAAATTCGGTTTTAGATATATTCAAAGTGAGCTTATTTGCAATAAGCCAGTCATTAACTTATACGAGATCTAGATTCATATCATGCTCAATGCCTTCAATATTGTTACTAACAAGAGTTAAATGCGTATCGTCTGCATACATTTGAGACTGAGAGTATGACAAGCAATTAGGCAGATCATTTATATATAAAATAAGAAGCTAGGGGACAAGGATAGTTCCCTGGGAAATGCCACAGGTTAATCGTCGATTGTCAGAAAGAGAACCGTTTACGAGACATTTTTTATTTCGACTATTCAGATATGATTTAAACCATACCAACGAGGCACCACTAACACCGTATTTTTTCAATTTAGATATAAGAATAGCGTGATCAACAGTGTCGAACGCTTTTTTAGGTCTAAAAATGTATCTACTGTAGGTATCTGCGATTATCGTATTTCTAGTAGTAAATTTGGAATAGTGCGACTTCTATGTTTGGAAATCCACTGTCGACAGCACCGGGACACGGGACACGGGACACAGGACTTAAATCACATTCCAGTTGGACTAAATGCATGAAGCTGTGCCCCACAACTTCGTGGTAGGACACAAGCAAAAAAAAAAAAAGAAAAAAAGAAAAGAAAAGAGCTTACAGCGGCATACCTCCTTTGATCTTTATAATAGGTTGGGAGAACTGTATTTGAGCCTGGGAGTAAAAGGGTTACGGTATTCTCTAGTGTGGAGCTTTGTCAGTAACCTTCCTTTCTTCAAATTTTCTTCTGGTGTTCTTTCCCTACAGGTCAAGGAGTGCATGGTCAAGTCAACCGGGGTCTTGGTTCAAGTACAGGTGCAGGGGCATCTGGAGGAGGCCATGGAGGAACAGGAGGCAGAGGAAAAACCACACCCAAAGTTGGCCTGCCTTACGGCAATATGTATGAGCCCACAGAGTTTGGGAGTAGCGGAGGAGGTGCCCTTGGTAGAGCAGGTTAGAAAAAAATGCTGCGGTAGGCAATCTCAATAGAGGCTATGCTCTGTATGATAAACTGTCACCTCTACTTGTTTTGCTATTTTTACGAGTTATGCTAGTTTTTAGGTGTCAAAGCGATCAGAATAGATAAAATAGAAAATCATATTAAGGTGGCTCTACAGGGTTTTTAGACACAATTTCACGTGGGCACCAAAATCACAATGAACCAAAAACCTGAATATCGTAATGTTTTAGAGGAAATCTGAATTTAACAGGAAATTCTAAAAACTCGAACTAATAACAGTTTGCGATGCGTGCACGGTTCTTTGTGCCACGAAGAAACCAAAATTGCAAGCCTTTGAATCAAACTCATTATTCGTCGGCTTTACGTGATCGCCGATGTTTATCACTTTACCTTCGAATGTATATAAATCTACTGAATTAGTTTGAAAGTGCACATCCTGTCAGGCCGATAACTAAACAATCAAGGCATGATGAACAAGTTCTACGATTCAGATTTTATTGTTTGAATTTGAAATGAACAGCCGTGACAAACGCGGCTCGGACGGCCGTTTTGGCAATCATCAGTTGTAATGGACAAACCAGTACTTTCGGCCTAATCACAACACTGACATCAATCCTTGGAAGTAAGCAAAGTTAGACAGAAAAAATATTGTCGTTGTTATGAAGCTTTGCAAATCCTACTAACCTGCAGAGTTTGATCCTGTGTCAGTATGTGGCATATTATCTTGGATGAGCTGTCGCAAAACTAATATTCACGAACTCTACTGAATAAGTATGAATGAACTTGATGGGACGCAACTACCTTGTTGGGAGCTAGTGGACTAGCATACGACGGCTTAAACTGACGACTTTCGAACGGTCTTCACGGCTTTGAAAAGGATTGAGTTGTTGAATAGCTATTTGCCAAGAGTATTTTGCACAGCATAATTCGTGGCTGACATATACAGTACGAGCTTCTCAAGACAGGGCTTCAGGAATTGCATGGTGTTATTTCCTTTTTGCTTTGTATCCAGAAAACTTGCTGTACTTGCCGGTGTGCGATCGCCGCTTTCTTCTCGTATTTACATGCATAACATGTTTTCACGCGCAAGGACACTACAGCTAACGCATGCGTACTTCTCGATTTTGTCGAGTCATTTATTTGGCATTTGATAGCCCAATACGTACGTAAAATATCGAGATTTTCTCTGCTTTTTTCTCAAGTTTACTTTGGTGAATGTGTCTTAAATTTTGCAGGCAAACGAAGATTATATCCGGTTTTGTCATATTTGATTTTAATGGAAACTTTTGGAGCAAATGTTTTTTATTTGCAAAAGGCATAAATTGCCAATTAGCTCGGAATCCGCTCGTTTAACCTCAACTTTTCTTCACAGTTATGTTTACCTTATATAAAGTTTCACCGAAGAGAACTCCAGAAAATTGAGCAGAGAGTTTGAAAATGGAGTGAAAGACCTCTACATCAACGAAGTATTGTTTCCATAGAAACCACACTATAGCGACAAAATTAAAACGTATACGCAACAGACCTTTCAAAACTTCTACTCTGTAAATTTGATCAAGAAAAATATAATGAAATGAAAGTATGACAGTTTTTGTGTCATAAACTAAGTACAAGCAAGTGCAGGGAAGTTCTTTGTGGAGCCACCTTAAGGGTGTGTAAGATGGGGTTCCGGGCACACCAAGAAAGCTTCGCTTTGCGGTGAAGCACTACTTATCTAAGTTCTAAATCACGGTTTTACCAAGTTTTATAACTAGTTCACAATCCTACATCAATGCTGTCTTCTATGTATTACAATATTGTGTCTTATACATTTACCAGAACGTTTTGCGATTTATAATGGTAATAGGACTGAGTGGCTCCGCGCTTCGCGGGAGTCCGATTTCGTAATTACGAGTATGATTACAGACCGACATCGGACGACACGAAGTCCTCTTACCAATTAATCATAAATATTACAATTTCTGAGAATGAAATGGTCATATAGCTTCAGCATTTTAAACAAAGTATTTTATCGCCGATTGATTTTAACACGCGCGTACACACGGCTCGGCGTTTGTAAACACAACGTTAACCGCTTGTTCGTAGTCATGTAGCTCTCAGTTTTATCAACTTAAAATACTTGAGAGAAACAAGAAGCTAATTTACCCATTGATTTGAGTTGAATGCGGATTTCTGGAGTAAAAGTCGAAAATATGTCAGTTCTGTCCACTCAGTAAAAATCAGTAAACCCATCACGAACTCACAAATTGAAAGGCAGTTTCTTTCGACTGTTCAGGTTTGCATTTTTGAACATAACAAGTGCTTTGAAACTCAAAATACTGGTTTATTTTTTCGAAGAAGTTTACAAGGCATTCAAAGGAAATATTCAAGACTGAAAAAATTTGTACCTTCGGCAAAGCAATCCAAACTTACCGATTTCTTGACAGCTTAATTCTCAAGGAATGTTTATCCATCACGGTCCATCAAAACAAACATAAAAGTCTTCCATGATTTTTTAAATGAATTGACGTCGTTCATTCATTGAGCCATAACTTGCAGAGTGTCTGTAGCGCAGCTAGCAGCTGGCGACGTTGTGAAGTCAACAAATACGTCCGATTGGCAAGAATTTTCCGTCTTCTTTTGTTCAATGGTGACTGTTCACGTTCTTCGACTGACCACAAACTGTTCCTTCCATGTTAAATTGTCCAAGAATTCACACAAGTCGCCTTTCGAGATGCTACAAACTCACGGTTTTCTTTTTTCTTCACTGAAAATCAGTGTGGCGCTGATTGGTGCCTTTAAATTTCACTCTTGCTTATGATTGATTAAGCCAACTGTCCAATTACAGAACAAAGAAGTATCCGATTACAGAACAATAGGTGTCCAATTAATGATTAATCGGGGGGTTTATGAACCAATCACATTCGAGGAAATTGTAATATTTATGATTAAGGACATTTTACAGATAGAACATCACATTACCTAGAAGTTATAACTGAATTTGATATGATCTTGCAGTCGTTACGCTCTCTCGTGCGACTTCAAATTCTTCTTTTTAGATTGTTGTCAGGACGTGGACGTCATTTTAAGGAAATACGACAGTCATTCTTCTGAGTCGGAGACGATGAAGGCAATAGAACATAGGCAAAAACTTCACTAAAAACTGGCAAGATTGCAAAGAGATAAGGAATGCGGAGACGCTTTTTTTCTGGTTCCTCGCGTTCCCGTCGCCGTTCTAGTTTGCTTAAGTTATCTAATTTAATTTTGAGTAATCTAATGTAATATAATTAACTGTCCCTTAGCATTCTCACCCTTTTGCTTGAGCACTTCTATGTCGTACACCATAATCAATGCCCATTTGTTCTTTCCCCTGCATATCTATTTCTTAGAAATAATGCGAATTTGCTCTAGTAATAGTCAATTACCCTTGGTTTCTTGCTTTCAGGGTCAGGTGGCGGTCGTTTTTTCCTAAACGTCACCAACCTGTTGGAGATTGACGGGACTCTCTCTGCCGACGGTTCAGATGCGCAAGCCCAGGGGGGAGGTGGTAGTGGAGGGAGTGTTTGGGTCCACTGTGGTATCATCAAGGGTTATGGTCAGATTACTGCCATTGGAGGATCATCGCCCCGGGACAATGGAGGGTATCACGGTGGGGGAGGAGCTGGTGGACGGGTAGCTGTGTACTTCCGACGGAATGATACATTCTCGTATTTCAGGTAACATCCGTTGGTTAAATAAGTAAGAATGAAGTTTTAAATTATATTCTCTCAGAGTTTATGTAGGATGCTTTATCATCAAACGTGCTCAAACGTCAGGCCCAAAAAATGAGTGCTGGTGCTTTTGCGCATCAAACTATTGATTTTGTGGTTTGGTCGATTTTGCTACAGTGGCTGAAAGTGATCGAGTTAACATTTTTATAATTGGCACTTGGGTACGTTTCTATGTTGCACGTCATCACAGTACGCGGGTATTGTAATAAAGTAGTTTTATGATCAATCGATAACAAAGTATGCATACGAGGCACTTGTTTAGTTTATAATATACACCACTTAATTCCACGAGTCTTTAGTACAATTTACAAACGTTGGTTATTATTAACTGGACAAGTTTATATACACATTCCAACCAACTTTATTCATGTAAAAACGTATTTCTAATTAAGTCGCACCTAGAACTAGGTACATACAACACGATGAAACGGAACTGATGTCAATGGGATGGAATGGGGAATGGCGAAACCTTCCAAAGTCTCCCCGTCTAATACCTTCTATTGACTCTCTTCATATAACGTTTTTCGCTAAACTTCTGTCATATTTCACGTATGGTTTTAATATAACTGGTTTTCCTTCTAAGCTATCGTGCCCATGGAGGCAAGTCACTGGACAAACAGCAAGACGTGGAAAGCGGAGGTCCTGGCACTATTTTCTTGTATCACCTCATCCACACTCACCGCACCCTGGTTATAGACAATGATGGAAGGAAGCCGCTAAACAAGCACATTAAGTACGGAAAATTAAGCGAAGAAGGCGGAAAAGCGTGGATTATGCCAGCCGAGTCTGGGATGCACCACATGGCAGAAGCGCAAGAAAAGTTTCACTTCGAAGAACTGCAGATCTACAACAAAGCGCACCTTGGCATTTGGCCAAGTGTGAGCAACAAGCCGAAGAATGTATCTCTTTACTTCAAATACATGATAGGGGATCGGTCCGGCAGGGTGCACATTGCGGATAAGCAGGTCATGGACTTGTACCGACCGGAAATTGATCTTCCGTTCAATGTGCAGGTGTACAGCGGAGGTCATCTGGGCCTAGCCCCACATACGGAAATCTACGGGGTGGAGATCATACTACGAGGCGTCCTTGCGTACGTTAAAAATCTAACCTTACATCATGGTGGACAGTTATGGCTAAACCACGGAGGACGCACATACAAACAGTCAGATCATAAATATGATTTCGACACAGTTCGTATTCAGGACTCTGCCATTGTTCATTGTGTGACCTCACCTGTCAGTGATCCTGGCATTTTCTGGTACACGCGTGCAGTGTTCATTGAGGGAGGGGGCCTAATGCGAGGTTCACATCTCATATTCGTAAGCGAGAATGTCACTATTGAAGATGGTGGGGCGCTGGTGGCCGATTACCTCGGCTATAATACTTCACACGGGTACAGCGGCAGCGGAGTTTATGGAAGCATAAATCCTGGCCATGGAATAGACTCTCCATGGGGCGGGTCGGGGGCTGGTCATGGTGGTAGCGGCGGACGCGGGAACATCAAATCAGGTGCAGCGAAGACAGGTTTTGCTTATGACCATTTGTACGAACCGAACATGTTTGGCAGTGCTGGAGGGAAAGGTGGAAACGGTGTTCTAGGAGGAAATGGTGGAGGAATGCTCTGGATGAATGTTACTGGGGTCATTGATGTCGATGGGGTCGTTTCAGCTAATGGCGAGGATGCTACCAGTGCAGGAAGTGGTGGTGGAAGTGGAGGAAGCATATGGATGTATTGCAAGACCATAAAAGGTTATGGAAAGGTTTCCGCTAATGGCGGTGCAGGATCGGTCAGTCTTAGCTACCCTGGGGGAGGAGGGGCCGGTGGAAGAATTGCTATCTACTTCCAAGTGAATGAGACTTCCACTTACTTTGTGTATGAAGCCCGTGGAGGAGCGGCATTGGGTTGTCAGATGGAAAAAACCGAGCTTTGTAAGGCAGAGGCCGGTGGACCTGGTACGGTGTTTCTCTACCACATGATTCACAAGCATAGGACACTGCTGGTCCACAATGGCGGACAAAAGCCATTAATTTCTGCCATTGCCAACTACAATGACTTGTCGCAAGACGGTTGCCGTGCTTGGTTGCTTCCTGAGTCCGGGAGGCACCATTTTGCAGCCGGAAAATATGATTATCAATTTGAAGAACTTCAGATTTACGGAGGAGGGCATCTTGCAGTGCTCACAAAACCTGTTGACCACACTGCTACACTATTCTTCCGTCACATGATTGGAGATCGCACTGGTACCCTTCATGTCTCGAAAAATCAGGTAATGGATCTCAAGAGGCCTGATATTGACATTCCATTCATTGCTCATGTTTATCGTGGAGGATTCCTTGGCCTGGCGCCGTACACTGAAGTGCACGGTGTTACTCTGTTTATCTCAGGCGTCCTTGGAAACATACAGAACTTGACCTTACATCATGGAGGAGCTTTGTGGATGAACCATGGTGGCAAAACCACAAATCAGAGTGATAGCAGTTTCCAGTTTGACGTTGTGCGTGTGCAGAACAAAGGCCTCATGAGAGCTTTGACGTCCCCTGTAAGCGAGCCTGGTATCAAAACAATTGTTCGTGCGCTGTTTGTGGAAGGAGGAGGCTTGTTTTATGGCACAAAGCTGAGTATCCTTGCCGAGAACATTACCATTGATGATGGCGGGAAGTTGCTTGCAAACGGACTTGGGTACAATTTGTCACACCCTCAAGGGGATGGATTGCATGGGGCCATTAATCCTGGTATTGGTACCACATCGCACTCTGGCTCTTCTGGTGCAGGTCACGGCGGTAATGGAGGACGAGGTAAACAAGCTTCGTCTGTGGGAATTGCATACAACGATCTCTACGAACCAGTCAGCTTTGGTAGCTGTGGAGGTGGACAGAAATCTGGTAGTGGGGGTGGAATGATTTGGTTTAATGTCACTGAAGTTATTCATATCAACGGGAAGGTATCTGCGAATGGTGCACATGCTGAGGATGCTGTTAGTGGTGGTGGCAGTGGTGGGAGTATCTGGATGCACTGTTATACGATCAGAGGAACCGGGACAATTTCTGTTAATGGAGGAGCTGGAGGAAGATTATCTGGAGGTGGAGCTGGTGGGCGGATTGCAGTATATTTCTCTAAAAACTCTACCTTCACAGGCCGGTTCGAGTCCTTTGGTGGTACCAAAGGCGGAGAAAGTAATACTGAAGCGGGTGGGCCTGGGACAACGTTCTTGTACCATTTACTGCACATCCATCGGACATTGCATTTGGACAATAATGGCCAACATCCGTTGTACATACGGATAGCCAACTATTCAGTACCCTCTCAATATGGATGCCGAACATGGATCCTTCCCTCCTCCGGAAAGCACCGCTTTGCCAATGGTTCGCATTCCTTCCACTTTGAAGAGCTTCAGATTTACGGAGGTGCCCACTTAGCAATCTTATCAGAACCAAATGACCCTGGAACATCACTGTTTTTTCGGTACATGATTGGTGACCGGACCGGCATGATCCACGTTGCCAAAGATCAAGTTATGGATTTGCATCGTCCATATTTGGACATTCCTTTCAGTGCGTTTGTCTACAAAGGGGGCTATTTAGGTTTAGCACCAGTTTCTGAGATGAACACGATTTTTGTTCACGTGGAAGGGACTCTGGACCACATCAGGAATCTGACGATCTTAAACGGAGGCGTTTTGCATGCATACCTGTCTGGATCCACAGGGAGAGATCCCCCAATGCACTATCTTTTCGGTGAAACCGTGCGCATCATGGCAGACTCCAGAATTCAGACATACAGCCCTAACGCCCACTCTGAGAGGTACATACTAAAGGCAAAGATTCTCCTCGTGGAAGGTGGTGCCCGCATTGATACTTTTTATATGTTAATCAACGCGACGAACATGACTGTCGATGATGGCGGTGCTATCGACGCAAGTAATGGGGGCTACCTAGCAACCAAGGGACCTGGTAGCTTGGTGACACGTCACTGGCAAAATGGAGGCGCCAGCCATGGTGGTACTGGGGGAAGAGGGACCTGCGGGGGGTACCAAACGTGCAGATTACGCAAGGGTTTGGCCTATGGAAATGCTTTTTTCCCAAAGGACTTTGGAAGTGGAGGAAATTGTGCCGGGGCTGGGACAGGAGGTGGAGTACTGGAAATTCAAGTGGAGGATGCTCTTAAGGTAATTACAGTTTACATTTGCTTTTCAACATTCGAAATACCTCTTTTTCTTTTCGTTAAAATTTTGGCCATATTTAAAGTCCTAACATACTATAACTTCAGGGCCCAGTTGTTCAAAAGGAGTTTTAATGCGAACCTCCGGTTAAATTGGTCTAACACGGTTAAATTTTTACCGCCGGTTAGTTCTGTTGTGTAAAGCACGGTTAACGCTTACCTCGGGTTAAACACTAGGTTAAATCTAATCCACCGAGCGAAGTGGGTTAATTGACTAACCTCGGGTTAACTACAACAAGCCTCAAACACAAATGGAAAAGCATCGTTGAAAGCGGCTTGGGAAATATAGTAAGTGCAGCAAAGAGTGACAAATTTGACGAAGTGCAAGCTAAGCTTTTTGAGAATGATCACTTCGGCATTTTGGAGACCACAAACCTCTTGCAATTGAAGAACCTTGCAACTTTCCCATCGTAGTTTCCACTGTGGTATTTTCCAAGACAAATTAACATGCTATAGCGCAGAATTATTTCAATTTCGACTCGACAAACACAGTGCTTATATGACAGGCGTTGTCAACTTTTCGAGGGATTGATTTGTTCTGCGATATATTTGATTAGTTCAGTTGGTTTATTCAGATTTTGAATGGTTTCTTTTTATTCCTATGTTTTCTGGTCTAAATAGGTGAGAACATCGCCATCTTGAGTGATTCAGAGTACTCTTTTGTAAGAAATCGAGGACCTCGCACAATTTAGTTATGTTCCTGACCTCTTCTTCTTCATGTGGTTTGCGCGGTATAGTTTAATACACAGGTCTTTCTCAAACACAGAGTCGTGTAATAAACTTCTTATTGACCGGGTTGCTCGAGGACCGTTATGGGATAATATCGGCCTGTGCTCTTTCGTACTGTCAACCTCGGGCACTCTTTTTGATACGCATTCCCGGCCGCCAACTTTTCCATTTTTCCTTTAGCTTTTCCAACTTTCCACTCAGTCCACTTTTTTTTTCTGACAATTGCGGGCTTTATTTTACTTTTGACATTGTTTGCCAGTTTGTGTTGCCTCAGGTTAGCAAACCTGCGGTTAGCGAATTTAACCTCCGGTTTCATCTAATCTGAGGTTATCTTAACCTCCTTTTGAACATCCGAGGCCAGGAATTTTACTCCAGGTTTTATATATTGTTTTCATCTATACAGTCTCTTTATGTATGGAAAGAGAATTTGTATTTTGAGAGTCAGGACAGATGGTGTTTATTTCTAAAGCAGACATTTTAAGTGATATTTTGTTGTCTGTGGTCTTTTTCGCACGTTACCATGGTAACATTCTCCTAAATGTTTCAGGTGGATGGCAGTATAACGGTCAACAGCCATGACGTCACTTTAAACGGTGGTGGTGGCAGTGGTGGAAGTATCCTTATTAATACCCGAGTTTTTACTGGTGGTCACACAGGCCAGCTCCAGGCCAAGGGCGGCAGCGGAGGCCCGGGCACGGGTGGCGGTGCGGGTGGTCGCATAGCTGCGTATTTTGTAAATAACCATACGCACGAGCCATACCGGGGAAGCTATGACGTGTATGGAGGAAGCGCCAATAAGGACGCAGAAGCCGGGGCATCAGGAACTGTTTACCTCAAACACACGGGAAACCGTTTTTCCGTATTACGTGTTGATAACAAAGGACAGAATGCAGAAGACAATAGAGTTGAAAATGACGGCTATAGACTAGACCTGTCTGGTGGAAACTTTAACAGCGGAAGTCAATATACCGCGACGAATGGCATGACTGTCACGACAACCTGTGGTTCAGTTGGGTGTCATATTTTGGCGCGTCTGTTCGACGAAAGCTACTCAGCACAGAACTGTCACATTTTCACGTCCCATTGCTCATCAACCAGGCTCACTTTGAACTTAAAAAGATCCGTTTTTATCAACCACATTCGTGTCTACCCCGTCTGCAACTCACTTTCTTCCGATTTTAAGGTGCAGTAATTTTTGTATTCTTGAGTATTTTGTTGCTCCGTTTTCTGTCTTGTATACGAATATATTTTTATGGTCGTTAATATTTCCATCAGTTGCTTTTCTATTTATTGTTTCTGTTTTTATTTTCTTCGTTCCTAGACTATTTGTGTCCGTCTATTTATTTAACTGTGTTTATTTTTATGTATGACTAAATTCTATTCTTTGTTCTGTCTTGCTTAGCAGTCAGTTCTCGGTCCATTTACCATTTCTGTATTCTTTAACCCTTTTATCATTGACTGATTCATTCCCACTAGTATACTAAATATCAAATGAGGTACCACTCTTCTTGCAGGTTACGACATTTGATGGTAAAACACGCGTTCCTGTTACCAGTAACTTTGTCAGACTGGCCATCGGTTGCACACAGGGCTCGTATACCGACTTAAAAGTCCGGAGGAATGCTACTATTGTGTATGTAGATCTGCAATCTCGACAAAACCAGCCTGCATCGCTTACAGAACTGGAGATCTTTGTCGAAGGGAAAGACATGTGGGAACGGTACGTGATGTTGCGTCTTTAATTACTTTACAAATGGTGCTAAAACGTGACACTCGGTCGGCTTTCCTTTTGTTATCCCACGTTACATGGGTCAGCGTCGATCTCGTCGATCTCCGGCCTTCGCAGTACGTTTTCAGTATATTGCTTATACTACGCGAGCAGTATATTGCTTATACTACACAGCATCTTGTACTTGCAACTGGCTACAATCCTGGTCAAAAATGTTGGGACACTTGGCAATTTATCTGATAATTATCACACCTTGACACTTCCCACCCCCACCCCCCATACTGTGTTGACTGTGTGTGCTCAAAGTACACTCCCTTTATGCAACATTGTATGGGGGGGGGGGGAGGGGAGGGTTAACTTTCGGAAAAGGAGACGCTTTCGTAATTGAAAAGGGTGTAATGTTGAAGAATAATTTTATTTTATTTTTTTCGAAGTGTCCTACATACTTTTGACCAGGGCTTTCTCTATTAGGCGAGTTAATTGAAAGTGTCATAACTTCAAGAGGATTTTATGTATTAATGCCAAACTTGAAATATTTGTTGTACGTGACTTTTTTGTATATATTTCAATCAATTTGGCTAATTGTGGAGCTAAATTTATTGGAATTACACGCGCAACGCTTATAAAATTTACCCGTCCAAATTTTTCCGCAATACATGAAATTCTTTAAAAGTTATTGAATAGCGATATAGAGACAATTCTGGTCAAAAGTGTTGTGGCACTTAGCAATTCATCTGATAGTTATGGCACCTTCACACTTCACACTTCCCGCCTCCCCCCTACCCCCATACCATGTTGACTGAGTGTGCTCAAAGAGCACTCCCTTTATACAACATTGTATGGTGGGGGAGGGAGAGAGGGTTAAATTTCGGAAAAGGAGCCAATTTCGTTGCTAAGAAGAGTCTAATGTTGAAAAATAGTTTGAAAGTGTCCCACGTACTTTTGACCATGATTGTAACTTGCCAGGATTAATCATAGATGTTTTAGCAAACTAAATGCTTCAGAAATTTTCAACAATTGTCGAAGATAAGTGGGCGCAAGTCATTTTGTTTTGGCGACAACGACTGATGTTTGAATATGCTTAAAGATGTAGTTTGAATGGCATAATATCGTTATTTTGTTTATCACCATTTCTTGCGATGCTAGTTAGCTTTTTTGTTTCGGTTTCACAATGAGGCCTGTGCAAACTTCTAATGAAAATGAGTTTGGCTAAAATGAATGCTTAGCACAAAGAACTCGTATTAAGGCAACTTGGACATAGACTATTGTCTATGATGATGATGATGATATATCGATTATGAGAACGAAATAGACCATCAACCTTTTCAAATCTGTACTTTATCTCTTTAAAGATACAAGACTAGAGAGTTTGGTGGCGCGAAAACCTGGCTACTACATGCACAAAGAAAAATTGAATTGAGTGAACTACACCTGTACGGAGCCGCACAATTGGCATTCATTTCCGGTGATAGCTTAAAATCACCCGTCACTATGGATGTCGATAGAATGTATGGCGACAAAACTGGATACCTGCATGTCGGCTATAATCAGAGCGTGAAGGTGGCGGTGACGGATCCTGATGTCCCGTTCAACTTGCGAGTTTATGAGGAAGGAAAGATGGAGCTGCCAAGGCGAGCTTTCTTACAGCAAGTTAACTTTCAGTCTTCTGGGAAAGTGAGTTGCTTTATTTGTTTCTTGTGAAGAAGATGCTATGTTGGAAGTGGGAAATGCATTGTCGTGAAAACAGATAGACACAGATACCAGACAGACAGGGATGTGGGCAGACAGACAGACAAACAGACAAGCAGAAAGAGATAAATACGAGTCAGAGACTGAAAATTTGCGCCACCAAAATTCAGTTTTTGGAAGCTTCTTCTCAGCCAATGAAACCGCGGGAAAAACAGTAGAATTAAGTATTGAACCAATCAACGGACGCTTGTGTTCGTGAATTGCATTAATTTATTTGCAAAGTAGCTTGCAAGTTTGACATTTCGAGGGGGTTATTTTAGTGTATTTTTTTAAATGGAAACTTGTGTTAGTTTTCAGTGATATCAGAGGTGGATTTCGACTAAATGAGAGAACACGATGCTGTACTATATTGCAAATTTTATGTTGAACTTAGAAGCGAATATGAAGAAGGCAAGCGTTGCGTATAGCGATGCTGAAAAAGCTCCTGCTTCGCTGGACAGGATCTTATAAACCCTATCCGCTCTTTAAGGTGTTCAGTGTAGTGTGTATTTACGCGCCACGATTCGTACAGCTTGTTTTGAACAACTTAGCCGATCAAAAGAAGCCAGAACCGA
Organism: Plumapathes pennacea; assembly: GCA_964036295.1. Taxonomy (NCBI): domain Eukaryota; kingdom Metazoa; phylum Cnidaria; class Anthozoa; order Antipatharia; family Myriopathidae; genus Plumapathes; species Plumapathes pennacea. Next base: position 16,938,434 of record OZ038462.1, read on the forward strand.
TCGCGAGTAGCCTTGCATGCGTTTTTTTTTACTGATTTTGCGGCTGTGAGGTTGAACAAAATCGCACCTTTATACCGCAGAAGATACAAGACCTGATGGTTCCCTTTCATTTTGTTAAAAATAATGACTTTATTAATGCAGTACCCGGTTGACCATTCTTGATGTTTTAACCACTTCGAGGCAAAACGGTCAGTTACATCTAGTATGCCGTTTTCAGCATATCTGCCATACTGTTGTGTGTTAAAGGTCGCTACTGATTGTGTGTGCGTTTTAAGTACCCCTTTAATGTATCAGAATCCGGCTGAACATTTTGGGATTTAGGGCGGGTTTGATTGGGTCTATTCCGTAAAAGGAATAGCGATACTGATTGATAAAATATTTTGCTTTGGAGCTGATTTATGTCGGGTTGTATTGGCTAGAAACCTGATAACTGTATTGCAAACAAAAGCGTAAACGACACTTTCTGTTTCAGATCTGTGGCATACAAGACTTGTACGTGTTTGATGGGGGCTCGTTCTACTCTGACTCCAGCTCCAGCCTGGGTAACAGCACGGCACCGGGGGAGTATTCTTTAAAATGGCTGCACGTCCAAGACCGAGGAACGTTTGAGTTGCATTCGATTGAAAAGGATGCGAGCAATCGTATTGCTGTTACCAACCTTTCAGTAAGTCCACGTCCATGGCGATCAAAACGAGTCCTGAAATACCCAGTCTTCCCTAAAATGAGATTTTCATTCAAATGTATGGTATAGAGTCATTCAAATCAAGGATTTATCAGGGTTTGTATTGTTTTCTGTCAATAGATGTCACATCTGGTCGGCAAACAATGAGTTACTGATTCTAAAACATTGCTCTGCCTATACGTATTTAAATTGACTGAGTAGGGAAGTTGATAAAAGTTAATTTAAATTACTGTAGAATTATTTCTACTTCACTGGAAACCGGAAATGACGTCACTCATAGTAGCCATTTTGAGGTGCCTTTGCCTTTCACCTGTGAGCAAAATTTTACAAAAAATGAGTTTTTTGTCCCTTGATTACACAGATTTATGGTGGCGGTCATTTCAAGTCGAACAACCGTCTGAACATCACCGTGACCCATCTACTTGCAATCTACTCTGGCGGCAAACTCAGCCACAGCCACGCCGGCTACCAAACAAAAGAGGGAAGGACTGGAAACCAATTTGAGCCCTCAGAGGGGCCTGGGCAGGGGACTGGAAACATTGGTGGAGCGAGTGGAGCTGGTTTTGGCGGGAATGGTGGGCGAGGAACTCAAGCAAGACGTGTTGGACAGTTTTATGGGTCGCTTTATACTCCCCGTGAATATGGAAGTCCTGGAGGATTTGGTCTGCATTATGGTAAGTTCTTAGGATGTATCTTTGAGACTTAAAAACTAAATGCTTTAGAACTCGATACTAGAAAGATTTTGATAAGGCTAGGATTAAATAACTTGGCGATAATGAGAGTAGCATGAGCAAAAAAAGTTGATCAGAAATGGCTTCTCAAAGGTACAGTACATCGAAAGACAGCAAACATCAGTGTTTATTGTTTCTTTGTCTGGACGCAGAGGTTGACAATATCAATCAATTTTATTAGCAACTTGTGATAATTTTAATATCCTGACTGTTTCAGGTATTTTGTTGTTATTTTATACAAACAAGACTGGCTTTGCCAGTGAGCTCGTGGCGTGAGTTGGGTCGAGACCAGGATAAACTAAAATTAAAAGTAAGGACAAGAGCGAGACTCCCTAGAGAGACTTTCAGTCCCCGGGGGAGGAGGGTACTCATCATAATTTTGCGTGGGTGTGCCGCCCGGTCCTGAAAACCCACCCTTAACCTAATCTGATTTTCTATACGCTATTTCAGACCTAACTTCAAAAATGTACACGGCACATACCTTACCCCACTGGGTTTCAGTTTCACCAGAAAAAATATTATACAGCATAGAGAACTTGGTTTTTGAGACTTTGCTCAAATAAAGCCTGATTAAATAATAAATTTTCATACAACACACATAAGAGTGATGTGTGACCCTGTGCGTGACTTGCGACATTTACTGTATTTTTGACAGTTTGACTTCGAACACTTACTTCTAATCAGAGGCCACGATTAATCCAGCCATAGCTCCGATACTTATCTGTTTTCTTTTTACTGAATGCATTTTTTTTTTTAATAGGCTTTCGAGTATTCGCGCTTTGTGGCAAATATAAAATTGAAAGCGAGGAATGTGACACGAAAGTTGCTTACAATATTCTCGCGGTTTTGTTTCACAGCGTGTTTAGTCCATTTGTGACTAAGAAACTCAATGCTTAAGGCTATTTCGGTGTGTTTTTCATTTCTAGTATACAGTTACCATTGCAAAACATAGGCTACATGATCGAATTGAAGAAACATTTCAACAGGCACTCTATACGATAAGCCGAAGCATTTTGACGGCACAGGCTCGCAGTATGATACATGTAATATGCTCACAAAGCCGCTTTGATTGAATCTTGAGTTACGAGGATGGATATTTCGTCACACAAGGATCTATTTTCGGCGAAAGAAACTGTACAAAACAGCTAACAGTATGTATGAGGCAACGTATGTCATGTACAGTGTCAAATGTTTACGGCTAAACAGTCATCGTAGCTTTGGTGTCTGTCTTCGGTGAAAAACAAGCCAGAAATTTGAGCGAGACACAAGCAAGACGGAGCTCAGCAATGAGCGATAATTAATGGGCAATAACTGAACAAGAATCGAGCGAGACACTTGACTGACCGTGACATATGGATGGCTTGTTTCTGGCGAGTATATCGCCCGTCATTGGACTCATTTTTTTTACGAGATTATCGCCTGTCATTTGACTTATGTATCGCTGGTAAACAAATGGAGTTCACATGCGATGCGTTCACATAACGAACGACACAGCAGAGTTGATTCAAAATTGCAATTTAATTGTATATTGATATCTCAAGATAGTTGTTCAAAATACAATGAAGTCTCAGTCGTCAAACAATATTGGCTAACATACCACATCACATCGATGATATAATTCTCGCTTAATTCCCTCCCTTTTGGCTGCTCGCCATTCGATCAGAAGTCTTGAGAGAAATACGTCTTTCGGTAAATCGCTTTTCATTGGGTTTTTACAAAAATCCTGGGCCCGGTTGTTCAAAGAGTGTATAGCGCTATTGGCCGGATAAATCGCTATCCAGTGGATAGTATTAACCATTAAGCTTATTTCAGTCAACTGGATAAGGATTTATCCTGTGGATAGCGCTATCTACCCTCTGAACAACCGGGCCCTGGTCGGTACATACAGAAGGTTGGGGCTCCTATTCACTTTCTCAGGTCTTGGGCAGTGTTGATGGCGAACGGTTTCAATCTTTTAAACAGTCCCACAGCCGTACCGAACATCTCGCCACACGCCTGTGCGTGTTACTCAAAATAGCAACTTCACACGAATTCGCTTTCGCTTGAAAACGCAAACAAAATGAACGTTGCCATCGCAGTTGCAACAAACGTTTTCACTCAATCGAAGCTAAAGCAACTGATGTCCCGTTGAAGTCGTTGATAAAACCACTACTTAGCGCCAGTGATATGATGTTTTTTTACAGCCCTGATGTAGCCAATCAGGAAGCTCACTCAGGGCGCACACGACGAAAAGTGTCATCCAAGAGAACACGAATCTTCGTTTCCTCACGCTATGGTTCCTCTAAACGTTTCGTAATAAATTGTAAAACTGTTCTAAAACAATATGCTGCGTTTACGTGTGGATTGATTGGGTTAATTTACGTGAACAGACATTGCGTGCAAACCTTACCGCACCGGAAGATGCGTACTCATGTTAAGTTTGTCTCAGAAGCAGAAGCGGTTGTGTACATTGCACAACCCAGTACTTTGAATGAAAAGGAAGATTACAGTACAAGAATATTGCTGTGCTAGTGACATCAGATAAGTCATGCTTAATCTCAAACACGCTTAGTGTTAGACCAAACCAGCGTTTAGGATTGACCGATTTGTCTCGCTGCCGTCTCGTTCAGCCTTTGATCCACCCCAAAAGCGAAATTTATCCCGCTGTGTCTCGTTCATTCTCGCCGATAACCGAGCCTGAGAAATAACACGAAACAGAAAAATATGTCTCTGTGTGTCTCGTTCAGTCTGGCCGTGTTTTCGCCGATAACGCAGCGAGACAAACGTCACGCTGGCACATTGTGGCGAGACAAAAACTCTGTCTCACTTTGTCTTGCTGAAATTTCACCGTAAAAATCTGATTATGGCCAGAGTCGGGCCCGTTTCTCGCTCAGTCGGGCTAGCAATTTTCGTACGGGAAAATACATTTAGTAGATAAGAATGGCGGTTACGAGAACATTTCGATAACGCGATATCGACTAACGCGATATTGACTAACGCGATATCGAATAACGCGATATCGACTAACGCGATATCCGAAATCGTGATACCAGGATTTAGGAGTGTTCTCGAAGTTTAGGCCCAAATAAAAAAATAGATTTTTTAGTTTAAAGGCTAAACAATTTTAGTTAAATATGACGAATAAGGCTTTGGAAAACAGAGTGAATATTATGGATGAACCTGTTAATTTTGACGCACCAGTTCTGAAACCTACTAAACAAGTTTTTAAACCTAAATCTTTAACGGAGTTGGCCGAAAAATCAGCCAATTTAGCAAACAAAAGAATTAACGATTTTGCGAATTGGATTTTATCCTATGTTCCAAAGAAAGTGAAGAAGAAGGCTAATGAGCGAGTTGAGGCATTAAAGAAACAAATTAAAAAAATATATGAAAAATTAGGAACGTATAAGGGAAAAGAGAGGATAATTAGTCAAAACAAACCCCATTTGGTAGAAAGCGCTTTTAAGGGGTACTTAAAAACACATAGGATTGATGGAAACAAAGAAAAGAATTATATTGGGTTTTTAAACAAGTCTAAGAAGGATGTGTTGAAATTAGTAAGTGAAGCAGAAAAACCTATAAAGGTGATGCTTGTGTTAACGTGTGAGTTTGAGAAAGTTGTACTGGAAACTGGAGAAACTATTGTTAACGTTGCTTATTTTAATTCGAATAAGAAGGGTTCAGTTGACGTTGTAACTGAATCAACTAATTTTTCGAGAATGTATGACAAGTTTTCATCCAAGTTTGTTGAAAAAATAGATACTTATCAAAATCAAGGTTCAGGGTGGGTATTTAGTGAAGTGGTGAGTCTTGACATTCACGTAAATCCATATGAGCCTTTGTCAGGAAGTTCATATGTTAAGTTGCCTGAGAAACTCGCGAAAAAGGAGGCGATAGTTAACGTTAAAAATGTTGATGACAATGAATGTTTTAAGTGGGCGATTACTAGCGCGGTTTTTCCAGCAAAGAATAACCCACACCGATTAACGAAAAAGTTGAGAGAAGATTCTAAGAAATTTAATTGGGAAGGAGTTGAGTTTCCAACTAGTTTAAGCCAAATTAATTTTTTTGAGAGGAATAACAAGTTCTCAGTTAACGTTTTTGGATATGAGGTAGTAGCAGGCGTGTACCCACTAAGAATTAGTAAAAACATAAGTGGTGAAAGGAAACACATTGATTTAATTTTAATATCGAACAAAGATACAAAACACTATTGTTGGGTTAAGAACAAGTCTAGACTTCTTAGTTCGCAAGTTAGTAAAAAGAAAGGTGAGAGATTTTTTTGCGATCGTTGTTTGAATTCTTTTGTAAGCCAAAAGTCTCTTGAAAAACATCTCGAGTATTGTACAAAATATGATGCTGTAAAGATTGAATTGCCAGAAGACATAAATTACGTTGAGTTCAAGGATAAAAATAAGAGTATGAGAGTTCCTTTTGTTATATATGCAGATTTTGAGTGTTTTACAGAAAAAATATCAACGTGTTCACCTTCAAAAAGCAAGAGCTATTCAAACGCTTATCAAAATCATACACCTTCTGGATTTTGCTTTTACGTGCAGTGTGTTGATGATAGCCTTTCATTAGGCCCATTTACAGTATCTAAAAAATCACCAGATGAAAATTTAGCCGAGTTATTTGTTAAACACCTTGAAGATACAATCAAGTCTATTTATAGCAGAATTAAGTATCCAAAAGAGATGAAGTTTGGTAAGTCTCAAAAGAAGATTTATAAAGCTTCAAAAATTTGTCATATTTGTGAAGAAAAATTTATATTTGAAGAAGAAAAGGTTAGAGATCACTGCCACATAACTGGTGAGTTTAGAGGTGCAGCGCATAGAGGTTGTAATTTAGATTATAAAATTCCAAAGTTTTATCCTGTAATATTTCACAATTTACAAAACTACGACGCGCATATTTTAATAACGGAACTTGGTGGAGACGTGGATTGTATTCCCAATACAGACGAAAAATACATATCTTTTAAGAAAGAGATAGTTGTGGACGAATTTATAAATGAAGATACAGGCAAATTAGTTAAGATAAAAAGAGATATTAGATTCATTGACAGTTTTAAATTTATGGCTTCAAGTTTAGCGAATTTATCTAAAAATCTTAGCAAAGAGAAATGTAAGAATTTATCCAAATTTTACAAAGGTGATAGACTTGATTTGCTACTTAGAAAAGGTGTTTATCCTTACGATTACGTTGATTCGCTAGAGAAGTTAGAAGAGACTAGTCTTCCACCTATCGAAGAGTTTTACTCCAGGTTAAATGACGAAAACATATCAGAAGAAGATTATGAGCATGCCAAGAAAGTTTGGGATACTTTTAAGGTCAAGAACATGAGAGAATATCATAACATTTATCTCAAGTCTGATGTATTGTTGTTAGCTGACGTTTTTGAGAATTTTAGAGATATTTGCCTTGAGAATTACAAGTTGGATCCAGCCTGGTTTTACACTTCGCCAGGATTGGCTTGGAGTGCGGCTTTGAAAAAAACAAAAGTTCAAATTGAGCTAATCAGAGACGTAGACATGTTGCTTATGATTGAAAAGGGAATTAGAGGTGGCGTTTCAATGATTTGCAAAAGATATGGAAAAGCGAATAATCCCTACATGGAAAATTTTGACAACACGAAAGAGACCAAGTACATTACTTATCTTGACGCGAATAATCTTTATGGATGGGCAATGAGTAAGCCATTACCAACATCAAATTTTGAGTGGATGACTAAAGAGGAATTAGAAGATTGGGGCGAATTTCCATGCATTCTGGAGGTTGATCTTGAATATCCCCAAGAGTTACACGACTTGCATAACGATTACCCATTAGCGCCTGAAAGAATTATGTTAAATGGTTGTGAAAAGTTAGTTCCTACACTTGGTAACAAGAAAAAGTATGTTGTTCATCACGAAGCTTTGAAAAATTATGAAAGATTAGGCTTGGTGATTAAAAGGGTAAGACGAGGTATAAAATTTTATGAAAGTGATTGGTTGAAAAGTTACATAGATTTGAACACAAAGCTAAGAGCAAGCGCAAAAAACGATTTGAAAAAGACTTTTTTAAATTAATGAACAACTCCGTTTTTGGAAAAACTATGGAAAATATAAGAAATAGGGTAGATGTTAGGTTAGTTACCAATGAGAAGCAGGCTAAGAAACTTATTTCAAAACCAAGCTTTGACAAAAGAAAAATATTTTGTGATAAGTTGGCGGCTATTCATATGCATAGAACGAAATTATATTTTGATAAACCAGTTTACTTGGGAATGTCCATTCTTGACATAAGTAAAATTTTGATGTATGATTTTCATTACAATTATATTAAAGAAAAGTACGAAGATAAGGCAAAGTTGTTGTTTACTGACACTGATTCTTTGATGTATGAAATTCAAACAGATGATTTTTACAAAGACATAAGTGGAGACGTTTTAAAATTGTTTGACACTAGCAATTTTCCAAAAGATCACCCTTCAGGAATAACCACCGGTGTAAACAAAAAGGTAATTGGAATGTTTAAGGACGAGGTTGGTGGTAAACAAATTTCAGAGTTTGTTGGGTTGAGAGCCAAGCTATACTCTTTTATTCTTGATTCTTCAAGATTGGAGGAAAAAAAATGTAAAGGGGTCAAAAAGACAACTATCGCGAAAGATATAAACTTTAAGGATTATAAGGATTGTCTTATGAAAGGAGGTAGACAAATGAGAATTATGAATCTAATTAGAAGTCGCGATCATGAAATTTACACTGAGGAAGTGAACAAGGTGGCTTTATCGAGGGAAGATGATAAAAGGTACATATTACCCAACGGAATAGATACTCTTGCGATTGGGCATTACATGTCAGGAGGAATCAACGAATCGGATTAAGAATCGGGAGAAGAGGTGCCTTTGGTGTAAATTTTTGAGGGCGACATAGTGTTTTCAACGCTGGATGGAAGGATTTTGAAAAAGATATGTTGAAATGTTAGTGGAAATAGGAATGAATCTTATTGTTTCAAAACAAATTTTGGTGGTAACTCAGTATCTTCGGGAATGACTTGAAGTTCTTCCCTGACGAATCCTCTTTTTGGACCATCTACTAAATAATACAAAACTGGTTGATTTTTAGAAATCACAGATTTTTTCAACTCAAAAACTTTTGTGCTCCATATAGGATCAGTTGCCCTTCTTACACTTCCACCTTCTTCCTCTCCAGGAGATAACAAATATCTTACGTTAAGGTTGTACGCGTCAATCCTCTTTTCATTGAAACCAACAGGTCTTGAATATTTTTTCAATTCTTGTTCAACATTTTTCTCACGATAAGCATCGATTGCTTTTTTGCCAGTTAATCTAGTAACGTGATTATTTATGGCTTTTATGATGTTTGGAAGTCTATTCACCCACTTTGTTGATCTACTTTCACTTTCAATAGCAGCAAATTCGTCGGCGTATTGTTGACTAAAGATTTTTTCACCCAAAGTTTTGTTTGCTCTCTCAACGAATGCTTGTGCCCTATGGTAGCCAGCTTCGGATCGCCTAATAACAACACCATTTTGATTCATTAGGTTTGTTAAATTCCCCATAAATTCTCTTCCTGGATCTACTATTAAAGTTTTTGGCCATTTCAACCTCCTTGAATAAATTTTTTTGAAAGCTGAAGATACTTCTTCACTTGATTTACTTGTTAGCCCCTCGGCGTCAACATATCTTGAGGCAATGTCGATAACTACTAAAGCATATTTGAAAATTTTACTTTTAACTTTGTCATGGGGAAGAAATAATAGATCTGCTTGATGAGGTTCGTTCGGGACAGAAATTGTCCAATGTGGTGATGGAACGTAATTTGGTGGTGATTTGTAAATTTGCCAAAGAGCCTGTTTTGATAGCCAATCTTTGGCTTCTTCTGTAGTGACTCTAGCTTCTAAAGAAAGTTTTTTAATTGCTGATAAGCCTTTCCAATATCCTTTCGAAGAGTAATAAATCTTTTCCATCTTTTTAATTTAAAGATTTACTGTGTGTCTTTAGAATATGTCACTTTCAGATATACTAAATCCAAATAGAAAACCTAAATTGTCGAAGGCAATGAAGGCTGAGAGAACTCTTCACAGAATTACTTTTACACCATCAAGCGCAAAACCAGGAGAAACGCTTTACGTTGACGTTCCAAGATTGAACGAAAATATGGTGTTAGTTCCCAAAAGCATGTTTTTGAGGTTTAACGTAAAATTTGCAACAGGATCGCACGCCGACAATCACCTTATACAAAATTTGTCTAGAAATTTACTGACTAACATGAAGATTGTCTTTGGAGGGAAAACCATTTGTGATACGGATAGATACGACATTTTTCATGGGTATCATGATATGCTAACGTGTGAGGAAGACGTAAAAATGGGAGTGATAAGTGAAACTAAAAGAAAGGCAATTTTCAAAACATCTGGCGCAGATGCAGAGGAAGTAAAGCAAACGAACACAACTTATGATAAAGGTTTTCACATTCCATTATCTCACCCAGTGTTAGACGACCACGGAGTTTATTATCAAAGAGGGTTAAAGTCAAATCTTAGATTTGAAATAAAGCTTGCTAGTTCAGGGTCTATAGTTAAAACTTCTGACACCACCAAAGATTATACTTACGAACTAACAAACATAGAGTTGGAATATTCAACTATTGAGGATGAAAATTTGGCATCTAAGGCGACCAGCATTTATCAAAACGGAAGGACTTTTTACTTTGAGGACATACATCATTTTAGAAAGATTCCAAAAATCGACATCAGTTCTGCTAAACTAATAAACTTACATATAAATACTCCAAGAAGTTGCATGAAAGGGATTATGTTATTCTTTTTAAAGGAAGTAACAGCCGGCGATAGGGACTCAGAGGAATTTGTAAATCCACTAATTAATTCCGTTAAAGTTTCTATAAATGGCGTTCCAAACGCTTTGTATTCTGGAGGAATTTTAAGAGAAGACACATGGAAAATGATGTTGAAAAGGGTCGATTACGTTGAGGATCACTTTAAGGAAAAAGACTTTCATAACGATAAGTTTGCGTTGTGGATTGACTTACGATCAACGCCAGACAACAATCTTCATGGTGATGGAATTGTGGTTGGAAGATCTCATGATGGAATTAGATTAGCCATTGAAGTTGAAGGAGTCGCCTCTACAACCGTAGATTGTCACGTGTTTGTTGTTTCTGATGCGGCAGTTTTAGTTAGTGATGGAGTCGTGAAAGATGTAAGAATTCAACCATCTTCATAATGTATTGGTAACTCAAGCTTAAAAATATACGATTATGATTTCAAAGATGGAATCTTTGAAATCAGAAGTACCGTTTCATTGCTTGATTAATGGACCCACAAAATGTGGAAAAACGAAATACTTGGTTGATCTTTTGAGAGGACCTTTTAGACACGTTTTCGATTTCATTGTTTTAATTTGCCCAACTTTTGCAACAAACAAAACTTATGAGGGATTCGCGAAAGGTGACGAGTGTTTTTTCGTCATGATGCCTAACGCGTCTGAATCTGAAGAAGTCGAAGAATGTTTGGAGATTTGCGCGAATTTATTTTATGATAATAAGATAAATGACCAAGGAAAACACACCAAAGTTCTCATAATCGTTGATGATTGTGCAGTGAGTAAAGATGTAAAGAAAAGAAGTTCTAAACTAATTGACCTCGCGTATAGTGGCCGACATATTGGAATTTCCGTTTGGGTTTTAACTCAACAATTGACGAGTATAGCCAAACCATTCAGAGAAAATATTGGTTGTATCATTGCTTTTCATAATCCAGACTCTGATGGAACAGAAGCGATTTTCAAAAGTTTTGGTTCTGGAATTGATAGAAATCATAAGAAAACCATTTGTGAAATACTAAAGAATAAGAAGTACTCAAAAATTTGTTTTTCTCTTCACCATCCATTTTCATATCACGTTGAAATTCCAGAAACAACTTAAGATCTCGTATTTACAAATAAGAATGGTAGAAACTGTAAAGGACTACGTTATTGATGAGAAAGAAGTTGAAGTAAGTAGAGAGAAGAGAGAACTACAAGAAAAAACAAAACCAAAACCAAAAACTAAGAAGAAAGGCGGGTCAAAACAAATAGCTGAAATAGATCCAGAGATGCAAGTTGAAATATCTAGAAAAAAGGATATTCTTGCATCTGTCGCCATGACATTTGGTTTGGAAGAATACGTTGGTGAAAATATAAGTGCGGTTGATATTAGAAAGATGAATAATAATGACGTAGAATCTTTATTCAAGGTTTACGAGGAAAAGGCAGGACAAGAATTGATGAAAGATGGAATGGGAATTATGATTGATGGATTAGTCAAGACTCTTTCATTCATGCTAACTTTTGACGATGTCGATTCTTTGAAGATGCATTTGATGAACAATAAGCAATTAGGAAGAAGATTTGGAAAGTATGCTGCTAAGATTTCTGAGGAATATGGAGATGTCGTCGCTCTGTTAAGGGTTGGATTAGATGTAGCGAAACATGTTGTCGTTTCAAAAGATGAATCATTTGAATCGACAGAAAAAATTAATACAATTGAAAGTCCAAAGGACAAAAAAGCTTGATTCTTAATTTTAACTTATTAATAAATATGTTAGCATTTTGTTATCAAAATGCTAAAATGACTTAAGAATTACAAATATATCAAAAGATATGTCAGAAACTAAAAATCAAGAAGTAAGAGGTGAGGAGAGTGAGGTAAAAGTGGATCAAATAACGAGTGTTCCCAAAGACCTGGAGACAAGTAAGAGTAATTCAAAAAATTTAAGTAAGGATAGAAAAAAGGATCCTAAGAAAGTTGCGGCTGGTAAGGCTTTGGCCAAGAAGAATAAAGAAGCGAGGGAGGCTTTAAAGAGAAGCCATGAAAGGGAGAATTCTAACGAGGTTAGCCCGTTAAGTTTTCTTGATGTAAATAATGGGTTACAAGTGGCTGCTGGAGTTGTAGGATCCGTCTTTCTGTTATATCGCGGTTATAAATATTTATACCCAAGTGAGGAAGAACGAGTTGTTCACGAAGTTTTAGATAATGACTCTAACGAAAAATTATCAGAATCGCCAAAAGATACGAATGATTTAAATTCAAAGGATACTAACGAAATAAGTATCGATATGGAGTGACTCAAAGTTTTTTAAGAAACTTAAAGGTTACATGTTTGAACAATGTATTTGAAAATATGAGCAGCAGTAACGACAAATTTATTGTTAACGCAAAGGAGGCGGTTGCTTTGGTTGGAATTTCTGCATTAATTGGTTATGGAGCGAAAAAGGCTTTTAGGAAGGCAATAACTTCCGATCCTTCTGCAAGTTTAATGAATGCGGCTGAGTGGACGGGAGTTATGATTGGAGCAATTTACGCCAGAGATTACCTCATAGAACAAAAAATTATTCCGACTTAAGAATTTTTAAATTAATAAAATTATTACATATCTAAAAGAATACACGTTACCATTCTAGGTAAAACAGAATGGCAACATTTTTCACAGCAGTTATTGGAGCAATATTAAATGCAGGAACTTTTATTGGAGGCAGTTATTTGGCCAAATTTTTGTCAGGAAAAGATCAAGACGAAGAAAAGAAGAGACACGATTTGGCTATTGAGAAATACGAAAAGGATTACAACGATTGGAAAGAGAAAATGGGCAAAGTAGAACTTTGGAGAGAACAACAGGAAAGAGATAAAGAAACCGCATCCTATAATTTTAAAAGGCACAGATGAGGCATTAAAAGCATATGCAGAAACTCATCCAGATGAAGATTTAAAAGAGCCTAATTTTCACGATTATTATTCTCCCAGCCAAAATCAAAAGAATGGAGAAATGTTATTCACAGGATTAACAGTGGCAGGTTTGGCTTATGGTGTCTCAAAGTTTTATTGACATATTGACTTAACGTTTTCGAATAATGATACGAAAATGGCAGAAGTAGATCCAGAAAGAAATCCTTTTGAACCTGATGAACCAAGTGATATTGGTGGAAGTGAAACCATTGAAATGCATAAAAGAGGTGATGGTGATCCGACGACACCTAAACATAAGAGTAATGGAAATGAAATTGATGAAACGTCTTTTGTCGATACTAGTGACCTGGAAGCATTATTACCAAAAGATGGAGTGGGCGATTTAGAGGAATCGGTTAATAAAGCTTGGAATATAATTAATGAAAAATTCGTTATGCAAAGGGAAGAAGAAGGAAAAAGACCGAGTGATTTATTTAGAGCCATATATGATAAAGGTAAAAGGTGCGTTATGGTTACACTCATGAGTCGTGGGGATAAAAATAAGCCTCATAGATTATTTAAGAGAGATGGGACCTTCAACGATAAATTACCTAAAACTATAAAAGATAGTCTTGGTCCTACTAGACAAGAAATAATTAAAAATAACGATTTGAAAATTAAAGAAAACGAAATAAAAATAAAAAACCTTAAAGAGAGAAGGGCGCACGCTTCAGGATCAGAACGAGTGGAAATCGACAGAAATATTAAAGAATTGAATGAACAAAAAGAAGGAATAAATCGAGAGAGTGAAGCCATTGAGGAAAGAATGCCCTTGAAAGATCGTATCAAGTTGATCTTCAAAAAACATGGTTTTACAATTGTTAGTGTATTAACCGCTGTGGGAACCATTATTGGTGTCATTGTGGGAAACCTCAAAGCTGGTTTGACAAAAGTTGCCAAAGGTGTTGGAGATGGTTTTAAAGAGATTGGAAAAAAGTTGGCTGAAATTCTTCCTGGAATGGTAGGAGCAATAGTTAGCTTTTTGTTTAAGACTGCTGGAGAAGCGATAGGTTTTCTATCAAAACATGCTTGGTTACTGATTCTTCTCGTTGTCACTTTTGTTGTTGAACAATTTAAGAATAAGAATAATAAAAAGTAATGGATATGTATCAGACAAACTTATTATTAAGGTTAAAAGCTAATGATAAAAATGATAGAAATCAGGTTTTAAGTGTGGCAGCAAAAGTAGAACTCCCAAAACAAATCAAAGGAGCAAAATTCTTTGAGGTTATTTCTTGTCCATACACAACTTCTCCTTTAATAATTCGTTGCAACCTTGTCGATGAAAGTTTTTTCTTCTCAAACATGAGTGAAGAAGAAAAAGTGTTGGAAAAGGTCAATAATACAGATAAATTCTTAATTGTTGAGAACAGCATACCATCTGTTAAAGTGCCCATAAGTAGCGCAAAAGGTCAAATAAATTACTTTGAGATTGAAATTGAAATATTTAGACATAGAGCCATCTATGACAGTGGATCAATTTCAGAGGCATTCGTTCAAATTGCTATTCATCACACAGAAAAGTAACTTAAATTAATAGAGTGCTAAACGAATGTGATAAAAAGGAGTCATCCACCACACCGACTATTAATCTAAACACATATTTTTAATGAAACATGTATGAAACTAGATTTATATTAAAGTTAGAACCTCTAACAAATGAAGACGACACCATTAGAGGCAACCATGGTCTTTTCGTAGAAGTAGAACTTGCTAAACAAATTCGCGGAGCAAAGTTCATTAAAATATATTGGCCCAGCGCGTTCGCCATTTCCCCTGTAATCGCATTGTGCAACTTGATTGATGAAGGCTGTACTTTTACCAACATTGAAAAAACTAGTGCGTCAAAAACGTTAAAAAGAGTAAAAAGCGCAAACTTGGTTTTTGTCGGTTTAGGGTTAACAGAAAAAGCCGAGGCCGTAAAAATATCCAACGCGAAAAGTGTTGTAGACAAGCTTCGTATTACACTTTTTTACACAGGTAATACTAAAATGACGCCAAATTCAAGGACACCACCATATATTAATGTTACCATACTTCATGACGAAAACTAATCAAAGGAATATAAAGACATGAAAAAATAATAAAGATGGCTGAAGTTATTCAAAAGGAAAAAGTTTACCCTGACCTTACGAAGGACCATGTTAATAAAGTCAAGTCTGGTTATTATAGACTAACCACTTGCGAAAGAATTATTGAGAAAATGGAGAAAAACTTGGAAATTGACACAAATAGAAGAAACAAAAAATTAAAGAGTCATTCTAGGCTAAGAAAAATAAACATATTTTCATCAGCTGGATCTTCAGTCTTATCGGTGTCTGGCGCGTGCGTTTCAGGAACTGGCCTTGGAGCAGTAGTTGGAATTCCCATAATTGGAGTAGGTGCACTATTAGGGTTAACTTCTCTAGTTGCTATTGCTTTTGACAAGGAAACAATTAAAAAAATAACAAATTATGAAAAACTAATATCGCTTGGTCAAACTAAAATTAGTAAAATTCAAGAAATGTTGAGTGATGCTCTTTCAGATGAAAACGTTAGTGACGAAGAGTTTGCTAAAATTAACTTTGTAAGAGATGAATATGAATCACAAAGAAACGAAATACTTTGCTTTTCAAAAAACGAGGTTGCTTTAGGAAACACTCAAAGCATCAACGACTTAACGGAAAGATATATAAAAAATGTTCGACAAAAAATTTTAAGTTCACAAAAATCGGTAAAATAAACGTTAACGTCAGCATAAGCGTGACCAACACGCAATCTTTCGAGCAAAAAGACGCTCCGCCAGAATATGAAATCGTTCAAAGACTAGAACCAAGCGCTCCGCCACCATATTAGGTTTAAAAGTTTAATATTCTATATTTTAAAATATAGAATATGAGAAAAACATTCTTCAATCAAAGGGGTATTTTTAACACGTATGGTTATGATGGAACTTATCACGGCGGATATACTGGAATTACAAATAATAGACCGGGATTCGCTCACAACGCTGCTGGTGATGGTGGACTAAAAGTTCCATCTCACTTGAACTTGGAAAAACAAGAAGAGCTTATCAAAAAGGGGAAAGCAGCCATGGAAAAATTCAAAAGACATTTTCCAAATGCAAAAGAAAATAAATTTATCGCTGTTGATGAGGGTGACGGAGCTGGTAAACACTCAATCGAGTGGATAGACTTGGAAAACGGCCCGGGAGCTACGAGAGTTATTTGGAAAGATGGGAGTTTTTTAATCAACCCAGAAACTCTTTCACCTACGGCTAAAAGTGACCTTGGAAGAAGAGTATTATTTCCATTTACGCTATTATTATTACCGTCAACTGAAACTTATACCTTACATCCGACACCTTTCAATCAAGGAGCTAAAAGTGTCCCAACGGATTTAGAAATTTTCGTCGCGCCAGACGAGTCCTTTGTTGCCAAAATGAAAGACGTTTTCTTGAACGAAACGCTGACTTTCAAAAATTCTAAAGATGTTAAAAAATGGCTTGATGGCCCCAACATTGAATTTTGGCCACAACAACTAAGTTTCGCCGTTTGGTGCGCTACTTGTGGTTGCGGTATTGGTCTTGATGAAAATTATTCAAAGGTAGTTCAAAGTTTAATTGAATTTCACGTGTATTTCACAATGAGAAGGATTCTTTACGAGTTGGGTGTCGCCTTGCCTTATACAAGCGCTTTCGACGCGTTGAATAATCCTGTTGACAAAGGAAGATATCAAGCTTTGTGTAAAGAATTTGGATTAAAAAATCCTGATTTTCGATGGAAAGGAGAACCTAATGGGGGTTTAGGCGACGTTTACATTTGGAAAAACTCTTATAATGGTGTTGTTAGAGAAAAGTATAACAAGTGGCCAAATGATATTCTCGAGTTTTCAGAGAATGATGAAAACAAAAAGAGTAAGTATAAAAACATATTAGATCAACAAAGGTTCGTTGATTATTACACACAAGATCATAAGTTTCCAATAATATCTTATATTAAAAACACAACGCATAAAGGGAAACAACATGAATGGTTTGCTTTGAGAAAAGGAAAAGGAATTACAAAAGCGGGGCTTGGAAGACTCAATCGGAGTATAGAAGCTTTCGTTTATTGTGTTTTAGGTGCACAAGCAAATGTTAGAAATCCGATCGTTGGAGACGGTGGAGGAGTTCAAGAAGCGCAACAAGAAATGTTGATTTTATTTGAAAGCGCCGTTATTGAAGAAGACATTTCGAAAAGTATTTCGAGATATCAACTGGCTGTTCAAAACGCCAAAGTGAAGTTAGATTTCGCCATCACACCGGGAACTTGGTTGCTTCCTTCTGAATTAATAATAAACGAAGAAAGAGTCGAAGGTTACAATAACAAATTACAAAAAGCTACAGATGACATGAAATTTGGAGCGAATGATTCGGTAAATAAAAAAGTTACAGTCCCAAAAAAAAATTCATCTCAAAGTAGCGTGAAACCAAATCATGTTGAACACGAAAGTCAAAGCCAAAGCCAAGTTAAAACTATAACCGCAACGAAATTAAATTCTTCAGTTATCTCGACTAGCTCAAGAATTCATGAGGAGAAATTAGCTTCAATCGCTGTTGTTGTTGGAGGAGCTGCTTGGTGGTGGTTTCGTTAATTATTCACTTAAGTGAGACACGCGCGTCTCGTCACAACGTAATTTTTACAAAATTCAAAAACCATGAAACACAAGTGCCCTATGCATCGGGCACGATCCCTATTTTCAAAAATTATATATTCTAAATTTAGCGTTGTCCGACGCGTCGGACACTTGAAAATCATCAAATTTTAAGTCTTCTATTTTCATAATTAACATACTCTAAAAACTGCCTGGGCGCGTTTGACACTTGAGAATCATTAAATTTACCTTAGCGCAAACTAAAATTTAATTCATAACAAAGTTGTTATGAATTATTTAGTAACGCAAATCTTGTCTTTAAAGATTATTCATCTTCGCCCTCGCTAAGTAAAATTTCCTCAGGGACTTCCCTAATCCTTCTAAACCTTGACACTGGGTCAACAGTTGCTTCCGTTAAACTAAGCTGTAAATACGCATTTTTTGAGTTGACAAAAACGGAATCAATCTTTATCTTTACGTCAACGTCAAAAGGCTGGTTCAACATATAATCAGCAGTTAAACGTTTTCTCTCTGGGCCATAGAAATTACAAAAGACTCTCTTATTGTAATACCCAACTTTAAGAAACATCACTGGATTCTCGCCCGGCTCAATTTTCAAGGGATTAAACTTAGAAAAATCAGCCTCATCTTTTTCACCTATTTTCTTGACATGTGCTTCTATGTAATTAATAATTTCGTTAAACTTGTCAATCCATTTCAAATCTTCATCAGTGTACATAAAAGTTATTGGAAAATATAAGCGATTTATTTTACCGTAATAGTCTAAAACTGTTCTTAAACCTAAAGTCGTTGTTTCTTTATCTATAATTATTGGTCTACTTTTTCCGTTGGCATTTTCCGTGTAAACTTTCATGATATAAAATTCTTCGCCCTTCTTGTTCTTCTTGGTCTCAAATTCAGTAAATCTTAAATCTTCAGTTTTCAAGTCTTCGATTTTCATAGTTCTCGCTTTATAAAATATAAAACTTTAAGTAAAAAAATTTATAACCAAGTTAGTTATAAATTTCATAAGTTTCAAAGATTAATAATGTTTTTATCTATTTTACTTACTTCATTTGTCTTACTTACTTTATTTTACTTTTATTTTCATTACTTATCATTCTTTCTTCTTTACAAATTTTGCAGCTATACTTGTGCTTGTCATGTATGCAAAAACCTCTACCTCCACAATCTCTACAATAAAACTTCTTTCTGCCATGCGGGCAAAACAAACTTCCAAAACATTCCCTATAACCTTGTTTACATTTGTTATGTATGCAAATTTGAGACCCCTTACAAAGCTTACAAATGTATTTAAACTTTTTATGAACACAAAAATAGTCTTTATTACTCTTCTTAACATTAACATCCATAATATTCACTCTGTTTTCCAAAGCCTTATTCGTCATATTTAACTAAAATTGTTTAGCCTTTAAACTAAAAAATCAATTTTTTTATTTGGGCCTAAACTTCGAGAACACTCCTAAATCCTGGTATCACGATTTCGGATATCGCGTTATTCGATATCGCGTTATCGAAATGTTCTCGTAACCGCCATTCTTATCTACTCATTTCAATCGCCCGCATCTCAAGTTGTTCGCGATCACCTTACGTCATCGCATATCACGTGACAATGTGAACCAATCAGCGTGTGCTGATTCGTAACCCAGAAAACTAACATGACGATTAAAACACACGGTGCAATCCTAAGCTCGTTTTCCACGAGCAATAAACTTGCCATTAGATACATATACGGCTGTTATTGTTTCAAACAATTGTGAGAGATAGTTGTGACCTGAGCATAAAATGTGTTCTTTATGAGCCCAGGTGTTTAGAAAGGGTAGGACTTTTGAATTTCGGGAGCGAAATTTTATTAAAGCTTACTCTCTGCTTATCTTGGAAATAGGTGCATTGTATTATGGTGATTACCGAACTTCGACAACCAGTTCCCATGGTAACATTGTTTCCCGCGGAGGTCTGGGTGGTCAAGGGGGCGGAGCCCTTAAGATTGACACACGGCATTTCGTCCTTGATGGACAACTGTCAGCTGATGGCGAGGACGGCCCTTCCCCTAGCACGGCCGGCGGCGGAAGTGGTGGGAGTGTGTGGATTGACTGTGAAGAGTTGGACGGCTACGGAACCATATCTGTTAATGGCGGAGCGGGTTCTCCTTCCCGTGGGGGAGGGGGGTCGGGTGGCCGGTTGGCAGTCTTCCACAGCACCATGATCAACTTCAATGGCACACTGTCTGCCAAAGGAGGGGACAGCGCAACAGAACCGGGCGCCTCGGGGACTGTGTACCTAGAAGCTCGGAATGAGAGTCACGTGGAGTACAGAATCTTGAAGATCAACAATTATGGGCTGCAGTATCCGTGGGCTGTGGATAAATCCCAGGGCAGGCTGCGTCATCTTCTCGGAGGCGTTTACACAGACACCCATCAGGTTGGAGCCGTCACTTGGCTTCACGAGTCTTCAAATTACACTCTGGACGAGTTCCATCTCCATGGCAACGCACATGTTGCCATATATGGCAATGCATCACGTGATGATGTTAGTATACGCTCTAAGACACTGAGGGGTGACCGCAGCGGGGTGTTTCATGTTGGTCGGTACCAATCGGTGGCATTTGAGGAGGTGGATTTGTACTTTCCTATAAATTCTTTGGTGTACAACAATGGTTCTTTGGAAGTCCCTCGTAGGCTTTCATTGAGAGAAGTTTACATGGAAATGAACGGCACCCTATCTGGCGCGGGTGACTACACCATTGATCGAAATGGAAAGCTGTTTTTGTGGTCAAGCGGACAATCCCTGGGAGAAAAACGAGGTCACTTCCGGTTCATAAACATGTCAATACGGTCACGTGGCAAAATGGATGCCAAGGCCTTGTCCGGGCACGGCTCCCTCACCGTTAACCTGACCAGGTTTGTGGTGAATGCCGGTGGTTTGGCTTCTGTCAATGACTTCTGCCTCGTAGCTATCAACGCCACAATAGACGTAGCAGGTAATATTGACTTTAATGATGAGCGATAATACGCGATAATACGTTTTTGACGTTAGTTCCGTTGGGCAGCGTTCGTGGTATGCAATTTGAGGTAAAATGTATTCTCGTGTTTTTTGTGCACAATCTAATTTAACTAGTTCGTTTTTAAAGGAATGACAAGGTTTCCAACTTTTGCGTTTTGCAGATTTAGGTAACATTCGCTTGTCACGTAACTACATGAATAGGCTTGGCACGGGATATTTCTTAAGCGTGGACTGCCATAAAGACCTGTGTATATAATCCCCATTCGTAGTTTCCCTCGCTCGCTTTTCGTTTGCATGACCTACTTTTTTGCATGGTTTCCCTGGCTCACAAGACCATCGATTAAAGTATTATATTACGATTGATCTTAAAGTGAAGTTAATTCTGATTTTGACATGTACGTCAGTTTAAAAACAGCTTTATCAAACTTGTAAAGGTGACTGACATTGACTGACATTGACTGACTACTTGAGCTCTGACAATAGACATCCTGATGACTCCGCATACTGTTCTGAACTCCTAGTTTTAAAACAATAATCGAAATGTAACCATGTTGGTTGTTCGTACTGATAGCTATAAGTTTTGTTTCATTGAAGGCGAAGTATTAGCAGATTTCCGTGGTTTTGATCCTGGGAAAGGTCCATCACCAGGCTTGCCCAAAATGCACAGCGTTGGACCGAGTGGAGGAAGTCATGGCGGTCGTGGAGGTCGGGGATCCAGTGGCTTCACGGCAGGGAGGTCGTATGATTCTATCTATAATCCGACTATGTTTGGCAGTGGTGGTGGCAACAGAGGCAGCATCCAAGGGGGGCGTGGCGGAGGACATTTGACATTTGATGTGTCTGACATGCTGCGGCTTGAAGGCCGTCTCCGTGCCAACGGTGAAGGAGCAAGTGCTGGAGGCGGTGGCGGGGCAGGTGGAAGTATAGTCCTCCGAGCTTTCACATTTGACGGAGAAGGATCGGCGGAAGTTAACGGAGGCGCGGGTTACTCTGGCGGGGCTCCATATGGGGGTGGTGGAGCGGGAGGACGCATAGCTGTTTACTACAAGGGAAGTTCTACCTTCATGGGATCTCTCCAGACGTATGGTGGGTCCAGCCGCAACGAGAAGGGAGGTGCTGGAACAGTGTACATAGAGGGCAGATCAAACGGCAGTTGCTCCTATCGTGTGCTTAAAGTCGACAACGGTGTTTCTGTTAGGGAGCCATCACGGCTCAGAGAGGTGGAAGAACTGAGCTTGAGTGGAAATCCTTCAGGTTATCCTTATTACGCAGTGTCCTACATGTCGCCAAGTGGGATTACACTCAGCACCACTGGGACTCCCTATTGTAGGCGTTTGAGTTCTTGGAACAGCAGAATATGCCGCAGTGACAACTCAGACCTTGGCAACTTGCTTTCAATTAGTTCTTCTTACTACACTACTCACTCAAGTCCAGTTGTCACGTACAAACTGCCTCTAGAATTTTTCCTGGAGTATGTTTTGATTTATCCAACGTGTTCCTCAGGCCATTATACGCCATACTTTGTGCGTTTCTATGTAAACGGCGTCCAGATAGCCCAGTCCAGTGACTGGGTGGATCCGACCGATTGCATTGCGTCTCAACCGGAAAAAATCTTTGTCAGGCGCATTGTGAATAAGGTAGGCTATCAGTCCCTTCATTGGTTAATGGGGTGATTAATTGATTGATTGTGATTAATTTACTGATTAATTCACTGATTCTGTGAGCAGAACTTGTAACAAAGCTTTAAACCCTTCACTCCTTGATCAACTTCAATTTTTTTCTTCTGTTCCTCACAAAGAATTATTACACAATGTATGGAACTTGGCTTTTTATACCTTGCTTGGAAGGTTTGACCTCCGTGGCCAGTAGTAGAAAGAAGGATTTGCACCCGTGGAATTAACATCTGTTACTGTACTGTCTACCACATTTAGTTTAAAAAGCCAGAAAACCTGACCGAGCCAGTGTATTTTTTTGACCAACATGAATATGGCAAGTAGAAATCAGGCAACAGTGAGCCGTAATTAGTTCTGTTTGTATTCCCAGGTAACCATCTCGTTAAGGAAGAAATACACTTTCTCGTCACTTGCTCACGTAAAAATGTTTTACCGAGAAAACCCGCATTCGACAGTGCAGACGGCATACTACACAGCTCCACCTGCCACATGGATTGTCACCGGCGATGAAAACACATCCGAGTTCGACTTTGATGAGGTAATGTGAATAACAATATTATGCCAGTGCCTGGTCACCCAGGTCATCACTAAGTTGTGCGCGTTTGCACGACTCTTTACGAGATGTCTGATGCCTCTGTTTCAGAGCGAGGGCCAGACCGAGACCTTCATAAAAACCAGCCCTATTTGCATGTTCATTTTTTTTGCGTATTGTATGGTCTATTGTTTAGAATGAAGTGGTCTCTTTATGGCTAGAGATTTCTGAAATATTCTATGGAAGTCCGTGTGTGATTAATGTATTTGTTTCAAGTCTGCTTTACAAGTTCTAATGAATGTTATCTCGCGATATGTGGGAAATTCTAGATATGCTACACTAATTATTTAAAAATGTGAAGAAGGACTTTGTTTTGTAATTCCTTCGACTGGATTTCAACTAGCCTTAAACGTCATTTTATACTTCAAAAAAGGGTCATCAGAAAAAATGACGAGTGCTTTGGATGTACATAAAGATCTTAAATTCTGAAATCCTGAAATTTGAGATTATTTTTTAACTTCAAATTGGTAGATTAATATGTATCTTTGTAAAGGAGGCCTACTTCCCGAAAGTTGCGACATGTTTTTACTAAATCGTATTCCTATAGGAAGCTCGTACTCTTTATATTTACCTCATTGCGAACCATGGCCAGAAATAGCGGATATGCATGCGCATTAGGGGCTGCAATTTATTTGGCTTTCAGGGTAAACTAAACAAGAGACTTTACTATGGAGATGGACACAAAAATCATCGTACCTTTGAACTAGAGACTAATTAGCAAGCTGTTCAACCGGATTCTCTTATAATACAATGATATCGAAAATATTAACACAAAATCAGTAGCTGTCCATTTGTACTTCTTGCGTTTTTCCAATGTAAAGATGCAAGACACGTCTAAGAGACAACATTATGGCAGACAAGCTGAAAACGTCATACTGGATGAGAGTAACTGACCATTTTGCCTCGAAGTTGTTGAAATACCGAAGCAGTTCAATCGGTTCTTACTTTCAGAAAGGTCATTCTTCTGGACAAACGTATTGGTAACCCTCGGCACTTTGTATCTCTTGCGTTTTTGGATTATAAAGATGTGTTTTGGTGAATTTAGCCGCACAATCACTCGATACGCACGCTTAGTGAAGCAATGTTCGATGCTACTCACGATCGGTTCTAGCTCCCTCTGATCGGCCCCGGCGATCGACCAAGTTGTTCAAAACAAACTATGTAGCCTTGTAAGTAAACCATCCTTCAAAGTGAGTTCAGGATTTGTTTTGGGAATTTAATGGAGCTTTGAAAGAGACGTCGCGAATTGTGGCGCATAAATACGGTTGTTCAAGAACGGACAAGGGAACTCTGTCCAACAAAGTAGGAGCAGTTTTGATACCGCTGAATTGTAAGACTTGTTCATCCTTTCTTCTAACTTCAGCATAGAATTTGCAATAAAACTATAGCACCAAGTTTTACAAAACTAACCGTGCGTGTCACCAGTCGCCATGTTTAAAACATTTCAGCTTTTTCATTCGAGGCATGCTGTTTCCAATAATCACTACGATCTCGGAACAGTTTTTCAGCAATCGCCAAGCGATGAGTGCGATATCGGTTTTTCGAGTGAAATTTAACGTGGAATTCACTCGTCAGGCAGTGCATTTTTCTTGAACCGCATAAGTCAAAGAAAAACAATGAAATTATGTGTTCACGCTTCAGCGCGCGAGAAAGCCATTGCAAAGTCAACTGTCAAGAACCAGCGAATTAGGAATCAAGTTGAGATTCAAGATCACAGTCAGTTTTATTTGAACCTTGTGGTGTGACCAATCTTTGTTATAAATGCCCTTTATAGCCAAGAAAAGTTCTCTTCAACAAAACCTATTCCACTTATAATTCATAACAAATCACCAAGAAATCTTGGCCCGGTTTTTCAAAGCACGATTAGGCTAATCCTGGATTAGGTCTAAACTGTGAAGGTTTTGTCCACAAAGACTTCATTGATACGTTTAAAACTGGAACAAGCTCTTTCATCCATCTTCGAACAAAACCCTGCAATTTATTAGCAGATAGGTCGACAGAAAGACTTTCGTTAATCCTGGATTAGCTTAATCGGCGTACGAACAACCAGGCCCTGGAGACAAAATCTTTGTCGTTGAACACCGATGTTCAAGCACATAAATTGGTGCCGACAACTGAAAGAAAAACTTGCGTGAAAGAGCCCAACATTATTGCAGTGGGAAGAAGAGACGAACTGCGCGAAGCGAGAAATACTTTGTGGGGAGTCCGCTATGTCCGGATTCTGAATACTTCTTTTCGGTTTAGTTTCATAAGGTACCGGGGACGAGAGGCTGTGCAACTGGAGATAATCGACTTTCCCATTAGCCGCCAGAGTTGTTTTTGGTGGGAAGGGGCTCGCTGACAATGTTGCAGGCTCAGAATGTCCGCTATTTCTGGCCATGACAAATATAAGGACGTTCTCAATTCCTTTCCGTGGCCCTAAATTTTTTAATGCCATTAGCTATGAAATTCAATATGCTCCTAGATTTGCTTCATTCATCGCTAAACTAAAAAATCCTCCTATCGTAAGCATTTACTTTACCTTTGTTTCTTTGTTGTTTTATTGCTGCATGCTCTATTTTCGTTTGTGTGTTTTATGTGTTTTGTGCCTCGCACATTTATAAATATCTTTACTCTAATTGTGTTATGCACTTACAAGTTTACATAAAAACAGATACAACATGTGTTTTGTACTACCTTTGACATTAACTTATTCAAAAACTTAGTAACTTTTTTGAGGCAGCCCATCAATTAAACACCCCGTTGTTTCTCTTGGGCTCCCTTGCCGCTACTAAAAATCATATTCAGTAAAATTGTAATGTTTCTGTGGCGAAATAAATAAATCAAATCAAATCGATGTTAAATTTTGCAAAAGTTTCCAAAAGCGCAAAAAATGACCCCAAGAGGGAAATTGAAGAGAGTTTACTTATTATTTACTTTTGCTCCACTCAGCTCCATATTCTTGGCCAAGCTAGTTTGGGTTTGTCTGGAAACAATTCCAAGCTGATCGTGAACAAAATACTGGGTGATAGCAGTGGGATCTTGACCACACGGCCGACGCAACAAGTCTTCATGAAAGGCTCCGAGGGTCACTTGCCGTTTTCGGTTCTCTCTCAAAAAGGTATCGGTAGAGTTTTACCTTTCAGTCCGTCTAACCAGACTTGTAGTACAGCAATATTGAACGTCTAATCAGTCCAGTTACAATGCATGGTGGTTTTTTTGCCCAGGCACAATAAGCTGATTTATTTATCAATTCTCGATACTTCATCCATTTTTGTTCGTTAGAGTTTGTATTTGGAAAACAACGGGCTCTGGAAAGGGCCGTTTCCCATCATCCGGGAATAGCGGGCTTGTATTGTACTGAACTGCATTGTATTTATTGTACTGACGACTAGTCAGAATGATCTGAAAATATATCCTTTCCAGAGGACTACGTTTACGTCGAGCATGCGCGGTATGAAATGATGATCTGGTCACATGGGAAAATCCGTTAGGTAGTAAGAATTTAAGATTACTTTTTGTTGCCAGATTCTAGCATATCGTTTCCGGATTTCTTGAATTGTCGTGCTGTGGAAGTGGTAATGCGGGGGACGATGCAAAAGATGCAGAACTTGACTGTGGGACCACAGTGTCGATTTACACTCCAAGATTCCGTTGAGACGAACTTCTCTTTGGATCACGTAGTCGTTCAGACAGATGGAATTATGGCGGTGCGGAGAGAAGACTTGAAACTCGTACAGATAACTGGAAAAACATTTGATATCCGTGGAGGAGCTAAGGTACGTATCTGCTTTTGTCCTCGTATGGCGTAGTTTTCACCTGAACGTTTGTTTACCGTGCTTTGGTTTAGGATACACTGTGCGTTTATAGTTGTAACTAGCCCCATTGGCTACCTAGTGTTTACTTTATGTGTCCAAACGTCAAAGTTGTCCAAACGCTGAACTGGGGTTTTGCGTTTGTGAACTCTATCGACAAACTATTCTCGCACGGCGACCTCACCCGTATCACGTGATTGCAGGTTGAAGCCAACTCTCTAACACTGGACTACATCAACATTACTGTGGAACCCTTTGCCGTGCTCTCAAGCAGTGCTTTAGCAATTCGTAGCCTTGAAGACCGTTCCCGTGGCGATGGCTGGGGCGACAGATTTGGCGCATCTGGTGCAGGATATGGTGGACACGGTGGGCGTGGAAAATACCAACCACGAGTTGGTGTATCATACGGGAGCTACAAGAGACCGAGCATGACAGGCAGCACGGGAGGAGCGACTGTATTTCCCTTTAAAGGGGGACCGGGTGGGGGCTATTTTAAAATTATTGCCCACGACACGCTCGTCGTAGATGGCACCATTTCTGCCCGTGGGGGTAACGGTGTAGCAGCTCGAAGCGGAGGGGGTAGTGGCGGTGGCATTTTAGGGTACTGCTCAAGAATTCACGGCGACGGAGAGATGGACGTGGGTGGCGGTAATGGCGACAGCTCCACTGGGTACTACGGAGGTGGCGGAGGTGCTGGTCGTATAACCCTGTACTACAGAGAGAACCATTTTCTTGGAAAATTTTTGGCCACTGGAGGAACAAGCTCCTACGAACCTGGCGGCCCTGGTACCGTGTATTTGGAAAACGTTCAAGGAAATAACGCCACATATGGACACGACCGTATTGATCTAGTGGCTCACACTGAAGGGAACCTGCATAGTAACGGGACAAAGTGGGTACACAACCGGACTCTTTACGTAAATGCCATGGGAAGAGTACCAAGAGATCCTGCTGCGAATCTCAGTAGAAGCTACGCTGACTTTGGCATCGGTGGTGCGGCCCGTGTGTGGCTTACACTTGAGGGGCAAGACTCAGATTCAAATGAGACCGACATCGAACTGGATGAGTTGCATCTTTATGGCGGGGCCCAACTGGCTTTTATCAGACCTAGCAACACTCGCGCTCCTATCTCTATTATCATTGGTGCGATGGCAGGCGACAAGAGTGGTCGACTGCACCTTGGGTACAATCAGACATTTCTGTCACTCGATTCGTTCATCCCTATGGACATGGTTATTTATCAAGGCGGTCTGACCATCATGCAAGGCGAGCTGCGCGTCGCTGGAGTGACAGTCGATGTGGATGGGGTTCTTAAGCGATGCGAAAAGATTATTGTGGTGGATGGAGGAGTCATACACATGAAGGAGATGTACGACAACCGCGGAAGACCTACACGGGTGAGTCCGTGGAGTTAATTTCGTGTTTTCTTGAATACAGTAAAATCCTACCAAGGTTTATCCAATTTCTTTAGGCGTTTTCAGGAGTTTTATAGCTGAGAAAAAAAGTCGATAAGCAGAGCGAACTCTTTCTCTCCCAAGATTGATTAAATTCAATTTTCTCCTTTAGTTTCTCGTAAGAGATATATCATACAATATTTACAATTACTATCATTTATCATTGCATCACTCGTATATTTTGTTTTCGACTATCTGCTTATGACTGTCTGCGTTTTGAGCTTGAGGGTGAATAGGTTCAACGCAAATCATTATGAAATATCTTTACATCGCATTCTCATACTTGTTTATCTACATTTGTCTTGTCAGCATTCTTTCAGACAGAGTAATAAAAAGCGAACAATTATAAAATTGCAAGTATCTAATAGAATTGAGCTAATTATGAAAAGAAATACAGAACATGTCCTGTACAGTATCTTTCTGCTGTTCTACGCAAGCATGCTAATTCATGGCTGGCTAAATGCGCCTATAAGAGTGCAGTATCGTATTTCTTCGCTCACAATAGTAAAAACTGTATTTCTCGTTTCTTTTTCAGACATTCTTTTTCGATACAATCCAAATTCGGAATCGAGGAAAAATGACAGTGACGAATCAGGAGCGAGTTCGTGAATTTCGGGGGCTCTCGATGCACGTGCTGGGCGGGGGGACGTTCTCTACTATAAACCTGCACGTACATACTGTCAACTTCACTATCGACGCCTTGGCAACTGTCACAGCGTCGCTTAAAGGACAAAAGTTCAGCTACAAAGGTTAGTGAGTGGAATCTTTTTGGTGAATGGAGCTTCAATTTGGATCTAATGTTGAAACGACAACAAGATCATTGGTAATGCTTGTAAAAGTTAGGGAACTCAAAGCTTGGACTCGTTGACAATTTCCAGTGAGTTATCATAACTTCCAAAATTCATTGTGCCCGGTTTTATTACATTCTAGGTCGGGGACCTGGCCCAGACTTCCCTCCGTCAGGTTTGGCCGGTGGAGCAGGTGGAGGGCATGGTGGACGTGGTGGCAGAGCTGCTGGCCATATATTGACGGGCTCGTCGTATGGCTCATTTACAGAACCCACGGAGTTTGGTAAGAGCGACGGCAACAGTATTATCTTTGTAATACATTGATAAATTTCAATTGGAGTGGAAAGAACGTGTCTTGCATTGTTTATCTCTCAACAGTTAATCAACACAGTGTTGCCATAAATAGTTGTGTGAGGATGTATAGATTCGAAACCACGTTTTAGTACATTTGCTTGTGAGCTCGTCGTATAAACTTTTTCTTTACAGCGGTGCCTGGTCAAACTTAGATGGGCGCGCAACTTTGAGAAAATTTGCACTGCTGGGCCCGGTTTTTCAAAGCACGATTAGGCTAATCCTGGATTAGGTATAAACTTTCTGGCCTTATGTAACCCTGAAAACGTGAAAGTTTCGTCCACAACGACTTTCTTGGTAACGTTTTAAACTGGAACGAGCTTTTTAATCCATCTTTGAACAAAACTCTGCAGTTTATTGGCAGAGAGGTCGAGAGAAAGAATTTCGTTAGTCCTGGATTAGCTTAATCGTCTTTCGAAAAACCGGGCCCAGGAGTTTGCGCTGCTGCAGCTTTTGCTTGGAAAATGAAACTTTAAACAAACGAACGAATAATGTGTTTCCCTTGTCCTGACCTAGGCGACCTGACCAGTAACATACCACGGTGTGTAGACATGACTTTGATTGATACTTTCTCTTTCTTTTTAATGCAATGACTGCAGGAAGCAGTGGTGGCATGGGGCAGAGTGGTTCTCAAGGCGGCCAAGGAGGGGGTATTTTCTTTCTGAATGTCAGTGACACGCTGGACATTGAAGGAACCCTGAGCGCCAATGGAGAAGATTATGTAGGGTTATACGCAGGTGGCGGTAGTGGTGGAAGCATTATGATTAAAACGAAAACTTTGGAAGGAAGTGGGATTTTTCAGGTCTGTTGCGAAGAGGGAGCAGATGTAAAATTATATATTGTCCCCAGAAAATCTATTCTTCCGATAATGATCTAAGAATATCGAAGTGTGAAGTGTTCATCATGTTCATCATGTCTATTTTAGTGAAAATTTTAAATCAGACAAATGGGTTGCATGCGAACTGTCCCTCTGCTACATGAGCGGAAATAAGATCAAAGTGTGTTGAGCAAGACATTTAGATGGGATCTTTTCTACTTTGACGATCTCTGCAACAGTTCGTCGTTTTTGATCTATTGATCTCAAGTGTTTGACCCGATACTTCGAATGATATCTTCTGCAAATATTTTTGAGTCAAACTTGAATGGTATTCCTTTTCCTGGGCTATTTGTGAATGTGTGATCCAAAACCCTTGCACTTTCTTAGGTAAATGGCGGCCGTGGGTATAATCACGCAAGGCGTGGCGGTGGTGGCGGATCAGGAGGTCGGATCGCTGTGTATTATGAGGATGGCTTCTTTGATGGCGTCCTGCAGGCAGCCGGGGGATTTGGAACTGCAGAAAACGGTGCAGCTGGCACGGTTTACTTGGAAAGGAAAACGAACTCCACACCTTTCCGTACTCTGATAGTTGACAACTATGGCCGCTCTCCACGTATGTCACGAGTAAACGAGGTGGGGATATGTTAAAGTCTAGTTGAAGTCAAATTTACTCGCACGTCTATGTCAACGCTGGGCTCACCCAAGTATTTTTGTGTGTCCTTTGATCATAAGAATTGACCAATCAGAAAGCGAGAAACTGACCTGTTATTGTGAAAAAAAACTTTATCGAAACTGCGAAGATCACCTTTTTAGTATTTTTTATCCATATTTTATATATTTGATCTTTATCATACAAAGCAGCAAATATTTGTTTGTGCTTTTGTGTTTATGAACGACATTGCCTTGTTGAATATTTCAGGTGAAAGAACTAAAGATATCTCCAGGAACTGGTGGCCAAGGCTCGTCTTCTTCATACTC
The DNA here is from genome assembly GCA_964036295.1 of Plumapathes pennacea. Lineage (NCBI taxonomy): Eukaryota > Metazoa > Cnidaria > Anthozoa > Antipatharia > Myriopathidae > Plumapathes > Plumapathes pennacea. Next base: position 16,969,700 of record OZ038462.1, read on the forward strand.
AAGTCTGGGAGGGCTTGTATTTTCATCCGATGGAGCTACGCATCGCTCCTGGGGGAATTATTATTACGAATTTGCCTATCTGTTTGACAGCAACATCAAGAATGCCTACATTGTTCAATCCTCTTACGCCACAGTGAAAATTACAGTTTCCCTCCCATGGAAGATGTATGTCCATCATGTTCGACTTTATCCGGTAGGATTCCAGTTTTCTCCATGCTATTCGAAAGAAATGAGATTATAATTAATGCGTTTGTTGCGAGAGAGATCTAAAACAGTGTACGAAACCAACACAATGTAGAGGAAATTATTTATTGTATCAGTTATAACCCGGTGTAACCGTATTTTGCTCTTCCTCTTTTAAAGTTTTGTCATGACAATTACCGAGTCAAATATGAAGTGATATCCCGGGAGTCAAGTGGTCATCGAGTAAAAACTAATGGTCAGCGGTCTTTTACCGGGTGCTTCGACACTGGAGTATACGATGACGTATTTATTGAGAATGAAATCGTTGAGTTTAGTGTTCTGTTGACGAAACTTGGAACCATGATTGCTCTGAGTGAGTTGAAGGTGAGTTTGTGATGTTTCAGCTTAGAGTTATGTGTGGCGATTTATATTTTTGTCTCCTAGCTACCTGCTGTCACTTACATGCACTTGTACATGTACTTGATTGTCGAACTTTTCTGTTTAGCTCTGTGTGCTATTCGGCTATTCTACAGTCATGAAGTCTACGGTTTACGGAGAATAATTTTGAAATTGCTTTCACTCGGTCGCAAAACAAATAACTGTTACTCACATAACTGCTACGATTTTGGCCTGCACCGCAGTTGGCTCCGTTTTCGTGAGCACTTTTGGTCTTCTAGTTGGCAAATAGGTAAAGCCAATCAGAGGGCTTTTGTGAATTGTGAAGCTACTCAATGGATCACAGAAAGCACACCCGGGCCTTACGAATAAATAACAAAACAATAGAATATAGAAAACTGAGTTTCTTTTATAATTTTTTAAAGGTTTTTGTTGGGCAAACTGACCCTGAATTCAGAGGAGACAACCTTCAGGAGGACAGTTCGCGCACGTGGTTAGTCGTCAAGGACACTGCACTAAATCATTTTGAGCTGGACGTTCTAAACATTCGCGGACATGCGCACTTTGCAGTTCAAAATGACGATATCAGCGTCACACTGAAGGTTAATGACTATAAGGGTGATTTCACCGGCACCTTGCATGCTGGGAAGGGACAGTATCTGGACTTTGTTTCCACCAACAACTCTATGATCCCATTCAGTCTGCAGACCTACAAGGTGGGTGACATATTTATGAAAATAAATGAGTTTCCACCAACCACAACACGAAGTGTGACATTTTATCGTGATAATCTTTCTTTTATTTAGTTGAGTCAAGTTTGAATAGCATTAGGATTTAATTTATTTAGATCCTTGTGGGTTGTCAGTGTCAACAGAATGCATGTTCCCTAGTGCCAACCGTTTTCCTTCTGTCTAGAAAACGGAATTCAAAGTTTCGTTTCTGTTTTCCATTTTCCCTAAAAAATTGGAAAGCGGATTTGAACTTCTCGATTTTTTGTTTTTAATTTCCGATGTATTGAGATTTTTGTTTCTCGCCAACCGGAAGAATGTTGGCACTTCATGTCGTCATGAGAAAGCTGGAAGCCAAATATCAAATAAATGGTCTCCTTGCTGAGCGCTTTGGCCTCAGTTCCAGCTGTTTCACAATCCTCCCCTGCCCCTGGCATACCCAACAGGGATTTTTCCATGTGTCCAGGGTACAGCCCTGGCGATGGTCGCCACGCAGAGAGTTTGTCTAAATATTAGTCGGCATTTCAATTGACTAGTAAGTTTGTAGAAACGAAAAATATGTTTCAAAGTGAAGAGGTGGAAACTGCAAGGCAAGTCATCACTTTGACAACCGATCAGAAACACGGCTACATTCCTGGTTCTTTTGTCTTCTGTCTGAATTCGTATTTTAGATCAGCTCCGCAAGAGGGGAGGGGTGGGGGATGGGGTGGGGGTTGGCTAAGGGTAGTAGCGGCTGGATCCTTCCATAAATGTGATGAAAAGGGTATAAAAACGTTTTGCAACCATATCTATAAAAAAACACTTTTGAACATTTTTTAGTTCACTCCAAACATTTGGTAAGATTACCACATAAAGGTCTTTATAGCTATTATCTTCCTCAGGGGTATTTAGTTTCCAGGACAACACATGACGACAGGAAGAGCCAACATTCTTCCTGTTGGCGAGAAACGGAAATCTCAAAAAATCGGAAACTAAAAGCGACATTTGGAAATTCAAGCTCCGTTTTCTTAGATAGTAGGAAAACGATAGCTACTGGGGTGCACGCATGCAATGGGCCTCAGCTAGGTTAAACTGGAGAGGAAAGTTTTTCTACTGCAGTATTTTTTAATGTTTCATTTTTCATTTTTGTATGTGAAAACTATAGTATTTATTTATTTATTTACTATTATAGTATTTATTTACTATTGCTTCTATTTAATTTTACAACAACAAAAACAATACCATTGCAATGTACTTGCTCACTGCATTCCCAATCGTTGTCAGTCACTGTTTTACTTAGTTTCTTCAAACGCTCTGCTATTTTATCGAATACTAGGATGCCCAGTATAAAACGCTAGGGTAATGTGAGAGACATGGGTCACATCTCTCGAGTCAGAGCTCGGTTATATGTTTTGTTACTTTTAGGAATCCTCAATTCGCCTGCCAAGCGAGGTATATCTCCAAGAGTCCTCAATCTTTGCCGAATCAGAGATAACAGGGATGCGAGCCTTGCTCATCTCCTACAGCAGCCGTTTCGAAGTCACCCCATACGCGCGTGTCAATTCCCCGACAGCAGGAGGCCTGACAATGGACCTTATCACCATTCTGAATGGAGGCGTCTTTTTCCATCAAGCGAGCAACCCAACAAAACTGACCATTAACCTGACCCAGCAGCTAACCATCAATGCGGGGGCCGTTATGGAAGTCAATCACCTTCACCTAAACGCTCACAATGTGTTTATTGACGTTTCCGGTGTTCTGACCGCGGGATCGCGGGGTTGGCTCTCGGGCCAGGGAGCTGAACCAGGATTGGCATCACCATCAAGCGCTTCCGGTGCAGGTCATGGTGGAGCTGGAGGCCGTGGTGGGACCCAGCTGCGCGTGGGGCGGGCGTACGGTTCATTTGAAGAACCCCTCGACCAAGGAAGTGGAGGTGGACAAGGTTACCAGGATTTGGTGAGTCTTTAAAGGAGCCTTTCAACCATAATACTTTGCGCGCCTGAATTCGTCGAACCGCCATTTTGAGGGCTTCAAAATTGAAAGCAACCGGGTTGTCGATCTGACTTGTTTAAGGAGAACCTTTCTTAGCTGTCTTGGAAGTGTCATTTACTGCTGTTTCCGTAGATTTTGTTTTTAAGGGATGCCAAGGGTATCCCCCATCTATGTCCACGCAGCGGCATTTATTTTCCCTTGGGAATTAACAAAAGGATTATCGACCAAACAGAATAGCTCTCGACAACCAAAGTAACACCTTGGTCGGCGTAAACAAACCACAGCTGTGCAATTTTTATGCTTCGATTGTAAAACGGGAAACGATTTTCTTGGGTTTTCGGTTGTTTTCAATTTGCTTCGTAAACAAGAACTGAGTATGTTCGTGGGGGCGAGTTGGCTCAAATTTTACCAGCAAGCGGCTCATGTTCATTGGTGACGCAGTTGGAAATTCGGGCCGTGTGGTGGCATTTCCATTCAGTAAGTTAGAAATAGTTCTCGAAGCCACAGCTAATATTTTGTACTACCGGTTGTCAGCTTTAACCGCTAATGGCTGAATTTTCCTGTCCATCTCCAATAAAAACGTTTATGCGCAATTGTTTGTTGCTCACTAGCAACTGGCAGCATCCCCGTTTGTTGCTACTTTTCTGGCAACAAATCTACTTGTTATCGATGTTCCCGGATATAAACCAAAACAACATTTAAGGCACCCAAAATACTTTTCCGTACTTTTACTCGTACTGCGTTAGTGAAGTTGATTACCACTTTTCCATTGCGCGTGTTGGTTGCTATTTAACCAGCGTGTTTTAAAATATTATTATTAATTTGTGTTTCTTTTTTATAAGCCTGGAAGTTCAGGAGGGGGAGCAGTGAAGATCGCTGCTTCCCACATCGCCCAAGTGGACGGAGTTCTCGATGTCTCAGCTGCACCAGGAACCAATGAAGGAGCGGGTGGTGGCAGCGGTGGCAGCGTCCTGCTTCACGCAAACCTCTTTCTTGGCAAGGGAAAGATTTTAGCGGATGGTGGTGCAGCTGCGAAAACAAGCCTTGGGGATGGAGGTGGAGGTGCAGGCGGTCGAATAGCCGTGCATTTTGAGTCTTCCAGATTTTCTGGAACTCTTTCTGCGCATGGTGGTTACAGCAGGAGTGAATCTGGAGGGCCTGGTACTGTGTTTCTTGTTGAAAATTCCACTCATCGCACCATGATAGTTGACAACAATGGCTACAGAACGACGAAAGCTTACATCTTGGATTACAGCGACATCTTGGAGGACGGTGGACGAGCGTGGATAAATCTGGGAGATCGTTCAGAGTTTACTATAGAACAGCTGAATCTGTTTGGAGGGGGCCATTTAGCGTTAAGAAGTTTGCGTTCAACATTCACGCTGAACATTCAACGCCTCGATGGGGATCTAGGAGGGATGTTACACATCTCAAAAGGGAACCGGGTGTACGTGTGGTCTGCACCTACTCTTTTCCCCGCCAGTTTTAATGTTTATGACCTTGGGTTCCTTTATCTCCCGCCCAATGTGCTGCTTAAGGATTTGTACTATCCCAGGATAGCTATTGAGGGTGCGATTGGTGGAATGGACAATCTCGTTATCGGAGGAGGCTCGGAGCTTGTGTCAACAGAAAAAGTACGAGAAGCTATTTGTAATATAATTAACTTAAAATTAACAGACGTGTAAGACGTCTTTAGGATCAATGCAAGGTTTACTAGAAATACGATAATGGCAGATATCCCCTCGCCCTGTAGTGGGTTTTCGGGAAGGGGGATTCCCGTCTAAATTTCGCTTAGAGATTATTAACTGTTTTCACAAACCATGGTTGTATAGCGGAGTCGCCAGTCGGCCGCTAAAAATAATGTTTGTCGCACGGCAGTCTGGTTTAGGCTACGTTTACACTATACCCGATAGGATTTTGAGCCGTTGCGAAAACCTGTTCGGTACAGTGTTAACACGAGAAGATCGGTCCGGAGCGGCTTTGGCCGAAAAACCTACCCGATACAGTGTCACAACATAATCCTACTTCATCACAGTTCTGGAGCATCAAACTACAAAATATACGGCGACTGTTTATATACACGAAAGGCGTTTGCAATTAACATACTGTAGTCAACTGTAATTATTAAAAAAAAAAAAAACTAACCGGTTCCTGAAAGTCATAGTGTTAGTTCTTTTCCAGCAAATGAAGCAAAACCCCAAACATTATCGTATGCGATATCCTTCATTGATATTTAACAAATAAACCAGCTGCAAGCGTGCTCCGTTCAGAAATAAAGCACGCAGCAAGTGACGAGAGCACGAAAGAAGTGTAGGGAGAAACGCGAACCGAAGGCGAGCGTTTCTCCCCACTTCTTGAGTGCTCTCAGCACTTGCTAAGTGCTTTATTTCTGAACAGAGCACGCTTGAAGCTGGTTTATTTATTTTATAACATAGAGCTTCTCCAGTTTTACAAAAGGCTGTCTTTATTCATCAAAAATGTTGGAATGCTAACAGCGATGAAGAAAACAGATTCTCCTAAATCGCTCGGCGGTCCGAATTGCCAAGTCAGTGCAGTTTCGCTTCAACTTTTTAACCAGCTCGTCTGTTCTATAAAATTAGACAACATCTCACAGTAAAAAACTATGTTTTCCCGTAGAACTTTGGACTACAAGTACGTGAAATCATACAGTCGGCTAGTGCATAAAATGCAAATTTCAAGGGAATCAACAAACGCTCCAATGGCCGACTCGAAAATTGTGTGAATGAAAACTTACCAATTTCATGACTCTACTGGGTAAGCATGGTTTATACTCTGGCAAACCACGGTTTTCGACCAATCAGCGCGCGGCTTGTATCGTGACTATGTTATAAAGAGATATATAGCAGCCCTCCTATAGTTTGAAAATTCCAATCTCCATTGCATTGAGCGCCGAGGTGGTCTTGTCAAAACTGGCATCATCCTTAGTGTAACGTCAGAAAAACCTTAAACGGTAAAATTTGCCGCGCTGATCAATTTTCACCGACTGTATTTTGCTTGTCCTTTCCGTACAAGTATCCAAGTCATTAACACAATATTGACGTCTGGGATTGTGCTCAGGTCGCCGTTCCAGTCGATGCTTCAAATAAATCGTTTCATGCATTTAATGGCTGGCAAGCTTGCTTTGCCATGCAATGGCAAAATATCGAGGCCGTTTATAACCGTCCGTCGAATCGCTTGGCCGTGTATCAACATCTCGTGGTATATAATCTCTTCCATCGGTGTTCATGGCTTTTTAACACAATGACTTAGTTTAGGCACCTCGCCTGGAGGTCGTACGCCTGACTGACTGACGAACCTTAAATTTCGAGATAGCGACCCGCTTGGAGTCTCCTTCGTGATTTTTACCCTCGCGGAGCTCTGGGATTAAGTCCTATTCTTGATAATTAATGAGATGAAAAAAAACAGAGTAAAACAGGTGTGAATGATTGCAATTTTTTATCGTCTGCGGCATCAGCTAAATCAACAGCTTTTCTAGGCCACTTTCCTCTTAGTGTGTGTTTGTTGAACATTCTATCTGTTGTGTTTTTTCTGTTCAGGGTCACACTGAAGGATACGATGGAAGGACGTTCCGTCTCAATTCATTGACAATCATGAACGGCGGTAAACTAATTGCAGCTGACAACTCAGTTAATTGTCCCACGCTCACTCTGTTGCTCAGCCAAAGTTTACGGGTCATGGCTGGAGGACTGGTACGAGGAAGATGGTTGAATATCAGCACTGGGGATATTGAAGTTGAAGCGTCTGGTGTAATCTCAGCTGATGGTCTTGGGCACGAGAAGAAGACTGGGCCCGGTTTTACCGCAGGTAAGTTTTGCATTATAATAGTCCTTGTACATAGTTGACATATCAACGTGCGCACTTACTTAAACCAAACATTATCTTAACAAGTTTTGTCGCATGTAAACGCGACAGATGCTGGGATTCAAGTTTGGTGAGGCAAGTATCTGACGCACCATTAGAATTATTTAATAAGAAATCTCTGGATTAGAGCGAGACTCCCCAGAGTGATCAACTTCAATTTTCAAAAAAAAAAAAAAAAAAAAAAAAAAAATCAGAAAAAAATCATTTAATCAGTATTGGGAACTTGGCTTTGACACCTTGCTCAAATGAAACCTGATTAAACTATAGATTATAATTACAACACTCGTGCTTTTGCTTCAAAAGATTGAGAGAATCTACATTTTGAGCTTGGGTGTGAAAAAGGTCGGCCAGCAAAGAGAAGAGTAATGCGTGACTTATCTCATTTTCATGCATAATTGATTTTGTCAGTTTAACTTTGAACATTTGTTTCTAATCACAGACCACGATTAGTTTAGCCTGCGCTTCATTACTTATCTGTTCTTCTTCTTCTAATATGCACTTCTTCTACCAGGGGCCAATTCAATAAAGCATTTACAAGTGTATTTTACAAGTTGGACCAGTTACTCCACACGTTAAAACACACTTTAATACAGTACAATGGCCACATATTGTTGTGGTTGTGCACTGGGTACCTGAATCTGTAGTTTTGCACCGACCTTGCTGGAGTAGAGTCCGTTTAGTGGTGTTTGATAGTTGAGTATTGATAATGGTCCAACTTTTAAAATGCACGTGTAAATGTTTATTGAATTGGCCCCAGGCTTTCAAAATTTCCAGTCGGCCTGTTGTACTTCAGAGCTATTATCACCGCGCTTTTGATTATTAAATTCACGGTTGTTTGACAAGCGTATGTTAAAGTTGAAAAACCCAGCTGGGAGCGACTTCAGCTTGTTGAAATGGTATAGTTTGATTATGTTTGCTTTGCTTTGCTTAGTTCTAGCCAGCAATGAAAAAATTGTACACAACTGGAAGAAGAAGAATGCGAAAGTGAATAAAATTGAACAATCGCGTTATTCAGAGACTCCAAGCGGGTCGCCATCTCGAAATTTAATGTTCGTCTGTCAGTCTGTCAGTCTGTCAGTCTGTCAGTCTGGCGTACGACCTCGTTCCCAGGCTCTTAGGCCAGAACTGTAAACCGCCATTTTTTTTTTTTTTGGTGACATGCGATAGAATACGAACGGAAGTGATTTTTTGCAACAATATGCAGATGCAAGGCCAAGCAGTTCGACGGACGGCTGTAAACTGCCCGGATATTTTGCCAGTGTATCGGAGGCAAGCTTGGTAGCCGTGAAACGAATTTTTTAAGCATCGACTGGCCGACATGAACACAATCCCAGACGCCAGTATTGTGTTAAAACGCAGACATTTCTTCAGAAAGGAGTAGCAAAATACAGTCGGAAATCGAACAATCACCGTGGCAAATTTCACCTTTTACAATAATAAGATTGTAGTTTTCAGAATCCAAGTTTTGACAATATGACGACGCACAATACAATGGAAAGTGGAATTTTCTCACGGTATTAAGACTGCTCTATCACAGTGTATTTTGAAATAACTGAAGACGTAAACAATAGTGTTGTGGGTTTTGTTTCCTTTGCTGGAAAAGAGCTAAGGCTGTGGCCTTCAGGAACCGGTGAGTTTTGAAAAATTACATCAATTAACGTACAGTACACGTATGCTATTTTAAAGTAAAGTTACCATTATGGTATTTCAACAATTGGCGTATATTTTGTCGTTTGATGCCCCGGGAACTGTGATGAAGGCCAAGTAGGATTATACTGTGATCTTCTTGCTAGCTTTCAAAGCTATTTCAGAGTGCCTTCGTGCAAGACTGTGTCATCCGATTCCTGATATGTTTGCATAATTTCACTAACAGTCTGAGATACGGAAATGCTGTAAAGTTTTCTCGCCGTGTTTGTTGGCACACTGTATTCAAGGATGAAATGTAACTGGGTTGAAGTGCTCTTTCTTTTTAAAGGCTATTAAAGTAGAAAATACCCGGCCAGGGGCCACTGCTTTCCAAACAAGACTGGATTGCCAGTGAGCTCGTGGCGTGAGTTGGGTCGAGACGAGAATAAACTAACATTAAAAGTAGGGACAAGAGCGAGACTCCCAGGAGGGGGGGGGGGGGGGTGGGAGGGGGGTACTCATCATAATTTTGGGTGGGTGTGCTGCCCAGTCCTGAAAACGCTTAGCCTATTTCAGACCAAGATATCTGATTTTCTATAACCTAACTTTAAAAATGTATACGGCACATACCTAATGTGGCTGATATAGCGGAGTACCCCATCGGGTTTCAGTCTCACCAGAAAAATATTATACAGCATAGAGAACTTGGTTTTTGAGACCTTGCTCAAGGGAAACCTGATAAAATTATAAATGTGGAGATTCACTTTGATCAAATGCTAATACAACAAATTTTGTTCTCCTTTTTGCTTGTTGTTGAAAAATACAACTTAGGCAGTACGTTGAAATCCATAACAGAAAGCCAGTATTATTCCTATTGTTTTGTGTAATAAGTTCATGAAGATTCTGCTTGCTTAAACTTTTGTCCTTAGACAGAACTCCTTGTCTTTTAGCAGTAAAGACAACATTAACATCAGTGCCTGCACATATCTCTAGTTTATTGGTAAATTACTTATCACAAGGTGTTTGTCAACATTCATTTTCCTGTAAAATGTGTTACCTTTTTCAATTACAGCACTTAATGTATCAGAATTCCAATAGCTGCAAGATTTAATTACAGAGAAACAAATGCTATAGAAAGAAATTGCACAGCACTGCTTACATTTGCAAATAATTGCTTTACTTCTTTGCTGAACAGTTGTAGGTTCTTCACATTTGTGCCTGTTGTGTCTGTCTTCTGTTAGACAAATGTTTACTCCTTTAATTTCAAATGTAATGGTAGGCAAGTGTACATATAAAGTCTGGAAATATTCCAATAAATTGCCAACTGAACGAAGTTCAATTAATACACATTTTCCTTCAGGATATTCCATGCCAAAACTATCTCTACCATGAGAATCAAATACTTTGAACCTGCCACCTGACAAACAAAATACAGCTACAGTACTACAGCCTATTGTCAGAATAAAGCAGCTGAAATCCTGTCTGAGCAATAAATTAAAAGCCCCAGTCAGTGTTGTACAGTAAGCAAAGCCTTCGATGGGAAAGCAAGTTCCAAACAAATTACCCACGTAACTTTCACTGTATTGCAGCTCATACTGAGTTTCATATATTGTGACCATTCCAGGTAGATCTGTCAGCAGCAAAAAATAGTCCTTAGATAATTGCGAAAGAGTGGAATACAGATTGTTCCCAGCATTCATAATTTCGCTCAAATCCTCTGATAAAGAAATAAAATTCGTGTGGTTAAATATGACAGCTGCTAGAGACATAGCTACACATTGTCGTCCAGCATTATCTCCAAATATTGCAGCATTACCTTGACTGTGTACGGTGCAATGATAGTTTTGTTTGGATCGACAACTGAAGGACCGGGATTTTTTTCTATATCCCTTGACAAAGAAAACGCGTAGTAATTGATTTTGTGATTTCTATCTCTGAACAGAGCTGGTCTCGAAATGCTTGTCCTTGAAGTCATTTTAAAATACAAACGTACCTTAGCACCTCGTTTACTTTTGACAAACTTCTTTTTGAACTTGTAGCTTTCTCGCAGCGATGGTTTATTGATCCTAATTTTCTCTTTGCATTTCTGTGGCTTTCTATTGTTTCCATGCTGTTTACGCGCACGTTCACGAAATGCATTAGCATTGTGAAGTATGTAAGCTCTGGTATAATCATGAACTTTTGACGACTTTGGGACATTCTTTGAAATGTATTCTCGTAATAGTCGCCTGCTTTTCCTGTCCTTGTTCAGAACGCGCTTCATTCAAAGGCACTCGGCTTGGTTCACGACTTCGTCTTGGACGAGTTCGATTTTCTTTCACATAAACATTACTGGGAATACAATAGAACTGCTCAAAGCGAGATCTACCAACGACCACTTCTTCTTCAATCATGTTCCAATTTTCAAATAATAACGCCACGTTATCTTTTGCCTGTTTGATCTTCATGGCACTGAGCCAAAATGTCGCAACAACAACACAAATGCACAACAGAGTGAAACGTTGATTCCAAAGAAAAGTCAGATTTTCTGACGATTTACTTGTATCAGCAAGAATAATACAAAGTAAAAGAATACAAAGTACCTTTAAGTTCACCTTTATACTAAACAGTTCCATATACACTATCAAGCGATGGCCAAGAATCAAAGTTGCTTCGCCGTTAATATCATTCGGGTTCTGATCTTTGCATTTGGAACCCCTTCGTTCAGCTTGTTCCTTCAAATTCTCAACGTTTTGGACGTCAGGATCTTCGTACATTTCTGTACAGTTGTGCATAGCTATGCAGTTCATTGATAAGAACATTAATATGTTCTTTGATATGTTCACTGATATATTCTACCGCAGCCAGCGTATGCGTTTGTAAGTAGGATCAGCGGTCCATAAAAGAATCCACAGAGCCAACCAACGCACAATTCCATCGCCCACATATCTCCTTCAAAATGGCGAAACTGCTCGCCCGGCAAGTCATGTGATGACAAAACGTCATCATAAATCACGTGAAAATATGAACCAATCACCGTGTGCTGATTCGTAACCCAGAAAGAAAAATAAAAATAAAAATAAAAATATGACGATGATGAAGACACGCTTTCCAATCCTAAGCTCGTCGGCTTCGCCACGAGCAAAAATAAAAATAAAAATATGACGATGATAAAGACACGCTTTCCAATCCTAAGCTCGTCGGCTTCGCCACGAGCAATTAAGCAACAACAGTCTATTTGTATATTATTGTCTATGGGTGGCCGAATTTGCTCGCTCAACACAATCGGACCTCGTACTATTTAATGACCGGGTTGGCTCGCTCAGTACAATCGAACCTTGTATTATTTAGTGACTTAATTTCTATTTTCTGTCAAAGATTTTAAATTCGTCAAACGCGGTTTGAAAAGTTGTTGTGTTCAAAATTGAATCCTTGCCAAAATTCACACATTTTGCGAGACTTCGAAAGCGTGTAAACAAGCGACTCTCGCTTTGACAGCTCTAAATTTGTTACACTCGAAGAAGCGTATTAGACTTATGAAGTGAAAACACACACACACACACACACACGTACATGGTTAGGATACAGCGTTGGCTGGAGAAAGCGCGGCTTGCCTTAAAATTTATAGAAATTTTGGTGTCGAAGATCGACTTTGCTGACTGAGCAAAACTGATCGAGTCACGATTCTAGTTACGCTTTTTCTTGCCTTTCAAATCTTGGGAGTATTCAGCTTGTAAAAGTTGTCTCAGCGAACTTTGGGGTTCAGCTAGTGTCCGCGAAAATTGCAGACTGTGCGCGTTGTCTAAACTAAACCAGACTGCCGTGCGACAAAGATTTTTTTAGCGGCCGACTGGTGACGTCGCTACACAAACCGTGGTTTGTAAAAAAAGATTTTAAAATAATCTCAAAGCGGAAAAAAAACAAGAACCCCACTTTCCGAAAACCCACCACAGAGCGAGGGGATATCTGCGATTATCGTATTTCTAGTATAGCTATTTGTAAAGCATAGCAAAAGCTCTACGGATTAGCCCAGCTATTGTAATTTCGGAATATGGTCAAGTGCATGCGCCCTCAAGTTGGTCTGAGAAGGCATTTTCTAGTTTACGTGAGAAAAGAAAAAGCGCAAATAGTCCAGTGTTCCAGAAGATTGTGTAGCTCGCACTTATCAATAGTACTAGACAGTCAAAGCTAATTCTGAAACAATTATAGAAGCTAGTTCATTTTTGAAAGTACACACTTGTGTGCATCGGCAGAATTATTTGTATAGCGTATTATATTTAAGATTGGGTTTATGCTTAGTGTGCATCTATCGAGTTACGGATGCACGCGGGAAGTTGGAAAAGCCAGAGAGAAGCGTAAGAATTGCTCGAGGCGTAGCCCAGCAACTCTAGCTTCAGACTTAATTACTGATTTTCTTTGAAAGCCAGTGTGACTGCATGTAGTAAAAACTTCGGTAAGATAGATATATTTTATTATGAGTCGCAAAGCGCCTGTTTTAATGTTCAATCAAGGAAAGCTTGAGAAGTCGAAAGGAAGCGTCATTTGTTCGCGTCGCACTAATGAGCACGGCCGGGCACGGCGAAGGTATGGAAAACACATTTTAAGCAATCAGAGCGGGCCTTATATCGTGACTATGTTATAAATTGCTCTATGCTATTACTGACCTCTTAATTTGTCACTATCATAAATTGGACTGTAAAACTTTCCCTTCATTGTCTCCCTCAACAGATTCTGCTGGCGCAGGGCACGCTGGCCGAGGAGGACGAGGAGCCGACTCATCATCTCCAGGGCAAGCGTATGGCTCGGTCCATCAGCCTCGTTCTCATGGCAGCGGCAGCTTGTCATCTAATGGCGGTGGAGTTATCAGACTCTCTGCCCGAAGTTTTATCAACGTAGACGGACTAGTAACAGCAAATGGTGAAGACAGTTCAGCAAATATGGCGGGAGGAGCCAGTGGAGGAAGTGTGTGGATGACGTCAACGACTATCCTTGGAAATGGTGTTATCAGGGCGTCAGGCGGTAGTGGGAAGAATCTTGGAGGAGGAGGGGGAGGGGGTGGACGTATTTCGATCGAGTTCGATAACATCACTTTCGGTGGGAAAATTGAAACTTTTGGTGGACCCAGTGGTAGTAAGTTCGGCGGAGCGGGTACGATTCTGTTATATAATAAGTTCAAGAATACCACAAAGTTACTTGTGGATAACAACTATGTTGGTGCACCTGCATCTGATGACATTCAGGATGTGCTACGTGATGGTGGGAGAACTTGGCTCACACCAAAAGCGAACACCACCGTGGTGGCATTTGACGAAGTGAGTTTTTCTCTACTTCCAGTGCGCCTTAATCACCTTGGATAATTTGCTCAATTAAGAGATCGACGATTTCTGGAAAGTTTATTGACATAGGATGAAATCTTTGAAATATATTGGGACGTGATTTGTAGACTTACAGTGTAGCTATTTGCAGGCTTGCGCTAGGAGCCTCGTTTTGATGGTTTTGGTTTGTTTTTGCTTTAAATTTTCACTGTTTGAAAAGGTCTGTACTTCTCAGGGAAACATGATTTTTTGTTTAAATTTCTACACTAACTTGCTTTCTCAGGATATTATATCATTTAGTTTTGTCTTTAAGTTGTTCGAACAATTTATTTTATTTTATTATATTTCAAGATTACTTTCCATGTGAAGTAACAGTTTTTCAAATTTCTTTTCTGAACGCAACTGTAACTAAACGCAATTCTAGTAATCCTGGTCGAATCTTTTTTACACATGACCAAATTAAAACTGAAACTAAAGCGGAACAAAGTATTGGGGTTCAAAGCTTATGCTATCTAACTATTCACGTTGGTCCTTTTTAAGGTTGACATCCGTGGTCAGTCACAAATTGCTGTTATGACAACCCCCCCTGGTTCTCCTATTCGTTGGGACATCAGAGGAATTCAAGGTGATCGCTCTGGCATTCTGCATGTTCAACAAAGCCAAGAAATGAAGATGAGTCTCTCTGATAATTCCGATGATCAGCCAGAGCTTCTGTGGGGAGTCAACGTGTACCCTAAGGGAGATTTGAAGCTTCCTCAGCAGCTTTCTATCGACGGGATTAAGACGATTGTGGCAGGCAGTCTCACTGGAGCTCATAATATTACTGTAGGAAACAAAGGCAAGCTAATCTTGAGGTAAGAAACCCTCAATTTCTTCTCTATCCTGCACCTGGACAGGTTCTTTTTTGTGTTTGACCGAGTTTGTTTAATGTTTAACTATAGAAATACGATAATTGCAGCTATCTCCTTGCCTTGTAGTGGGTTTTCAGAAAACGACATTCTTGCCTGTTTTCCTCTTTGAGACTATATTAATGGCTTTTAAAAACTATGGTTGTATTGCGACGTCACATGTTGGCCACTGAAACAAATCTTCGCGTACAGAGTGATGCTTTTCAAGTTTTCGTGGACAAGCTAACCTCCATAATTCGCTGACATAACTTCTACACCCAACTACAGAATACTCCGAGACCTACAAGCCTAGAAAAACGCAGTTAGAATCGTTACTCAATAATCAGTTTTGCACAGTCAGCAAAGTCAGTCTTCGATACCGACATTTTTATGATTTTTTTTAAAAAACCGCGATTCCTCTAGCCAACGCTGCATCCTAACCAAATGCCTGTATGGTTTTGTGCTTTATACATTAAGTTTCTTCGAGTGTTCTAAGTGTTAAAAACTTAAAAATGAAGCGAGAGTCACTTGTTTACTATGTTCGACGTCTCGGAAATATGTCAAGTTTGGCAAGGATTCAACTTTAAACTCAACAACTTTTTAAAGTGCGTTTTAAAGGATGTAATAATAATAATAATAATAATAATAATAATAATAATAATAATAATAATAGTAATAGTAATAATAATAATATTAATAAAAATCATCATCATCATCCTCATCATCATCATCATCATCATCATAATAATATTATTAATTAATAATATATTATTATTGTTATTATTATTATTATTATTATTATTATTATTATTATTATTGTTATTGTTATTATTATTATTATTGTTGTTGTTGTTGTTGTTGTTATAATTCTTTTGCTACTGACCTATAGTCTTTTCAGGATCCCAAAGTATTTACATTGTGTTTTTCCTTCCCACGACTTGTCCTTAAAGTTCATCCTGATTTCTCGTTTATTCCAGGGAACTTATTTCCCCTAATGGAACCAGGACTCGTGCCATAGCGTTCGGCGCAATTGAAATTCAAGGTGGCGGCACAGTAGAAATTCAGAGTGACAGAACTGGTCTCTTCGTTACATGCGAGTCTTTGTTAATACACAGCGGAGGAGTGCTGAATGCTGATCGTCTAACCGTGCAGGCTCAAACAGTTACAATTGAACAATCAGGAGTCATTGATTTGAACTACAAGGTAATGGTTTACAACATTACATTTTTCACTACCAATGGCGAATTTCATATTTAGAGACGTCCAGTCTAAAGTGTGACCCCTCGAATGAAAGTCATCGATGCTTTTGTTCGTGTACCAGTGTTCGCATCCAACTCCCAGGTCAAGTATTGTCTAAAGCTGTGACCTCTCGTACGAAGTCTATTGATCAGTTCGCTCTTATGGCAGGGTTCATTATTTTGTAGAAAGGTTCTCATTGTTCTGATTATGGTTGTTAAGCTTTTGTGTGGTGTTACCTTTTGTTGTGATACAAAGCAAATATGTACCAGCACAAAGCTGCGCTTTACAATAAAAGTTCCTATTAGCCAAGATGAACATTTAGGAGCTTTGATCATGTGGATATTTGCCAGAAGTTTATTGTCCTTACACAGGGTTTTGTAGCCGGCCTTGGTCCAGGAGTTGGAGTCGCTCATCCTTCCACAGGTTCTTCAGGCGCTGGCCACGGTGGCCGAGGA
Source organism: Plumapathes pennacea (assembly GCA_964036295.1). NCBI lineage: Eukaryota > Metazoa > Cnidaria > Anthozoa > Antipatharia > Myriopathidae > Plumapathes > Plumapathes pennacea. Next base: position 16,986,361 of record OZ038462.1, read on the forward strand.
GGAACTGGCAAGAACCAGCCGTCTACTGGCGCCTTTTATGGTCTCGTAACGAAGCCTCAGTCTTTCGGAAGCTCCGGAGGTGGTGATGTCACTCCTGGTGGCGGTGTCCTGCATATTAACACAACAGAGCTACTGCTGGATGGAAGCATCGAGGTGAACGGTAAGAATGCTGACAGTGGTTCACTGGACGGTGGTGGCAGTGGCGGTAGCATATTCCTTGAAACTGGGACCTTTGCTGGATCTGGAGTCGTACAGGCCAATGGTGGCAATGGTGGGAGTGCTGGAGGAGGTGGAGGGAGTGGCGGTCGGATTGCTGTTTATTACCAGACATCCTTGTTCAGTGGCCAGTTAACAGCCTTTGGCGGACATTCTTCAGTTGAGGGCGGGGCGGCAGGGACCGTCTTTAGCAAAAACACCGAGAAAGACTATAGCGTACTGCAAGTTGAAAATCTTGGCCGAGCTCCTGGAAAGTTGCAGATCAAAAACTTCACGGATCTCTCACAAGACAGTGCAAGGACATGGCTGACTCAAAGCACCCTTGGACAGCAGGCTGTAGCGGCGAACCTCGATGATGTTAACATCGGAGATCAGGTATACGAAGGGTTTAGTTTTGATGAAGTGAAGCTTGGAGGTTCTGCTCATATCGCCATTGAACCCGATAGCCGTCGAGTGCGCTTGCATACCTTCAGAAAATTCTCGGGAACGTTCGAAGGAGACAGCTTTGGCTTTGTCCACGTGGGACCAAAGCAGATTTTGTTAGTGGCGGAAACAGATTACTACATTCCACTTAACCCTAGGATTTATCAATCGGGCTACATCAGGCTACCGCCGCAAATCATGCTGCACAAGAACTCTTTGAGTTTGGATGCAGGATATCTAGTTGGTGTTCAACATCTAACAATTTCTGAATGTTCTGTGAATTTTGGAGTGAACTCCGCAGCACAAGTTCAGGGTACTTTGCAATCGATGTTTTTTTATTTTAAGTCTATCACATTGATGAACGGGGGCCAATTACGTTTGACAGCAGCATCTTCGAAATACCACCTGGAAACTGAAGTGCTTCTTGTAAAATCTGGTGGAATCCTGCAAGGAAAAAACGTCTCCATTACCGCTAGACAAGTAACAGTTGAGGAGTCTGGTCAAATCAACTTCGACGGCCATGGTCACAGCTGTGCTCCTAAAAATACTTCTTACAGCGGTTCGGGTGGCAGTCACGCTGGCTATGGAGGTCTGGGTTTAGGAAAGTTGAAGCGTGAAGAACCGTTTGACTCTACCTTTCTGCCTGTTAAGTTTGGATTACCGGGTCGTGCCGGACGACATGCTCCAGCGTGTAACGGCGGTTTCGGCGGGGGAATCCTCAATTTGACTGTAACGGGGACATTATGGTTAGATGGAACAGTCTCAGCTAGGTAAGGATAGACTTGCGTTTTATTGACTAGAATGAGCAGGAAAGCTCAAAAAGAGATATAGCGTATGTTTTTCTGTTTACTTTTTTAACTATAGAGTTGTGTAGGTAAGAGGTATTACAAGTTGCTGTTTCTTTCGTGTCATAGCACGTATAATCTGAGCAATATAGTCTGGAGTACTGGCTATACTGTACCTAACCCTGTATTTGGCTTCTGTACTTCTTTCTTGGGTGCCACCAATTTTTGTTTGTTTGTATTTTCAGATACTCGAAATTGTGAATTTTATATGTTTTATATTTGTTTTTTTCTTGTGTTTCTTGCGTATCATTTATTTGTTTATTTAAACAGGGTAAGCGTTGATAATTTAATCAACGTTTCCTCTTTATTTGTATAGTCTTGCTTTATGCTTCTTGACTCGTCTATTAATCAATCCCACTGCAAGTGATAGACAATGTAATACAAACTAACTCCTTTTGTCATGTAGAGGGACCAAGACGAAAGATTCTACAAGTGGTGGGGGTGCGGGAGGCAGTCTCCATATCACCGCAGCCTCTCTCAAAGGCATGGGTACTATCGACGTCACTGGAGGAGACGGGGGAATGGCGTCAGGCGGTGGGGGAAGTGGTGGCTTTGCTACCATTTACCACAAGAACTCCACCCTGCTGTTCACTTTTGCTCTTCACGGAGGAAGTGGAAAGAAGAATGGGGCATCGGGAATGCTTTATGTGCAGCAAACAAATGCTAAAATCGTGCATTCCAAGCTTACGCTGGATAACGGCGGTTTGTCTACTGTAAATAGCCCTAGCACGCTTGTTTGTGATCTTAAGAGAGGTGATTACATCTTTAATGAGATTGAGCTTCTTCAGGGTAGTTCACTGTCTATGATCTCCTGCGGACCTGGCAGTGCAATGACGTTAATAGCTGATAAAATAACCGGCGACAAAACAGGCTGGCTGGTGATAAACGAATACCATGATGTCTATGTGGGTGTTACGACGGCAGTTTTTGCAAGTTTGGAACTAGAATTCAATGTGCTTGTCAAAGAAAGAGCAGTTATCTCATTACCAAAAGCGTTGGCTGTTAGTCATGGCACACAAGTGACCTTGAAAGGGAGCCTGGTTGGTGTGACGGATATTTTGATTGCTGGAGGTGGAAAAATGCATGTCCAGTATCCTGGGCATACAGGCTACAGGCAAACACCCGGAGGAAAGTCCAGTTTAGTCTTTAAGTCTTTCCGCGTTAAGAAGGATGGTTTTGTGACTACAACTATACCTCAAATAGTTACCCTTAAAGTTGATTTCCTTCAAGTGGACTATGAAGGAAAACTTGACTCGAGAATAGCTTTACAGGCTAGCTGGAAAGTAATCCACCAACGGGGTGTTGCACTTGGTAGACAAGATTGCCCACATGGTTATGAAGTGGTTTCGCGGGCATCTCCCGTTTTGCACAATCCTTGCGGTGTTGGAAAACATGTATTCAAAAAGAGTAACATCTCGTATATAATCAGCAGAAATTTCTCACGGAATGTTTCACAGGTAGCGTGGAGAGAAAAGAATGGAACTCGAGAGTCGTACATCATTTGGAAAACAATTTACTGGATTGTCAATGAGACTCATTACAATGTCACGTATTATATCGCATGTAACTACACTGACTTCTTCTTAATTGCGGGACAAAGCTGCACACTGAAGGCAGGAAACTATTACTATAACTCGCTGAAGATTCAAGGTGGAGCAGCGATGAGGTTTGAAGCATCTACAGACAAGAACACTGTAAGCAAACTGACTGTTCGCAAGCTTGTTGTCTTTTCAGGAGGTTCGATTCTTGCGATGACATCGAACTTTCAAAATACAGTGCGAGCCAAGCCTGGCAGCGGAGGAAGCTATGGAGGTCACGGTGGTGGAGATAGCAACCCTGAATCTATTTATGGACGTCTGGAGTTCCCATTGGAATACGGATCTGTTGGAGGAGGCAGCGTATACGATCGGGGCAGAGGAGGTGGGGCTTTGCATATTATATCAGAAGAGTTCATCAATGATGGACTTGTCGATGCTAGTGGTGGTACAGGAACTGGAAATGCCGGTGGGGGCAGTGGTGGAAGCCTCCAAATTAGCACCGCATCTTTGCAAGGTTTCGGGGTTTTTAGAGTTCGAGGAGGGGGTGTTCGGTATGCAGGTAACAGCGGCGGAGGTGGACGAATTAGCATCAATGTAACGCAAGAATCCATTGCCTTTCGTGGTACTTATGATGCTACCGGGGGAAAGCAAAATGGAGATGGCTCGTCTGGGACAATTTTTGTTCGTGAACATCGAGAAAAAGGAGTGTATGATAAGTTAATTCTCAAAGGTAAAGGTCGCATCCCTATCATTCTACCCAATGTTTCAGTCAACTATTTCCATGAACTTCATGTTCAAAACTCTGCTGTGTTTAGTACACGCTCCAAAGATCTCTCGGTGAAAACTCTGGTAACGGATGGAACTGGGAAAATTATTTTTGCAAGTGGCAGCAGAACAACCGTATTTGATGTTTTTGGTGCGAAAAAACAAATTCGCTGCGACCTTGATATTGAATCAGGAGCGTCCTTGTTTCTTCGCAGCCGGGCAGTCTTCAGTGGCCTTGGAACTCCTTCCTTGCTATTGAAAGGTCTGCTAGATGCTGTAGAACCTGTTGTGGGCAAGTCCAACTCGTTCCACGTTGAGGCAAACAGCGAACTGCACACCAAAACGTTAGAACTGGAAGCAGGTTCGGTGGCACAAGTAAGCCCAAATTCTATAATAATGAAAAGAAGGTCGAGCATGCGATTCCATGTGGAATCCTTGATTATGCGGACAGGTGCTAGCCTAAACTTTTTAGGATCAGATGTTGAATTACGGTCGAACATTATCATAATGGACAAAGGTTCTACGCTCGGACATTCATCAAAGTCATCAATGAAACGTTTTACTATCGTTGCTAATAACATGTTGGCAGATAGCAATGCCAAAATCAGTACAGACACTGGTGGTTACCTTGGAGGCCCTGGTGCTGCAAAACGTGCTGGACATGGTTGTGGTCACGGTGGACAAGGTGCTGGTTCTGACGGTGGTGATGCGTACGGCTCTGTATTTAAACCAAGCCATTATGGGAGTGGAAACAGCATTCGCGGTGGCGGAGTCGTGCTTCTAAATATTTCGCAAACACTGACACTGCACGGAAGCGTGTCTGCAGATGGTGGAAATGACGCAAGAGGGGGTGCAAGTGGAGGCAGTGTGCTTCTACATGCAGGTATTTTAAAGGGGCACGGGACGATTCAAGCAAACGGAGGGCAAGGCCTGCAGTCATCTGCTGGGGGGTCAGGGGGACGAATCGCTCTATACGTTACTGAGAAGTCACTCTTCACAGGCCAGGTAATTGCTTATGGCGGGTGCGGAGGAGCATGTGGAGCAGCAGGAACCGTCTTTATCCGGGAATATGCGGTTGGCTTACCGTTAAACACAACCATAATTGATAATGGTGAGCGTGTAACTGAAGCAAAAACTATGATCATGCACGAGCAACAGATTTCTTATACAATGCGTTTGTTGAAACTTGTTAACGGAGCCCGTCTGGAAGTCGCATCATTGGGAAACGTCACAATGAAGATTCAGATTCGACTACTCGTAGGCGATAGAACTGGAAGTTTCAGTGTGCATGCCAATCAAATTGTCACGCTAGGAATTGGAAAAGCGGTGTCTTCAAAACCATTTGTATTTCCTTGGGCTATGACTGTAGACAAAGGTGCAATACTGAACCTGTCGCCCAGATTGTTCATCACTCAAACCCAAAGAACTCCTTCGCTTTATCTAGCTGGAAAGCTTGCTGGTGGCCAAGAAATTAGCGTCGGTGAGAAAGCTCTAGTTGTCGTTGCCGCAACGGGAATAATAGGTACAGTTGGTGGAGCCGCTGGAAAGTACTCTTTCAGGGCACTCAAAGTTTCAGGAGGAGGCCACATGCGCTTCGAATCAGACTTCACCAAAAGGAATCCTGTAGAGATATGGTCAGTCTCGATTGACGTTGGTTTTGGCGGTATTTTGGAAGGCCAGTACTTGATAGTAAGGACGCCACTGTTAAGTATTGCATTTAATGGAACTTTGAGAACGGATGGCTTCGGACATCCGGCTGGTACAGGACCTGGTGTGGGTTTGACAAGCACGAAAAGCGGAGGTAGCTATGGCGGATGTGGAGGGGGCACTTCCATTAAAAAGTGTCGAATCTATGGTTCTCTGTACAAGGCCACAGAGTATGGAAGTGGCGGCGGAACTGTTGCTGGAAGTGATATTTCTCGAGGAGCTGGTGGGGGAATAATTAATATCCAAGCTGAGACACTTATTGTGGATGGAGTACTTTCCTCAAACGGTCGTCAAGGAGACAGCACTACAATTGGTGCAGGAAGTGGTGGAAGTATTGACGTAAGTGTCACAAAGATGCTCATCGGCCGAGGAAGGTTTGAAGCCAAAGGAGGAAATGGTGGAAGCCAAACTGGAAGCGGTGGTGGAGGTAGAATATCAGTGCTTGTAAGTGGAATATACAAATATGGTGGATCTTACATAGTGAAAGGGGGCAACTCGAACCCGAAAAGTGGATCACCTGGGACTGTATATATCCAGGAAACGAGGGCAGGATTTCGCTCTAAAAAACTGTTCATTGACAACAGTGGCATTCTGACATCGTCCTTCCTTCCGGTACTTCTCAACGAAAGTACCGTAGAGTCTTATTGGTTTAATGAGCTCAGGCTGTATGGTAAAGTTGCCTTGCATCTGGAGAAAGACATGTTAGCTGAAAAGTTGGTCACTAATTCGGACAGTATAATTCATGTCCAGGACAATGTCACCTTCACTATTGAACCACTCTCTAAGCATTTAAGTCCTCTGTGCAATTTCAATGTGGAGCCAGATGGCGAAATTCGTGTTCCTGATACGGTGGTGTTTCTTGGCAGCAACAACAAGTTTGCTGGAACTCTGACTGGGATTCTAGACATGATAATTGGTGAGAATAGAGCGTTCGTATTCTCTCCATTTGCCCGCACAGCTCGATACATCGATGGGAAGTACACATTTAAGACCCAACGAGGTAAATACAGATTTTCATCTTTGCGTGTCAAGAACAATGGTCGTTTGTCATTTGGGAATGCGAGATTCAAACAAGTCTCGCTTACATTTGGAAGACTAGAGCTAAACTTCGGCGCAGTGCTACAAGGCAGCTGGCTTGATATCAAGGCATCTGACGTTATAATCCATCCAGGGGCAACATTAGATCTCTCCGCTCAAGGGTACAGTAGTGAGGCTGGTGCTGGTGCTGGAGGGCGAAATCAACTCTTTGGAACCGGAGCTGGTCATGGAGGGTTTGGTGGACTTGCAAGTAACAGCAAAGGTCTTTGGTATGGCTATGCATACGACCCTAAAGACTTTGGAAGTGGTGGAGGGAGCTCTACATCAGGTATTGGTGGGTCAGGAGGAGGATATTTACAACTTCAAGTCGTGCGATCGTTCTTAATTGAAGGAACTATAAGCGTTGATGGCGCAAAAGGACCCAGTGTGGATTCTGGTGGAGGTAGCGCTGGAAGTATTTGGATTTCTGCCATGGACGTAAGAGGAAATGGGTTAATCAGTGCAGACGGTGGGTCTGGGAATAGCCAAGGAGGTGGAGGCAGTGGAGGCCGCATTGCTTTATATCTTCAGGCAAAATTGAGCTTTGAAGGCGTGTTGCGAACCCATGGAGGTATCGGTGGTGGCTTAGGAGCGAGTGGAACAATCTTCATTTGCGACAACGGCAATCGAATTCCGAGGGAACGTTTGTGGATACATAACCTGCTTGTTGGCAAGGAAAAGCCGACCACTGTGTTTTCGGAACCGGACAAAAGATTGTTTTCCTTTAATGAGCTCAAATTGTTGGGAAGTACCCGGTTTGAGATTGCCAACGTCAGAAGAGAAAAGCTCACCATCAACGTGGCAACGTTCGCTTCCGACGGTGTGGGTGAAGTGATCGTAAGGACAAACCAAACTATGTACACTGAAGTCCTCGAAGCCAAAGAAAGTCATCTCACCCTGACAACCAACATGTACGTCGAACAGGGTGCAAATCTGGTTTTGGCATCCAATCTAACTGTCGATGGTGCAACTCTTACCTTGGATGGAAAACTCTCAAACGTGCGGAATTTGGTCGTAGAGTCTGGAAGTGCAGTTAAGTTTGGAACTACATCCGAAACCGCACTCATGAACGGCAATGATTTTGTGTTTGTTAGTTCTCCTGGTACACAGCAGTTTGCCAGCATAACATTGAAGAGTGGTTCAGATTTTGGTGCACCTGTAAATCTTTCAATCAATGTTGGACGCATGGACATGAAAAATGGTGTCTTGCTTCCAGGCAAGTTTATCAACATCAAGGCGCAGGAACTGATCATTGGGCGCGGTGCAACACTCAGGGCAAACGATATCATTTCCGATAAAGGCGGCGTGTGTTCGAATGGACAGAGTTCCAGCAGAGGAGCTTCTGGGGCGGGTCATGCAAGTTCAGGTGGATCTGGAATAAATGGACTTAAAGCTGGAATGCCTCACGGAACAATTTATACCCCCAACCAGCCAGGCAGACCTGGTGGAGATGGAACATCTGTAAGCACAGGTGGAAATGGTGGTGGCATTATTCGTATCGTAGCCGATGTGGTTGCGAATGACGGTTTCATTACTGCTAATGGAGGGCATGCAGCATCTGGCTCAAATGGCGGTGGTGGAAGTGGCGGAAGTATCTTCATTACGGTCGCAAAAGAGTTTAGTGGAACCGGACTACTTTCGGCCAATGGTGGTCGTGGAGATGGTCTTGGGGGCTGTGGAGCCGGTGGTCGGGTCGCGGTACACGTAAACTCACTTTATACCTACCGTGGGAAAATCCAATCCGTGGCAGGATTATCCAGCAGCGGTGGAAAGCCAGGGGGACCTGGTACCGTATACATCAGGGAACTTCGAAACAAATTAGAGTACAATCAGCTTCACATTGACAATCAGGACCAAGACTGGGCAAATTATGTCACCCTTAACGAGAGCTCCCTTGTTTATAATTTTAATGAGGTACACATGTATAAGAAAGCAGCCGTTCGCATGGCGGAAGTCCCTAACTCTAACAGTCTACAGGAGTTGAAAATAGGGAAATTGTTTGGTGACCGATCTGGCTTTCTTCACATTTACAACAACCACAGGGTTATTATGGAAGTGGTTGAAGCACAGCGTACTACAACAAAGACTCCAGTGAACCTCAAGATTGAAAGTGGAGGCGAGGCAGTAATGGCAACGACTGTTTACATCGTCGGTAATGGCCCTATAGCTTTAAACTGTAACGGTACCTTATCAGGTGTCCTTAACTTTTATGTGACGCAAAGCAGAGCGGTCAGGCTTAACAAAGGATCCCACACGTCTAGAAAAGATGAGAAGCCAGGAACTTTTCTTTTCTCCGTTTTGAAGCTCTTTAGCGGTAGCACTTTAACAATGGAAGACGAGGTCGAAGTTAGAATATACGCGGGCTTTGTGAATGTAAAGTATGGCTCCTCCCTAACAGCTCATCACTTCAAAATATTCTCTGCCATATTTGATGTTGAAAGAGGAGGACTGCTTAGTGGTGCTGGCGACAACTATGCTCGAAAGGTAGCCCCTTCAACGGAAATTTCTCCTCTAGCAGTAGGTGCCGGTGCCGGGCACGCTAGTAATGGAGGTTCTGGGTCTGGTGGCCCTGGAGGCTCCTACCACGGATCTGTCCTGAACCCTGTGGAATCTGGTCGCCGAGGAGGAAGTGGATCGGGTGGACGTCTTGGTGGAAGTGGCGGTGGGTACATTCGGATTGAATCTGGGAATAAATTGATCAACGATGGAACCATAACAGCAACTGGCGAGAGTGCAGGTAGCGGAACTAACGCAGGAGGAGGCAGCGGAGGAAGCATTTTGCTGAAGACTGACATCTTCGAGGGTGAGTTGAGCAAACACACGTTTGTTCTATACACCGTAAATGCATTGACAAACCCCCCTCCCCGGTAGTCTCCCTCCAGAACGTAAATTTTCGAAATAAGCCCTCTCACCATTAACCTACACCACCCTCCTCTCTCTCTCTAAAACTAAGACTATGATTTTTCAGAAGAAGGTTAGGAAACCATCAAATGCAATGTTTCATCTTAATGGACAGTAAATCGAATCGACTCAAGAATACACCTACCTTGGTGTTAAACTAACCCCATCTGGAAATTTTAGCATTACTCATGAGCAACTTCGTGAGAAAGCTATGCACTCTTTCTTTGGTATTCGTAAATATATCGAAATCAGCACCTTACCACCACTTCTTGCTTCGAAAATCTTTGACACGATGATAGCTTCAATCTTAACATACAATAGTGAGGTTTGGGGTGCTTATACAAAACCAGACTTCAATCACTGGGACTCTTGCCCAATCGAAAAAGTTCACCTCCGTTTTTGTAAATCATATCTAAACACGAACAAAAAAGCAAGTAATATTGCCTGTAGAGCCGAGCTAGGCAGGTACCCTCTCAAAATATCTATTGACCAGAGAATATTGAATTATGTTTTACACCTGAAAGCACAACCCGAATCAACAATTGTACACCAGGCCTTTAAAATATCAAAACAACTACACTCCATAGGTCGTGACGGTTTTTATACATATATTACAAATCTTCTCAAGCCACACAAACTGACTATTGACAATATATTGACTAAAAGTGACATTACCAAGGTAATCACAAATACTAAGTCAGCCTACTTTGACTTTTTTAAAAATAGGCTCAAACATTCCACAAAACTTCAATTCTACAACGCCCTCAAATCAGACTATACCTGTGAACAATATCTAGAATATATTGATAACAAAATCGAGAGAAAATATTACACAAAACTCAGAATTAGCAATCATATATTAATGATTGAAACTGGGCGATACATCAGTACAAGCAGAGAAAATAGAAAATGTCCAGTCTGTGATCTGGACGAAATCGAAAACGAATATCATCTAATCTCATCATGCAAATGCTATGAAGTATTTCGAGCTATCCTCCTTAAAAATCTTAGAAATTAGCAAACATTGAACCCCCTCAAATCTCAATAATGACTTTACACTAGAAATCATGAAGTCCAAAGACCCAATTGTTATCAGATTAATAGCAAAGTTTTTATCTTCGTGTTTCTATTTACGTAAACTATAAAGATCGCCAAAGTATACCTCTCAAAACATATATTGTGTAGATTCCTTCAAGGTGAACACTGATAAGTATTCCGTGATACACTCCAGCCAAACAAACCTGTTTGTCGATTTTTTCGAACGATGGCGGTGAAAATGATTCACGGTATATTATACTGTCGATTTTTTGGTTATATCGGGATATTTATATCAGACAATCCGAGGGCAAAACTCATTTGAGTCTTGTTTCGTCGCATCGATAAACCTTGAGTCAATATTTAACAAACAATATCAAAGAGATACAATGCACTTTGAGTTTTGATTATTTTCGAGCTTTGTGCTATATAAAGTGATTTACATTACGCATAAATTTATGTACGCGTCTGGAAGTGGCGAAATATATGAACGAACATCAAATCAATGAAAGCAAGAAACCCAGATTGAATCCACTTAACCTCTGATATAACGTATCATCGTGCGAAATTAACGATACATCGTATTTAATCATGTTATACCATATATTTATACCATGTATTTAATCATATACCGTGTTCTTGGAGTTGCTTTGTTTGATCGCTAAGACAGGCTAGGCTCGAGTCGAAATATCGCCTCGCAATATTTTGGTGAGTGTTAGCCTCTTGTCTACCGACGCTGCGGTAATTTATGGATATGAAAGTTTGACGGTAACTCAAAATGTCACAAATATCACAAGCAAACAAGTCACCTACAATCCTTGTACAGCACTGGCCACACAAGGAGCCTTTGTTCAGCAGCGTCTCTCCCCAGAGGGGAGGTTTGCTCTCCGTCTTTCTGTCGTTGCTTGTGCTTAGTAAATGTTATACTCAAAATAGGGAGTCATACCTTGCTTTCTTTCTATTCGCTCCGTGGTTCAACTAACATTCAAAATTCCCAAGAAGTTATCTGAGGTACGAAAGCTCTTATTCACACCACTCCACTTCTGTTGGCAATATTTACCACTAAGTAGATCCTTGGAGGGGGTTCCTTTTATTGCTTAATTGTGCGAGACGAACGGCACCGATTCACCAGTCCGGTCTATAAAAGCGCTGACACAGAATCTATTTGCATTTTGCAGATATCTTAACAAATGGACAACTACTTGAAACTTAGCATTAGTAGGTTTTTATCACTGAACTACAGTGCTTTGTCAATTATTATAGAAATACGATAATTCTCTATTTTAGTTCTTTTTAAATGTTTTTGTCAAAAGTCAATTTCTATCATAGATGTAAATTTGTGACGTAAAGAGATAAATATACAACAATTATCTAATTTCTAGTTTCTGCTATTAGACTAATACATATTTTTCTGGTTGCTATGGCAACTCTGTTTTTTAGGGTTTGGAGTATTGACTGTGAACGGCGGTGATGGTGATGGTCAAAACACTGGTGGTGGTTCTGGAGGAAGAATTTCAGTGTATACCACTCTAAACATCTACAAGGGAACGTACCTTGCTTTTGGTGGAACATCCGCTCGACGCTCCTTCGGTGGTCCAGGGACAGTTTTTCTACAGGACATTCGTTTTAAACTCCCGTACACCCAGCTGAAAATTGACAATCTCATGAGATCTTTGAAATATGCTGTAACCTTGGACGAAGTCAACGCAACATTATACGAGTTCTCGGAGCTTCATCTGTTTAGGAGAGCCGCTCTTAACATGGTTGTACAGAGCCAGAAAAATGTCCTGAAAATGAAGAGGCTCTTCGGCGATAGAACCGGCCTCATTCACGCTCGTTCGAACCAGACGATGCATCTGGAAGCATCGGAAACTCAGCACAGTGTGTCCAAGCCAGCGGTAAATCTGCGCATCGACAATGGTGCTGAGATGGTTTTTGGCGCGTCACTATATGTCATAGGAGATGGCGCCAAGGGTACTGGACAACTAGTGGGGGATTCATCTTTTACTTTGGACGGACGCATGACCGACGTAAGAAACCTTGTCATAACCAAGCGACTAAAATCTCGCTTTCTTCACAACGCGCACTCGGCTAACTTCCACAATAACACTCTGGTAATGTCAGACGTCGGATTTTTTGTTCTTGCGACACTTGAAATACAAGATGGCACTGAGCTATTATTCCCTCACGAACAAGGAATACGGTGTAATGTTGGCCTCTTGCATATGAAATACGGCTCCACCTTGGTTTCGGACAGGTACCGCGTCAGTCTGACATCACTTCTCTTGGAAACTGGAAGTAAAATCACGGCTTCTGGTTCAGACCGTCCAACGCCTCAGGTTGGACCTGCTGTACTAGATTCATGCCGTGGATCTGGTGGGAGTCATGGCAATAAAGGAGGCAAAGGTAAGTATAGTTTATAAAAAATTATGTTTTGGATATGCAGTCCTGTATTATGTTAGGAACACGTCCATGTTTCTGTATGTCATGTTAGAAAAAATGACGACAATTATTCTCATCACAGAAACAGTAAATTTAGGTCTTATATGTAACCCAATTATATATCTGACATTTGCGTGGTTTTGAAAATAGACGGAAATTTTACAGATACCCCCTCGCTCTGCCATTGATTGGACTTTTACTTTGGTACTGCTCAACAAGAGTAGCCTTTGTTTTACCGAAGTGTTGACTCAATTTTTTCTTTGAAGTCAAGTGCTACACGCAAAGGAAGGAGAAAAAGAATGGTGTGTTTTGCGGTACTTTTGCGTTGAAAAAAGAGCCGGTTGATTGTGTGACGCCGACATATTTCCCACGGTCGGCACGTCAAATTAATTCATACAGTCTACCAAGCACGTTCTCAAAGTTTAATACTTGAAGTTTGAAGCTGGTCGGCCGCCGTAGTAGGGGGAAAAAGGAACACTGATCTTCCAATTTTGAATCCATAGGCAGCACAATTAAATAGACTTCCTGTGCGATTTTTGTTTTTACTCTGGACTGCATGCACCAGACTCAGGCATGCATATTTAGTGAGCTCGAATTGTTTTGTATGTGAAACCGCTCAAAACAGCATGATTTCTCCCAAAATCAAGGCAAAATTTGAACGGTTTACTTCAAATTATACACGGGCTTCAGACCTAGTCATACTTCAAAGGGCTTGTGAACGATTCGCGCTGCAATCACCGCGTCTCTGATTACAGCACTTGTTAAAGTTTTAGACTTGAAAGAAAAAAAATAAGACATTTGACTAAATTATTCAAGTTCCCATTGCTCTGAGCGAACTGGCGATAGAAGCGTATTAAAACAATACTTCCAGAGAAAATGATCAGCATACAGATTCTAATACATTCTTGAAGTGATCGAGTTACACAAGATACGGGATAGAACATATTTGTCACGGTGATTGTTCGATTTCCACTGACTGACCTTTGTTGCTTGTCCTTTCTGAATAAGTATCTGAGTTTAACACAAAACGGCGTCTGAAGCTCCCGAATTGCTTTCAAGCGCCGTTCTTTATGCGGAGCCGTTTCTTCGGCACACTTCCCTTCCGTTCATAATGCCGTCGGTTATAACATGTTTGTCGTCTTTTCTCTAGAAGTATTTGGCGCTTTTCGATCGTTTCACGATTTCGCCTTGCCCGTGCTAGTTCCCTTCTCTTTTGAAGACGAGCTTCGCGAGACCGTTCTGTGTCAAGTTTTCCAGTTTTCAAATTCATTTTCGTGAACGCAGTTACGTACAATTGTTGCTTCGTTCAAAACTTTTTTTTGACCTCGCTCTGACGCTAATCGGTAATTATTATTACGTCATTGCCTTAGAGGTCGCCCGATGACATACTGACAGACTGACGAACATTAAATTTCGAGATGGCGACTCGCTTGGAGTCTCCAAACAAAGCGAATTTGCTGCATTAGCGCCGTGATTATAAGTGAGGGACTTCGCTTCGCTCGGGGATTACTTTTTTTGTGAATTCTGCTGCCGATAGTAGATTAGAAGGAACTAGACTGGCCTTGCCAGTGAGCTCGCGGCGTGAGTTGGGTCGAGACCAGAATATAAAATGGAAAGTAGGGGACAAGAGCGGAACTCCCAAGAGAGACTTCCAATTTCTCACCATAAAAATATCACACAGTATAGAGAACTTGGCTTTTGACACCTTGCTCTTTTGACACCTTGATTAAACTAAAAATTATTATTACAACACTCGTACACTTGCTTCTTAAAGGTTGAGCGACCCTGCATCTTGAGAATGCGTGACATATCTTTTTATGCACAATCGATTATGACAGTTTGACCTTGACTCATATTTCTAATCAGAGGCCACGATTAATCCAGCCTTCGCTTCACTACTTATGTGTTTTCTTTTGTTAACTCAATACGTTTCTTCTATCAGGCTTTCGAGTATTCGTGCCCTGTAACAAATATAAAATTGAAAGCGAGGAATGTCACACGAGAGATGTTTGCAATATTATTGCGCTTTTGTTCACAGTGTGTTCAGTCCATTTGTGACTGCAAACTCAATCCTCAGAATTATTTAGGTGTATTTTTCATTTCTGGTATTTAATGAACATTGCGAAACAAAGACTACATGATCGAATGAAAGAAACACTTCAACAGGCAATGTACGATACGCAGAAGAATTTTATGAGGCAACAGATGTCATGTACAGAGTAAAGCATAAAGCGTCATTGTTTTACGGCTAAAGCTCACCGTAGCTTTGGTTTCTGTTTTCGCCCTGTTATCTTCCCAAAAGTATTTCGTGTCGCCACAGAAAGTTTCGTCGGGACTAAATACTTATCGGCGACAGAGATATTTGCAATACCCCAGAAGTACCATCAAACATTTGTTTACGGCTATTCTCAAAGCTTGTGCGGTGAACGCGAGCCAAAATCTTTTCCTAAAATCCAGTTTATCCGTGCGCATTCCACAGAGCCAAATGGCGTTGAATTTGAATGGGATTCAGTTTACTTTTTCGCTTCACTACTTATGTGTTTTCTTTTATTAACTCAATACGTTTTTTCTATCAGGCTTTCGAGTATTCGTGCTCTGTAACAAATATAAAATTGACAGCGAGGAATGTCACACGAGAGATGTTTACAATATTATTGCGCTTTTGTTCACAGTGTGTTCAGTCCATTTGTGACTGCAAACTCAATCCTCAGAATTATTTAGGTGTATTTTTCATTTCTGGTATTCACTGACCATTGCGAAACAAAGGCTGCATGATCGAATGAAAGAAACACTTCAACAGGCAATGTACGATACGCAGAAGAATTTTATGAGGCAACAGATGTCATGTACAGAGTAAAGCATAAAGCGTCATTGTTTTACGGCTAAAGCTCACCGTAGCTTTGGTTTCTGCTTTCGCCCTGTTATCTTCCCAAAAGTATTTCGTGTCGCCACAGAAAGTTTCGTCGGGACTAAATATTTATCGGCGACAGCGGTACCATCAAATATTTGTTTACGGCTATTCTCAAAGCACAATTCTATCGCCCACATATCTCCTTCAAAATGGCGAAACTGCTCGCCCGGCAAGTCATGTGATGACAAAACGTCATCATAAATCACGTGAAAATATGAACCAATCACCGTGTGCTGATTCGTAACCCAGAAAAAAATTAAAAATAATAAAAATAAAAATATGACGATGATAAAGACACGCTTTCCAATTCTAAGCTCGTCGGCTTCGCCACGAGCAATAACGGTTTCTTTGGAATGGACAGAATAGCTGGTAATCTTGTTCTTTTGTCAATATTTTTGCCAGCATTCCGGTAAAAAAAAATTGCGCCTCCGTGCCCAGTTGGTCTCGTACTCACACTTCTTAGGTCTAAGCACGTCCTTTTTTTTCACGTCAGCTGCTCTTTTTTACTGAATAGCAGAAAATCTGTTCTACTGGAATTGGTATTTTGTATATTTACGCGAAAAGGACTATCCTGTAGAGTACCAATTGAACGTATCCTAGGTATTCAGGTTTATATAGATATCGATGAAATACGAGGGTTTCCCTATGTCTAAAAGCTAATATGATGACGCGCGGTAGTTTGAAATGTTAAATACAACAATTAAATGTGCGCTCGATTTTTGAAGACAGCAAGGTCTGATAGGAAATATGGGCTATGAGGTTTCTCTTTGTTCTTGAAAATTTATCAATACTTAAATATAATATACAACATGGCCGCTTGGAGATACAACTTTCCTCTTCTCGTGCTGATGTGTCTCTGCGCAGTCATTTACTGTCCTCTATATTCGTATCTGTGCTCCTGTTTGGGTGTCTTAAACTCTATCAAAAGTCACTATTGCATAAATTGTTTTGTGAATTTTCAAATAATTAGCTGGAAAAAAGTCATAAATTCTGCAACTGATAAGTATAGTTATATAATTTATACTTGCTCTATTTCTTTTGCTGATTATACGATAACTCCATTGCAGGTCACAGTGGAGAAAATCTCGCCTATTATGGGAGCCTCTACAAACCAATAAATTACGGCACACCTGGCTGCCGTGGCAGGTCCGCTGGCGGAAATGGTGGTGGGCTCATTGACATAGAAGTTGGTGATCACCTATACCTTGATGGAGTTATAGAAGCAACTGGTGAAGACGCGTCTAGTGGCTCCAACGCTGGGGGAGGTAGTGGAGGCAGCATTTTTCTCAAGTGTGGACGGTTTAGTGGACACGGCCTCGCAAATACTAATGGCGGCAGCGGCGATGGATCTGTCTCAGGGGGTGGCTCTGGGGGACGCATTGCCATTCACACAGCAAGCGAGAACAAATACTTAGGAGCGTATACAGCTAATGGGGGAAATGCGGGAAATAGAGCAAACAACTTGAAGGGCTACGCAGGCGGGTGTGGTACAGTGTACATCCAGGACATCGTGAACCACTTCGAACGTACGGTGTTGCGTCTCGACAACAAGGGAAGGACATGGGACAGTTACGTCACGCTGGATGAGAACTTGACATCATACGTGTTTGATGAGCTCCATCTTTTAGGGAGCGCGTCAGTTCATTTAGTTCCGGATGGAAGACCGACGAGTTTAACGGTACATAAAATCGTTGGTGACAGGAAGGGGCTTCTGCACATCCATGGTAATCAAACACTGCGGGCGGAGTATAAGGAGGCTGCGCACACAATCACCAGGACGGCTGCAAACTTCAAGATTGATCGGGGAGCGTTTGCGATGATGTCGACTTCAGTTCACGTGGTGGGACTCGGAAGTGTGGCGTTCGACTGGAATGGACGCCTTATCAACGTTCAACATTTTCACGTGGCTTTCGGAAGAAAGATCGACATCGGTTCCTATGCGCACACGGCGTCGTTTAAGAACAATCGATATCAGTCCATCGATAATTACGGCACGCTAAGTTTCTCGACGCTGGAGTTTGGGAGTGGCACTGTCTTACACTACCTCCCTCCCCTGGGTCTCCACTTTATTGCCAGTCTCTTGGTAAGTGTGCCAAGGATTTTATGGTTTATAATCTTTTTACTCACAAGCCTAAAATTACATTTTCTTCCAACCTTTTAGGACGAAAGTGTAGAAATGATGTAGTAAGCACTGATGCTTTAATCAGTTTTCATCTGAGAAAGCTATCAAAAGCGGTCTTCTTCATACTATGTGTTGTATCGAAGGAGCAAAAATAGGGAGTGAAAGGGTTAGGAGATTTCTATAGCACACCAATCGCTAAGAGTCCACCATTCCTTTGTTTGAATTTGAAAACGGTATTTCTTTCTTTTTGCTTTACTTAAGGACGTTCGCGCCAAAAACGTAACTTTCAGAATTTTTTCAAATTTCTACTAAACCAAATTTCTAAACTAATTTATGAAATGCAAAAAAACTTGGGGTCACCAGGCTTGTTTCAGAATATTGGTGTCATAAAGTGCCAAATTTAGTCATTCCAGTCGTTGACGGTATTGCTTGTTTATGAACAGAACAAATTGCCTTTCGAACATCCGCAATGATCGAATTGGAACTTAATGGGTACATTAAGATAACTACTTCAATTTAAGACCTTTTCTGAGGCCCGATAAGGTGTAGATAGCCATATTTGCAGCTTCTTTAACGCTTCCGTGGCCGATGTTTTAGCGTCTGCGGTAGTGTAAAAGTGGATTTTAAAAATACTTCTAACGTTCAGGATATTTTATTTTTTGATATTTTCTAGAGGATTGGTGAAGAAACTTACTAAAGGAAATAGAGGTCGCCAGACTTTTAAGAGAGTTTTTGACAGAAAGTATCCAAGAACCATGTGCTTTTAGCATCTGCACCTCGCGCACATGACATTGCATTGCGTCATCCATTGTTATGATCTATATGAGATCTTATATGATCTAAAAGTGCTAATAACCTATTTTTCTTTTGGTAATTGCATTCTTTCATATTGGGAGCCAAGTTTAGCGGTAGGTTATCTAGATGAAAACAAAAACATTGAATTGGCTGAAAGGTCCTCTTTAACTTTGGTAATGCCAAATATTTTCCTTCTCCGCTTACTTTATATTTTAACTTTTCAGGACATCAAATTCAATTGTCTTTTCACCGCCGAGTTTTTTGAGATAGAAGCTACCGACTTCTTCCTGGAGCCCGATGCTACTTTAAATTGCAACGGACGAGGCACACCAACTAAAGGCTTGGGATCTGGTAAAGACAGTGCAAGTGGGGGCTCAGGAGCAGGCCATGGTACACCAGGAGGTGACGGAAAAGTGGTCAGTGGAGGTGCAGAATTCGGCTCTATTTATCAGCCCACTCTGCCTGGTGCCAGGGGAGGGGACGGTCCAAATGGAGTTCCCGGAAGTCGAGGTGGTGGCCGTTTGCGTATAAAAGTTGGCTACGCTTTTCTTTTGGATGGAGTAATAACAGTTGATGCGGAACATGCACTAGCTAACTCAGGTTTGTTTGAAGGAAACGAAAGTCTTGTTGTAGTTATCTGGTCAATTCGGCGAAGCATTTATACGTACGTAGTACAAATTTACCCAACGTTCCCAAACGTTCTAATTAAGAATTGGTTCATGGTTAGCGTGGAAATCTAGCTTCACGAGTGCTCTCCTAACTTCCCAAGTGCATCCATAACTCGATAGACGCACAGCTAAAAGCATGAACCAATTCTTTTATAACAGAGGAACACGAAATCACGAGCGAAAAACAAATTTTCATTTCTGATTGAATGCAAAATCCTCTTTCGACGCGCAAAAGGAAAAACAAACTCTCTCATTGGCTAATTGAAAACACGCCACAACTTACTAACATTTCTGTCATCTAAAAGTTGATGAGAGTCGATGAAAACGATGTCGTTTAATCGACGAAAAAACTGAAAGTACTGTTAACCTGGCGTGGTGAAAGCTACCAGGCTGCGGTGACTTCAGAATTTGTGACGATGTAATATTTTGAACGGTACAATTGTTGAAGATAAACCCAGGAAATTCAAGTCGCCGCTTCAAAACAACGTGAAATTCACCTTGAACTATGGCAGACAATGCGGGTCTGGAAAAGCAAAGTGATCCGTCGAAGATGTGAACAATCACCATGAACGAAAGAGATAGAAATGTTTGCCGAGCGGACTTGTTTGTTATATTCGAGTTGCCAGCAAACTGTACTGTAAACACTGCAAGTATAGGGGCTTTCGGAATGAATGAACACCGTTTCATTTCAAAACCATTGAAGGCTTGACGGATATTTATCTTTGCTGTGATGGATTTGACTGTCTATAAGAATTAAGCCGTCGAGAAATAGGTGAGCTTTGATTTATATCATTTTCTATGCCAACCGTTGAAACACTACTGAGTGATTTCCTTTGAGTGCCGGTTTGACTCCATGTAGTACAAATTTCTTTGGAAAATAAAGCTATTTTCTTCTTAGTTGTAAAGCGTCTGTTAATTTATAAACGCGAAAAGCTAGAAAAAGTCGAAAGGAAGCGGCATTTGCTCACGTCATTATTGAGCATGGGCGTGCACGATAAAGTTATGGAGCACGCTCTTCGACCAATCAGAACGTGGCTTATATCGCGATTATGTTATTAGTAAATTTAGTATTCCGTGTAAATGGATTGGACTAAGTAAAGTCGGTTGACTTTGTATTCTGGATCACTTGAAAATACTTTTCTTTATAAGTAAGCTAGGAGCATAAGGAAACTTAGTTTTGCTGTACGATAGAAGGTGGACGGAGAACTAGTCTGTACTGGTGTAGTGGAAAAAATTATAAAATATCAAAATATGATTAATGTGACTATATCTGTACGGGGAACGCCGTTAATATGTTTTTACTTATGTTTTGAGCGATAGCCTTTGGTAAGAGCAAACTGCACTTTAACTAATCGAAATACCAGATCATTTTTTTGCAGAGCTACACATGCTTGTAGTGAGACATATTATTTTGCATTTCATTCAGCAAGTTTAGTGAAGCTGGAATTACTTAGAGAAAATAATTACCTTGCATGTAACTTACATTTTTTTTGCAGGAAGCGGGGGTGGTAGCGGAGGAAGTGTTTGGATTACAACAGGATACCTACGTGGCCACGGCTTGGTTTTTGCCCGTGGTGGGACTGGGAATACGTACGGAAATGCTGTTGGTGGCAGTGGATCAGGAGGGCGCATTGCTGTACACGTGCTGATTAAAGACGAATATCGCGGAGGCTTGGATGCACTAGGTTCTCAGGCACCTGGGACACAGCACGGCGGCTCAGGAACTGTATATGTAGAGGAATTGCGCGGCATGAAACTCTACACGAGGCTCTATATAAATAATCAAAAGGCGAAACCGCCCAAGGTTTTCTTGCTTGACGAAAGGAATCCCAAGATTTTGCAGCAGAACTTAACCGAAGAAAACTCTGCTGTTTTTGGATTTGGTGAGCTGATGCTACTAGGAGAGGTAAGCTAAATGAAACACTTCAAACAGTTTTTATGCTGGGCCTAAGGGCCGAGCTTATAATTGTTTTCACCCGAAAACCAAAGCGTAGGTTTCGTGACATTTGGTAAAACAAGTCCCATCTCTAGGATTTTGAAGTTTGATTGACGTGCAAGCAAAAATACTATAATTTCATCGGAAAGTATTCACTTGCAAGCGGTGTGAAAGCCTTTCTTTTCTTGGCTGAGTTTCAAGTATGTTACGTGATTTTTTTGTTGACATGTACTTGCGCTCTTGTGGTTTTTGTTCAATTATATTCACTTCCGTATTCTTCTTCCAGATGTGTACAGTTTTTGTATTGCTGGTTAAAACAGCGAAGCAAAGCAAACATAATTAAACGATACCATTTCGACAGCTGAAGTCGCTCCCGGCTGGGTTTTTCAACTTACGTACGCTTGTCAAACAACCGTGAATTTATCAAAAAGCACGGTGATAGTAGCACTGAAATACAACAGGCCGACTTGAAATTTGGGAAGCAGGTAGAAGAAATGCAATTTAGAATAAAAACGCAGATAAGTAATGAAGCACTGGCTTGTGATACGTAATTAATCGTGACCTGTGATTAGAATGTTCAAAGTCAAACTGTCAAAATCAATTATGCGTAATAATGAGATAAGCCACGTATTACTCTTTTCTTTGCTGGCCAAGCTTTTTCACACCCAAGCTTAAAATGTAGATTCTCACAACCTTTTGAAGCAAATGTACGAGTGTTGTAATTATAATTTATGCTTTAATCAGGTTTCATTTGAGCAAGGTGTCAAAATCCAAGTTCCCTAGTATACTGTATGATATTTTTTGGTGAGAAACTGAAAGAGAAAATTGAAGTTGATCACTCTTGGGAGTCTCGCTCTAGTCCAGATATATTTTATTAAATAATTCTAATGGTGCAGATACTTGCTACTCCAAACTTGAATCCCAGCATCTGTTGCGTTTTCACGCGACAAAACTTGTCATTACTCGCAGTACCTTGCACAGTTATATGTTACAGGATTGAACGAGGGCAGTGAGGGGGTGTAAGGAAGATTTTACAGTTTCAAACTCAGACCGATGCTACTTCAGATTGATCTCTATTCAAGTCCCATTCTGGTTTACATATGTTTGTTGTATTGAAATTTAGGTTATTAAACTATAGATCCTTAGAAAATAGTTTTGCTTCTGTGTTATAGGAGAGTAGCTCTAAATATCTTTATATTGATAAAACGTTTTGTTTTACCTTTACTCAGGCAGTTTTCCGAATAGCGGATCTTGGCTTGAGTTATCGCTCTTCAATATCTGTGCACACCATTCTGGGCGATGGTTCTTCTCTGCTACATATTCAAAAAAATCAAATCTTCTACATTGAGTACCAGGAAGTGACCCAACGTCGCTCTCAACCTAAAGTTAACTTTAAAGTGGAGTACGGCGGAGAATTGATGCTTGTCTCAGACGTCCGCATTGTTGGAAATAGAAACCCGACTTTTGAACTCGATGGACGAATAACGGGCGTTTCAAACTTAACCCTGGAGGAAGGCAGAGAAATGCATGTCGGTGAAGACGCCAGTAGTGCTCTCATGAAGAGGAAGTCATATGTGGAACCACCTCGTGATGGAGTTCTCTCTTTTGGGCTCTTCGGCATGGAGGCTACGTCACAACTAAAATATGCTAAAGACATGGAGCTGGACGTAGATACCATCTACATGCGCCAGAAAACAATTATGTCAGCAGATTCAATCGTCATGACCATGCGCGATGCTCACCTGGAAGGAAGCTCAAAGATCATTACTTCTGGTAAAGGGCCGGGGGCTGGCAAAGGCTTGGGTGCAGGAATATACATGAGCAGCGCGGGGTCTGGTGCCGGTCACGGTGGTCTGGGAGGACCAGCTACTACAGTTTCTGGCGGGATAGCATACGGGTCCTATGTCTACCCAGTACATCCTGGAAGCGGCGGAGGTGGACCGAATGGTGGCAATGGAGGAAGTACAATCAAAGTAGGATTCAATAAATTTTCCTTCCCTACCTACTTATTCAAAATTAAAGTTTAAAACAATTCTTGATAGGTTTTATTCTTTATGATGCTCTTTATAGCGGGCACGGATTTCACAAATATGGGTTGTTTTCATTAGCTCTCCTTCTTATGATGGTGTGTTTGCGACCGCGAATCCCTGTCGTTAATAAAGCATCCTGGTACTTTAATGCATAAAGGCACCACCCCACCATTTAGGTTTTTCACTGAAGACTTTGATTTTGTTTTTGATCTTGATACATATTTCCATTGGTGCAAGTGCTTTGAGAAGAGATGACACCCCACAAGAGGCTTCAGCACAAGTTGCTTGTGTTGCTCTTATAAACCCAATGAACGTCATATAGTATAAAGATCATAATGCAAAACCGGTGCTATTCTAAACTGTAATATTCATATCAATCTTACTGCCTCCTCTTTTTGTTAATGTTGTTTCTATTCAGTTTTTTCTTTTTCTTATTTCGTTTGCTAGATGGATGTTGGGTACTCCCTTCATCTGGACGGCATCATTGACAATGAAGGTGCGGCTGCTTCATCCAGCAACAGCGGAGGCGGCAGTGGAGGTAGCATCCTTCTCAATGTTATCATGTTTTCTGGCCACGGAAAGATTTCTGTTGATGGTGGGAGTTCCGATGGTAACGGCGGAGGCGGCGCTGGTGGGCGGTTGGCCGTGCATGTGGCTTGGCTTCGAGAGTATTCTGGAAAATATACAGCGTATGGAGGCCTTGGCAACAAAGCTGGTGCGGCGGGGACTGTGTACTACACTGACACAAATAACGGCCTTCAGCATAGGCCTGTACTTGTCAACGTAGCTAATCATACAGTATTTGGCGAAGCTTTCACGAAACTGACAATCGACAATTTGAACCGAAGTCAGAACCTACCAACCGTTATCATAAACGAGAACAGTACATATTATGAAATCCACGAGCTAGAGATGAATAATCATGGTCTTTTGCATGTTCATGGTAATGACTCATCGTTTGTGGTTCACAATTTTACCGGTGATCGCACAGGACTTGTTCATCTCCGTCCTAACCAAAAGATGTACGTTCAAGTTGTGGAGTCAGAGAAGGGATACAGTGTGGCCCCAGTAAGCTACAGGATTGATGCAGGTGCAGAGATCGTGTACCCGTCTTCACTTACTCTTCTTGGCACCCGTTGTGTGTTTGAAGGTCTCGTCGTGGGTGTACACTCTCTTAAAGTTGCAGAGGGCTCCGACGTCATTTTTTCTTCAACAACGCGGACAGGAATGCGTGAAAATGGCACATTCCGTTTCCTCACTTCGCCTGGAAACATTACATTCCCTGAACTTTACGTTCAGAAAGACTCCCGCTTGGAGTTTTCAAAGATTAGCGACACACTTATCCTCACAGCGCTGATCTTCAGGATTAAATATTACGCTTTAGTAAACATGAACCATGGAGAGATAGACTCGTCCTGGGCTTGTATTGAGAACCAAGGAAGGCTAATCCTCGATGGCACAGGACATCCTGCAGAAGTTGGAGCGGGACGCGGGAACACTGCAAATAACATTGGCTCTGGTGGCGGACATGGTGGTGAAGGTGGCGCCTTTCAGGCTAACCAATTAGGAGGAACACCCTACGGGTCGGTCTACCGGCCAGTTCACCTCGGCAGTGGTGGAGGGAACGGAAAAGGACAAGGAGGCACCGGTGGAGGAATGATACATTGGAGAATTGGTCAGGAAATTGAACTTGATGGTCTGGTAGCGTTACGGGGCTTGGACGGGACTGGGTCCAGTGGAGGAGGAGGTAGTGGAGGTAGCATTCTTATAGAAACTACAAACTTCACTGGTTATGGTGAAATAAATGTCGGAGGAGGAAACGGTTCCGGGCCGAGTGGTTCTGGTGGAGCTGGAGGTCGGATTGCAGTGCACATCCGTTTTCGACACATGTATGCTGGTGCATATGTAGCTTATGGCGGCCAAGGAAAGTCTTACGCAGCAGCGGGTACGATTTATGTAGAGGAGACAGCCCGCGGACCCCAGTACGCAGATCTGAAATATGATAAAGGGACTAACAGGACTTATGTCACGGCAACTCACAGGCAAGCGTTCTATTGATAGACCTTCATAATAACATAGACTACATTATACAGTCGAACCTCGCAATTTCGAACTCAGTTAATTCGAAGTCCCCGATATTTTGAAGTCGAGCCGAATCCCCTTGGGTTTTTTTTTCACTCTTTACTATCGATTATTTCGAAACCCCGCTATTTTAAACTTTTGAACAGAAAAATGTAGTTCAAAATTTGCAGTAATAATGATATTGAACAAAAGACAAGTCTACACGAGAAAAGCTTCAAGCACATAATGCAATTTGGAGGTCTGTTTGTCCTCAGGAAACATTGTGAATGCATAGTGATAACTAGTATCGCAAATGCAAGAGAAAAATAACTGCAAGTATTGATAATTATACTCTCTAAATTACATTGATAGGTTATTGCTATGATTATTTTACGTTTATGAGTACTTTCCGTTATTCTAAAAGAGAACATTTTTTTATGACCACATCACGTTTCTTTGTACAGGTTCATGCAAGTTCATAATGATAACCGACGATCTGTTTGGTCTTCAATGCTTTTGGAGAGCGATCAGACCTTCTACGAGCTGGATGAGTTATTCTTGACTCACCAGGCGAACTTACAGATACAACACCCCAGTGGCACTCCCAATGTAACGGTCATTGTTCACCATTTTCTGGGAGATGGAACAGGAAGGCTTCACCTTCGTGAAAACCAAACTATCTATGTAGAAGTAGTGGAGTCCGAGACAAACGAAACTATGGCGCCGTGTACCTTTAAAATTGACGAAAGAGCTGAGATTGTGTTCCCTTCCATTGTCAAGATGTACGGATCCCGGAGCATCATCAAAGGAAGAATCACTGGCGTGGAGCACCTCGTGATTGCAAGTGGTGGATTTGTCGAATTTTTTTCATCGTCGCAAACTGCAAGGGTTGAAAATCGCCGTTACGTAGATATCAGTGAAAAAGGCAACTTCTCCTTTGGTACTGTGACAGTTGGAAGAAACTCCAAACTTACGTTTAGCCGTGTCATCTATGACCTGAGTCTTAGCTGTGCTGAATTTCGAATAAAGTACGAAGGCATTGTAACCATGAATCACGGCAGCATTTACTCAACGTTTGCTTGGATTGAAAGTAGGGGACTTCTAACCTTGGATGGAACAGGCTTTGGCCCAGAAGAGGGGCCGGGTAAGGGGACTACGGCACAAAACGTGGGCTCTGGCGCGGGGCATGGAGGAGAAGGTGGTCTGACAGATGCTAGAAGAGGGGGCCTTCCATACGACTCGGTCTACACACCGCACCTGTTCGGCAGTGGAGGAGGAAATGGTCAAGGAACAGGTGGCTCAGGTGGGGGACATTTATTCTGGGACGTTGCTCAACGACTGCAAATAAATGGCCTACTTAGTTGTGGTGGAACTGATGGCCAAGGGACAAATGCTGGTGGTGGAAGCGGAGGAAGTGTCTTGATTATGACAACAAACATGACAGGGCATGGAGAGATTGCGGTACCTGGAGGCGCAGGAACTGGATCTGGTGGTGGAGGATCTGGTGGAAGAGTTGGAATTCACTGTCGATGGAAATACAGCTATGGAGGCAAGCTCACGGATCGTGGTGGGCAAGCCAGCAAGAACACCTATGGTGGAACAGCAGGGACTATTTACAAGGAGGAAAACTTTAGACCACCACAGTACCGCCACTTGAAGTACTCGAAAGAGGCCAACATAAGTATGCTTGCAGTTGACTACAGCTATGTTCACATCGACAACGATGGTTTTGATGTTCCAGGAGCGACATTACTAATGGAGGAAAACAGGAATTACTACGAATTTGATGAAATGGAGTTAACTGGTCATTCACGCCTGTTAGTATACCACTCAGGGGATAACGTTACAGTAGTCGTCCATCGGTTTATTGGTGATAAGAGCGGCCAGTTCCACATTCGCAACAATCAGAGGATCTTCGTTGAGGTCGTAGAATCGGAAAACAACATGACGGAAGCGCCCTGCTCCTACAGAATTGACGTCGGAGGAGAGATTCTGTTGCCGTCAGACTTTCACATTCACGGTTTACGAACAAGGATTGAAGGGATGGTTACAGGAGTGCATCACCTAAAAGTAAGCTCTGGCGCAGGAGTGGATTTCTACTCTACAACTCAAAGTGCTCTGGTTCAGAATGGCACTTACAGTTTCGTCTCCGAGCAAGGTAATATCTCTTTTGCGACAATTGTAGTAAAACGTCGTGCTTATCTGGGATTTCGAAGAGTCACTGAATTCCTGAAGATTACATCGGACCAACTGACAGTACATTATGGTGGCAAGGTCAACATGAACCATGGCGAGATTCTGTCATCATTTGCTAGGCTCGACAGCCAGGGTCACCTCAGGTTGGATGCAGGAGGACACGAGGCAGAGACTGGCCCTGGTGCTGGGAGCACCTTCGTTGAGACCCATCATAGAATTGGAAGAGGAGCAGGGCACGGTGGATTTGGAGGACGAAATGGTGGGAAACCCACTGGTTCGGTGTACAGACCCAGCGTTCTTGGAAGTGGTGGAGGAAATGGCGATGGAAAAGGCGGTATTGGTGGTGGCCAATTAATATGGAATGTTGCAAAGAGGTTGGAACTAAATGGGTTTCTCTCTGCCCGCGGAGAAAGTGGGAGTGCAGGATCAAATGCCGGGGGTGGAAGTGGAGGAAGCATCTTCATCCTTACCACGAACATGACAGGTCATGGAGAAATCTCTGTTGTCGGCGGCTCTGCATCTGGTCAGGGTGGTGCTGGAGCTGGTGGCAGGATTGCCATTCACTGCAGGTGGAGGTACGTGTACGGAGGGAAGATCTCTGACCGCGGAGGATTAGGTGCTAGAGCTGAATTTGGTGCCCCGGCAGGAACTATGTACAAAGAAGAAAACTATCGTCCTCTGGAATACCGTATCCTAAAGTACATAAAAGAGACGAACTCTTCCATTCTTGCTGTTGACCACACTTATTTACACATTGACAACGAAGGGTATATTGTTCCTGGAGCGACTATGCTGATGGAGGGAATCAGAACGAGCTACGAGTTTGATGAGATCGAGCTGACCGGGTATTCAAGGCTCCTTGTTTACCATCCAAATAATTCAGTAACGGTGGTCGCACATCGCTTTATCGGAGACAAGACAGGACAGTTCCATCTCACGAACAATCAAACTATTTACGTTGAAGTCGTGGAGTCAGTATCCAACCGCACAGAAGCGCCATGCAGCTACCGCATTGATGTTGGGGCGGAAATTGTGCTGCCTGCAGAATTTCATGTTCACGGAGTAAGAACTGAGATTTATGGGCTGTTAACTGGAGTACACTTCCTGTTTCTAGAAGACAAAGCAGTCATAAAAATAGCATCTACCGCGCAGACATCCTTGGTAGAGAATAGAGTTGTGGTTCACAAGACCAAACCTGGGAACAGTTCCTTTGCTCATGTCATCATAAAGAAGGGTGGCACTTTAGACTTGGTTCGTGAGAACGAGGTCCTTGTTGTCGTGACGGCTGCTTTGCTGGAGATTCTTTACAAAGGTCTGGTGAAGGTCAATCATGGGATCTTCTACTCCACGTTTGCAGAAGTCGAAACAGAAGGAACTGTCTTCTTAGATGGCGCTGGTCATATCGCTGGTTATGGGCCTGGAGCGGGCTTAACTAAAGGAGTTTTTGGAACAGGGGCTGGTTTTGGTGGGCAAGGAGGAACTATTCAAAGTGGTGTGGTCGGTGGAAGTGCCTATGGATCTGTTTACAAACCAGTGTCTCTAGGTAGTGGTGGAGGGCAAGGATCGTCAAATGGAGGTGGATCAGGTTGGTGTGCGTGGATTGCTTTGTTATGCATTTAGTTTGCTCCAGTACCAGAAGTCTGGGCGTCTATTTTTTATGCTATGTGATCAAACCTGACCCTATATTTCTGTTATATTAGGAGGTGGATCTTTGAGATGGGTCATAAGTAAACACATGAAACTGGATGGACTAATATCAGCAAAGGGAGAGAGTGCCAAGAACAGCAACGGAGGCGGAGGTAGTGGGGGAAGTGTGCTGCTTGAAACGACGAACATAACTGGTCACGGAGAAGTCAATGTCAATGGTGGTGACGGGAAACAAAATGGCGGTGGCGGAGCTGGTGGACGGATTGGAGTGCACGTCGACTTCCAGAACAACTTTGGGGGTGCGTAACTATTATTGTTTCTATTTTCTTATCGGTATTTGGCCACGTTTCGCTCAAATCCAAGTGTGAGAATCATGGTTTTATTTTTCAGTTTGCCTTTAATTTGCCGATGTAACTTCGTTTCTGTGGCTGCCAGACGCAAATCTCTGCAAATTTCCAATTTTATTAATTATGCTCTTGTGCCCCAATTTCAAACCAGAACATTTTAATGAAACTTTATGTGTGTGCTTTCCTTGTTGTGCAGTCAAAGTTATTTTTTTGTGTTGTGTACATGTATCCAGGTAAATTCCGCTCGGTGGGCGGTGGCAGCGGTAACACAGCGTACGCAGGAGCTGCCGGAACTGTGTACAAATATGAGAGCCGTCGCGGACCACAATACCGCGAACTTAAGTACAACCCGGACGGCAACTTCACATCCTTCAAACCAGAGCATTCAAGGGTAAAACTTGATAACGAAAAACACAATGTACAGAATCCTACGGTAATCATGGAAAATCTGACAGTGCTGTACGAGTTTGACGAGATGGAAGTCGGGGGTCACGCAACGGTGACTTTTTATCACCCAATTGGGGAGAAAAACGTGACCGTCAAGTCACACGAAGTCACTGGCGACAAGACAGGAATTATCAAGCTGACCGCGCGTCAGAGGCTGTTTGTGTTCGTTGTGGAATCAACGCATACTTATATGGACGCGCCTTGTGGTTTCCACGTGGAGGAATTTGCAGAAGTTGTATTTCCAACAGACGTTGTACTTCGTGGGGAGAGCAGCGCCATCAAGGGACGAATGACGGGGGTGGAAAATTTGGTGCTGGAGAGAAATGGAGTGGTGGAGTTCATTGGCACAGCGCACACAGCTGAATTGCCAGACGAAGCACAGTGGCACAAAGACAACCCGTTTATGCCGTTCACACCTGGTCTTATTATCATCCCCAACCTCGTAATTAATAATTTAGGTGAGATGAGACTGAACATAGAAGCTGTGAAAGTTGTTTTGGATGTCGCGGACGCCATTGTGAAGAAAGGTAATGTGATCATAAATTGTTGTCTTCTCAACCACGGCAAAGATTCTTTATGCATCAATTTGCAGAAAGAGAAGTTTCTGGAGTGCCGAGTTTCCTGATCATGATGTCTCCTGGTCTACCATGTTTCCTGACAATATGTTTTGGGAAAATATGCTCCCAACCATCGTTTATCGGAGTGGAACTTGTTTCTCGGCTATGATTACAAGGCTATCAAGCTCAGTAGCACAGTATCGATTGTATCTAACTGTCTCTGTTCGTTTGTCTGGCTCTTTTTGCTCGTGGCGAAGCGAGAAGCTTAGGATTGCAAAGTGTGTCTTCATCATCGTATTACTAGAAATACAATAACTAACAATAATTATTTTACTTGGGCTTACCGAATATGGAATGATAAATAACCAACTAGGTGCCGCACCGAGTTGGTTATTTATCATTCCATATTCGGAAGCCTGAGTAAAATAATTGTTTTATTAAACACTGAATTATAAATTTCTCTGCCGCACTGATTTTAATTGACGTAGAAAATAGAACGAAAGACGACTTAACTTCCGCTCCAAAAATACAATGATCACATATCTATTTCAACCATGACGTCTTTGCGAACGGGCTGAGTGATTAAAAATTGAGTAAAGAAAGCATCTTCATGGAAATTACACAAAGAAACACGCAAACACTCTTGGAATAATAGTATAAGGTGATGTACAAAAATTATTGAAAACTTGGACGTCGGTACGGTTATAAGTATCGAATTGCTTTCTATGCTCGCCATGTGCGACGTGATACTTGAAACTGACAACTGGCTGTGCTGAAGGCTGTACTAAAGCTGGAAGCATTTGAACATTAGCATGAATAACTTGCTGAAAATTTTAATTGCTTCTGTGAAGGCAGAGTAAACGGTAATGGAAAATTGTTTAAATCATGGAGGTGAACCAAAGAAAGTGATTGCTGCTCTTATCAACTTAAGCAAAGGTGCTATCTTGTTCCCTTTGCTGATGTGTAAAAATACTTAAGGCATGCAGCTATTTCTAATTTGCTAATTTTCGATTACTGTTGTAAATTTGTTTCACACGAAACTTGCAAGCCACTTTTAAAAGGTCGTGGAATCTAAGAAAACTTTTTCAAAAGTACTCTGTCGCTCACACTTCATTGACCATATTTGTCCACAGATAGATAGATTATAAGGTGATAATCCATGTCCAAGGAACCAATCAAAAAACCTAGAAATTCAATAGCCGTGGTCCATTTTTTAATAATAGCAGATATCCCCTCGTTCTGTAGTGTGTTTTCGAGAAGTGGGGTTCTTGTTTATTTTCCACTTGAAGGTTATTTAAATTATTTTTTTTTACAAACCATAATCTTATAGCGACGTCACCATTCGGCCGCTAAAAATCTTTGTCGTACGGTAGTCTGGTTTAGTTCAGACAACGTGCACAGTCTGCAAGTTTTTGTGGCCAAGTGATCTCTAAAATGCGCTGAGACAACTTTTAAACGCAACGACAGAATACTCCCGAGACTTTTAAGCAACGAAAACCGCAATTAGAATCGTGACTCGATTAGTCTTGCACAGTCTGTAAAGTCAATCTTCGACACCGGAATTTTCATGAATTTTAAGAAAAGCCGCGAGTGCACCAGCCAATGCTGTATCCTAACCAAGTACGTTTATGGTCTTTTTACGTGATCTAGGCTTCTCGGAGTGTAACAAATTTACAACTGAAGGCAAAAGTCGCTTGTTTATGCGCTTTTGAAGTCTCGGACAAGTGTGAAATTTTGCAAGGATTCAACGAATTATTAAGAGAGCAAACCCGGTCACTAAATTATACAAGGTCCGATTGTGTTGAGCGAACAAACCTGGCCACGCATAGAGAATAATATTTAATAGACTATAATTGTTTAATTTGGAAAGCAGTGGCCCCTGGCCGGGTATTTTCTACTTTAACAGTCTTCAGAAAGCGAAAGCACTTTAACCCGATTACATTTCGTTTTTGAATACAGTGTGCCAACAAATACGGCGAAAAACTTCACAGCATTTCCATGTGTCGGACTGTAATCGAAATTAGGCAATTATGTCAGGAATTGGATAACACGATCTTGCACGAAGGCACTTTGCAATAAAATTTGAAAACTAACAAAAAGGTTTACAATATAATCCTACTTGGCCTTCATCACAGTTACCGAGGCATCAAACGACAAAATATTTTGCGACTATTGAAATACAGGAGTGAAAACACGACTTTAAACTAGCATACGCGTGATGTACGTTAATTAATGTAATTTTTCAAAACTCACCGATTCCTGAAACTATAGATTTAGTTCTGTTCCAACAAGGGAAATAAAACTTAAAACACTATTGTCCAGGTCTTCAATGATTATACTATGTAGAGCAGTATTTAAACTGTGAAAAATCCACTTTCCATTGCATTGTGCGTAGTCGTCTTGTCAAAACTTGTATTCTGAAAACTGCAATCCGTCGCTACAAGGTAAAGTTTGACACGGTGATTGTTCGATTTTCAACTGCTGTATTTTGCTATTATTTTCTGAAGTGAATGCGTTTTAACACAATATTGACTTCTGGAATTGTGTTCACATCAGCCAGTCGATGCTTTAAATAAATCGTTTTACGGCTAGCAGGCTTGCCTCCCATACAATGGAAAAATATCCGGGCAGTTTACAGCCGTCCGTCGAACTGCTTGGCCTAGTATCTGCATCTTGTTGTACAAAATCACTTCCGTTTTTATTTTATTGCTTGTCGCCGAAATGGTGGTTAAGAGTTGAGATGCTGAGTAACCGCCCCTGAAGGTCGTACACCAGACACACGAACATTAGATTTCGAGATGGCGACCCGCTTGAAGTCCCAAAAAAAACACGATACTACAGCATTACCTGCGTGATTACTACCCTCGTGGAGCTCGGTTAATATTAGTGTCATTGTTATTCCTGGGTTACGAATCAGCATACAGTGTTTGGTTAACATTGTCACGTGATATGTGATGACGGAAGGTGACTTTGCGCCAACAACTTGAAATTTGGACGATTGAATTGTACGTTAATATTTAAGTGCAAAGTTAGCTGCATCCCAATTAAATTTAAGGTATTAGGACTGGCTAAAATAGGTTGTATTCAACCCTAATTTACTCACTATTGGCTAGTCACACAAAAAAAGGTGTTGCTCACATTAACCGGTGTAGGTTAGAGTTTATTATTTGTTATTAGAGGTGTCAAATTTCAAAAACAATGCGTCAAGATCGCCGCTTGAATCGCGGGCTCAAATTATAGCTATACTGGATTTTCTCCTCAACAAAATAATTTTCAAGGCATATTCAAATTGCAATATGTGACGTACATTAGTCTCTAAAAAACGTAGGCAGCCCGGAGAAGAAAATTAATATCTGGCTTTGTAATATGTTCCCGAAATTTTCAGCATTAGCCTCACCTTTCGGCGGCCGTAATTCAGTCGTCTGTACATTTCGTGCTCCGGGTTGCCTACATCTTTTTTTAATTGATGTATTGCACAATTGCCCCAAGTTTTGTCGAGATCGGTTGTATATTACTCTTTCGGCGTAGCATTCTTCCGTGACAGTCCCCACAGGAAGTAGAATTTTGAGAACATTGCGCCGAATTGCAATCGTTCGCCTTGTCCCAAACCAGCGCCATCTTTATATTTTGTTGAGAGACCGCTGTGCAACATATTCAACGAGTTTTCTTTGATTGTACCACGAACGGAAGCGAGCAACTTCGTCAACTAGTCGGCAGTCAAAGACAATGAACATGGCGTCGTAAACAAATGACGTCAAGCATAGCAACGACTCCAAGTCATGCGCATTGAGGATATCACGCTTGAAACACGAAGCCATGTTACGGATATTCTCACAAAAGAAATAACGTTTGCCCCCGCAACAATGGAAACATTTAGTTCTTGAATAGATAAAGGAGATGCTTAACATTCTCGGCTTCAAAATATGAAAACGACCTTCCAGCTTTATACCGTGATGGAAAACTAAACGAATGCTGATTAAAAATATGCGCCGAACAGTAAGAACACAGTTTCAGGTTTTTTTTTCCCGACACTTGGCCGGTTTTCCCTTTGCTCTGACCGTAAGGAGCGCCAGGGTCGCTACTTGCTACATTTCTATATGATCGCTACTATTTCTGAATATGTACTTAGTCTAGCGGTGATCATGTACATGCTTCAGCTTCACATGAGCATGTCAAACAAACAAAGGTCTTCAACCGCGCATGAATTTTGTGGGTCTGGCGAAGGATTATGCCCTTTGTATTTCCAGCGAAGAGCTCACAAAGCGAGGATGGAAAGAGGAGCAGTAGGGAAAGGCCTCAGCTGGCGAAAACCAAGGCGGAAAGGCCTTTTAATCTAACCCCGCCATACTGTTTTCGTGGACACGCGTATCACACGAATGATCGAGGACACATATCGTGTTCGTCACTGAAAACACACCACCACGCATGCCCAGAGAGCGCCACTGACCATAATTTCCGTTGGCTCCAGCATGGCGTATAAAAATAGCACACGTAGCAACCAACTTCAACGGCAGATATCTAGAAATCTGGTGATCAGATAGTCTTCATCTTTCGTATTTAATCCTTTATGATAATAATAATCAATGTAGTTAAGTAATATGGGCAGTTAATTTTTTGACCCTGAGCCAGTCCTAACACCTTAACAACTCTGTGCAACATGCTCTGGTAAACTGGATTTTAGGGAACATTTTTTGCTTGCGTTCTTTAAGTTAACTGCCGGAAGCTTTAAGAATAGGCGCAACAAATATCTGACTCAAAAATTTGACTATATTTTATGGATACCGCTACGAGATTGCAAATAACTCTGTCGGCGCTAATTATTTAGTCCCGACGAACTTTCCATGGCGACATGAAAACTTCTGGGAAGACACCATGCCGAAAACGGAGACCAAAGCTTTGACGAACTTCAGTCATAAACAATTGTGATTTATGCTTCACACTGTACATGAAATATGTTGCCTCATACATACTGTAGCAGATTTGTACAGGTTTTTTGCCGGAAGTATAGACGTTTTGTGACGAGAATATCCATATCGCGGCTCAACACTGTAAATCAAATCATGTTATCGTCAAACGGTGAAATTTGTCACGCTGGTTGTTCGATTTCCACCAACTGTATTTTGCTGATCCCTTCTGAAGAGGTATCTGAGTTTTAACATAACATTAACGTCTAGGATTGTGCACAGGTGCACCGGTCGATGCCTTTAAAAAAAATCTTTTCACTCCTTTTACGGCTAGCAAGCTTGCCTCCCATGCAGTGCAAATTTTCCGGGTTGTTTACAGCCGTCCGTCGAACTGCTTGGCCTTGTATCAGCATCTCGTTGTGTAAAATCACTTCAATCGGTATTGTTTGGCTTCTCACAGTGAACTGCTTATCCACCTCTGTAGGAGGTCGTACGCCTGACAGACAGGGTGACGAACAATAGATTTGAAGAAGCTCCTCGCTTAAAGTCTCCATTACACCATTAGCGTCGTGATTATTGCCCTCGCAGAGCTCGGGATTAATCTTATCTGGAATTTCTTTTTGTCGCTATTTTAACGTTCGTTTTGTTTGAAACGTCTTTTTGTCTTTTGTTTTGTTTTTGTGATCATTCGTACATAGCTCTTTAGCTCTTTCCGTTTTGGATGTTGAGGGCCAGACTGAAAAAGAAAGCTTGATATTTTGTCTTTAAAACTCTTATTAAGTAGAGATAATTTTTTCATGAACGCCATGAGTGCTTTTTTTTTTTGTTAGAACCAAACAAAAAGCATAGCAATCGTAAAACTGCCCGTAAAACCGCCTGTAAAATCGGGTTCTTCCAATTCACCTAATTTTTAACTCATTTTCCAGGTGGGAAGCTTGCACTGCTGACCCATTTTGTCACTTTAAACGCGAACCAAGTAAATATTGAAAGAGGAGGCCTCATTGATGCAAGCGGTAGTGGATATCTTGCGAGACAGGGTCCAGGAAAAGGCACAGGTAGTGTCGGCGGTGGCCACGCATCAAGCGGAGGTAACATGCCTCAAGGGCACTATTATAACTCATTGTACAGACCTCAGGAGCCTGGAAGTGGAGGCGGTTATGGAGCCGGCGGGGGATGGCTGTACATTGATGCGGGATTGATGCTTCATGTGGATGGAGTAATCAGTTTAAACGGTGTCGGCTCTTCATCCAACAACAATGGTGGTGGAAGCGGCGGAGCGATCGTTATCAACACGTCGTTTCTCAAAGGTTATGGTAGCATCGAGTGCAATGGAGGTTAGTAAGGTTGCAAGCTCTTTGTTCGAGGTCTATGTTTGTCTACTGTGTCTGTTTATTTGACATTATATTTCTAGAGAATTTTTTATGGTCTCTGAACATAGAATGCAGTGAAAGTTGTGTTGTGTTTAAAACAGTGGTAAAATAGCCTAAAATACGTACATTCTCGTGTTCTATTTTATAAGAACTGGATCAGATCAGTTCTACTGGTAGTAATTTGCTTTATTGTGTTTTCCAGCTTGGATTAGGATCCAAATATTTTTATCGTGCGGTGTTAGTATGAGTATACCAAACCTTTAATTAGCAGAAACAGAACTTCAATTTAAAATATTTCGCTATTTATATAAATATCTTAGTTTGCACAATCTAGTGGCTAAAAAAAAAGCACTTGTAATAAATTTTTGCGGTGCAACTCTTTGGTCACAGGGCCAAGCCAGGGAGGGGGAGGCGCGGGTGGCCGCATAGCTGTGAACCTTACAGAGCAGTACGTCTTCCAAGGAGTTTTATCTGCGCTCGGTGGCGAAAGCTCGAATGCTGAGCAGCACGGAAGTCCAGGAACGGTTTACGTGAACGTCAATGTTGGAGAAGAACCTTACCGTAGCCTATATGTTGACAACGTTAACCGAGGCGAAGCTTTCAAAGTGTTCATTGGAGAGAGTGACACTATTTTGTTCCGATTTGAGAGGATTGATCTGGTCAGGGGCGCAGTGCTTACACTACAACAGGTAACTTGATAGTAGAATGGATTATAAATTTGTAGGTTGAAGCAGAAAAGCTAAGGGTGCCTGTGGCTTTCAAACTTTTAGATACACACGCTTCGATATTCAATTATTCATACTTACATCTGGCATATCTATTTTACATGACTAGACAGCAAAGATGGCTGATACAGCAAATCCACCTATCAGGTCGCTCCTTTGCCGGTCTGGTACTTTTCTAAGTGTCAGACAGTGTAAGATCACGCATATTTTACTGAGCCGAAAAAGAAATCAATGTGGCGGACCAAGCTTGGTTAATAAGGAAACAAATAAGCAACTACAATTATAATGAAAATGTAATTTAGCGTTTGAAGAAAACCATCCAAGTGCGACTATGAAATT
Source organism: Plumapathes pennacea (assembly GCA_964036295.1). Taxonomy (NCBI): domain Eukaryota; kingdom Metazoa; phylum Cnidaria; class Anthozoa; order Antipatharia; family Myriopathidae; genus Plumapathes; species Plumapathes pennacea. The sequence continues at coordinate 17,024,365 of OZ038462.1, forward strand.
TGATGAACATTTGACGTTTGCGGCTAAGGTGAGTCTACAGCTGAAAAGTTTTTTTTGGTTTGAATATTTCTCAGTGACGTTTGAATGGTGAAGAGGATAACCGGTTGAGTTCTGCGGAAAGTAGCGTGGTTAGGTTATTAAGAAAGTTTCTCGTAACGTAAAATGGATGGCAACGAATAGAGTCGCTCGCAAAACTTGGCCGTAAATATTTTTTCAAATTTAAGCGAAAGATGTTAGTCTTTTAGTCCTAAATTCTCGAATTTCCCGTCTCCAAAGGATGTAAACTTTATTTTTTGCTTGTCGTTTGCTCTTGTTTGGACAATTGCCATCGCGAGATTGTTGTTTAGGTCTCCATTACGTTTTCCAAACAAGGAAATCAGAGGTCCCCATTTTTAGTTGCTTACTTGTCTTTATACTGTAGTTTCTCAGTGACGCTTATCTGCAAACTCGTGCTCACTCTCGTGTTATGCTTGTGACCCACACTCTGATTCACGCATATGTTCATATCCAGACTCACACTTGTGGTCACTATTTGCACACAATGACACTCAGATCCAGACTTATGCGTATTTTCACATTCATTATGTAAACACGCTAGCACTGACTCACGTTTACCTTAAGTTTTTATCTTTTATCGTATTAGACGTAATGTTTCATACAGTGTTCTTGTGTACTCAGATTCCAAATAAAGTACCTCAGTTGTACGTGGGAAAATGCACAGGTGACAAGACAGGTGTTTTCTACGTCGTAAACAACACGCGGATGTTCATAGAAGCACACAGCGTCCGCACGGAGGCGCCGGTAAATTATGACGTGCTGTTGGGCGGCGAGCTGATATTCCCCCTCCTGACTGTTATAACTGGAAAGAGATCGCCAGCGTTGCATGTCGCCGGTCGCGTCCAAGGAATCGAGGAGTTGCGTATGTCTAAAGATGTTCACTCTGTTCTAAAAGACACCGGTTCGTCTTCTTGTTTGAACTGCAACGAAAGCTCTCCCAAGTATTTGAGTCACTACTGGTTTTTGAAGGTCAAGGTGATGTTGGGTGGCGTTCTGGAAGTGCTGAGTAATTCTCATGACATAGCAACTAAATCCATTGTACTACACACATCCAGACTGGATCTTGACTACACTGGTTTGATCCAAGCAGACACGGTTGAGGTATTTTCTAGGTTTTTAAGTATTGAGCTTGACGCGAAGGTTGATGCGAGTGGCCGAGGTTGGATATCTGGACAGGGGCCTGGGGCCAGGACTTCTTGCGGGTTGCTGGCCGGTGCAGGACATGGTGGCATAGGAGGCTGGGGGAAAATCACTGGCTGCAGCGACTGCAAATCCTCAGGTGAGTTATCTTCCATTGATGTTGTTGTTACAGTTTAGTTTGCTTGCTTATAATGGGGATGGTATCGCTGTATGCTATTTCAAATGCCCTCGCCTGACAACTGTTCAGTAAAATTTGGTACATCGACAATCAATTCACTTATATTTATTTATGCATGCACTGGCATACGCGCTTTGCGTTTGAATTGCTATGTGGCTCGTTCTAACATTAGGTAAATTGTCACCTTTTACGAACGTTAAGGTGAACTACAAAATCTGCACTTGAATACATTGTTTTGATGACTATTGGCTGAAATATAAGGTGACGGCCAAAAAACTTTTTTTGTGTTGTCTTATTTACCATGTGTTGTGTCCAAAAATAAGTCGACAGCGAAATCCTATTTCACAATTTAAAGGGCAGATTTTGAAAATTAACATTGTTCACAGGATTCGCTTTCTTACTTATATTCTCTTGGTTCTTAGTTCATAACTTGTGCATTTATAATGTGAGCTCAGAGAGTTAACCCAGTATCATTTGGTAGGTGGTGGAACATATGAAAACCCATGCAGCGCCACCAGGGCCGGAAGTGGAGGTGGAAAAGGCAGTAATGCGGGTGGCGGAGTTGTTTACCTCAATGCCGAGCAACTTCTGGAGCTCGAAGGCTGGATCACCTCGGATGGGGTAAATGGAAACGGTGGTGGTGGCGGAGCGAGTGCGGGAACACTTTCAGTAACTGCGCGTCACTTTGAAGGGCATGGGCACCAAACCGCAAGGGGAGGGGCTGGGAGCTATAAATGTTACTGGTGTTGTTGGCGTTGTTCCAGACGCTGTCATAACGGAGGGGGAGGAGGAGGTGGTCACCTTCGTTACTTTTCACCCAATCCTGTTAGGAGAGACATTATAGGACGTTTGGATGTTTCTGGCGGTTCATCACCTAGAATGGCAACTGCGGGATCACCAGGACAAATATGTACACGCGGACACGAGTGCAGTGGGCACGGATCATGGTCAGTGGTAGATCGGTCCTGCACGTGTCAACCGAACTACTACGGCGTTAACTGCGCGCTCTATTGTGAGGAGCAGACCACTTGTCTAGGTAGAGGAGCCTGCGCAGACGATGGCAGCTGCATCTGCTCTCCTGGGTATGTGGGCTATCGCTGTGAACACCACTGTGATGGATGTAGTCATGGTAGGTGTAGTGTGACAGGAAAGTGTGTGTGTGATCCGTGCCACACGGGAGAGAAGTGTCAGCATGAGTGCTCTGGCAAAGGCATGTGTGTTGGCAAAGTTTGTCAATGCTCCCCATGCTACGTGGGAACTCATTGTCAGTCCCTGTGCTCTGGACACGGTTCTTGTCAGCATAACCGCAGTTGTAAATGTGAAGACAACTGGAAAGGCGACTTCTGCGAGGTCCCCCGATGTCCAAGGGATTGCTCTGGAAATGGCATCTGCAACGGTGCTCTGTTGAAATGTTTCTGCAACCCAGGCTGGAGAGGGGAGGCGTGCGATACTCCCGACTGCCCAGGAGAGCCCGACTGCTATGAACGTGGGAAATGTGCTGTGTCGATCGATTCCACGCCCGCATGCGTAAACTGTAGTGTCGGCTGGATGGGTGCAGGCTGTGACAAGCCCTGCATCCACGGCGTTCAAGATCCAATGGACAGCAGCTTCTGCAGGTGTGAACCGTGTTGGGCAGGGCAAGGCTGCAATACTCAGTGCATGGGCCGGGGGACTTGTAGTTTAGACACCAGTGTTTGTAATTGCAATCCTCTGAGTGGCTGGCGAGGGGATGTCTGCGAAGTTCCCGGATGTCCTGGTATCGGTGAAGACTGTTCTGGACATGGTGATTGTAATGGCGGCACGCATGTATGCACGTGTGATGAAGGGTGGACAGGTGTCGGCTGTCACATACCAGACTGCCCAGGGGTCCCCGATTGCTTTAACCGTGGAATTTGTAACTCTTCCATTGACCCGCCCAAGTGCCAGAACTGCAGCAAAGGTTGGATGGGCCCGGCATGTGATGACCCGTGCATATTTGGTGCCCAAGTTCCGATGGACAGCGATAATTGCGTTTGCTGGCTGGGCTATGCAGGTAAAAAAATGCTCAATTATCCTTATATGGGAGTTCTCCCCTATTTCTACTCTTTCTCTACTTGCCATATTCTTCTTTGGGAATTTGATGTAAAAATTTGGTGTATATATAAAGCTTCAAGGATAGTTGTTGCTTTTCGAGGTGCAAATGGTTTCAAGGACCATATCATGTTATGATGCGAATTCTATCCAAGCATTTATGTAACAATGAGAAAATGTATACATATATTTTTCATTTACGTTTCATGTTGTTGTCTAATCCATAAAATCCTTCTTTTCTTTTTTCCAGTCATTCTCTAATCAACTATTCTCTTGTCTTGTGAAGGTGTCGGTTGTGACAGTGAGTGTTCAGAGCACGGTAGCGTTCACAACGAAAAGTGTGTGTGCGACGTTGGCTGGCGAGGAGATGTGTGTGACAACCCTGGTTGCCCGGGTGATGGCAAGGATTGTACAGGCCATGGGGAGTGCAACAGCGCCACGCACATCTGCACGTGCCGCAACGGCTGGGCCGGCAAAGGCTGTGAAATCCCAGATTGTCCTGGCTTGCCCGACTGCTTTAATCGAGGACACTGCAATGCCTCTCTAGACCCTCCTGAGTGTCAAAATTGCTCCCAAGAGTGGATGGGTCCGGCGTGTGATGACCCCTGCCTCCACGGCAAGCAGATTCCCATGAACAGTGGAAACTGTGTCTGTGAGCCGGGATGGGTCGGTGTCGGGTGTAACAGCGAGTGTTCAGAAAATGGTAATATCATAAACGGCATGTGCAAGTGTAACCGTGGGTGGCGTGGAACTTATTGTGAAAATCCCGGATGTCCAGGTGATGGCTCGGATTGTACTGGGCACGGGGAATGCAACAGCGCAACTCATGAGTGTGACTGTGATAATGGGTGGACTGGTGATGGGTGTAATATCCCAGACTGTCCTGGAAACCCTGACTGCGTCAACAGAGGTATGTACTACTGCACTAATTCAGAGCCTCCCTCAACCCGTGTGCATTGCGCGCGTCTAATTTTGTTAACAAAAGTTGTAGTTTAGACAATTTTAGTGCGCGATTATGAATATTAAGTTAGCGCATTTGAAATGGCAATTTTACGTCGCAACACGTTTTAACGTTGTTTTAATAAACAACTTTGGAAATGACATTAAGAACCTCGGTAAATTCGAAAGATAAATCCTGAACCACTGAACTTGAATTTCAGCTAGTTTGTCTGATGATTTTGACTGAGCTGAGCCGAAAAGATGTGCCTTTGATTCTGAATGTACAATTAGCGCATTTCCAACCGAAATTTTATATCGAAGATCGGACGGCAAAATTGACTTTGAAAATTACATCCACATCGTCAGTTAATTTGGAAGATAAATTTTCATTAATGAACCTTACTGGAGGCTCATCCGAGAGATTTTCCGGTCATGAATGACATTCTGCGTTGAAGCAGTTCTTCTGGCAGACTTATTTCAAGCAAAACAACCACGGAAATAATAAAAATCACTAAAAGCATTTATATGTCCACACTCCGGGTCAAGAAACTTGGTACAATCCACTCTGACCCTTTGACAGCCACGATACGAGTATAAGCCGGCAGTCGACAACTGCGCTTGGTCGCCAGCTCCAACAACCGAGATGGTGCTTAATGAAATAAGAGTCTAGCGAACTCCCTGAGTTTCTTGTTTCCCTCTCGTGGCTTCCTTCCTTCCTTTTGGTGTATGTTCTAGCCTCTTGGTGGCCTGTCTATCCGCGGCTGTTTGGCTTCCAGTTGATCGGTGAACATTGTTTGCAGAAGAACTCGGTACAAAACACAAAACGAATTACCAAAAAAGGGTAAGAAGATTATAAAACTATTTGCTCATGCCCCCTGGGGCGATGAATCTAGCAATGCAGGCCGCTAATATTTTTTTTTCCTCCGTCGAGAATCTTCACACGGTAATTAGTTGTTGGCGATCACGTGATTGTGATGACCTGCTTATTATTGGCGAGCAAATTTAAAGAGAAAGAGAGAAATGCAGGCGATGTTTTGTGTTGTATTTCTCCAAATGTCAATGTCTGTAGGGTTTTCCTAGCAAGTTTTGTTTAAACGGATAGCTATGCGACTTCAACTTTACTAGCCTGCTCCGCTTCAGAAACAATAATATTGATGCGCCGTCATGAGCTGAATTCGGCAGTCCCAGTTGCTCGAAGGATTATGTTGGAATTATCTTGCTTTGCAATATTCTTTCTGTCGTAAATGAAGCGTCTGAGAATGTGTAAACAAGTTTCACTCGGCCGTACGTGATTCGCGTCGTTTTAACGTTCCCGAGTGCAAATGCTCGATAATAGATACCGCTTCAACCAATGTATCTGTGTTCTGAGCAATATTGTGTGAGAGAACATCGAATAAGTAGCAGAAGTGTCGAAACTTAATAAAACTTGAACTCGAATTTGGTTGTGTGGGCAGAGCGTCTACCTTCGTCGGAAACTCGGGGGCTCTGTGTAAGGTGGGGCGTATACGAACAGTCTTCGTTTTGCGTGAAGTAAAGGTTCTTTGTTTATTGTCTGAGGATACTAAATTACTAATAGGTTTGAGGCAAATATCACGCGACATTAAGATACAAGGTCTGTCAATGAAATGTCACGAGGATAGTATCATAGAACGGGGAATCCCGAATCATCAGCTACTTAGCTTTCACTCACGCCGCTTTAACAAAAGCAGGGAAGACCGGCAGGCGATTACATCGAGAATACTTGTCACTGATTACCTCGAAGTCGTCAAAAGCTCAAGGTTGATATCCGACTATCCGAGCCTAATGTTCGCTCCACAAGCGTGATACACGCCTTTGTTGTCACGGTATTCAAACGTCTGCAGCTTCCGATAGAGATTAATTTTGTATTGACCCACAATTTTACATTAAAGCTTAATGCATAGCAGTCTTGAACATATTAGTGTATCAGACTTGTACATGTAGGATGTGTAATTTTTGAGATACGAAGCAGCTTCACCACTGGGCAAATAAAATGGGAAGTATCATGTTTTAATTTGCTGCAGAGATAATTCTAAAAAGCTGTCACTTACAGTTACTTGAACATGATGCACACGCTGGGAAGATTAGCAAAGACGAGATAAAACTGAAAAGCTGTTATTACAGCTACTTGTATATAATACATACGCAAACATTCCAACATCTGCTGCAGAGATAGGCATAAACAAACAATATTAAAGAGATTGGCACTGAGAAAAGCTTTTTGTTGTTGCTGTTAGGTTCTTCGTTTTCCGGGTCATAGCTCTTCGTTTTCAGGGTCTTCGTTTTCGTTACAACCCGGCAGTGTCAAGACGAGAACGGAGATGGAGCAACTTCACCACTGGGCAGTCGGTTGATAGGTGTCATTCACCAGTTTTATGGGATGTGGGCACCACAGATAGCCGAAAATGATACCGGGCATCATGTTCTAAAAGCATTCCAACATGAGATAAGGCTATTAAGCTGTCTTACAGCTGTTTAAGATGTCGGGTATTCTCCAGTCAATCCCATTATAAAATGACAACACAGTTCCTCCGCAAAACATGTCAGCTTGAGAATTCACTCAACAAGGTTGCCAGATTATATAGCAAGCGTCACACCAGTAGTCACGTGCATCGAAAAGCAAGATCAAAATGCTGCTGGCAAAAACGATCACTCAAGGCAAAAGCAAATCACTCATTAAAAATTTTATTCCGTATGAAACATCATATCCGGCATGAGTACACTGGCACTTTCAGTCTTGTTACCTAAAGCGATTATCTTGATGATTGATTGGTTGATTGATTAATCGATGGAACAGATTCAGTCGGATTGTCATCAAACATTTGAAGAACTGAATTACCGTGACATCAAACATGGCGCTGGAGCGCGTAAACGATCATTGTTGAAGGAGACTTTTTAATAAATATCTATATAATACTACGGTAAGCCACTTCCGTCCGTCCGTAACGTTTTTTCCGGTTCAAGATCCTAATATGGAGATAACCTATTGTTTTGGGAAAACCTTATAACGAGGCAGCCATTGTTTCGGGAGGAAAGTATTATGGGTTTGAGAATTATCGATTTAATTGCAAAGGATTTCCACTGCAAACGAAATAGTGAAGGTTTCCACCCAAGGTAACCAAATCACGCCGTTTTCAACACCAAATATCGTCACGGTGTTTAAATGACTTCACGTCAGTTACCTTGGACCCTGTACTGAATCAATCACTCGGACAATTGTCATACTGGCAAGATCGCTGTGAAAATCAAGCTGAGTTTCTGGTAACCGAGCGATGCAAATGCGAAGAAGCCTTTATAAGAATACAAGGTGACATTTACATTTGCCGAATTTGCTGTATTTGTAGATTGCCGCGTAAATTCGATAGGATTGAGATCCTACCGCTATTAGTTTCGAACTTATTCAAGCGTCTTCTGTGTTTCAAAACGCCGTGGTGACGGTACTGAGCATTCGTAAACAGTAATGTAGAGGTCACGGGGAAGTGGAATGATATTTTCTCGCTTCGTTAGTACTTGTGCGCTGTAAACAGTATCGAAGGTGAAATATAAGCGGATTGAAATGCCGTCGCTTTTTGAATGTCTCAAATAGCTTTCTCTTGGTTTGTATTTCGGTATGCTCTCGGTTGTCAGCATGACGTTTCCCAATCGAGAAAAGCCAGAACAATCAGAAATTGCAAAAACAAATCACCGCATTTTAAGGGGTCCCGCTAGTATAATAACTATTTACCGTGAGGGCGTTTATGTATTTTTTCGACTTAATGGGCACTTAATGGAGCATTTGCAGTTTTGGGAAACTTACTATTTTTAATGGTAAAATTGTTGTTCTTTGTCCTCCTGTTACTTACAATGCTACAAGTTTGGTAAAATTAAAAGGGTTGCTTGACTATCTAAAACTAAGGTAAATGCTTTGGAAAATAATGGAAGCCGCGAAAAAGTACTTTATTAAGTAGCAGCCGAAACTAGGGCGCGATTGTATTTTTCTTGCAGCTTCATTAAATGCCGGGCATGACTTACTAGATAATGCAAAGTGGAAAAAAAAAAAGTAGTCAAGAAGATCTTGATTAGCCTGGCTGGTAAGTCTGATAGCCCCTGGCGGACATGGAATTCGTCACGCCCTGTAAAGTAATACGCTTTAATTTGTGTGCGATATAAGTGCGGGCAAAATACTACACTTGTTTCATTTGCTCATTCGCGAGTATGATACAAAATTGCCACAACCATGTATATTCGTAGGGTTCTGCAACGCCAGCCACAGTCCACCACGGTGCACCAACTGCACTGTTGGATGGATGGGCCCTGGGTGCGAGGACCTCTGTACAAAAGGCACTCAAGTTCCCATGGACAGCGACAACTGTGTGTGTGATCCATGTTTCACAGGGAAAGGGTGCAACGTTGAGTGCATGGGTCACGGCAAGTGTGTAAACGACAAGTGCGTTTGTGACACATTGTCTGGCTGGAGGGGCTCCCTTTGTGAGGTTCCCGGATGTCCAGGTGTTGGAGGTAAAGATTGCAGTGGGCGCGGAGAATGTGACAGCGCCAATCACAAGTGCTTTTGTGACCCAGGTTAGTCTGTTTCAATGCCATGTGTTTTCCTTAGAGTAAGCTGAAAATTAAACAACTGCCACCCAACATATTGTGGTAGTACTTAATCAAAGTAATGCGTTCTTCAATATTTGACGTTATATTAGTTTTAATGCTGTTTCAGTTCTCTCTCTTTTGCCCTTGTACTCTCTCTCTCGCTTACCTTTTGTACTTCTTGTTCTGATTCTTGTTCTTATTCTTGTTCTTGTTCTTACTGTACTGAACACTTTTATTCCTTCTAGGCTGGACTGGCGTCGGTTGTCATGTACCAGACTGCCCCGGCACTCCTAACTGCTTCGATCGTGGTCACTGCAACACCACCAACAGGGTAACACCAGAATGTACCGACTGCCATAAGGGCTGGATGGGCCCGGCCTGTAATGACCCGTGCATACATGGACACCTCGAAGAAGGAGCCTGTATTTGTGACCCTTGCTTCGTTGGCAGCGGCTGTGAAAGCGAGTGCTCTGGAAATGGAGAATGCGTTCAGGATAAATGTATTTGTTATGAAGTACCAGGCGACGCACATGCAGGACAATTTTGTGAATTTGCCGGATGTCCAGGTCAGGGCAACTGCAATGGCAATGGTTTTTGTAATAGGAAATTATTTAAGTGTGACTGCTATCCTGGTTGGACGGGAGATGGCTGCGAACGACTGGACTGCCCTGGCGAGTGCTCGAATCACGGCAGCTGCAGCAACACAAACCCACGAACTTGCAACTGTGAACCAAATTGGGCGGGCGAGGCGTGTGAACTGCCTTGTATTCACGGCAGAAACTATGGGAACAGTTCAGGGTGCATCTGTAACCTTTGCTACGCAGGCGAAAGCTGTGACTTAGAGTGCAGTCTTAATGGGAAGTGTGTTGACAGTGAGTGTATCTGTGATAAGGAAAAAGGATTTAAAGGTCTTGTGTGCGACATCGTAAGCTGTCCCGGTTTTCCCTTGGACTGCACAGGACACGGTACATGTAACAAAGCAACGTTAAAGTGCCAGTGCAATCCTGGTTGGTCAGGCTCAGCGTGTGATATCCCGGATTGCGCCGGAACCCCGAATTGCAACGGCCGGGGCACTTGTGTTGAGCTAGTCACGGGCGAGGAACCCAAGTGCAACTGTTCAGCAGGTTAGTTGATTCACTCACATAAATTTTTACTTTTTATGGATATGTAGGTAAAGCATAAAAATGCGAAAATGTAAAACCACTCAAAACCGACAAAGCGCTTTTTCGGATAACTGTCGAAAACCAAAAACAAAACGATTACAGAGCCAATCAGCGAGACGAGCAAGAATACGTTCGATCAATTAAAGAACGAGCCAAACCAAAACCAACTAGTTGCGATTGGTTTTACTAACCAATCAGCAGTAAGGCATTCTAAGCTAAAGTCAGTTTAACACGCCATCGCCACTTATTTTCTTGCGTGAGAATATTGCAACCAGGTTTTTGTTTTGCTCTTGATTGGCCAAGAACGTTGCCAAACGTTTTAGGACCAATCGGAAAACCAAAGCAATAACACAATTATTCTCGATAGTCATGCGAAAATGGTTATCATCAGTTTTTGTTTGACTGTTCAGAAGTTGGAAATCCCCAATTTGAGTCAAAGATACTTTGATGTGCCCATCGATTGTCGAGATCAATTTGTTTATTTGATGTATGTATAGGTGTAAGTATTTTCGTGTTGTACTATTTACTAAAGTTAGACCACATTGCATTTGACCTTATCTTACCCTTTCATACATATTTTTCTTTTGTCTGTTCGAAGGTTGGATGGGTATTGCGTGTGAGCTTCCGTGTGTCTATGGCACCCACGACGAAAAGCACGTATGCACATGTGACCCGTGCTATAACGGCCTTAGCTGCGACATGCTGTGCTCTAATCACAGTAATATCTGCACAGATGGACAGTGCGACTGTGGTTTTGAGGGTTGGCGGGGTCAACATTGTGAACGACAAGGTTGCCCTGGTTACAAGAAGGACTGTTCCGCTCATGGCCAATGCTTAATTGGCTCTCAGACGTGCATGTGCGACCCTGGCTGGGAAGGTATTTCTTTTTAACACTTGGTCTATGTATTTCCTTCTCTCTTTCGTTTCTCTTTTTAATTTCTTTAATGGCCTATTGCTCGTGGTGCATGCGCAGGAGCTTATGATTACGCACTGTTTTGGCCTCTATTTGGGGTCGAAAAACAGCACACGGTAATAGGTTATCGACAATTACGTGATTTGTGGTTACGCTATGTGTACTCGCGAGAAGCTGGAGATGTGGGTTTTTAATAGTTGTCTAAAGTTGGAACTGGATTAAACACAGATAAGCCGGATTTTAAAGAACGATTTTGTCAAGCGTTATAGTTTTCAGCGACCGAAGCTTTAAAAAAGCAAACAAAGCGTAAACAAAGCTTGATAGATTACATCATATACATGATATCCTGGTTGTCTCATTACTGTAGCTGTTTGGAAAAATTTTGTGCCAAGATAATATCGACTTCCGTCCCGAAAAAAAGTAAATAAAATCTATTCCGGCACTACCCTAGGTGCCAGAAGTTTCTCGCTCTCAGAAGCTCCGAGCTGCGCGGCCGCGTAGGACTTGGAGCAAATTCATGGGCGGAGGAGGGCTGGTGGCGAGGCGGAGCCGAGGCGAGAGAACCTTTTCCATGTTTTGTTGATTGACACATATTGCAATACTAGAAATACGACAATCGGAGATATCCCCTCGCTCTGTAGTGGGTTTTCGGAAAGCGGGATTCTTGTTTATTTTCCGTTCGCAGATTATTTAATTTTTTTTTTGCAAACCACGGCTGTGTAGCGACGTCACCAGTCGGCCGCTAAAAAAATCTTTGTCGCACGGCAGTCTCGGTTTAGTTCAGACAACGTGCACAGTCTGTAATTTTCGTAGACACTAGCCAACGCTTTTTCCTAACCACATACGTGTACATTTTTTTTTTAACTTTATCGATTTAATATGCTTCTTCGAGTGTTACAAATTTAGAACCGTCAAAGCGAGTCGCTTGTTTACAAGCTTTCGGAGTCTCAGAGCCGTGTGAATTTTGGCAAGGATTCAATTTTGAACACAACAATTTTCAAACCGCGTTTGACGATTTTAAAATCTTTGACAGAAAGAATAAATCAAGTCACTAAATAATACAAGGTCCGATTGTATTGAGCAAGCAAACCCGGTCGCTAAATAATACAAGGTCCGATTGCGTTGAGCGAGCAAATTCGGCCACAATTGTTTAATTTGGAAAGCAGTGGCCCCTGGCCGGGTATTTTTTACTTTAATAGCCTTCAAAAAGCAAAAGCACTTCAACCCGGTTACCTTTCATCCTTAATACAGTGTGCCAACAAACACGGCGAGAAAACTTCACAGCATGTGTCAGACTGTCAGCGAAATTTGTATGCAAATATGTCAGGATTCGGATGACACAATCTTGCACGAAGGCACTCTGAAATAGCTTTGAAAACTAGCGAAAAGATCACAATATAATCCTACTTGGCCTTCGTCACAGTTCCCGGGGCATCAAACGACAAAATATACGGCGATTGTTGAAATACCATAATGCACGACTTTAAAATAGCATAAGCATACTGTACGTTAATTGATGTAATTTCTCAAAACTCACCGGTTCCTGAAAGCCATAGCTTTAGCTCTTTTCCAGCAAAGGAAACAGAACCCAAAACACTATTGTTTACGTCTTCAATAATTTCAAAATACACTGTATAGAGCAGTCCTCATACAGTACGAAAATTCCACTTTTCATTGTATTGTGTCGTCATCTTGTCAAACTTGGATCCTGAAAACTACATTCCTGTTATTGTAAAAGGTGAAATTTGCCACGATGACTGTTCGACTTCCACCAACTGTATTTTGCTATTTCTTTCTGAAGAAGTGTCTGCGTTTTAACACAATGCTGGCGTCTGGGATTGTGTTCAGGTCGGCCAGTCGATGCCTTAAAGAATCCGTGTCACGGCTAGTAAGCTTGCCTCCCATACACTGGCAAAATATCCGGGCAGTTTACAGTCCGTCGAACTGATTGGCCTTGTATCTGCATCTTGTTGTACAAAATCACTTTCGTTCGTACTCTACCGCATTTCACCAAGAAAATGGCGGTTTACAGTTAAGCTGCCGATGTAACCTCGCCTGCAGTGGTCGCTCGACGCGGATGGCCCTGGGGACGAGGTCGTATCACACACACACACGAACATTAAATTTCGAGACGGCGACATGCTTGGAGTCTTTAAATAAGGCGATTTTGCTGCATTAGCGTCGTGATTATTACCCTTGCTTCGCTCGGGGATAATTGTGAAACCAGTTTTCGCACGGGAATACGGAAGTGTCAGATTAAGCAATTTTTTTCATCTCAAGTGGGCTGGGAACTGTTAAATTCGTTGTTTAAGTAATGTAAATGCCCACCGTAAAACGCCAACAAAGGTTATACTAGTAGTAATCAGGGATTAGTCAGGTGCGTTCAACTTCTCTTTGCTTGGAGTTGTTTTTCTTCTAAAATGCTTTTCCCTATAACGATCTCGAAAAGTTCATGGGTTTTGTCTGAAACCGGAAGTGACCAGCACGAAGACCACGTGGTACGGGTTCAAACCCCGGCCGAGCAATATTAAACCAAAACTTCTTTCTTTCTTTTCTTTACTTTTTTCTTTTCTTTTCTTCTTTTTTAATACTTTTGTCGGAAGAAATAAGGTGAGCTGCACACGAGAGTTTCACAGTTCGACCATCCTGTGGCTTGCGATTGAGTCACCACGATACCTGTCTCCACAAAGCCGTATATTTCTTCCAGATAAGTATCTGGAACATCAGTAAAGTGTCGGTTGCATATTGAGTATATTTTCATCAACGCAGAAACTGAAATATGGCAATTGCGAGTCGAGTTACATTTTTCTGTGGAATTTTTCTTGCTGTCGTGCTGCCCTTATTATCCCAGATATTGGCTTATTTTACTGAAAAGTATGTCTTTGCCTTTGGTAGACCACAATGTGATCATTCAGAGCCACTCGTGCGACACAGAGCGCGCATGGTAATTATTCAAAATGGCACAGATTTTGGACATCGCCCGAACGAGTGAATGTAGGTAATTGAACTATGCGTCTGATCGTCTCACTTACAAAGTCATACAACAACGGCGGTGGACCAATACTAAATTCCTTTTATCACACAACGTCCAGTTATAACATTCGGCTGTTTACTACGTTTAAATTACACACAACGCAGCTTTATGGTCGCGTTTACGTGCCAAATTTCAGTTCAAACAAAAATGGAAGAAGTAAGAGCAAGGAAATTATAAAGAGCATTTGGATCCGCCATGTGCAAAAAAACTGACTGGGCTAGTCTTGCCACGAGTTTCCATATACTCCCGACAAATCCTCACCTGGAACCCACCCACCCTTTCTATCCCTCTCTTAAAATATAAAAGAAAAACATTAAAAAATAACTTTATGCTCTAAACTCCTGATAGGGCAAAGTAGGACGGTGCAAGAACACATATTTAACTCTTCCACTCCTAAGCTCAAGTTGCAGATTCTCTAACTTTCTAAAAATAACATGTATGTGTAACGTAGTGCGTTTATTCAGCTTTCATATCAGTAGGTATCCAAAGGCACATTGTCTTTAGTGTATGATGAAAAACTGAAGGAGAAAATTTAAGCTGATCGCAATGAAAAGGTTAAAAAGATCTAAAGCTGCAACAGCGAAACAGTGGAGCAACAATAAAGATATTAACAGTGTCTTTTCTTTTCAATAGGAACGGGCTGCGAGCAACCTGACTGTCCTGGTGATCCTAACTGCAACAACCACGGAGAGTGCATTCCCGAAGAAACCCCGTATTGCGGCAGTTGCGATGTAGGCTGGGCAGGCATTGCTTGTGAAATGCCGTGTCTGAATGGCACTCGAAGCAAAGATAGCCCAAACATATGTGAATGCGACTCATGTTACTCAGGAACCCAGTGTGATAAATTATGCTCTGCTCGCCCCGACGCCACGTGTTTAGACGGGCAATGCTACTGTGGATTTGAAGGCTGGCGCGGTCAGTTATGCGAGAAGAAAGGCTGTCCAGGATTATTTAACCTAGACTGCTCTGGTCGTGGTACCTGCAACAGCGCCACCCAAACGTGTGACTGCTTTCCCGGATGGGCTGGACGGGGATGTGAGAAACCCGCTTGTCCTGGAACCCCAGAGTGCAGTGGAAATGGCACATGCATCAGTCTAGGCGACAAGTCGTATTGTTTGTGTGATAAAGACTGGATGGGGCGCGCATGCGAAACTAAGTGTGTACACGGGAAGTCAAGACGAACGGCAAATGGAGATTATGTATGTGACTGTGATGACTGCTACGGTGGTGTCACTTGTGAGATGGAGTGCTCTGGTCGAGGGAGCTGCATTAATGGAACTTGTGACTGCGGATTTGAGGGCTGGAGGGGAGACGTATGTGATACCAAAGGCTGCCCCGGCTGGAAGTTTGACTGCACAGGTCACGGAACCTGCCTTTCCATCCTTGGACAGTGCTACTGTCGTCCCGGCTGGTCAGGAAGGGGTTGTGAGATTCCTTGGTGTGCGGGGGGAGGCAACTGCAGTGGACATGGTGTTTGTGATGGACAGATTCACGACCCCCCGGTGTGCGTTTCGTGCGATCCTTGGTATATGGGAGAAGGATGTGAGCAGAGGTGCTTTAATGGGACAGTGGTGAAGACAGATGAGGGCGATGTGTGTAGGTGTGACAACTGTCACGTCGGTGTCGACTGTGGCAAAGAGTGCAATGCCCATGGAAAGTGTGTGAACGGGAAGTGCGAGTGTGCGCCGGGTTGGAGAGGAGACAGGTGTGAGACTGTAGGTTGTCCCGGAAAAGGTCGGGACTGCTCCGGCCACGGACAATGTGTTCACGTTATGCAAGAGTGCGACTGCTATCACGGTTGGAAGGGTCCCGGATGCGATATCCCCGACTGTCCCGGAACTCCTGACTGCAGTGCTAAGGGAACTTGCTACGGCGGTGTGGACCCACCAATGTGCGTCAACTGTACCAACGGTACCATGGGACCTGCCTGCGAGTTGCCCTGCATTTACGGCACAGAATATCCTCCAAACAGCGCCATTTGCAAGTGTGAGCCGTGCTACCTTGGTCTAGCGTGCGACCTGGAATGCTCAGCACACGGTACGTGCATCAACGACACGTGTGAATGCTCGATAGGATGGAAGGGCGATTTCTGTGAGTCGCTTAACTGCCCCGGGGAGCCAGACTGCAACGGTCGTGGTGCTTGCGTACAGCAGGGAGGACATTTTACCGCTGTGTGTCTTTGTAATCAAGGATTCGACGGCACCGCTTGTGAGAAGCTAGTGTGTCCAGGACAGCCCATGTGCAGTGACAGAGGCAATTGTACGCTAGTCAACGGTCTACCAACCTGTGTCTGTAACCATGGCTTCGATGGCAGCTCTTGTCAGCGTTGCCTACCACGCTTTACTGGGTCCGAATGTGAGAAATGCATCGCCAATTATATCGGCTGGAAAGTTGGCTGCAACGTCTACTGTGTCCATGGCGATGGGGTAGGAGCCAATCAGGACAACTGCACTTGTCACGGTAGCACAGTTCAGGGATATTGGAAAGGAAGTGCTTGCGATCAGTGCTCAGAGGGCTGGGGTCTACCAACATGCGCCGTGTGTGACCCATTCCACGTTGGGGAAAATTGCGACGTCAACTGCACTAGTGCGCATGCTCAGTACCGTGATTTACGTGATGGGGACTGGGGTCGAAACCCAATTGAACCAATTGTTAACTGTGTTTTTCGTTCAGATGGGGAAGTGTTTGCTTGGTTGGGTTATGACAACAACAACTCGCATAATGTTTACCTTAACATCGGAGCAGATAATCGGTTCACAAGGCCATATCTAGAAGTTGTCCCCGGAGGAGAGGTGGGATTTGTGCGAAAGAACAATGACAGCCGTTCAGCCAATCTCGTTCCTCTTGCAACTGAAGACTACGGACAACCCATTAAGTTCATCCCAGGAGAGCATCAGAAAGTTTTCAAGATAAGGTACGGACACTTGTCTTGCTAATCGATTGCAGATGTTCCTATTTTTTGCATTCTTTATATGTACTTAAAATGGGCTTTTTAAGGATAGGGTTGAACACTTTAGAATTTAAGTTGAGACGTTGTAAACGAACACCTAGGATTACCAACTTGTGTTGCATGCCTTTTTTTCAATAACTTATTATCTGACTCAATGATTTTCATCCTCCAAATTGATTTAATTACTTTCTCACCCACTCATTCACTCTTTACCCGCTTACACGCTCACTCGGTCACTCCCAGTAATAATACACAAGCATCTACACGCACACTTGAAACTATTATAAGGAGTGAAAATCTGGTTTGTCATTTCTGTTTGTTTACTAAACAAATTACTTCTATACCTACATTTTTA
The DNA here is from genome assembly GCA_964036295.1 of Plumapathes pennacea. Lineage (NCBI taxonomy): Eukaryota > Metazoa > Cnidaria > Anthozoa > Antipatharia > Myriopathidae > Plumapathes > Plumapathes pennacea. The sequence continues at coordinate 17,041,757 of OZ038462.1, forward strand.
AGGCTTGATGACCCTCAACCGATTATCTGGCTACTGGCGTATCCTCCATCAAATAAAAGAGTTGCAGTGGAACTGTCATCTTCCTTGATTCACTCCAAACCCTGTGTTGTGACCAGCTCTCCACAACATAATGTAAGTACAAACAGTTACATGACATTTGCGTACCTATTTGCTTAAACTATTTTACATCCAAGCATAAAATACAGATAGTTTAACCAGCTTTCGTCTGAGCAACGTATCAAAAGCCAAATTTTCCATACTGTATGCAATATTTCTGGTGAAAAAACTGAAGGAGAAAATCGATGTTTAACGATTACGAGAGGGAAAACATTTACCTTTTCACTGCCGACTTCCTCTGTACAAATTTTGCTAAAACTGTAAAGAAAATAGGCCATTAAGACTACGATCATTCAATTTGTGACATAATTGGTCTACAGCAGGGTGTGTGCTGTGTGAAGTTTGCTTTACTATGTATGATAATTTTGTTCTGTTCTTTTATCAGGACTCTCAAAGTTACAATATATGTGCATGCAGGGAAGGTTACTGGGGCCCAGCCTGCAAGCATGAGTGCCCAGGCGGAGCGCATTGGCCGTGTCACAATAATGGCGCCTGCAGTAAAATCACTGGTCAGTGCGACTGCGATCCTAACTGGCGTGGGGACAACAACTGTAAAACATGCTCAGTTGGCTGGATTGGTTCGGACTGCTCAGTGAATGTCCACTCCACAAACAACAGAACTGCAGCTGCGTTTGGTCTTGGCTACATTACGTCACTGAGTGGTGCAGGGTATCGTTTCCTGGGGACTGGGGAGTACTTCCTCTTCATCGCTCATGAGGCCGATTTTTTTGTTCAAGCTAGAATGGTCGGCTGCTATTCTTCCAGTACCTGCTTCAATGCAGTTGCCGTGAAGATAAAGCATACCGTCCTTATAATACACGCACGATTCACCACAGATGGAGAGCCCGCTGTCTTCCTCGGTGGAAAGCAGATTCACAACTTGGAGTTCCAGTTCGGTCCACTGCAGTTTGGTTTTGTTATGCATCGCGTGTCTCGCCTTCGCTTCTCTATATCGTCTTTACGTGGCCTTTACCTAGGTGTCCGATTGTACGATCGCTATCTTGATTTACATATGAAAGTGGACAACACAACGTATTGTCAAGCGAGCACTGGTATGTGGGGTGACTGTAATGGCAATCCTTTGAACGATCTGTCTAGCCGGGATGGCGCGATTGTCACATCTACAAACGTAACACAATCCTACATACATGAAACGTACGCCCCATCGTGGAAAGTAGATGTTAAGCATAGCTTATTTGTGTATGGCTATAGTGACTATCAGGAACAGAGGGAACTCAAAGGTGGAGGTTATGCGTTGTCCTTCAAGAACACAGGCGCGCAAACCAAAGAAATTTACACATTCTCCTCGTTGGAGATTACCATTGAGTTCATGTTCAAGATTGAGAGTCAAGTAGGAACTCTGTTCTCTTACACCACAACTGAGACGTTTGCTGTGACCTATACTTCTGGGACCTTAAAGCTTCAGTGTGCAGACATGTTGTTGGACACGCTGGCGGCCGTTGAGGTTGGGAAATGGTATCAGATAGCTCTTGTTTGGTCTATGCAGACACGAATTCTCCAGTTCTATCACATGGATGTGGACGGAAAAATCTCTAGCCGTAACTTCCCAATCAGCAGCTACGGAAACGTATTTGAACCAGGTGGAATCCTCGCTCTTGGGTACTGGCGACCCGCCCCAAGTGGTCTTGGGATGCCTCCCCTAGGATTTTTCATCGGTTCTATTGACGAACTGCGTATTTGGAACACCAAGCTGGATCCTTTTACAATTTCATCCAATTTCAGGAAGAATGTCGATTGCTCTGCAGCATCTCTAGCAAGCATGTGGAAATTCAATGAGGGCACGGGATCTGTGGCCCGTGATTGTGTATCAAGTGCGCATATCTACTTTCCTACAGGCATTTGGCAAGCGCCAAAATGGATTTTCTCCACAGCGCCAGTTGGTCAGTTTTCAGTCGGAATCCATCTTGTCTATGGATACAGGTGGATGGGAGCTCTGGCCTTACAAGACGCCAAGAGGGAATGCCATAAAGTGTTATTTACCGCCTCCCTGACTTCACACTGCTCTGTACTAAACGACTCCAACTTTTGGTATTATCATATGTCTTGTGTAGCTTCAGTTACAAGGACTGGTGAACTGGCAGATGCTTATTGGTCGATTCTAGCGGAAGCAGATTTTTGTCTACTGGCCTCGACATCTTTAAAGTGGTATGGACAGTCTCTCTGCCAAGTCATACCCAGGATCAACTTCCCGGAATGGACAGGTCCTCAGTGTAAACAGTACTGCGGGTTTGGCTTACCAACTACCAAAGATTCATGCGAGTGCATGAAAGGTTTCTACGGACATAACTGCACACAGCAGTGCCCAGGCGGATATGCAACACCTTGCAGTGGCTATAACCCCTGTGATACTTTAACGGGAGTGTGCTCATGTCCGGTGACCGCGAATGTATCACGCGATTGTAGCACATGCTCGCCTGGGTGGACTGGTAAGGACTGTTTGATAGCAACAATGCATACAAGCAAAGCGTCATATTTTGCTTACTGCCAAGCGTACGGAGCTGGCCATTACATCACTTTCGATGGCAGCAGTTACACGTTTGGGATTTATGGAGAGTATTATGTGATCAATACTACGCACTTTGCCGTTCAAGTCCGGCAAATTCCTTGCTGGGACAAGGCTTTCTGTGTCTCCGCCGTAGCAGTGAGAGCAGGAGTAAGCATTGTTACGATGAGAGCTGCCCAGAAAAAGAGCGGTACCCCACTTGTGTGGATTAACGGCAGGATCTCGTACACCACTACGGCCGATTTGGACACCAGCCTTGGTTTCACTTTTCGTAAAACATCTCCAGTTTCCTTTGAGATCACTAACAACAAGCCCACCACTGACCTAATCTCCGTCACAGTGAAACTGTGGAGACGATCCTTGTCCTTTGGAGTTATTTCTGATCGAGATCTCTGCCAAGTTTCATCGGGACTGTGTGCGTCTTGTGATGCAGATATAACAAACGATTTCTCACTTGCGTCAGGCGCGGTCCTCTGGGGAAAGAACATCAGTCAAGGCATCATTATTGACATCTTACGCCGCCGTTGGACAGTCCCTGAAGCAGAATCCATGTTCTTCTTTAACACGACAAGCTACGGGGAGCTGAGGATTATCAATGCAAATGGCTATGCGCTAGCATTTGACGGTACAGTTGCATTTACCGAGCGTCTCAACGCGACGTTCTCGGATAATTCTGACCTAACGTTACAGTTCTTTGTCAAAGCAAAGGCCGTTGGGGGAACCATCTTGTCCTATGCAACTACAGAAACGTTTGCCATCGTGAATGACGTTACAGTGAAACTTTACTTTGGCGAGCTTGCTTACGATACGAAAGCCGCGCTCCTGCTTGACGTGTGGAACCAAATTTCTGTCATTTATCAGAGAACCACTGGTAGGTAAAGTCTCTGTTAAAAGTTAAATCATTTATATCACTTGTCCTCCTAAATTCTAAGTTTTAGGCAGCCTGTGGAAGTTGTAAGTATTTCAAAAACAAGACAGACAGTACGTTGATGTCTACAGCTGACCATCATGTGTTTGTCTGATATATTTTTAATGTTTTGCGGTTTCACGTGCATTACAAGTTTTGGCATTAACTTTTTGTTACAATTTTCTGTGACTTTCGAAGAAAATAAATCTATGTTGATTATCGGTAGTACATTCGGATTTACTGTCGTAATATTTCTCATTTGTGTGGTTCGCGATTTTCTGAAAGCAATCTGACAGTGTTTCCTTTTCCATTGTAGAACTGTTCTGGTGTAAAGTAAGCCCACCCTGCTCAAAACATCCAAGTAAAAGTTGTTTTTGCAATTATAAAGATACTTAAGCAGTTGCAAAAATATCAGGGCTTCAACCGATTATTTTCATAGTTTCGGAAGTAGTTTTAAACGAAACCGTCCCACTTATTGTATTCCATTTATCCCCTCAGGCGTCTTAATGTACCATCAAATTGACGAGGCAGGAGTTCTGTACTCGTGCTCGTTCTTTGTTGGTTTGCAACTGCTTCCCACTGGTGGTTCGTTTTGGTTTGGTCAGTGGCACATAACCAAGGTTCACATCACAGGTGTTCCCATCCAGCCCTTTGTGGGGAGCATTGACGATCTACGCGTATGGATCAGAGCATTGGGTGTGGTGGCCATCAAACAAAGTCCGGCCATCGTTCTTAGGAGCACTGTCTTTGGTTTATCTTCTTTGTGGCCCTTCGATGAAGGAGAAGGAAGAACCGTTCGCAATCTGGTTCACAGCTCGCCTGCGTTTTACCTCCCTAAAGTCGTTAGCCGTCGGCCAGTTTGGCAGTTTTCGTATTCTCATTTGAGTTTTCCAGCAGCGGTCACAAAATTCTCTATTCACTTCAAAACCGCAATTTTCGGCAACGCAGCACAATCTTTGTGCACAGAGTTAATGTTTGATGCTAACTTGAACGCTCAGTGTGCGCGCCACGTGGGTGAAGCTCATCTTCAGTTTTATTACCTTACTTGCCTGAATGATATCAACGTTTCTGATTCCCTGGATGCTGCTTATATGGCTGTCACAATGTACTCCGACCTCTGTCAAACGATGCGTCGCCTGCCATCTTGGCCTGCCCAGCATCTGTGTGACAAGTTCCCCAAGTACTACCCGCTTCCATGGATTAGCGTCCAGTGTGACGTCAAGTGCATATTTGGACAGCCTAGCGAGTCGAACGCCTCTATCTGTGTGTGTCAACAGGGATACTGGGGGAGTGAATGCTCTAAAGAATGCCCTGGTGGAGCCAGCAACCCTTGTAACAAACACGGTACGTGCGATGTGGTAATAGGCACGTGCAATTGTGATTTAAGCTGGCGCGGAAACGACGCCTGCGGCGAGTGTACTCAAGGGTGGAGTGGGGAAGAGTGTTCTGTTGCGGAGTCTAGCCACAAGCTGCCGACATGCTCTGCATTCTTGGGAGGACATTTTACAAACTTCGACGGCTCTCACTTCAACTTTTTTGGGGTAGGAGAATACTGGTTGGTGCAGAGTGACAAGTTCAAAGGTCAACTGAGGCAAATTTCCTGTGCGAATGGACTGTCTCGTTGTATTAATGCTCTAGCATTTGCGTTTGCTTCAGAATGGACAGTAGTCTTCCACGGACCCTACAAGGATAACGAACGACCTGTAGTGTGGCTTAATGGAGAAGTAGCCACTTTTAAATCTAAAAGACTGGAAATAACCGGAGATTTATTTCTTGAACATTTGTCGTCAACAACGTACGGCTTGGTCAGCAAAACGCTTCAGATTTTCATCAAAATTCGTGTTATCGGAACAAAACTGTCATTTGCCGGCCGCATGTCAAAAGCTCTCTGCAATGGCATTAGCGCCGTTTGTGGAAACTGCGATGGAATTCGAAACAATGATTTTAACATCAGTTACCGAGCAGTGGACGAAAGACGATGGAAAGTCTCCACTGGCGAGAGTCTCTTTGTCTACAGTTATGGTTCATGGGAGGAGAAACAGATTCCAACTGGAAGTGAATACGCCTTGTCATTCAAAGGAGTAGGAGTGTCTACCGACCTCACACCACACATATTTACTGGATCGCACGTCACTATAGAACTGTTGTTTAAAGTTGGTCGAGTGCCTAACCCGGGTGGAGTACTCATCTCTTACAGCTTTAACACAACTCTGACTGTGTACATCGAAGAATCTGTAAAGATAAGGATCGGATCAGAGACATGGGACACAAGCATCAAGCCAGAGGTGGACGAGTGGAACCAGGTTGTCTTGGTGTACTTTCGTCAAACCGGAACTACAAAGTTCTATCACATCAACTCCCGTGGAGTTGTGAGTGCACCAGTAACTCAGACGCTCATCTCCGTCTTCTTCGTGTCCGGCAGCACTATTGCAGTTGGTCAGTGGATTCCAAACAACAACGAAGGCCCTGTATCTGGAATGGGAGGTTTCGTTGGTTTGATCGACGAGGTGCGGTTCTGGAACCGAGAATTCAGTCAGGCAGACGTGCAGGCCAGCTGGAAAGCAAACACCCAAATCTCCGCTTCTCATCTGGCCATCTTATGGAAGTTTAACGAAGGCCAAGGATTTGTTGTGCGGGACTTGATCTCAAGCGTCCATCTCTACATATCTGTTGTCGAAAACACACCACGCTGGGTGTTCAGCTCTGCCAGCGTGAAGATTATCCCAATCACAGCTGCAATTGATTTCCAGAATGCCAGCTTAGAATTGTATGCCAAAAAGTGGTGCAACGAACATATATTATCGTCGCCACTTGGACACGTTTGTGCTGCAAACAACAGTGGCAGCGGTCAGTACTATTACATGGCATGCGTAAGAGCAGTGTCCAGTTGGAATTCAGTGTCGGTGGGTATCGACGTGGTTGTAGCATATGCAGACGCGTGCCAGGTTTCGTTTAACGTCTCTTATTGGCCCGCCCGACAAATGTGTAACTATTACCTCTTCAAATTCTCAAGACTATCGTCTTGGATCGGTGCAAACTGTAACAAACAATGCCTACACGGTTACGGCACCAAGCAGGACCGGTGTAAATGTGATGCTGGCTTCTGGGGCAAAGGATGCATAAATGTATGTCCAGGCGGGCCGGTGCACTTCTGCAACGGCAAAGGAAGCTGTTCACCAGTCTTCGGAACCTGCATCTGTGATTTGAGGTGGAGGGGATCGCAGGACTGCAAGATCTGCACTTCCGGATATTACGGGCAAGACTGCTCTGTAGCGATAGCCCCACCTGGAAGAAAGCGCCCTATATCAATAGTCGGCGGGATAGGAGTGTATGTAACCCTAGACGGTGTAAAAACCAGGCTGAGTATCACAGGAGAATTTACTGCCATCACATCGGCAAGGCTTGGTCTTAGTGTACAGTTGCGTCAAGTCAAAGTTGGCGGTTATGTCCGTGTTCGTTGTGTAGCAGTGAGAGTCCCTGGAAGTACAATTGCAATCCACAGCAGTATTGGAGTAACGGAAGATATTTTGGTGACAATAAACGGCGCTAGGGTCAGCGCAACTGGCCTCAGTTATTTGGGATCCAACGGATTTGTTTTCCGACGGACATCGCTCAAATCGTACGTTATAGCTGGTCCTGAAGGCTTTAAACTAGTCGTGTACCATCGTGGGATCCATTTGGACGTAGCTGCTACAATGGACAAATCTCTGTGCCAAGAAACCTGTGGCCTCCTGGGCAGATGTAGTAGTGCAAAACCCCCAAACTGCACTATGGGTAGCATCCTTGAACGCTACAACGTGTCTCTAGTGAACCAAGATATCTTAGAGAAATACGCTCAACAATGGTCAGTTACCACTAACCAAAGCTTGTTCAGAGAAGTCCTGAAACTTTCTGGTGAGTCCCATGTCATCAGCGGCGCAGGAGCGTGTTTGTTTTTTAACAGAACTTCAGTTGTTACATCACCTCTTGGGAGCATCTCCATCGGTAAATACATCAGTCTGCAGTTTTTTGTGAAAGCAAATGCACCACGGATTTACGGAGGCACCATAGTTTCGTTTGCGCTCAACGAGACATTTGCAGTTACGGTAAACGGAACAGTTCGCGTTCATTTTGGTGTACGTGTCTTTGATACGAAGATTGTGCTAAAGTCGAAAGTTTGGTGTCACATCTCACTCGTGTATAGACGACAATCCGGCTTCCTACAATTCTACTTGATAACACCTAATGGTTTAATCCAAACTAGAGGCTTTCAAATTGGCATTAACGCCTTTCCATCAGGAGGAACCTTAGCTATTGCTCTTTGGACGGTAACCTCTTCAGTAAAGCTCTCTGTGCCCGGTTTTATTGGTTGGATAGACGAGCTAAGCATCTGGAATACACGTCTCGATCCTGTGATGATTCTCCAGTCTTGGAAAAGTAATCTGCAAGCGAACATGCCAGGACTTGGAGCACTGTGGAAATTCAACGAAGGGGCAGGCTTTGTGGCGCGATCGACCGTTGGACCAGTAGACATTCATTTACCCACCCTTCCATGGAGGTCTCCAGTTTGGTTTCCCTCGGATGCAAATGTAGCAATTTCCGGAGACTTTGTTCCTCCATCCCGAAATGCTTCCTTTAAGAACTCCACTATTGATTTATGTGCAAAGATTTTTCTCTCGGGCACCTTCAAAGAAGAATGCGCCAATTCTACGGGGCAACCGTTATTCTATTACCAGTCCTGCATCGAAGAAGTTACAATGACAGGATCTCTAGAATCAGCCCTTATGTCTTCTGTCTCCTTGGCAACAGAATGTCAGGCTGCCCTAAACCTGTCCACGCTACCAGGTCAGAAAATATGTAATGTACTCCCTGAAGGACGTTTTAACAACTGGGTTGGAGAGAACTGTTCAGAACGTTGCTTTGTTGGGAAGTTTCAAAAAGACTCGTGCAAGTGCGAGTATGGTTACTGGGGATCGAATTGCTCAAAGGAATGTTTAGGTGGCGCACAAAACCCATGCTTCGGCCACGGACAATGTGATGTTCTAACAGGCAGATGTCTTTGTGATGTAAACTGGCGTGGAAATGAAAACTGCACGGCGTGCACAGTTGGCTGGAAGGGCAAGTTTTGTTCTGTTGCCGTTACCAATCCAACTGTTTTGAACGACAGCTTTACTAGACTGTGCACTATAACAGCAAACGGTCGAGTTGCAGGTTTCGATGGTTCGCTCTACGCCTTTTCCAGCATAGGTGAATTCCTCATGATGAAATCCCACAACCTTGAGGCCCAGGTCCGTCAAATCCCTTGTAAAAGCAGCTCCATTTGTCTTAACGCCGTTGGACTACGATTTAGCGGATTACATATAAGTGTTCATGCGTCGTATGGAAAGAATAAAGACCCCCTTGTTTACGTCAACGAAAAGCGCTTCAGCGTCGGAGGTGATCCAACAAACGACATGCGCCGACTAAACGTCAAGATGATACCTGTTTCCTCTGCAACGTACAAAATAACTTTGTCAAATCGTCTTTCTGTTAAAATCATGTTTAACGACCGCTATTTAAGTGTGGAAGCAAATGTTTATAAAGACTCTTGTGCGAATGCTGAAGGACTGTGTGGATCCTGTGGTTCTGTGGGGAATGTACCGCAAGGAAATGAAAGCTCAGTGTATCCTGGTGGAAAACCAACGACCGTGCTGGGGTCCATGACAAATGCCAATGCATCTGGAGACATAGATGACATTATCAAACAAAACTTTGATGCATCACATTCATCTGTGATTGTTATTGACGAGGATGAGCATAAAGAAACACGTGTGGTATACGGCGGTCTTTACTGTCTGCAGTTCAAGTTTACAGCGCTCATCTCTCAGAACGTCGTTAACATGTTCGTCGGAGAAAGAATAACAATACAACTCTTAGTGAAGTCGTGTAACCCACAATCATGTGGAGGACCTTTAGTCTCCTATACTTCTCAAGTGGCTTTCTACATCAGTAACCATGTGACCGTTAAAGTAGTGATAGGGTTTAACGTGTATGACAGTGGGATTCCCACAGAAGCGAACTTGTGGAACCAGATTTCTGTTGTGTTTCTTCGCGTCAAGCTGGAGGTGTTTGTTTACGTAACCAACTCTGCGGGACTTGTACAATTCAAAAAGTTTTTCGTGAAAGTTGATCCCTTTATTTCCGGGGGGACGTTTGCTATTGGTTTGTGGCAGCCCGCTTCGGGTTCTGTCGGTGTTCAACCGACCGGCAGTTTCCGTGGCAGCCTTGACGAGATCAGTATTTGGAAGAGACCATTTGATTATGCCATGATCAAGGAAAGCTGGGGCGTTAATATTCGAGCTAATGTCCCTTCTCTGACGAGTTTGTGGAAGTTGAACGAAGGGGAATCCTCACAAGTCCAAGATTCAGTCTCGGGAATCAGCTTATACTTTCCAAAATATCCCATGGAAGCTCCCAGATGGATTTTCTCAGATGCGCCAATTAGTATCGCTTCTGCACTAAATAAGAACCAAGGTAATCATACCCTCAAGGCCATCGCGTATAAAACATGCTTCCGGCTGATTTTCCAGGGCCGACTATACAATGCCTGTTGGAAACTGGGAAACATCACATTAGACTTTTACTTCCGCGCTTGCATAAACGTAGTCGTTGACTCCGGGATAGTTGACCAATCCATGGACATCGTAGTAACAATAGCCGACGTCTGTCAGACATCACTTGCTCTATCCTTCTGGCCAGTTCAATTTTTGTGCAACGCGTTTCCCACTAGGAAGTTCCCGTACTGGATTGGCGAGAACTGCACCGTACCTTGTCTGTTTGGCAGAGCCTCAAACGCAAGCAGGCACTTATGCGTGTGTGATCCGGGCTACTATGGTATTAACTGCTCTGGCATCTGCCCTGGAGGGGCCCAGAGTGCTTGTCATAACAACGGCATATGCGACGTCATCACGGGAAAGTGCGCGTGTGCGTTGAATTGGCGAGGAGACTCGAACTGTTCCTCTTGTTCACCGGGTTGGACTGGATCCGACTGCTCTGCAGTTGTCTCGCAACGTGACCACGTGACTTTGTCAGTCGGTATCGGAGGAGTGTATCCCGGGGGACACTTTGTGACTCTTGGCGGTGTCAGCTTCAATTTGCACTTTACAGGAGAATACTACCTTCTCTACTCGTTTTACGTATCCCTTGTGGTCCAAGTTCGCCTTGTCGCGTGCTTCAGTTGGTCCTCCTGTATCAACTCAATAGCTCTCCGGTTGTCTGCACACTCAGTGGTGGTTCATGCTCCGTACACATCTAGTGGGAGTGCCATTATCTGGATAGATGGCAAGTTAGTCGACGTTAGCGTGCAGCGCATAACAACCGATATCTATGGATTCTCTTTATCAAAGAAAGCGAGTGGACTGTTGGATTTTTACCATCCTGGACTCCGCCTGAAGATCAGGGTGAACGGACGCTACCTTAGTTTTAGTGTCACTGCTTCTGGCTTAGTTTGCAAAGACTCCTTAGGAATTCTGGGTTCATGTAACAAGCCTTTTATACCTTCACTTAAATCCTACCATCCCACAGCCAACTGCTCTGAAGATAACTTCAACACCAGTGCAGCCTTCGTACAAGCGCCAATCTCTCAAGATAACAGCTCCAGCTTTGCGAACGTTACTAACGACATGATAGTTACACTAGTTACATCAAAACTGAAAGTCAAAACTTGCCACAGTTTGTTCGTGTACAGCTACAAAGGCATAGTGGAATATCGCGAAGCAAACGCTGGTTATGCGCTGTACTTTGACAACACTGCTGTGGTGTCTAATGTCATAGTGGAAGCGTTCCAGTCAACCGATGTTACGATTGAACTAATGTTCAAAACTGTTCGCTTTGGTGTCCTGATCAGCTACACTAAAATCAAGACGTTCTTTGTGACATGTGCTGATGCCGTGTTCACTGTACAGTTTGGAAACCAAGTCTTTTCCACCAACATCACCGCTGAAATGAACGCTTGGAACCAAATCAATCTCGTATTTCGCAAAAGCACTGGCGTTCTCCAATTTTATTACTTTTCATCTAACGGCCTATTGCATCGACAAGACATCACATTAAGTAGTGATGTATTTGTTCCCGGAGGAATACTTGCCCTAGCAGGTTGGCAACCCTCTCTAGATGGCTCTGGGGCGCAGGCAAAGGACTTTTTCGCTGGTTTCATTGATCAAGTTCGGATATGGTCTCGTTACTTCCATCCTGCCATCATCTTACAGACATGGAAACGAGACATTTCAGTTGATACTTTTGACCTTGCGCACGCGTGGAAGTTCAACGAGGGCGAGGGTAGATTTGCTGTTGATACAGTGACGGGCATCAAGCTGGAGTTAGCAGCCAAGCCGTGGACAATGCCTCACTGGAAGTTCTCAGGTGTCCAGTTACAGAAGTCGTTCTACGAGAAAGAAATCGAGTTTCCATTCACCAGTAACACTTTAAAGCTCAAGGCCGAACAGTTATGTCACAAGCTACTTTTATCGGGGTCTCTTAGGACTTCTTGTGGTGCTTTAGGGCCGGGAATATTTACATTCTACTACCGCTCGTGTCTCCGCAGGATTGCTCTTGCTGATTCAATTTACGTGTCCATGGAAGTAGTAGTCGCGTTTGCAGACTACTGTCAAGCTGCTTTCAATCTTGCTGTGTGGCCTGCCAAACCGCTTTGCAATGAGTTTCCCGGAAGAAACTTCCCAATTTGGTTTGGATTGAACTGCAACAGAAAGTGCGTCTTTGGGGTCGAGGAAACCTCAAGCATGTGTAGATGTTTTCATGGTTACTGGGATACGGACTGTTCTAAAATCTGTCCAGGGGGCACAGCAAGACCGTGTTATAATCACGGCCTCTGTGACCTCCTAACGGGAACGTGTCATTGTGAAGTAAACTGGCGAGGCACGCAAGACTGTCGCCGATGCTCACAGGGGTGGACGGGAAGGGATTGTTCCATTGCTAAGGTGACACTGCCTGTACTTCAAGTCTCGTATGCTGTATCTCTTGCTGAAGGACATTACCTCACGTTTGATGGTTACTGCTTTACCCTTGTTACTGTTGGGGAATTCTACGTAATCAGCATGCCTCACTTGAACTTTGAGGTGCAAGTTCGCCATGTTCCGTGTCGGCTGCAGTCCGTGTGCATCAATGCCCTTGCCATCCGTGTGTCCACAACTGTCGTCTCGTTTCATTCACCGCACACCAGTAATAGAAAGCCACTGATTTGGGCAAATGGGGAGCTTACACAGCTAACAGGACTGCTAACCACCATAGGTCCAGCCCATCTAGGCATCCACCTTTGGCTTGATTCGCACAATCGGTATGTGATCGCTTGGCAAGACAACTTCAAGATTTACGTGCAAGTGGTTGGTCGCTATATCAGCTTTAAAGTGGACGTCAAGAACAAGTACTGTGTAAACTCCACTGGGCTTCTGGGTTCATGCGATAAAAATCCAGACAATGATTTCCAAGGTAACCGGACCGGTTTGTTTGCTGCGGAAAATCTCACGCAATGCGAGATCAACACGAAGCTCAGCCAACAGCTACGCGTTTCGTCCCAGAAGAGTCTTGTCGTACTAAGATATCAACATTACCGTGAATTGCACGTTGCCAAAGGAGCAATGTATGCGTTATTCTTCAATAGTAGTGGAGCCTCGAGCGGTCCGTTATTCAAAGCCTTCACAAATGGATTGGACATTACGGTGGAGATACTGTTCAAACCACTGCAGAATGGAGGCACAGTTTTCTCCTACACCACCACACACACATTTGCTGTAACTATTAACAGCACCATCAAGATCCATTGTAAGTCTCAAGTCTTCGATACAGGTGTCCACATCAAGGTTGGCTTCTGGAGTCATGTGTCGCTAGTATGGCACCACGACAAGAAACTCCTGGAGTTCTACCACTTTGATTACAGAGGCAAAATTCAGCGTCGGGCGTATGTGCTCATCTCCAGTCCCTTCCCTGCTGGTGGCATCCTGTCCCTGGGCCATTGGGAACTCTCGCCTGGTGAAACTGAGCTCAAAATAGACATCTCTTTCGTGGGCATCATTGATGAGATGCGTGTGTGGAGGACAGCATTCAATCCAGTAGTTATCCAACAGAATTGGCGCATGAATGTTCTTCCGAGCCACCCTGACGTCACTGGTCTGTGGAAGGTGAACGAAGGCGAAGGTGACGTCATCCATAATCTGGTCACTGATGAACACATTTATATTCCACGGTCTCCATGGCAACACCCACTCTGGATTTTCTCCGATGCAGATGTGAAAACAAACCTGACGTCATCAGAAAAACCATTCGAGATTCATTTTAGTAGCAAGAAGCTCAAAAACAAGGCTGAATCGTTCTGCTTCGAGCTGTTCTACGGCACTGAGACCACATGGTACACTCCCTGCCTGAGTTTGAAGGCCGAATTCGATTTTTACTTCCTGGTGTGTGTCAAAGACATCGCCACAACAGCAGAGATGTCCGCAGCTCTGACATCTATTGTATCATTTTCAGACCATTGTCAGGCCGTGCTCAGTTTAGGTTCGTGGCCAGCGCAGACACTTTGCAACAAGTTCCCAGGCTCTCGGTTCCCACGGTGGATTGGAGATCGATGTGACGTCAAGTGTGTCTTTGGCACCGCTCACACCAAGGACATCAACCAATGTGTGTGTGACAGCGGCTTCTGGGGAGAGGACTGTTCAAAGGTAAGCAAGTACTTAAGCGCAGAACGTTCGAGAGTTTCATTAAAAAAATATTGATCTGGTGGCAGATTCGAATAACTGGTAACAAACATGTACCCAGCATCAATTTTTCACCCATTTCCCCCCTATCCCATGTTATGGTTTAGCGTAAAAGAAACGAGAGAGTGCTAAGCTTCAAAATCTGGTCTTGCTTGCAACACATTGAGCACTGAATCGCTCGGGGCTCTGCTGTGATTTCTTTTAAATTTGCTTATGTGTCTTTATTGAGCGAGTCTGTGAATAATTTTTGTTTCACGTCAATTTTCGAGAGCCAAAAGTGTTCAAAGGCTGGTGTTTGTTGTGCGACGCTTTTGACTAGTTTCAGATATATTGGCACAACTTTGTGCAGTGAAAAAGCGATACTGATCGAATCATCCAGACAAACACGCAACATGCGGTTATTGCTCGCGGGGGCAATAACCGCATGTTGTGTGTTTTCTTCTGTCAGGCTTTCGAGTATTCGTGCTTTGTAACAAATATAAAATTGAAAGCGAGGAATGTACGTAACACGAATCATGTTCAAACTAGAATTGCGGTTTTGGTCACAGTGTGTTCACAGTGTGTTCAGTCCATTTGTGACTGCAAACTTAATACTCAGGACTATTTCGGTGTATTTTTCATTTCTGGTATACAATGACCATTGCGAAACAAAGGCTACATGATCGAGTGAAAGAAACATTTCAACAGGCAATGTACGATAAGCAGAAGAATTTTATGAGGCAACAGATGTCATGTACAGAGTGAAGCATAAATCGCCATTGTTTTGCGGCTAAACTTCATCGTAGCTTTGGTTTCCGTTTTCGGCTTGTTTTCTTCCCAGAAGTATTTCGTGTTGCAACAGAAAGTTTCGTCGGGACTAAATATTTAGCGGCGACAGAGATATTTGCAACCCCCCAGCGGTATCCATCAAATATCTGTTTACGGCTATTCTCAAAGCTTCCGCGGTGAACTAATGAATGCAAGCCAAAATCGTTCCCTAAGATCCAGTTTATCAGTGCGTGTTCGGCACAACCCCAAATGGTGTTGAGTTTGGATTAAATGCAGTTAACTTTTACACACAAGTACCGAGCAATTCATAGCCACACTCGAGTTGTTTAACGAAGTCAATTACGTCATTGCATATCACGTGATAATCTGAACCAATCACCGTGTGCTGATTCTCGACCGACAAAAAAAAAAAAGAAAAAATAAATAAAAATAAAAATTTGCGTTTTTAAGCTCGCGTTGGGCCCCAGGCGATTTATGCTTCACTCTGTACATGACATCTGTTGCCTCATAAAATTCTTCTGCTTATCGTACATTGCCTGTTGAAATGTTTCTTTCATTCGATCATGTAGCCTTTGTTTCGCAATGGTCATTGTATACCAGAAATGAAAAATACACCGAAATAGTCCTGAGTATTAAGTTTGCAGTCACAAATGGACTGAACACACTGTGAACACACTGTGAACAAAACCGCAATTCTAGTTTAAACATGATTCGTGTTACGTACATTCCTCGCTTTCAATTTTATATTTGTTACAAAGCACGAATACTCGAAAGCCTGACAGAAGAAACGCATTCAGTTAATACAAGAAAACACACAAGTATTGAAGCGAAGGCTGGATTGATCGTGGCCTCTGATTAGAAATAAGAGTCGAATTCGATTGTGCATAAGAAGAGATATCAGAATTTCGTCCCGAAATTTTTACCGGTTCCATCGAGCGCAGCAAGCTGAGTTCGGAGAGAGGTAAGATAACGCGCAACTAAACATATTTAGCCAGTTTTTAAGTTCAATCGTTGCCGAACACCGCCGTTCGGCGAACGACCAAAATCCCCATACATTTCTTTATAATTGCCAAAGGTCATGTTCTTTCGTAATAACAAAGGTATCACATATCACTGTGTGACAAACAGACAGATCCCCGGAGCCTGGGCTGCCCTGTGTGTATACTAGAAATGAAAAATACACCGAAATAGTCCTGAGCATTGAGTTTGCAGTCACAAATGGACTGAACACGCTGTGAACAAAACCGCAATCATATTGTAAACAACTCTCGTGTTGGGCTCGTGTTACATTCCTCGCTTTCAATTTTATATTTGTTACAAAGTACGAATACTCGAAAGCCTGATAGAAGTGAAACGCATTCAGTTAAAAAACAAGACAGACTAGTATTGAAGCGAAGGCTGGAATAATCGTGGATTAGAATTAAGTGTTCGAAGTCAAACTGTCAAAATTGATTCATAAAAATACAAGTCACGCATTGCTCAGATTTACTCGGTGGCTAACCTTTTCGCTTCTAAGCTCAAAATGCAGAGTCGCTCAACCTTTAAGAACCAAGTGTATGAGTGTTGTAATGATAAATTTATAGTTTAATCAGGTTTCATTTAAGCAAAGTGTCAAAAGCCAAATTCTCTATACTGTGTGATATATTTCTGGTGAGAAACTGGAAGTCTCCCGGAAGTTCCGCTCTTGTCCTTGCTTTCCATTTTAGTTTATTCTGCTCTCGACCCAAATAACGCCGCGAGCTCACTGGCAACTCCAGTCTAGTTTGCACATGTAACATTTTGTTCTTGATGTACAGATCCACTATTAATTATTGCCGGGATGTCAAAACCTTGTTGCTTCCGGGTTTAGTTTCTATTGTTATAAGGTGTGACCGATCTGTGTGTGATATCCATTTGTTTGTCACGCAATTCACGTAACGTTAATGCTAATTGTATTTCTAACAATTATTCACATAAATCATTCCATTTTCTGAGCTACCAAAGGCAAGCTAGTTCATTGTTATTTTCAGTAACCCAAAGCACAATATTATGCCGCTTCCTGTTTCAAAAAATACACCATTAGGTAAATTGAAGGTGTGATTGCCTGCTCATGCCCTTTGTTGTTGCCATTGCAGTATTTCACGGTTCAGTTACAACACTAATATGTCTTCTTTACAAGAAATGTACCATCCTACTGAATAACTGTTTTGAAACTGCCTACCGATTTACTCCATTTGGTAATTAAAACTATTTCGAACGCACTCTCCTAAACTGTGATTATGGTTAGTAGTACTGACAATATCGTTTTTCACTTATCTTTAGGTGTGTCGTGGAGGTCTAGTAAATACATGCGGAGAGCATGGTCATTGTGACCGTACCACAGGAGAGTGCATCTGTGAGGTGAACTGGAGAGGGGATCACAACTGCACCAGCTGCAGCTCAGGCTGGAGGGGGACACGCTGTCAGTTGGCAGACAACTCACTGAACCGCATTTTCCAGCGACTAGTAGCCGTCGCGTCCATCGGTGATTCGGGTTATTTTTCCACATTTTTTGGTGTCAGCTTCACGTACCGCGTTGTGGGCGAGTTCTATCTTGTGCGTTCACCGACAGACAACTTTGCCATCCAGCTGCGTCAAACTCCGTGTGTCAGGGTTAACACGTTCAGCGATCTTTGTACGACAGGCTTTGCTATTACTTTTAGGAAAACCCAAATCGTTATTCGAGCGCAAATCACCAGCACTTCAAGGGATATGATGTTCGTGCCGATCGTGTGGCTGAACGGAAAAATGGTGCGGGTGGACCATGTGACTCGCTTCTCGGTGGACTTCCACATGGTTCGCACATCGACACTGACGTATCACATTTACGGCCCTCGTGGACTCGTGCTTGCTGTGAGCGTCAGCCAGAGTCTTTCGGTGACTCTTCACTTCCCGAGAGAGTACTGCAATAATTCCACCGGTTTGCTTGGAGATTGTAGAGACCACAATGTCACCAACGGTACGGACATCGAAAAAATGATAAGTGCGCTTCTCGCTAACTCCGTAGTTGAGGAGAAAAACAGTTTGTTTGTTTATCGCTACTTAACCTTCTTTGAACACCGTGTGGTGACTGGAGGAGGCTTCTGTTTGTATTTCAAGGACAACTACATCAAGTCTAGGCCGATGTCTTTCAAGGGAATCAGAATCCTCACAATCGAACTCTTAGTCAAAGTCCACAAATATGGAGGAGTGCTGCTCTCGTATGCTCATGACAAAACTTTCGCCATATTAAACGAAGTCACCATAAAAATTTTCTACAAAGGGCAGGTGCTGGACACAGGCGTAAGCTTGCAAGTTAGACAGTGGAACCAGATTTCCATTGTCTTTAAACAGACGGTTGGGATCCTGCATTTTTATCACCTCGATTCATCAGGTAGCTTCAAAGTTCGAGTCTTTAAACTTGACACGGCTGTCTTCAACACCGGAGGAGTCCTGGTACTAGGACAATGGCAGACGTCACGTGATCATAGCAGCGCGCCTTCCACCGGTGACTTTGTTGGCGAGATTGACGAAATACGCATCTGGCAAAGAAGGAGCAACCCATACCTAGTGCGGCTTAATTGGCGTCAGAATGTGCAGCAAGGCAAATACCCAGGTTTATTGCACCTGTGGAAACTAAACCAAGTGCAAGGGAGGATAATCCGTGATCTTGTATCTGGCAGCCATCTATATAGCATTCGATTCCACGAGCCTTTGTGGTCTTTCTCCGATGCGGACGTTCCCCGAGTTAATCCTGACGATAAACCGGCTAGTGGTGTTCGACTAAAAGCGCAGACGTTTTGTTTTTCGCTGTTCCTCGAGGGCGTCCTGTTTGATCGTTGCAGTCGTCTTGGCCACCAAGTGGCACAGTTCTACTATCGCGTGTGCATGAAGGATATCTATAACTCACAAAACCTCCAGTCGACAATGTTTACAGTCATTTCATACTCTGATTACTGCCAGGCTGCCTTAAACCTCTCGTCGTGGCCGGCCCGCGAGTTTTGCTCAAACTTTCCAGACCAACGCTTCCCCTATGTAGCAGGGACGCTGTGCCAGACCTCGTGCGTCTTCGGGTACCCAGTTAAATCGCAGAACGCAAGTGATGGGGTGAAGTGTGAATGTGAGACTGGGTACTGGGGTAGCGATTGTGCCAATCTGTGTCCCGGGGGAATTTGGAACGTCTGCAGTGGACATGGAGTGTGTGACCCGTTGAGTGGAACGTGTGACTGTGACGTGCACTGGAGAGGAAATGCGAGTGGTAATGTTGGAGTAGCTGGACACGAGAATGGTTCTGTTCTCCCCTGCAGCTTGTGCACTGAAGGCTGGCTTGGGTCAGACTGCTCTATTGCCACAGAAAGCCAGAACTCCACCAGGCCTGGGATTTCTATAAACTTTGGGGACCCCCATTTTACAACTTTTTCTGGCGAAAGTTTTCACTTCGAAGTACCGGGTGCGTTTTTCTTGCTGAACAGCAGTGTGGTCAAGACCCAGATTCTTCAGGTTCCTTGTAAAAACAGAGTGTCGTGCAGAAGGATCAGTGAGATTACTCTCCAGACCAACGCCGCAAAGATATTTGTGCGCTACCAAAATCAGCAAACTCTTGAAACGGGACTTCAAAACTATGCGCGGAATTCCTCATCCGAGTTGGTCGAGTCAGACGAATGGGTTGCAGCCGCTGATGTGAAGTACCGTTGGCTCACTCCCAACATCCTTGAAGTGCTCTTCCCAGGTAACGTTCAGTTTAACATTCTAATGTACAGCGGAAGAATAGGAACTGCTATTGAGGTCCCTCTTGTCGCGCGAAATCAAACTAAGGGGCTGTGTGGTCATGAGCAGGGAGTGTGGATGGAACAGCTTCAAAGCAATACCGCCGACCAATCTCATGAGACGGAGAAACTAAATCAGAATGCAATAGATCGCAGGCTTGCGCACTTTAGAGTGTCGACACAAGAAAACATTCTTACAACTAAGTTTGCGTCCATTCCGTTTTCTGGAGCCGGGTACATGTTGGAGTTAAGCCACAACCACCTCATGTTCACCGGTGATTCAAGCTCGCCCGTCTTAAGCGAGTTCACGATCGAGATTTGGGTTTGTTTAATGAATAAAGGTGCGAGTGCGTTACAGACGTGCGCAGCCAATCAGAACAGTTCAAAACCAACTGGAAAACACACGATCATGTCCACCTCCACGAAGAGTGGTAACTTCGCCGTTATGTACAACGAGGAAATCACTATGATTTGGGACGAGAAGCAAATTCATTCGGGACTTACCTTGTATGCTGGAATTTGGACACATGTAAGCGTCACGTGGCGGACGCATGATGGACGGGTGCAGGTTATAGTGGAAGATCAAAGCAGTTCTAATTTGTCGACTGAATATGGAGTCCAAGTTGGCAGCGAGTTCTCGCTTGACGGGTTCTTGGTTCTCGGGCGTCACATGAAAGGCTATGACGTCATTGGTGAACATGACATGCGCGGTGCGCTTGATGATCTGCGCTTGTGGCAGTACACAAAGAGCAGCGAAGAAATCAAATTGCTAAGAAGCGTTAGTTTGGATACCTATGTCGAAGGACTGGTGTTGTACCTTCCTCTTGACGAGGGCACTGGGATACAAGCCGAGGGCAAAGTCTACACTGTAGTTCCTGTGGGTCCTTCTCCAGAGGGTTTTACGAACAACATCACGCTTGCAACTTTCCACCTGCAACCCACAACTGCACCTCCCACCTGGGTACCGTCCAACGTGCCAATGAGCCCGCTGTCTAACTACACCTTGGACTTCAGGAATGACACGCTGAAAGAACTAGCGAAGGAACGTTGCTACGTGTGGTTCTTTACCGGAAAGGTACAGCAGTATTGCTCGTCCGCCTTGGTCTCTCAGTCGCTCTTTTACTACGAGTCTTGCCTGGCGGACATCGCTGACTCGGGTAACTTGGAACACTACAAGCTGTCTGTTAGCTTGTTCGGGTTATATTGCCAAAAGGTGCTCGGCATCAAAGAGTGTCTTCTGTACGGGACATATGACGCCTTTCTTGGATGTTCCACAGCCGAGGAACTAAAAACGAAAGACTTAACGCCCAACGAAATTGCGGTTATCACCATTTCCGTTATATTTTTTGTCCTGTTTTTGTTCATTATCGTTATCATGGTCTGCCGCAGACGTCGAAGGAAAACGAAGGAAAGAAACACGGTGAGGACACTGTATGTCTCCGAGCCGGCTGAATGCCAGTATAGTATGGATGGCGAGATACAGGGAAGCTCTGATGCAGGTGATGTTATTCAAATGAGAGCAATGAGCCAAACTGGACTCTTGGGTCCTCTTGAGAGTGACTCTGAGCAGGAAGAGACACCAAATAATACCCCAGCCTCTCAAATAAAGCTTATTTCTCGTGCTTCATACCCAACCGTGAAAGTTTTTGGCGGCCCCGCAAATCCGGCGAGGCGACGCAAGGTAGCGCTTGCTGATGTGCGAGACCCATCGGGTGGTATACTGTATGACGAGGACATTGAGAACGAACAGGAAAGCCACGTGTGAGATGCGAAAGAGGAACATTCGGTTATCTATGGGTGAGGAGGGAGATGATTTACATTCTTTAGCCAAGATTAACATTTTCATGTTTTAATGTTGTAGTGTAGCCCTTTCTGTAGAAAAAAATCCTCAAGGTTGATTTCAACATTTCAAAGGCTAAAGACCTTCGATATTTAGTTGTATCTACAAGTAAATTATTTACAGCGCACCTTAGGTTAAGTCAGCTGAGTCCATCTGAATTTTTATATTAGCCCTACAAAAAGGTCAAACTTGGCCAATAGTGTTTTCCCTTTAACGGACAAGGTTTGGAGTTAGGTTTTTAGTTTTCAATTAGCATTAGAAAATGCGTTAGACGAAAAACATCTGACTCGTCTTTTCTTCACGAACGCTTTTGGTTTCTCGAAAAATGTACCTTCTCTGTAGTTATTTTTATAGTCTAGTTTCACGCTTGTTTGACGATATTTGCTGAACAGATAGCTGTGTGATAACTGTATTTGATCGTTTGTAGTATTTAGAGTCCTATTGTTTAATGCCCAATTAAGCTATTTCACGATTAACTCTTGGCCAACGAATGGAAAAGCTCCTGTTGGCTTAAAACGTCTCAAGGACGCAGAATTTGAGCTCGAAGAGCAAACTTGAAGATCAAACTTGGCCGATAGTGTTTTCTTTTAAAGGACAAGGTTTGGAGTTATGTTTTTAGTTTTTAATTAGCATTAGAAAATGCGTTCTCCGAAATATATATAACTCGTCTTTTCTTCACGAACGCTTTTGGTTGCCCGAAAAATGTACCTTTCGTAGTTATTTTTATAGCCTAGTTTCGCGCTTGTTTGACGATATTTGCTAAACAGATAGCTGTGTGATAACTGTATTTGATCATTTGTAGTATTCAGGGTCCGGTTGTTCAATGCCCAGTTAAGCTATTTCACGATTAGTTCTGGACTCTTGGTCAACGAACGGAAAAGCTTCTGTTGGCTTAAAACTTCTCAAGGACGCCGAGTTTGAGCTTAATATTTTCATATCCAGATCTGAAATGTCAAACTTTGCACCTAATCCAGGAGTAGCCTAATCAGTCTTTGAGCAACCGGGACCAGATGTTTATTATTCTCTTAAAGAATACGATTGCTTTGCCACTATTTACAGGCAAGATAGAAGTCAGCGAGAGATAGATAGACGATAGAACGCTGAGAACAGATTCTGATTTTATGTTTATTTCGATTTTATAATTAAAGTCATTTTGTAGCCAAGTTGCATTTTGATACTGGTTTGCTTGTATCGATATTTTCTAACGTGGTGGAGGGGCGATGTATTTTAACGCGAGAAATGGATTCGGCGTCACGCAATGGAAAATGTTCAATGCAAAATATACTAATCCAAGTAACCTTAGTAACACAAGCTATTCTTTTTCTCTATCCTTTGCGTGCACCACTTGACTTTTAAGAAATGTTTGCGTTAAAACTTTGAAACAAAATCGTTTGAATGTGCTGCTTTAGCTCTTAGGCGACTCGTCTATAAAAAGTTGATTGATTGATTGAGTAAAAACTACGCCAGGGCGAAGGAGTATCTGCGATTATTGTATTTCTACTTACTATATGATTATGTTAGGATTATGGATTATGGATTATGTTACGAATACGATACGATACGATACCAAACGGCTATTGTTGTAATTGAACTACTAAATGTCAAACTGTCACAGCATCCCATCCAAACTCAACACCGTTTGGCTCTGTGGAACATGTACGGATAAACTGGATTTTAGGGAATAATTTTGGTTGCGTTGCTAAGTTCACCGCGGAAATGTGATGGATTCGATTATTTGATGGATACCGCTACGGGATTGCAAATAACTCTGTCGCCTCTAATTATTTAGTCCCGACGAAACTTTCTGTGGTGACACGAAATACTTCTGGGAAGATAACAGGCCGAAAACGAAAACCAAAGCTACAATGAGCTTTTGCCGTAAAACAAAAGCGGTCTATGCTTTACACTGTACATGACATAAATGCTTCTGCTTATCGTACATTGCCTGTTGCTTCCATTCGATCATGTAGCCTTTGTTTCGCAATGGTCATTGTATATTAGAAATGAAAAATACACAGAAATTGTCCTGAGCATTGAGTTTGCAGTCACAAATGGACTGAACAAGCTGTGAACAAAACCGCAATAAATATTGTAAACAACTCTCGTGTTGGGCTCGTGTTACATTCCTCGCTTTCAATTTTATATTTGTTACAAAGTACGAATACTCGAAAGCCTGATAGAAGTGAAACGCATTCAGTTAAAAAACAAGACAGACTAGTATTGAAGCGAAGGCTGGATTAATCGTGGCCTCTGATTAGAATTAAGTGTTCGAAGTCAAACTGTCAAAATCGATTGTGCATAAAAAGACAAGTCACGTATTACTCAGGTTTACTCGGTGGCCAACCGTTTCGCTTCTAAGCTCAAAATGCAGAGTCGCTCAACCTTTAAGAACCAAGTGTATGAGCGTTGTAATGATAAATTTATAGTTTAATCAGGTTTCATTTAAGCAAGGTGTCAAAAGCTAAGTTCTCTATACTGTGTGATATATTTCTGGTGAGAAACTGGAAGTATCTCTGGAGTTCCGCTCTTGTCCCTGCTTTCTATCTATAATGGTAATAGGACTGAGTGGAGTCCGATTCGGTCTGTAATCATACGAGTGATTACAAAATCGGACGACCGCGCTTCGCGGGAGTCCGATTTCGTAATCACGAGTATGATTAGAGACCGACATCGGACGACATGAAGTCCTCTTACCAATTAATCATAAATATTACAATTTCTGAGAATGAAATGATCATATAGCTTCAGCGTCTTCTCCTGTACTATACATAAAAACAAAGCATCAAGAAGTACTTCCATCGCCGATCGATTTTAACACGCGCGTACACACGGCTTTGGCGTTTGTAAACACGCCGCTTGTTCGTAGTCATTTAGCTCTCAGCTATATCAACTTAAAATACTTGAGAGAAATAAGAAGCTAATTTACCCAATGATTTGAGTTGAATGCGGATTTTTTATGTAAAAGTAAAAAGTGTGTAAGTTCTGTACACTCAGTAAAAATCAGTAAACCTATCACACGAACTCACAAATTGAAAGACAGTTTCTTTCGACTTTTCAGGTTTACATTTTTGAACATAACAGGTGCTTTGAAACTCAGAATACTAGTTTATTTTTTTCACAGAAGTATACTCCAAGGCATTCAAAATAAATATTCAAGACTGAAAAAATCTGTATCTTTGCAGGTCGGCACAGCAAATACAAACTTACCGATTTCATGACGGCTTAATTCTCGAGGAACGTTTGTCCATCACAGCAAAGTTAAATTTCTCCCATGATTTTGAAATGAATTAACGACGTTCATTGACATTGAGCCGTAAGTTGCAGAGTGTCTATAGCACAGCATGCTGGCGATGTCGTGAACTAAACAAACGCGCCCGACCGGTGAAAATCTCCTGTCTTCTTTCGTTACATAGTGACTCTTCACGTTCTTTGACTGACCACAAACTGTTCCTTGCATGTTAAGTTGTCCAAGAATTAACAAAATTCGCCTTTCGAGATGCCACAAACTCACACCGGCAATCGTTTTTTCCACTGAAAATCAGTGTAACGCTGATTGATGCATTTAAATTTCACTCTTGCTTATGATTGGTTAAGCCAACTGTCCGATTACAGAACAAAGAAGTATCCGATTACAGAACAATAAGTGTCCAATTAATGATTAATCGGGGGGTTTATGAACCAATCACATTCGAGGAAATTGTAATATTTATGATTATAGTTTATTCTGCTCTTGATCCAACTAACGCCGCAAGCTCACTGCCAACGCCAGTCTAGTATTACATAACAATAGGAATAATACTGGCTTTATATTACGGGTTTCAGCTTATAATTTGTCTCAGTTGTATCTTTCAACAACAAGCAAAAAGGAGGACAAAGTTTGTTGTATTAGCATTTGATGAGAGTGGTAGATAATATAGATTCTCTCATAAACATAATATTTTCTATCATTCTTGATAAATTTGCATCTGATAAAGTACACTACAAAATACAGTTTTTTTCATGCTCGTGTTGTTTGACAAAAAAGAAAAACAGAAAATAACAAGGAAACACAATATCTCTTCTACAAAAAGAGTGGATATTCTAAAATGAAAACGATAAAAAGTCAATAATAAGTTTGCAATTATGGAACCTGCTAAAAAAGATGCTTTGTAAATAGCATGATGGTCTGGTCCAGAGATTGCTCCTTAAATAAACTCTAATGGTGCCTGCGGATGCTTGCCACACCAAACTTGAATCCCAGCATCTGTCGCGTTTTCACGCGACAAAACTTGTTTAATCTTTAAACCACTTTTGTTACCCATTTTATATTCACTCAAGACTGTTTTAAATTATGGTCAGACGTTTTTGCCATGCGGGCAAACACCCCGTTTTTTCTTCTCATGAGCTCTTCGTAGCTGCCGAACTCCGCTACTGCACCGCTCTCCATCACCAAAATTTTGTCACACTCCCGGATTGTATCGAGACGATGCGCTACCGTGATAACAGTACACTCCTTTAGATGCTCACGCACTGCGTTCTGCATGATCTTCTCTGTGCTTGGATCCACATGCGCAGTTGGCTCGTCAAGTATGACCACCGTATTCCTCTGAAGAAGAACACGAGCCAGGCACAGAAGCTGTCGCTCTCCTACGCTAAGATTGGCTCCGCCTTCAGACACTTCATGTTCAAGCTGCCCCTCCAGTTGATCCACGAGTGATTTGAGCTGAACAAGTTCCAACACGCGCCACAGATCTGCGTCGCCGTGCTGCCCAAGAGGATCGAGGTTTCTTCTCACAGGACCACTGAACATATGTGGAGTTTGACCAAGCACTGAGATAGACTTCCTGGAATCTAGTAGATTCAAACTGGCAATGTCGACCCCATCAACTTCAAGAAATCCTGTAGCTTCGGGCATGCGCAATAGTGCTGCAATTAATGATGACTTTCCCGCCCCGGTTCTTCCAGCCACTCCGACATGAGCCTTTCCCTCGATAGTAAAGCTGATGTTTTTCAAGCTTTGAGGTCCATCAGGATAATATCTCAAAGAAACCTCCTTGAAAATGATACTTCCATCTCGCGGCCAATCCTTGGGGGGCTTGGAATCTAGTTCGTACCCAGGCTCCGGCTCGATTTCTGTGTACATCACCACGCGCTCAACTGACGTCATTTCGTTCTCAACGAAAGCGAAGTGGTGTACGGCAAATTGAACAAGGTTCAAAGTTTGGGAAATGTAAACAAGGGAGAGTCCTGCCCAGGCTATTGAGAGAAAATATATTGAAAGCGGTATCAATCTTCAGTGTGCAAAGTCAAGTGTGTGGCCTAATACAAAAAGTGAGGTCAATTGCACGTATGTATGCATGAGTGTATGGAATTTGTTTGCACGTATGTATGTAATCCCGATAACTCGGAGCTCGACCACGGGAAACAAAAATTGGTTCGGGAGTTGGAATTATTGGGAACATTAGTGTCAGCAAATCGGTGGGAAACGGCTTTTGGTTCGTGTTATCGGGAGATTCGAGTTATCAGGATTCCACCGTACAAAATATCTGAACAGTAATGTCCTAACAAAACGAGGACACACAAATTTGTGTTCGCAACAAATGTTTCGCACGTGAAAAAAAGGGGGGGGGCAACAATTGGGAAACATGCGCTCTAGCAATGTTGCCGCCATCATGTGTCCTCGTTTTGCCAGACCTTACCTCCTGTCTGAGAAATCAGAATGCTTGCGAAAGCGACTGTTGCTATAAACAGGGCGCAGGCCAAGTCCACCCTGGTACCCATCCAGTGTTGAGCAAAAAACACCATACAGAAGGGTTGGTTGTGTTTGTCCTGATGCCTGCAAAAAAAAAAAAAAAAAAAAAAAAATTAGAGGCCAATTAAATGAACATTTAGAAATTCAATTTAAAAGTTTGACCATTATTCAGACTAAGTTAAACTGTATTTGGCCATCGTTTCAACGCGTGGGATAATTGGTCCAACTTGCACAATGACTTGTAAATGTTTCACTGAATTGGCCTCGGGACTTCCGTAGGCCTGTAGATACACTTTCCTCTCAACTTTCCTATGAAACACCACGAAAATACGATTTTCGCTATATTCTGGAGTCGACAGTCGTTGAACAGAACATAAATACTCAGAGTAAATACTCAGAGTAAATACTTGGAGTGTTTCTCATACCTTTCCGTGCCTTTTTAATGGTAAATTACGTGCCTGGTAAATGTCTCCTTAAGCCTGGTTTTCACCAGGGCATAAAATATGCATGTTAAGCATAACAATTACTCGTTTACTTTCCTTATGTCTATGCCATAGTGAAAACCAGCCCTTATGCTTATCCTTGTGATTAAATGCTTATCCTTATGTCGCTAGCAAAAACCGGCCTTTGCGTGTAGACAAGTACATAAAAATTTCTACTTAGATATACTACATATTGGCCCGTGAGTATTTAAAATATGCATGCATGGGTATAGTAAGCAGTGGAGATCCAACATCGTTTAAATTACCTGTAAAACTCTTTAACGAATTCCTTCTCCCGTTTTCTAGAGCGAATTGTGTTCAAACCATTGAGAGTCTCCGAGAAGTGCGAGAAAACGGGACTGCGACACACAGCCTCTAGCCTTTTCAGCTCCCTGGTTGTTTTCAAATAATAATTAACTGTGTAAAGGAAGAAGGCCGTTGTAGGTATAATTGCTAGTAGTATCCAAGGATTCAACACAGAGGGCAGGATAGTGGCGGTTACTAAACTCAGGCAAAGCTGTACAGTGATGAGGAAAAACGTTGGCAACACTTCGTCCATACTCCCAATGTCTTTCGAGAAACGGTTTAGGATGCGACCGATGGGATTGGTATCAAAGAATAGAACCGGTGCTTTGAGAATTCCGAGTGCCATTTGGTCGTGCAGTTGTTCCGAAGATCGTAATGAGGCATGATAGAAGAGGAAGGCTCTTAACATGGCAAACAACAGTGCTGCAGCAAATATTCCTACATAGATCAAAGCCAATCTCTGCATTTGGTGTTTGTTTCTAGTCTCCTTCACCATGTATGCAAGCCAAGCGTCCAGTGACACCAACAGCACTTCATATGAAAAGAGAAAGTAAAAAGTTAATGATTATAAATATGATTCACATACAAGTTTGATCATGGTGTCAAATGTCCAGCGTTGATCTGTCATGAGCCACAAAAGATCGATACAATACCAAGACCAGGATTTGGGAGCCACCCCTATGTATTGTGCGTTCAAGAACTTATTATACCTGTATATAAATACATGTCAAGCAGGCAAGTAAAAAATACATATAGGACAGCTCCAGCAAGAGAGAGGGGAAAATTAACATAAGTTAGATGTTTAGGAAAAGTATAGTCGGAATACACAATAGATATGGGGAATCAAACTTACATTGCGAGACAACCAAAATCATCACAAGCCCAGTCAGATACACAATAGAATTGCCGGCCCTAAAGTATTTCCAGTACAATTTTGAGGATACTGTACCGCTACGTCGTCCTTCTTCTGAAATTTCTAAGCCTTTAGGAGCATTTCCTGCGCTCAGTACACCTTTTGTTTCGCTTTCCAGCTGTCCACGTTTATCCCGATCTTGTCTTGACCCGCATGTCACGTGTCTTTGGCGTGCTGAGCTGTCCAAGACGGTACTGAGAACAGTGTCCAGCAATCCACTGTCTCTCAACGCCATAAAATTACCTTGAGCCAGCACAGCTCCCCTGGACAACAAAACAATCTGATCTGAATTCTTCATGTGCTTAACTTCGTTCGTCACAAAGAGGCGTGTCTTTGTTGAGAGGAACTCGCAGAAGCACCTCTGGAATATGTGTTCTTTAACTTTAGGATCCACAGCACTTAGGGGATCGTCAAGCAAGTAGACGTCAGAATCAGCGTACACTGCGCGTGCTAAACCGATCCTGGCCCGCTGACCACCACTGAGCACAGCACCACGCTCCCCAACCACAGTTTGATCGGATTCTGGAAAAATATCCAAGTCGGTCTCCAAGGCGCACACCTTGACCACAGATTTGAACCTCCCCTCGTCAAACGTTTCACCAAAAAGAATGTTTTCTCTCACTGTTCCTGAAAATATCCAGGGTATCTGGGGCACATAAGCAATGGTACCTGCTACCCAGATACTTCCTTCACTGATGGAGCC
This sequence comes from Plumapathes pennacea, assembly GCA_964036295.1. Taxonomy (NCBI): domain Eukaryota; kingdom Metazoa; phylum Cnidaria; class Anthozoa; order Antipatharia; family Myriopathidae; genus Plumapathes; species Plumapathes pennacea. Next base: position 17,071,535 of record OZ038462.1, read on the forward strand.
TTCCTGAGTCATCATACGAAGTAGAGATGACTTTCCACTTCCCACGGGTCCAGACAGCACAACAAGAGCGCCCTGTTCTGCTTCGAGATCAATGTTCTTTAAGATGCAATTGTCATTGAGATAAAGTGACATTTTTGAAATGATACAGGCAAACTTTGATTGTTTATCCTGTGCTTCAGTCACTTCCAGGGACACATCACAGTTTATCGCCTCTTGGCTTGGATGGATGTCATCTGGATCGCTTAAATTTTCAGTGGAGGCGCTTACTTTTTCTGCTTGATGGCTATCTTCATGATGTGGCAAGGGTGACAGTAGTAGAAAAGTTTGCATCCTCTCAAGGGAAACGTATGCCTCGGACACAAAACTCAGCCCTTGCATCATCTTTAGCGAAATACTTGGTCTTAGTTCGTACATTAGTGCCATGAGAAGAAACACCTTGAACGGAGTCAAGGGGGCCTGGGTGGCCCATATGATAACCACGCATATTAAAATGGCGGCGACCGTAGAGGTAAAATATAACCCAGCGAACACTGACTGGATAATGCTTCTTTGGCGTATAACTGCAATCTCTTCCCTGATACAAAAAGGAAGAAAAAAATAATAAGGTTTTTGAGAAAATATGAAAAGACGACAATTATGCGAAGCTACATGAACCTGAAAAAACAGTCTTGGATTGAGTAATAAAAATTGAATGAAATGTGAGTTTTCTGTGCTCAATAGAGACTGAAAAAATTCCAAAATCTGTTAAGATATTAAAATACAATATTTCAGTATTGTTAGAGTACAACTGTCACATTCTCACACCTACAATCCCGGACAAAATTGTGTGGGACACAGTATCCTGAACGGCTCTTAGCTTACAGATTCAATGGTTATGTATCCCCCCTCCCCCCCTCGACAATGGGAGGGGGGAGGGGGGAGAGGGAGTGTGATTGTCGTGTGACAGGCACAAATTATGTTTGTTGTCCCGACAATTTTGTCCAGGATTATCTGAAAAATACAAACATGAGTGTTTTGCTCACAGAAAAGTAGAAGTGCGTTGAATCGCCCGCCGTAATCAATTATTTAGTAACTAATTGATAGTGCAATAAGATCAGTCGAGTTGAAACATCGGAATAATTTTTTTTTTTTCCTGTGCTGAAAGCACATTTTTCGAAGTGGGCGGGATCAGCATGGCATCCTGCCTGTGACACTAAATAAATGCCCGGCTGCATATGAGCTGAAAAGCTATCTCATTTTAAAAGTTTCGCATGTCTAAATCTCTTGTGTTTAGTCTCCTATACACAGCACTCATGCACCAAAATTTGTGAAAGTAGCATAATATTATTAGAAAACTGGCACACTTTTCGTTTTGTGACAATTATACTAATGGCTTACTCTGAGAAGTTCTAACATTTGCAGACACTCCGCCTTTTAAGACAGCAGGGCAGATTTGTCCTCATTTACTTCATTATTTCTAAGGTGCAGCCGCTGTTTCAGTTCGAAGCTCACTCTATTGTTGTTAGGCCGCCGTGACGCATAAGTGGATTTATAAATAGAACATATCTCCGTCCAGTTCACCACCCAAGGAACGTCTCATCTATCCACGAGAGTTACATATATGTGATATAACAAACATTATTATATGGCACTGATACTACGCACGCTACGATTGGTTAATTTACCGGTCCATACTTTCCTGTACGGACCGCAAATTGATTTTACGCACGTTCTGATTGGTCAATTTTACCGGTCCATAAATTACTGTACGGACCGCAAAATCAGTTTGCACATGTGGATCGCAAATGATTACTCGAAAAGTTGCTAAACGTTTGTCATAAAAGGCCCAGAAGTGCAATGGGAAGTTTAAACGTTCCGGATACTCACTGTTAAGTTATGATGATCGGGGAAAGCTTACAATCTTGGAAAATGACCGTCACGAAGAAGGAAAACATCCGAGGAAAAAATTGCTTGAGACCTCAGCCGTCATTGACAACAAGCGCTGCAGAGTATGGAGGGTTGTTTCACCTCTGCGTTGAAATTTGCACACTTGCCAGGAAGAAAGTGGAAAGCGAACAATCACCGTGAACAGTTATGACTAAAACCGTGCAAGAATCAAGTTTTGCAGACATGTTTGCTCGTCATGGCGCACTGTGAGGACTGTAAATAAATTTTTCACAATGCACGAGAACTCTGTATTTCGAAATCACTGACTGGGACAAAAACGCCGTGGTGATTTGAGGACGTTTATTTTGCTGGAAGAAACCTAAACGCTCCACAAGGAGGCAGGAAAATTAAGCGGTGAGTTTTGAATAATATAACTTTCAACAATGTGTCGGTCGCAGTTTGTGATGAAATGATTTCCTTTTAGTGCCATTTTGCCTTCTACATTATTGTACGTGTAAGAAACTTATTCAAAAGAATAAAAAATACTCTGAGTTACAAAGCAGTTTCTTCTGGAAAGAGATAAGACTGCAGTTTTTTTTTAATCTTTAGTGAGCGAGCAAGGGCGAGTTCGAGTCGTTCACCGAATAAAGTTCACTGCAGTGTCGTTGTTTGACACACGCTATGGGCCATTTCATTCAGCTCAGAACAAATTAGTATTTATCTAGGCAGTTGGTTCGACAGACGCTTATTTTCTTTCAAGATTTTCAAATCGGTAGAATTGTAAGCTGTTAACTGAATTTGTTGTGAAAACAAATGTGCGTAATTCATGCCTGATCGCGATTGATGTTGTTGAATGAACGAGACGAGTACTCGTTGGGGCCTTGTTTTGTGTTTACCGAAAGATCTAAAGCCATATAATAAATATCTTATTAACCTCGTTTGCTTGGTCCGTACCGTAAGTTATGGATCCTCGTTTTTTTCGTCGCCTTATGGCCCTCGCGCGAAGCGCACTCGGGCCATAAGGCGACAAAAAAAACTCGGTCCATAACTTACTGTACGGACCGCGCGCTCGGTTAATAAGATCTATATATCCTATATCTAAGCGTAACCAGGTGTCGGGAATTCGCTTTCTTCTGGGAAATCTCACAGTTCCCCACATCAGTTTGATAATTAAAACAAGATATTTGAATTTAATTTATGCCGTCGGAGTGGAGAAATGTCCAATATAACCTTCCTTGCATTAATTTCTACCATTTCTGGTGATTTTCACATTGATAACGTAGCATGAAGCTATTGTGTACAAGGTCAGTTGTCAAATGTAGCCGTTCTGACTCAGAAAACAGCCTTCTTGTACTGGAGCCTGTGAAAGGCGCTCCAGGAGCACTTGTGATCCCAGTTTCATGACGCGTGTCAGAGCTATAATCGTAACAGCTTTATCTGTAACCACAGTAATTGTACAGTAATTGTGGAGAGGCACTGTGTAGTCATGATGTTCATAGTTTTAAAGCCCTTTTTTCATGTATATACTTTTCTAAATGAGTTATTCAAAATTCATATGAAATTCACACACGTTCGCCACACGTGACAAGCACTGACAAAAAAATAATTTTGAAATGTCACTTTCTGTCTACTTTTGGGATTAGTAGCACATATTGTGGAAGCCATCAGATGTATTCCGTTCATATAATGAACGTCTGAACAGTTTGGCAACTTTTCAGACAATCCCGGACAAAATTGTGTGGGACACAGTATCCTGAACGGCTCTTAACTTACAGATCATTGGTTATGTATCCCCCTCCCCCCCCTCGACAATGTTGAAGACATAAAATTGACAACGCACACACATCATGTCTCGGTTCTCCGCTTTTCAACAATGAAATGGGAGGGGGGAGGAGGAGTGTGATTGTCGTGTGACAGGCACAAATCAGGTCTGTTGTCCCGACAATTTTGTCCAGGGTTGTAGGTTTTTTCAAAATTCAAAAAGAGCATTTTATACACATTTTTGCACTGTTTTGGATAAACTGACCTGCGCTCAGCCAATCAGAACGCAGAAATTATTGTATGCTTGTTATTAAGCTCGAAAAGGGTAACAATGGCTTACTCTTTGGTCTGGACAATAGCGTAGTAAATTTTGCTTATTTTGGTATTTGTATAGGTAATCGCATGATTTCGAGTGCAATTTGAAGTCCTGAAGTCCTCTTACCAATTAATCATAAATATGACAGTTTCTGAGGATGGAATGATCACATAGCTTCAGCGTTTTATGTTGTACTATACATAAAAATAAAAACTCAAGAAGACTTCATTGCCGGTCGATTTTAACACGCGCGTTTCACTCTTATGATTGGTTGAGCCAACTGTCCGATTACAGAACAATAAGTGTCCAATTAATAGCCTTGGTCACACTAGACACTTTTCCCCAGGGAAATATGATTTACCGAGGGTGAAATGTGAAACGATTTTCCCAAGGGAAAGTATATCGGATTTCATTTTCTTCAGGTAATCACCGGTCACACCGGTCACACCGTAACCAGGTTGACCTCCGTCGGGGTGTTGCTTTCTTTCCCACGAGTATGCAATAACATGTCCGATAATCAACGTGAAGAGTTTACTCTTATTCGCTCACTTTTGTCACTTTATTTCAACGAGCAAGGCGATCAGGAGCACTGCTATTACACTGTTTGATTGCTCGGAGACGTCGACGAAGACAACAAGCGGGATTATTTCGATTTATGACCATTTTGGCTTGGCAAGCAGGGCACCGGTCCATGCGAAACGCTTGGGTTCTTCCCAGGCTGCTCTGGTTTGCAAACATGCTGCAGTCAAATATTTTGAATACGTGGTGGAAGGAGAACTTTCGTGTTTCAAGACATACTTTTGATTTCATTTGTGCGCCATCTCTGCGCGGAAAATGTATCCCACGTGCTTAGTCTTCACTTCATGATCTGTTACTAGCGCATTAAGCGACGAGCCCCTATTGGTTAACATGCTGGGGAAATGAATTTACCCTTGCTGTTTCTTATATTCAAGGCCCAGAGGATGAAATTTCCCCGAGGTAATTTAGCTGGGGTAAACTCGGTCACACTTAATAATTTTAGTTACCCTTGGTAAAGTGAGGTTTCCCTAGGGTAAAAGTGTCTAGTGTGATCACGACTAATGATTAATCGGAGGGTTATAAACCAATCACATTCGAAGAAATTGTAATATTTATGATTACTTATAAAAATTGAATGAAAACGATACCCTTTGTGTACACGGTAGTATACAGCTTATAATGCCCGGGCGTATTCCCATCAAACATTAGTTAATGTCAGTCCTCTATTATTGATATTCTTTGGTTTATATAATCATCGTTTTTTTCAATATGAATCATAATTTGAACTGATGTTCTTAAAGTAGAGATTTAATATAATTGCTTACCTCCTGATTTCTCTTAGCTTTTCCCTGTTAATCCGCTCCCAGCAATTTATCTTAACAACACGAATCGCTTTCAAAACTTCGTCCACCAAAAGAACACGCCGATCAGTGACTGCCGCAGTCTTTCCTCGTAACTTGGCACTAAAACCTGACAGGACCACACTAAAAGGGATCATCAGCATAAGGAATACGAGCCCTATCATTGACTGCCAACCAACGAAGTACCACATAAGAACAGCATTTAAAACCAGGTCGTAAAGGGACTGAAGTATCTCGAGAAAGTAGCCGGGAGCCGTTTCCATTCGTTGGACATCGTTTGAGACGAGGTTCATCACCTGGCCAGTTGTGAAGTTGCTCAAAGTTTCATCGCTAAGGCGCAGTATCTAGGACATACATAGAAAATAGTAAAAACCGATACTCGACTGCTTAATTGCGAAAAGGAGGATTTAATATACCTCTCACTTACAAAGATAGATTTGACTCAACCAAGATAACTTCCTGGATCGTGGAGTGAAACCTAAACGTGTTATATCTCCACTCAAACTAAAGGCTCTCAATAAGTACATAATAAGTCAAATGAAACCTATAAACGCGTGACCACTCAAATGAGAGCTTCAGAAATAGTAACAAACTCAAGGTGCCCCGGTTCAATACCTATTTCATGAAAAACTCTATAGCCCATAGGGGCCCTATAGTTTGGAACGCACTTTCAGCGCACTTACCCTGCGATGAAACACTATCTGCTACAACGTATGTGAAAAGGGCCAAAGGAACAAAAACACTTCGTAATATAGATTTTAACGCCCTATCTGCCCAGTCCATCCCAGATTTTAATGAACATTTTAGATATTATTAATTATAAATTATACTAGAAATACGATAATCGCAGATACCCCCTCACTCTGCCATTGATGGGACTTTTACTTTGGTAACTCCCAACAAGAGTAGCCTTTGTTTTACCGAAATGTTGACTCAATCTTTTCTTCGAACTCAAGTGCTACACGCAAAGGAAGGAGAAAAAGAATGGTGTGTGTTATACTTTTGCGTTGAAAAAAGAATCGATTGCGTGACGAAGTACGTATTTCCCACGGTCGGCACGTCAAATTAATTCATACAGTCTGCCAAGCACGTTCTCGAAATTTAATACTCAAAGTTTGAAGTTGGTCGGCCGTCGTAGTACGGGAAAAAAGGAACACTGATTTTCCAATTTTGAATTCATAGGCAGTACAATTAAATAGGCTTCCTGTGCGATTTGTTTTTACTACTGCATGCACCAGACTCAGGCATGCATATTTAATGAGCTCGAATTGTTTTGTATGTGAACCCACTCAAAACAGCAAGATTTCTCCCAGAATCAAAGCAAAACTTGAACAGTTTACTTCAAATTATACACGGGCTTCAGACCCAGTAATACTTCTAAGGGCTTGTGAACGATTCTCGCTGCAATCACCGCGTGTCAGATTACAGAAAAATAAGACATCTGACTAAATCATTCAAGACTCCAAGTTCCGATTGCTCTGAGCGAATACGGTAGCCGAAACTGGCGACAGAAGCGTAGTAAAACAATACTTCGAGGGAAAATGATCAGCATACAGATTTTAATACATTCTTGAAGTGATCGAGTTACAAGCTATACGGGATAGAATATATTTGTCACGGTGATTGTTCGATTTCCACTGACTAACCTTTGTTGCTTGTCCTTTCTAAATAAGTATCTGAGTTTAACACAAAACGGCGTCTGAAGCTCCCGATTTGCTTTCAAGCGCTGTTCCCTTTGCGGAGTTGTCTGTGTTACCCGCTTCTGTTCATGTCGCTTTTGGTCGGCATTCATGCGCTGTTGTCTTTGCGGAGTCTTCTCTTCGGCCCGCTTTTTCTCCTGAAGTTTCTGATTTGCGTTCAAGCGCTGTTCTCTTTGCGGAATTGTCTGCGTTACCCGCTTCTGTTCATGTCGCTTTCGATCGGCATTCATGCGCTGTTATTCGCTCGTTTCACGATTTCGCCTTGCTCGTGCCTGTTCCCTTCTCATTTGAAGAGGAGCTTCGCGAGACTGCTGAGTTTCAAGTTTTTCAGTTAAGTTTTCCATTTTCGTGAACGCAGCTACGATATATTGTTGCTTCGTTCAAATCTAAATGCTTCGTTCAAATCTAATTTCTCTAAGTTATTCCGAGTAAAACAACAGGGCACACGTGATCGATCCGGCCTTTGTTATTGGTTAGCGGGGTAACCGCGCCTAAAGTCGTACGACAGACTGACTGACAAACTGACTGACTGACTGACAGACAACGTTAAATTTCGAGATGGCGACAGGCTTGCAGTCCCCAAGTAGGCGGTATAATATTACTGCATTAGTGTCGTGAGTATTTCCCTCACTTCGTTCGGGGACTAGCACGCCATTGTTATTGCTGTTATTATTATTAGTACTTTTAGATATTTATTATAGGAATGTTAGGTTTTACTAGTTATTAATAATTTCAATATAGGTTACTGATTAGCTTATTACTATTTGTTTTTATACACGACCCCACAAGCTGATGCTTAAACTCTTATCGTGTTTAAATAAAGATTATCGTATCGTATCGTATCGGAATGAGTACAATATGACAATAGTGTTTCGCTTCCAACTCCTGAACTGTCAAATGAAACCTTACTCAAATAAAAGGCTCTCAATGAGTAGACTCTAATAACATTGTCTACTTCCAGATCCTGCTGGCAGTGAATTTCTACAACAAGGTCACAAATACAAGGCAAGCAGTTCGGCGGATGGCTGTAAACGACACGGATAGTGTGCCATTTCATGGTAGGCAAGCTTGCCAGCCGTAAAATGAATGAAACGATTTCTTTAAGGCATCGACCGGAGCCGACCCTAGCACAGTCCCAGACGCCAATTATGCGTTAAAACTCAGAGGCTTTTTCAGAAAGGATAAGCAAAATACAGTCGGACAATCACCGTGGCAAATTTCACCATTTGACGTTTACAAGATTTAAGCTTACAGGATCCAAGTTTTGGCGCTCAACGCAGTGGAAAATGGAATCCTCAGTACTAATAGAAGGCTGCTCTATGTTTTGAAATCATTGAAGACGTAGAAGCTGTTTGGGGTTTTGGTTCATTTGCAAGAAAAGAACTAAAACTACCGAAAGACAAGAATTCCGCATCCGGAAAACCCACCGACAGGGCGGAGGATATCTGCGATTATCGTATTCCTAGTTTTTATTAGACCATATTCTAACAACATTCAGTTAACGGATTATTGACCAAATTGGACACAACAAACCGTCTGGTTAACAAATGGTCTGCGTGATATGACATTTAACATCTTTGGTGGAGAGGACGATTAAACACGTTTGAACAATATTAATAAACTTAGAGGCCTACACGAAAACCTGCAGCTGTGCGATGAATATTCACCCAAAAATTCATGAAGTATGTCAACCAATAGGATTCCAATTTGAGCAGAGAAAAGAAAATTGTTTTAAACATTGAAAATTGTTTTGTTACGCCCGGTACTTCTGGTCTCAGCTTAAGCCTCCCAAACACTATACCTATTTCGCTTCCATGCTCGCTTTTTTGTTCTGATTTTCTAAATCGCCTTTGCCTACATAAAGATAAATTTTTGATCCAGTTATTAAATCAAAGATATTACGACGTTTCACAGCTTAGTCCGGGATTGTGTACAAACGAGTTTAGAGGCAAAAAGTGTGTATTTGATTATTACATGCCAGAACAGTTTTGTTTGGTAAATCAACAAACCACCTGTCTTTTTATTGATTGAATGCGTTTCTTCTATCAGGCTTTCGAGTACGCGAGTATTCATGCTCTGAGAGAGCAAGGAATGTAACATAAGACTTGTTTACAATATTATTGCGGTTTCGTTCACAGCGTGTTCAGTCCATTTGTGAATCATCGCCAGAAATTCCGGACATTTTGCGTCCACGATTGCTTCCGGTCTTTCCCAGCGGCGTGCGGTCTGAGCATGCGCCATTCACACATTCAACATTGTTACGTACTTTGCCTCAGGGGGGTGGGGGAGGGATGGGTTTCTCCGGTTCAAAAAGAGACTGCTACGTTTAGGAGACGTGCCGCTGAACGACCTAGTTGAAATTAGCTTTCGTTTGGTACAATTTTCATGCGATTTGGAGCTTCCCAGCCCAAAATATCAACATCCGAAGTCAGCGTATTTCACGGGAGGTATTCGCCATGGCTGGCTGTGAACTGCAAATTCAAACACAAAAAGTACACATCGAATTTGCTCCAATGGAATGACTGAGGCTTCACAGGAGATGTTCAATCCTTCGACAATCAGGTACGGGGTAGACATTTTGCGTTTTACCCAAGGTTCTTGTATTAAATGCAGCTTAAAAAGTGACAGTAGCCGGTTTTGAGCGTATTCTGCTATCAATCCCTTCTTACGTCGGCCGAAATTTTAAATTCAAAAAAGTACACATCGAATTTTACCGGAGATAAATATTTTTTGTACTGTTGTGTTTAGGAAGCTTTCCTCTTCCGAATGCTGCCCAGACATTTTTACAAACGTGCTTCAGTTAAGCGAAAAGCACAATTTATTATCAGATCCCATACATTTCTTTGTTATTTCTTGAGCGGCTGTCAGCGTGAAACCTGATGCCTCTTCCGAGATGGCGCAACCGGATGTCTGAAATTTCTGGCGATGTGCAAACTCAATGCTCAGGACTATTTCGGTGTATTTTTCATTTCTAGTATACAATGACCATTGTGAAACAAAGGCTACATGATCGAATGGAAGAAACGTTTCAACAGGCAATGTACGATAACCAGAAGCATTTTGTGAGGCAACAGATGTCATGTACAGTGTAAAGCATAAATTGCCATTGCTTTACGGCTAAAACTTATCGTAGCTTTGGTTTCTGTTTTCGGCCTGTTATCTTCCCAGAAGTAATTCGTGTCGCCACAGAACCTTTCGTCGGGACTAAATAATTGGCGGCGACAGAGTTATTTACAATCCTGCAGCGGTTAAAATCCAGATTATCCGTACATATTCCACAGAGCCAAACAGTGTTGAGTCGGATGGGATGCAGTTAACTTAACACACAAGTAACAAACAATTCAATAGCCCACATTTCAAGTTGTTCGCAAAGTCAATTTACGTCATCGCATGTCATGTGACAATGTGAACCAATCACCGTTTGGTGATTCTCGACCCACAAAAAGAAAAAAAGAATAGACCATTTGCAAATATGGCGGCGATTTCATGGGAGCGAGGCTTTTCGGTGGTAACCGTTGCTATGGGCAAATTCGCTCTTGTTTACTTCACAAATGCGAGCGTTGAAATGTGCTTTTCCGTGGTCCTTTTCTTACTTTGAGCGCTGAAAAAGTTCGTGGATCACTTTGAGATGTTTGTTAAATCCCTGTATGATGGAGAACGGCGTCTGCGGCGTAAGTTATGCGAGAAAACTAGCAAATAGTCGAAGTGATTACCGTCATGCACATATTGATAGACAGCTCTGAAATGTTAATACATTCATCCGATTTATGCCACATTTAGTGTTATTACCTGTGTTTAGTTTTGTGTGAGGGACTGTAGTTGTATTTGGGTTGGAATTTGTGTGATATGAGCGCTTGCCGACGAGCATTAACTCAAACTTGTAAGCGCTTCCCACCGATCTGACCGCCGTCCCCGCTTGATCTTTTAGGTCTGTGTCTGCGCTTTATAATCTGTCCGATCATCCAATTTTAAGGAACTGTAACTCTTGATATTGGTCAGAGAGCAGATAATATATTACAGTGGCGGCCAGAGAAGAACGTCTTTGCTCAATTGTGTACATCGGTGTCAACTCACGAACGCGCGGAAGCGGCCTTTTGTATTATAAATAAACTGGAACACGGTGTTGGTCAGTAACTTTTGAGTGGCGCAGATTCCTCAAGAATTATATCAAGAAAATATTAATCACACACGGAGTGTGTCTCTCTGTCCTGGATCGTTTATGACACTCAAGAATATCCCAGATGTCAAAAGTACGACTAAAGTGCTTAATGGTCTTCCCCCTTTTACGTTCAATAATTTAATTTTTTTTTGCCTTTATTGTTTTATGATTTGTACATATTTGAAATTAATAGCCAAAGCCAGAGGCTTATATTGCATAGGCTGGAGGAAAGTCTATAGTGAAAAAAAAAAAAAAAAAAAAAAATACTGACAAATCAAATAACATTAACAGAGAAATAAAAAATAATGCGACGGTTAGGTTCGTTCGCAAGTCAGGAAAGACTTCGACTGTCAGGGAAGTCACAGGATAATATGGTCATGAAACCTTTTGAAAGAGGTGTAATTATTTTTGTTGTGGCTAGGGTATTTATCTGCATAGTGTTAAGTGTTGCACAGGGTAGAGGATGAATCTTTTATGTGAGAGCCTCATGTTACCGCAGCTGGCATAAAAGTGAAGCCCCACACAAGATTAAGCTAGTTATATCCACACAAGCTCTAGTTATATCCACACAAAAGGCCGCTCACTAAATTAGAGAGTGATTCACAAAAGGAAAGGGCAAATCCGGTTCGCGTCATCGGAAAGGGCACGCTTCTGTGTGTTGTCTTGACACTTGTTGTCTTGACCCGTGATCTTTTACACAATTCTTCTCTGACCGCCACTGTAAAATTTTATCTGCTATCTGACCAATATCGAGAGTCACAGTAACATAAAAATTGGGTAATCGGACAGATTATAAAGCGCAGACACAGACCTGAGATCAAGCGCGGGGGCGGCGGTCAGATTGCATCGTGCCGTGGGGGGAAGCGCTTAGAAGCTCGAGTATTTGTTCGCCGGCAAGCGCTCATATCGCACAAATTCCAACCCAAATACAACTACAATCCCCCACACAAAACTAGACACAGGTAATAAAACTAAATGTGGCATAAATCGGATAAATGTATTAACATTTCAGAGCAGTCCATCAGATATTGCATGACGATAAACATTTCGACTATTTGCTAGTTTTCTCGCATGACTTACGCCGCAGACGCTGCTTTTCGCTCTACAAGGATTCGACAAATATTGAAGTGATTCACGAACTTTTTCAGCGCTCAAAGTAAGAAAAGGGGCACGGAAAAGCACATCTTACCGCTTACGTCTGTGAAGTAAACAAGAGCGCATCCGCCCATGGCAACGGTTACCACCGAAAAGCCTCGCTCCCATGATATCGCCGCCATATTTGCAAACGGTCTATTTACATATTTAAGCTCGCCGCAGCTGCGAGCAACGAGTCTTGATTCCCAGAAACTGGGAATGATCCGCAGTTTTCATGTCATTGTTGAGCGAAGTTATCAGTTTTTGCATTAGGCCATTGCTAATATATGCTTAAAACATGACAATGAATCGGGTCACGAATGAGCCGCAAGTTAAACTGACTTACCCTTTGGTAAATGACACCTTTCAGAGATGCACTCAGTCGTATTCCAAGAACAGATAACCAGCATGATCGATGATGCATCAGCAGACTCTTAGAAACAGCAGCAGCAAACATTGCCACTGCGTAAGCGTACGTAAAATAACGGTGGTCATGTTGAGAGGATATCAACTCCGAAACAAGAAGTCCGAGCAGTAAAGGATTCAGAAATCGGGAAGTAGAGTCCATCACACTCAAGACAAAGAGCTGAGTATACTGCTTTGGAGAAACCGCCTTCAAAATGCATTTCCAGAGATGAGGCTTCTTCCCCTGCTCCAAAGACCGATTTTTCTCGCCTTCCCAGAGTTTCCGGATCTTCTCCGTCAGGTGACGTGTTTCGTCCTCTTTTTGCAGAGGGAGGAGATCGGATTCTTCTAGGGGCCGTTTCGCGCCTCTTCGGAACACGTCATTCATCCACCAGAATGTCAAAAGAGAAAAGAATCCCGCATTCTTCTTTGGGTCTTCAGTGGCTCCCTCATTGATAATAATTTTTTCATAAGCCATCTCTGTAAACTGCACATATAGAAATTAGTCAGTGAGCAGGAATTCTGGAATACGTTACAGAATACGGGGCTACACATTTATCTCTCTCTCTCTCTCTCTCTCTCTCTCGCCCCTATGTCCTCGTGCTACATATATACAGTACGCATTAATACCGCATCGCGTTGCTATATTTTCTAAAAACATTCCAAATTCTAAAGCCGTAAACGTTTTTCGTTTGCTGTATGCGGCCGTATACATCGGCACTTGGTTATTTTGCCGACCACATCGATCGGGTCTGAGAAGACTCAAAAGCCACTGAGTACAATGGCTTGTTTGATTGTTTTGAGTTTGTACTGTTGCGTAATTTCTCACGGCTTCGACAGCGAGGGAGAACACTTCCCTAAAGTAAACACGGTCAATCGTTTTCGCTCAAGAAGAGTCAACACAGTAATTGAATTAATACGTACACAAACCTCGTGGGCCTGGGCAAATCGTTCGACTAGGCTCAAGTAAAGTATTATTTTATTATTTCAACTTGTACGCGAATGACCAATGGAAGATTCATAGATGCTTCGCATTTTACTGTACTTTCTCTGCCGACCGAAACATCGACACAAAATAATGACTGGTCAATTTAAGTACCGTTGCAACGTGTTGTGTACTGTACACAGTTTGTCAGGAAAATAGGGCGATGCATAGTACTGGCCAGGAACCTTCCATTCGAGCATTTTCGGCATACATAGTTTCAAAAATTGCGATTAACGCACAGCATGGGTTTTGTAGTCAGCCTTCGTTGTTTCAGTCGGCTAAAATTCCGGTCAATCAGTACAGTTGATATACGGTCGGAAATCGTCCCGACTTCACAAACTAACCATTGATGCTTCTTATTGGTCCCGGATAGTCACGAGCGACCATTTATCGATTCTTACATCATTACCTACTTACACGACCGATGACATAGTGTCTACGCTTCTTCGAAGCAGTAGACACAAAAATCACGCGAGAATGGCGAGAGCAAAAATTTGGCTGAGGGGGGGAGGGGAAGAGGAGAAAATCTTCGAAAAATAACCCTGTTTAAGACACGAGGAAATATATGGGAGTACCCCCCCCCCCCCGGGGGGGGGGACAGAGTTCATCAGGAAGATCAGGCGATATTTTAGGTCATTATTCGATTCGTTATCAAGGAACACTAAACAAATCTTTGCTTCGACTTCCGAGCAGCGTCGGAGAAAAAATACTCTCACTGTCCCCTAAACATTTTATAGCCATCAGCTGTCACAGTAATGAACATCTGGAAATCCCTGATCTCGTTCATGGCAAGAATATGTGCTGCCTCGCGCATGCGCTTGGCAGCAACAAAACGGATCAAAATTCGCTGACACGGTATTTTTGAGGGTCTAGATGGGGTTTACTGTTAACTGATATGGGCCTGAATTTTTTATTGTTAAGTGTTATGAAGCCAAAAAAATTAATGTTAAGTGTTATGTAAAAAATTACAGTTAAGAGTCACAAGGCTACAATACCGGACAAAATCTATTGACCCATGCTTTAAATGTCGTACTTCTGTCAAAACTACCATGCTGTGAGTCATCCAGTTCCAAAGAAAACTGCTTTTAATCACCCCCAAAATTTCATGAAGATGGTTATGTGAGTACACATGTTTCAAATTAAGAAATAAGAGCACCCCAGTTGCGAAAGTACAACATTAAATTGGCGCCGTCCCGTGCCCTGAAAAGCAACCTAAATTGCATTTCAAGAGCCGCGTCATACAGAGGAGATATACGAAAGGTTGACAATATCGACTCCGAAATCCCAGAAAAAGGGCAACGACATATTGAAAATGGTCTTAAATGTATCGCAAATGGTTGTCTACACGTATGTGGAATTTTATGATCCGGAGAGGGTGAAATATGACACGGTTTACAACGGTTTACACGGTTTACACTATGAACTAAAATAGAATCTGTCTAAGGCTATGTTTAAAACCAGGAACCGGGAACCCGGGAACCGGGAACCGGAAACGTGAGAACCGGGAACCATGAACCGGGAACGGGGAGTCGGGAACCGGGAATCGGGAATCGGGAACCGGGAACTTGGGATATCCAGCAGTGGCAATAGTAGAAACAACAACAACAACAACAGCAGCAAGATACCCAGCAGCAGTAGCAAGATATCTAGCAGCGGCAGCGAGATACCCAACAGCACCAGTTAGCCAGATAGCCAGTCAGCAGTCCACCCGGGTGAACGTGGTCGATCAACCTGTCAGACCCCCTGGCGGTTTTACTTTAAAATGGTTGCTTGGTTAAATGGTTACGGGTTGCTTAAACAAAACTTTTACTAAGTAAAAAAAATAGTATCATACGTTACTGTTGGCTGTTTAAGTTTTCGATTAAAAACTCTTATGGCTGTTGCAGTACAAAAATGCCATAGAAATTTTGTAATTTTCCAGTTTTGTTGTGGATAACATTAATTCCAATTTGTGCTGCATTGGCAAATCAGCAAAGTATTTCCTTTTTACTCATTATTAAACAACTGTAACCGGAAAATAAAACAGAAAAAGCATAAGTATTAGGTTTAGTATATTGCTGCAGGAGCACAAACAGAGGATAAAGCTAGAATTTAGCATAATCTGTAGAATTGTAGGGCCCTATTGCAGTATAAAAATTCTATAGAAATTTTGTAATTATCCAGTTTTGTTATAGAGAAATTTTCCTGCAAGTGTACTACCGATTGTTCCATTTTAGTCGTAAACAACTGTAACCGGCGGATAAAACAGACATAAATTTTCTTCATCAAGTGAAAACGATTCTTACAGAGAACAAGCGTTCAATAACAATTTTTACAATAACACGTCAGTTTCTCGCTTTGTGATTGGCTAATTTTCATTATCAATAAGAGGACAGACACATAAAATCGAGTGCTGACGACAGTGATTTGGACGAAGAAGGTGAATTCAGCTTCAAATTTACCTCCGTTCTTGCAAAAGCGACATTCGGCATTTGAAGTAGAGAACCAGAAGTGTTCAGAGGCGAATTTCCTTGAGCTTTGTCTTGAAATTGTCGAGAAAACCGCAGCAGAAAAGCGTCTAGTTTCATTTCTTTCCAACTTCTTTGACAAAATTTTATTTTGCACGCGCGAAATGCTCACGTCAAGCTGTCACTTTTTGGCCAATGAAATGTCTTGAATTTCAACTTCGACCAATTAGAAAGCGGGAAAAGTTGTTGACAACATTTCGGTCAAATCGAACAAAATCCAGTTTTCTTGCGTGTTTTCCCCGCGTCGTCGCTTGAGTTTTGTTATTGTAAAAAACAAATTGACGTCAGTTTTTTATGTGTCTGTCCTCTTATTGGTCATGAAACGCGTCATAACATTGTCAAAAAGTTGCGGATCCACTCGGCGAAGCGCCTCGTGGATCCACAACCTTTTGACAATGTTATGACGCGTTTCATGATCAATAAGAGGACAGACACATAAAAAACTGACGTCAATTTGTTAATTTTATTATATGGCTGGAGCTACTTCCGGTGAAATTGCGCGCTCTGATTGGTGTATTTGCCGGTCATTATAATTTTCCTGTAACGCCCGTGTGCTCGATTACGGATCGGCAGATTGAACACAATCACGAGGTCGTGCAGTTCTTTGCTTTCAGTGAATATGTCGGCCACGTTTGGCTGAAGGCAAAGCGGTAGAACAAGAATATGTAAGAAAAAAATACCACCGCGGAAACTAATTTGCGAGCCGAGAAAACGGTTGGAGATGAAGATTTGTTGACTTGGTTTGTGGCATCACGAACGGCGACGGCACCGTATTTTGAGAATTGGTTCACATCTTGCACTACGTGCTGAACACTTAGAGCAACGTGGAGGGCACAGCAAACTTCAATCAAAGAGCGCTGTACAGTCTCATATAACCGTTTTCGGAACTACGAGCAGACTGATTATTTGTTGTCACGGTTCCGCAGGCGGAGTTCATACAAGCTTACTGAAACTGTAAGTATGGCATTTCAAGAGTGTGAACGCCGTTTCATTTCAACATCTTTGAAGACTTGAGTGAAGGTGAACTTATGTTTCTGTTGAGAAAATGATAAACGTTTGATTCACACAATATTCTGTGCCGACGGTTGAGATACGAAATATTGCAGTTTCTTCAATATTGTCTTTGTTTGAATCCCAGAGTTTGAACGTTGTGATCGCATGCTATATATAAACGCTTGGAGCAAATAAAATTCTGCTAATTTTGCGTTGAAAATTGCTTATCAGAAGAAGAAGAAGGAAAACTAATTTTATTTCGCCACGCTCGTGATGGGTTTTATACCTTTGTGACTTTTTCGCTGAACCAAAACCGGTCAAAACCTCGGGCGATATTTTCTCCGTACAGACCTCACGCTCGGTCAATAAGAAGTATGTAATTTGTTTTGTTCCTAATTTCTGCGTTCCCTTTCCCATTTCAAGTTCCTGTTTCCCATATTCCCATATTCCCATATTCCCAGATTCCTGGTTCCCGGTTTATCGTTTCCACGTCCCCATTTCCCTGTTCCCGGTTCCCAGATTCCCGATTCCCGATTCCCGATTCTCGGTTCCCGGTTCCAGGTTCCAGGTTCTCGGTTCCCGGTTCCTAGGTTCCTGGTTCCTCGTTCCTCGTTCCCGGTTCCTGGTTTTAAACATAGCCATCTGTCTAATCCTCTTTCACTCTGTGGTGTAAACCGTTGTATGGGTGTAAACGGTTGGAAATCCTAAATAAGTGCAACACAAGCTATAGTTTTATATCTTATTCGGATAAAATATCACTCTTTATGCCATTCCAAGTGGTTTTGTAACAATTTTTCCAATTTTTTAGTGAAATTTACCTGACGTGAGAGCGTGCGTTATTCTGCCAATTAGAACTAATTAACATAATCATCTAATTCAGTTGCGTTACATGTCATTTTATCAAGCTTTTGGGGTTGAGCGACACTTATAAACTTCCACCGACGACAAAGCAGTTCTGTAGCCGACTTTTCCCTTCGCTCAGTCGCTCTATTTGGGGCACGATTTGCATTTAGTAATGTATTGCTCGTTGTATGTGCGCTTGTCATGATGTATTATTTGTCTATTTTCAAGTGACTTTCACCCGTACTGATCTCGAACAGGTTGCACTGCCCACTGTTGAATCTTGCAATTCGATGGAAATACGGGGCCCTTGTATAGGATCATAAAAAACACACAAACTCTTATGATCTAAAGCAATCTTCTCTTGAAACATGATCTGACTCGACGCGCACTTATTCAATTATTGTAAGCGGATGCTTCATTCAACCGTCAATTTCTAACTCGAGGTAATATCCCGGGGGGGGGGGGGGGGTACTCAATAGGAATTTGGGTAGGGGTGTTCCGCCGACTCTATAAAACCCTGACCCTATTCAAGACACAAAAATGGAAATTTTGCTACCCTGTCTAAGACAAAGTGCTCTAATTGGATACCCTGTTCAAGACTGGACCAAAAAAATTACCCTATTCAAGACAACGTAAACAATCTATTATATGTAATAATTTTCCTTTATTGAGGCAGAAAAAAAGCGGTCTGCAGCTTCAAGCACAAAACTCCTTGTAACAAATACGCGGTCTAGGTAAACACATTGTGTAAAGCACATTGCGGGTTTTGGACTGTATTCTCTTGTAATTGACCGCGCAGCTCTTCACATTATATCTTTGGTAATACTTTAAAGCTGTTTTAGATAAAAATTAAAAAGAAAAACACAGTGCGTGGCGTGGTTTGTTTCTCATGACACAACGGAAGTTGACTGATTTTAGTAATTGATCAGGCCGCACTATTGTTTTTTTCACATTCTATCTTTGGCCAAGTCCGTTCACCGGAAATTGTTTGCGGTTAGTCTTTTTTAATTATACTCCAGTCAGCTTGCGTTGCACGCGTTACCACTGGAGCATACGAAGAAATCGCGTGAAAAAATGGCGAGTGCAAAAAAATGTGGTTGAGGGGGGAGGGGAAGAGGAGAGGATCTTGAGAAAATAACCCTGTTTAAGACACGAAAATGTAAAATTTGATACCCTGTTTAAGACAGAAGACCCGGAAAATGATACCCTATCGGGCGGAACATACCTATATAGGAAATATATGGGAGTACCCCCCCGGGGGTAATATAAGCTTACATTTCAGCCAAAATAAAGCAATCAGTGTTCCTAGAACTCCACTGCGTTTTCAAACTTTTCTGGAAAACCATTACGTGTAGAATTAGAAAACCGCATTCAGACAATCCCGGACAAAATCTGTTGACACATGCTTTAAATGTCGTACTTCTGTCAAAACTACCATGCTGTGAGTCCAGTTCCAAAGAAAACTGCTTTTAATCGGATCGGAAGAGTTCCGGTAAGACGTTGACGGAAAACCGTTGCTAAATAATTAATTTATCGACATTGAAAGGGGGGGAGGGGAGAATGTGTCAACACTTTTGTCCGGGATTGTAGATATTAAATGAAACAAGACAAGAGGGCCTAAATGGGGTTTACTCTTAAGTGTTATGGGCCTGAATTTTCTACTGTTAAGTGCTACGCAGACCCCCCTCATCCAGGCCCATTGAGTAGGCCCAACTTCATTGAGTATCAGAAAAAAATTGTTTTAGCATTTTCGAATAAAACCGACGCTAAGAAGTTTTGTTTCCCGTTTCCGAAACAATTAAGTTTCAAATTAACTTCAATCGTACTTCACCTTCAATGTGCCTGAAAGCGATAACATCAGATATGTAATCTGCATTCCAAGACCTTTACAACGATATATAATACGTGCATGTACGTTAAATTTTAACGCTACATTTATTTTTTCATGCCCAAAAGGGGCGCGGGAACCTTTATGAAGACCTTACGAACAAACCGATTTCAGCGTCTCAGTAGACGCCCGCCATAATCGCAGTACATAAAACAATGGCGCATTATACGCATATCCGTGAGTCAAAACGGGTTGTGCAACTGTGCAACACAGCTATATTTGAAGAGCGTATGTTAAAATTTCGGTATTACCGCCAAATTCAAAATTTCGTCAAATTTGGCGCAAAGTCTACTATAAATTTACATTAATTCATAGGAGTTCGGTGTAGTTTGGCCACAATATATGGGGTTGAAACTCAACGCTTCTGTACAATTTCTATCAAAATGCTGATTCATTCAGCATCAAGCACACATTCACCAACATATTCAATATCCTACTTACTCTTCTGTATGTACTTTTTTTTAGGCATTTGTTTAATTTTCCCACCAGCAATCTGAACATCCCATGCATAAACCGCGGTGTTTGGTAAACAGGTATTCGGCATGGTGACCTTGCAAAATATATTTATTTCACGATAGCGGTCGGGGGAGCCTGGCCGTTCGCAAATGTTAATCTACCTGACAACTTTACCTGTTAATCAGCAGGTCTTGAATTGCAGCAATGGCCTCGGTTATCGTTCTGTATGACCCGATGACTGATCGACCTCAAGTAGCTAATTTTCATTGATTGAAATAGAATCGACTGTCATCGATTTTGCAACTGGCGTCATGGCGGCGGCACTTAGCGGTGATTAACATAACCGCGTTGTCTTTGCATTCGAAGTCCCCAGGGATTAATTGCAAAGTCAAGAAATTCCATAATGGAAGTGAACTAAATATGAAAAGACTACATTTAAAGCCTTGTCCCCACTAGCGCATAAGCATAAGCATAAGCATAAGAATAAGAAAGCGACAGTGGCGACATAAGCATAAGCATAAGGAACGAACATGCTTATGCTTATGTCGCCACTGTCGCTTTCTTATTCTTATGCTTATGCTTATGCTTATGCGCTAGTGAGGACAAGGCTTTATTCTTATGCTTATGCTTATGCTTATGCGCTAGTGAGGACAACGCTTAAGAGCGGGTTGCTGTAAATATCGACTATAGGTCGAAAAATCCGATGTTCTCAAACTTTGCCATATTAAAGGCCTTCAGTAACTATTACCAAAAATATAGATCCGAAGTTGTTTGGACCTTTTAATTTTTTTTGGTGAATTTTTTCGTGTGCGCGTGCGGAATTATGCAAATCCAACGCAAAAATACCGAGTTTTTCGGAAGCTCCCTCGCAATGGTAAAGACCGTTCTACAGAAAATTAAGTCCTACAATGTAAGCTAATTCTCTCCTCTGTTAACTAGTGCTGTCAGATCGCAGTATCATTGAAGCCTGAATTTTTGGCAGATTTTTAAAATTTATGACCGTGACAGCGGTGTGTGACTTTCAAATGTAGGTCAAGTATCGCACTCTGGTACATCGCTTTGACAACTGAGACTCTACCCCGGGGAAGGACCATCCCTAGAAATAAACATATAGCAAATAAAAAATTGGGGTAAATTAAATGCTGGATTTCTGGAACGGTTTCATGGCCAGGTTACTGGGTTACTTGACCAAAACAACACACCTTTTGGTCTTTGACTTTATCGGAAATTAGCGGTCGGACGTTCCTACATGTTCATAATTTTCGTTTGAAACCACGTCGAAATGATTGATATGGGTTTTTCAGATCCCAGAAACTACAAATTCGCGTTTGTGTGGATCTAACAGACGTTTATTTGGAAACTTGCCCAAATTTACATTTTGCGAGCGACATTAATTCATCACAACATAGCCACTTCTGTACGATTAAACACCCAATCGTAAAAATAGTCGATCAAAAAACGAAAAGCTGGATGCTACCTGGTACATCTTACCGTAAAAGGCTATTTCCGGCCAGTAAATGCACTGCTGTTGCCGCAGAAGGCGCACACGCCATGTCGAATACTTCCCGACGGCGGTGTTTAGCGGTTGCAAAGTCAACGACTAACCGCAATCATACAAGAAGATCTTGCTGCACAACTCTCACATTCATGCTTTAAAGATCGACCATTAAAGAATTACAATGTGAATGTTTTTGCAACAAACTTTCTGATCCTCGCAACTGGTTGAGTAATGTGGTTGTCAATCATGAAGTAGCTGCCCCGGATGTGATGTCATGGAGATAAGGCGATAGACTGGCGACTAGCAGCACTAAATTTATTTAAAAGGAGCTTCTTTACCTTTACTGACAAGTTTTCGTTCAATGTACATATGTGCAACGTGTGCAGACGGCTAGCAGGTTTCCTGTCACACGAACGGACAAAAAAGACAGCCGATATAAAGACAAAGAATTAGATCACTTATAAGCAGACTATTTCCGGCCAGTAAATGCGCTATTGTTGACACAAAAGAGCAGCCATTACGCGGCTAAAATTCTTTACATTTAGGTGTCGTTCTATTGAAAATGTGACTATCAGTGAGGAAATTATTTCCTCTAGTAATTCACTCGGTACTACAGCAGTCACAAGTTTGAACAAGATCTTTTGAAACAGTGACGTACTGAGCCTTGCGCCTGGTGTTGAAGCTTTCTGTGCTCAAATTAAAATATCCACAAAGAGTCTGTAGCATGGCTATACTAAACTGTCGCAGGTGCCCTTTTTGTTCATGTTACAGAGATTCAAGTTGTCATACGTAATAGAATGTTTTAACTGGTCCTCGCTCAGGATCTTTTGTCGCATCTCTTCGTAGTGTTGTTCCTCTTGCACAGCTTTGGCGTCCGAGACGCCATCCTTGAAAAATTTGACTGGATTTGCTGAGTTGTGAGCAACTCGTCAGTGGAAAACAGCCTGGATCCATCTTGCTTCTTTGCACTACGCATATCCCTCGAAACCGTTTCAGGGTCTTGCTTGCATCCTGATTCTCGTCCTATGACAAATGTATCTTGCAGATAGGTCTCCTGTGCTTCGCTGAAACGCGCAGACCTCTTTGTTGACTTTAAAGCCCAGCCCTCAGGCAAGTTTGTTAACTACTTCTTGCGCGTCCATCATTTTGGATTTTGTCAACTTTTGTCTACACTGCCTGCATATTTCTGACCACAGAAGAGTGTAGTGCTATTAAATATACATTTCTAAGTCTCGTGTATTATTGTTGGGCTTTTTTATATACTCGCGGCTAACTTTATAATTATTAATTGTTGTCCTTATTGTTATTACTACTCATTACTACCATTAAGCAATTATTGGACGAGGTTGAGCAAAATATAGTGGCTTGCCAGTGGCGAGCAAATCGATTATTTGCCGATGCCGGAGGCAGAGACAAATAACTGATCTGTGAGGCATTGGCAAATCACGCTATTTTATCATAACCGAGTTCAATAAATGTTTTATCACTGGAGTGAGCTTGCAATTCACAAATTATTTGGCATAAAATGTGCTGGGAAGCGCGCGTTGTAGCGAAAACGAGATGCCATGTTTACACAGGTAGAGAAAACTGCGCATGTCGGCAGAATATTATTTGCAGTTGACACACCGAAAACAGTAACGCGCATGAGCAGGTACTTATTTGTAGGCAGTTATTTGCAAGTGGCGTAGCAGTCTCTCGGCCAATCGAAAAGGAGGAAAAAGTATCAAATTATAATTTAAAATGGTGGAAGCTATACGTAAATTAATAAATTAATCTCCATTTCATGACTCAAGCAAGAATATGCCAGGCGATAAAAAGAATGAGTATACAGTACCTATTGTGATGCAAAACGTTTTTGCACTTTAAAAGCAAGAGAACTTACGTGAGGCAACAGGAAGCATAAGTTCGGTGCACTCAAATATCTGCCTGCACTGTGATAAAGTGATACCACATTCTCCTTTGACGGCCGACTGGTGCAACGACCATTGACTGGGGGTGGAGCAGGTTCTTTTGTTTGAGCGCCATCTTATTCCGAACACTGTCTTGTGCAAATTGTGAGCCCAAGGTAAGACTCATCAGTATCAAAAACACCTTCAAAATAGATATGCTGCTGTTTTAACGTCTTTCGGATGCAATATATTTTAAGATAACTGCCAAAAGGGAAATCTTCAGTTGCTCAGTTTAGTTTTTGTCCCTCGGCACTTTCGAATTATATGTCAGTCAATAATAACTGCGCCCTCCCCTACATAACCTATATCCTTTACGAATTTACCATCATACCCATACCTAATGTTATATAATACTACTACACTTATACTTGTCTTGTCTTGTCATACACTAAACGGCGAACAGTCTAAGAGGCCAACGCAATAGCAGCATTAACATACCTACTCGTGCCAATAGAAGTTTCGCCTCAGAGTCCAAGGCCGAGTCGCGAACTCTGTACGATATCAGGTGTGCTTGAATATTTCTCTTACAACTGTTCAGTGGAACAACGTGTACATTGGCTGGGTTGTCAGCACCTGGACCACAGATTCCTCCGGCAAGTTTTGCACAGCTACACGAAGCCATGTTCAATTGAGAGGAACTCTAATCCAAAACGGGAAACCTGGAATAATTTCTTCGGGACAATTGTTATGATAACGATTATCTTTGCGCTTTGTTTTAAAAGCTGTCCGCTGCGAAATATATAGCACTGTGAGGTGGGCGTAGCCTTGAGGTGGGGCAACAACGCCTGTGCATTGTTTAATCGGCTTTAAAAACCAAACCAACAGCAACATGGTGACAGCCGGATTCCTTTTAGCCATCTGCACACGTGCGCAAACGTACATTGAACGAAAACTTGTCAGTAATAGTGGAGAAGAAAAACCACTTCTTTTGAAATACATTTATTGCTTGCAGTGAGTCGCCAGTCATCTCGCCATTTCCATGACATCACATCCGGGGTGCATGGCTTTGTGATTGACAACCACATTAGATAACAAGTTTTGAAGTTCATAAGTTTGTTGCAAAAAGCATTCACATTATGATTGTTTATCGGTCGACCCTTAAAGCATGAATGTGAGAGTTGTGCAGCAAGTTCTTCTTGTATGATTGCGGTTAATCGTTGACTTTGCAACCGCTAAACGCCGCGGCCGGGACGTATTCGACATGGCCATTGCCCCTTCTGCGGCAAAAGCAGTGCATTTACTGGCCGGAACTAGCCTTTTACGGTAAGATGTACCAGGTAGCATCCAGCTTTCTTTTTTGATCGACTATTTTTACGATTGGCAAAATGTAAATTTGGGAAGTTTCCAAATAAACGCCTGTTAGATCCACACAAACGCGAATTTGTGGTTTCTGGGATCTGAAAAACCCATATAAGTCATTTCGTCCTGGTTTCAAACGAAAATTATGAACATATAGGAACATCCGATCGCTAATTTCCGATAAAGTCGAAGATCGAAAGGAGTGTTGTTTTCGTCAAGTAACCTTACATGAAACCGTTCCAGAAATCCAGCATTTAATTTACCCCAATTTTTTATTTGCTATATGTTTAGTTCAAGGGATGGTCCTTCCCTGGGATAGAGTTTCAGTTGTCAAAGCGATGTACCAGAGTGCGATTTTTGGCGTTGAACTTGACCTACATTTCAAAGTCACACACCGCTGTCACGGTCATAAATTTTAAAAATCTGCCAAAAATTCAGGCTTCAATGATACTGCAATCTGACAGCACTAGTTAACAGAGGAGAGAATTAGCTTACATTGTAGGACTTAATTTTCTGTAGAATGGTCTTTACCATTGCGAGGGAGCTTCCGAAAAACTCGGTATTTTTGCGTTGGATTTGCATAATTCCGCACGCGCACACGAAAAAATTCACCAAAAAAAATTAAAAGGTCCAAACAACCTCGGATCTATATTTTTGGTAATAGTTACTGAAGGCCTTTAATATGGCAAAGTTTGAGAACATTGGATTTTTCTATCTTGCATACCTATAGTCGATATTTACAGCAACCCGCTCTTAATAACTCTTTCACTCCCACGAGTGATTAATTCAATTTTCTCCTTCAAGTTTCTCACCAGAAATATATCATACAGACAAGAGAACTTGGCTTTCCCGCCGATGTTTCCTCCCTAAAAGACTCGACTCGACTCAACAGCGAAGAAGCGAGCGTTAAAGAGCCCCCTTCAAGCACAGTGCTTTGCGAGCGTAAATGCCTACAGCGGCCATCTTCGGTATACCCCAAAATGGCGTCCACGACGAGCTGAGGTGAAGGAGGAAAAGCAGGACTTGAGCTTTGACAACAACAATGAACAACAGCTTTAGTTCAACGCCACGCTTCATATGCTGAAACTCCAAGACTTTCACCAAGATGGAAAGCAAAGTTTAATAAGTCAAAGTTCTGTTTGAAATTTGCAGGGAGCGAGTTTTGCTGAAATGTTTTGCTCGTCGCGCAATGTGTCAGAGCTGTTCTTTATTTCAAAATCATTGAGGACGTAGTCGAAGAAGTAGTGCTTTGAGGTTGTTTTCTTTGCTGAAAGGAAAACTACGACATAAGGAATCTCGGTGAGTTTGAATAGTATTACTGAATATTGCAGTCGGTCGTACGAGTGCAGGTATTTTGTGTAAATATTTCATTCAACGCGCAAGTTATGCTGCCCACATTTTTCTACGCAATACTCATGTCTTCGGATGAATTAAAATCATTCAGTTTGTTCTGGGCCCGTTTACATTTGAAAACTATTTCGGATACAAAGTATCCGGATACAAAGTTCCCACTTTTGATTCTGGATTCGTTTTCTCTGCGGATTCACTAAAAATGACACCGTATTCAAAAAAGCTAGTGTAAAGCTTTCACGAATCCAAAAACAAATGTCACAAATCCGCATAAATTTGCTCTAGTGTAAACGGGGCCTCAGCAACTGTTTTACACGGGCAAGTGATTTTAGCCGCTTGATCGACTTGTTTACTGAATTCTATAGCCAGTTTCGGCTAGCACATTCAGCAGCGCAATCGGAAATTAGTTAGATGACATCTCTTTTCTTTCATGATTTAAAATTCGATTGGTTGAAAAGTTGTAACTATTTTAGAAATGCTGCAATTTGACCTGAACGGGGCTCCTGCAGAGATTACATACTTCTTATTGACCGAGCGTGACAGGTCTGTACGGAGAAAATATCGTCCGAGGTTTTTACTCATGCCCCCTGCTGGGGGGCGATGAGTCTAGGAATAAAGGTCGTTAATATTATATATTTCCTCCGTCGAGAATCTGCACACGGTAATTGGTTGTTGGCGATCACGTGATTGTAGTGACCTACTTGTTATTGGCGAGCAAATTTGAAGAGAGAGAAAGACATGCAGGCGATGTTTTGTGTTATATTTCTCCAAGTGTCGCAATGTCTGTATGGTTTTCCTTGTGGTAGCGATTTTTGTTTAAACGGATAGCTAATATGTGCCTTCAACTTTACTAGTCTGCTCCGCTTCAGAAGCAATAATATTGATGCGCCGTCATGAACTGAATCTGACAGTCCCAGTCGCTCGAAGGATTATGTTGGAATTATCTTGCTCTGCAATATTCTTTCTGTCGTAAATGAAGCGTCTGAGAATGTATAAACAAGTTTCACTCGGCCGTACGTGATTCGCGTCGTTTGACGTTCCCGAAATTTAATGAACTTGAACTCGAATTTACTCTGCAGGCAGAGCGTCTCCCTTTGTCGGAAACTCGGGGACCACTGTGTAACGTGCGGCGTATACGAACAGTTGGCGTTTAACTTCGTTTTGCGTGAAGTAAAGGTTCTTTGTTATTGTCTAAGGATACCAAATCACTAATAGGTTTGAGGCAAATATCACGCGAGATTAAGATACAAGATCTGCCAATGAAATGTCACTACGAGCATAATATCATCGAACGGGGAATCCCGAATCATCAGCTACTTAGCTTTCACTCACGCCGCTTTAACAAAAGCAGGGAAGACCGGCAGGCGATTACATCGAGAATATTTGTCACTGAATACCTCGAAGTCGTCAAAAGCTCAAGGTTGATATCCGACTATCCGAGCCTAATGTTCGCTCCACAAGCGTGATGCACGCTTTTGTTGTCACGGTGTTCAAACGTCTGCAGCTTCCGATAGAGATTAATTTCGTATCGACCCAGAATTTTGCATTAAAGCTTAATGCATAGCAGTCTTGAACATATTAGTGTATCAGACTTGTACATGTAGGATGCGTAACTTTTGAGATGGCTTTTTCATACGAAGTATCATGTTTTAATGTGCTGCAGAGATAAGTCTAAAAAGCTGTCAATTACACCTACTTGAACATGATTCACACGCTGGAAAGATTAGCAAAGACGAGATGAGACTAAAAAGCTGTCATTACAGCTACTTGTACATGATACATATGCAAACATTCCAACATCTGCTGCAGAGATAGGCATAAACAAGCAATATTAAAGAGAGTGGCACTGAGAAAAGCTTTTTGTTGTTGCTGTTAGGGTCTTCGTTTTCCGGGGTTATAGGTCTTTGCTTTCAGGGTCTTCGTTTTCGTTACAACCCGGCAGTGTCAAGACGAGAACTCCAATGGAGATGACGAAGCAACTTCAACACTGGGCAGTGGGTTGATAGGTGTCAGTCACCAGTTTATGGGATGTTGGCACTACAGATAGCCAAAAATGATACCGGGCATCATCTTCTAAAAGCATTCCAACATGAGATAAAGCTGATTACGCTGTCTTACAGCTACTTAAGATATCGGGTATTCCCCAGTCAATCCCATTACAAAATGGCAACACAGTTCCTCAACAAAACATGTCAGCTTGAAAAACTCAACAAGGTTGCCAGGTTATATAGCAAGCGTCACACCAGTACTGTCACGTGCATCGGAAAGCAAGTTCAAAATGCTCCCGGCAAAAACGATCACTCAAGGCAAAAACAAATTACTCATTGAAAATATTATTCCGTATGAAACATCATACCCGGCATGAGTCGGGAGCTATGGACGTTTGAATACCGTGACAACAAAGCCGTGTGACACGCTCGTGGCCGAACAAAAACGGTGCTTGTGTCTGAATTATAAAGTTTTCCTTCACAAAACATTTTAAAATTGGCACCGCGAAAGATGTGAAGTAACATAACATCAAGCTGAGACGCAGATCAGCTTCATTTCGTGTTTCGAGTTATTGGCCGCCAGTTGGTGGACAACCTTGGTGCAGTCGCTTACAAACTCTTTATTAAATCTCCAAAAGAAAAATTGCCGCTGCTTCGCCAAAATGAAGCATAGACGATCCAAAATTGGCATCTTGATTAATTCAGGCATGCTCTTTTCACTTCTGGAGTCAAAAAGATACAGTATGTTATTTTGGAGGATGCTGCGGTTGCGTGACCCATGAAAAACGAAGGGTTATTCCTACAGGGCCTTCGATAATTGTTTTCTCTCAATTATTATAAAACACTTTTTCGTGAATATGTTTGACCAAAATTAGAAGAAAAGAGGGCAAGAAAAATAAAGGGAGCTCTTGGATCCGCCATGTGCAGAAACTGCGACTCGGCTATAATATCTATGCATATAAACGCTCGACAAAAGTTCCTCTCCCGGGACCCCGCGTGTCTCTATTCATTGTACTAATGACGCCACAAGCGCACTGGCCTGTCTTGTTCAGACTTGTATCCCAAATTTTCGCCCTTGTCAAAGCTGCATACCAAAATGTTCGCCCCATTACTCTTTTCTAGACAAAACAGACAAGATCTCTACCCTTTTTCAGACTAAAATTCTTGAAAAAGAATACTCTTCGGGGCGATATGTACCTACAGTACATGCCCTCTCACCTATACCTTATTCCAGACTAAACATTTTCTTGAAAAAGGATACCCTTTGGGGTGCTATATACCTACAGATTGCTATCCCGCCCCCCACCCCCGGTTTGAATTACAACTGCATTCGATTTGATACATTGTTTGGTATTTGATTTCATAAATTCATAACTTCACTTCGAGTATTAATTGGGACTAGATCGAGATGTCCAGTCATGCAGCAATGAAACACAATGGTAACCGACAGCATTATCAGGTCGGAAAGATCCTTAAACATAAGGTATTTTATTATAATTTTGGTGCTGGTTTATAGTTCACGCATACCTTCATATCCGGCGGAATGTCCTCTCTAAGTTCAGAATTCATCTTCTCCGCTGTGTGAAGGTCTCGTCTGCCATCATTGTGATCTCTTGCGGTCCTTGCTCGCTCTTTACTTTCCTTTACTTCGAAGTGATGTTGCTCGGACATATCGGAAATTCCCATCGCTTCGACAAAACAGTCAGTCTAAATGAGGGAAGGTCAGTTGACTGCTGTTTCAACGGTATGAAAACTAAAATATTGCACCAATATTCAACCAGTGGGCCATGGTTTTGATCATCTCGGCGACTATATATAAGCAAGTCAGAAGCTGATTCCTGTCTCGTCTGTCCTGACAGGCGTTCCTTTCGAACATCGAAGAGGGCTTGGGTCAGGTGGTCCAAAGGTCGAGCGGGGCTTAGGAGGAGAAAATCTAACTTGATCACTCTTGAGAAGTAATATACATACAGTGTATACAGTTAGATAGGTTTTCGGTTCATTTTCGTAAAATTGCCTTGCCGAAGCGGCTCGGTCTGTACGGTCAAAACCTCGGGCGATATTTTCTCCGTACAGACCTCACGCTCGGTCAATATATTTATAGCATATATTATGTGGCTTACCGGTCCATGTTGGAAATGAAGCATTCTGATTGGTTCGTTAGTGGTGAGTATTTTCTTGTACGGACCAGGCAGACGGACCGGGCAGATGGACCACTACGTTACAATTTAATTTGTATGTCAAAAGTTTCACACACGAGGTTGTGCAGTTCTTTGGTTTCGGTAAAAGGTGTCGGCTAAGTCTGTGCTGAACCTAAGCGGTGCAACGAGAATCTGTAAAGGAGATAAATCCTTT
This sequence comes from Plumapathes pennacea, assembly GCA_964036295.1. Taxonomy (NCBI): domain Eukaryota; kingdom Metazoa; phylum Cnidaria; class Anthozoa; order Antipatharia; family Myriopathidae; genus Plumapathes; species Plumapathes pennacea. The sequence goes on from OZ038462.1 coordinate 17,102,363, forward strand.
TGATGGGGAAAACTTTCAGTTTACAAGCCAAGAAAACAGTTGGAATATTCGACATCTATTGCCGATGTTTGTGGCATTGTGAACGGCAGATTAGCTCATTGTCTTAGTACTCGGATTGTCTTACATGGAAAGAAAGCAAAGTGATCGGCCAAAGAATGTGAGCAGTCACCGTGAACGAATCTGAGAAGACACATTGTTTGTCGGACACTGTTTTGTGATCGTGGCGCCACCAGCAGCTGTAAACACTGCAAGTAAGGATTTCACAATGGATGAACGCCGTTTCATTTCAAAAATCGTCGAAGATTTTAATAAAGCACTTACAGTGTCCCGTGTAAAATGCAGTTAATGGAATGTGACGAGCAAGGTCAGTCGATGGCAGTCACGACATCGGCGGTTACTGTTCATTCACCATTGTTCATTCATGTCCTCTAGTGAAACAATGTCATGCCTTAGGATTTTACCGGGATAACGAAACCTTGTCTAGTGGCGGTTTTTAACTGCATAGAGATTGGCTTGTCTGACTATAAAAGCAGCTGAACAATCGTCACAGTACTTTTTATTCGCGTTTGTCATCGTGACTGGTTTACTGAGTGACTGTGTCGCTGTGGATACGGCTTGCACTTACAAGATTGTGTTCAACTCAAATTATACAATAAATGAGCTGCTTCTTTCTCTCGAGTATTTCGAGTTGAGGAAATTGTATGAAACAATATAAAACATTGAAGCCATATAATAAATCATTTATTGACCTCGCACTCGGTCCGTACGGGAGAATAATGCTCGAGCTCTCTTATTACGTGTTTATGAACCTCGCCGCGGCGGCTCAGTCCATAAACACGTAAAAAAAGAACTCGAGCATTATTCTCCCGTACGGACCTCGCGCTCGGTCAATAGGATATTTATATAAAAGCGCCAGTGACCATTCAAATGAAGACTCTAGTTAGAACACTCTAACTACAAGCAGTGTTTGCTGTTATTCAGGCGGCGGAAACATTTCTTAGGAGTGGCAAGGTTAGATATTGATGAAAATCGGGAATTCTTTTGAAATGAAAATGTTGATTTATAATTACGCCGCACGCTGCTCTGATTTTATGTGTTTACCTAATACTTAATAGAAAAACGCGGAAATTGATGGATTGGCATGCAATAACCCTAGTCCATCTAATTCATTGACGGAAGTGCTTAGTTGTGAAAAAAGTACTTGCTGACTTAAAAATCGAAATCGTGCCATTCAGTCTCCTATTTCTGATGCATGGTGTTCTCTGTCTTTGAACTAATGAGAGTTAACCGGATGAGACATCAGGGCTTGCTTGTGTCACGCCTTTAAACCTGAAAATGTGAAGGTTTCGGAACAACACGACTTCCAAAAGGGCTGTATGTTTTGAGCTACAACAAGTCACTGGTTCCTGATCAAAACCCTTCCGTTTGTGGGCCAAGAGTTTGAGAAAAATAATTTAGCTAATCCCAGGCTCAGTTAATTCGACTTCGAACAACTGGGCCCAGTCGAAAAAAATCAATTGCTTTATGCTGTTGCAAAAGAATATATATATATATATATATATATATATATATATATATATCATATAAATAAGTAAAAAAATAAAAAAACTTTCATCTTTTTATAAACATACCCAGTGCTTACAGAACGGACGACGCTTCGACAAATCATTAACTGGTCTTTCAAGTCTAATACCTAGTCTAAACTCCGTGATCTAAATCGTTATTTTATGTAGAACGCGGATACTACTATGAATCGAGAATTTGTCAAGGCATATGTAGCTCTACTATATGATCTCACAAAATTTAGTTTTCGTGACCATATGAGGCAGTATGCAATTAAACTGCTGTTACGAACTGCGTGGTCAGAAGGGAAAACATAGCGTTGAAACACAATACAATTGTAGTAGATTATGACTGTGGCTTATGTGTTGGCATGGTTATCTATATTTGTCTTGCTAGAATGCATTTGATATTAACGAGCACCAAGTACAACTTAGGAACACGACAAGGGCACTCATTTCGCGTCAAAGGCACCGAGAAATACAACAAGTAACGGATGGTAAGTAATTTAATCGATGTACTCACACTTTCGCACAAACTTGAGATTTCTTTTCTCCGACGACTGTCAAGTTAGATTCAAGTGTGTTTGAAATTTCATTTAAAATGAAATTGACACGAGGAAAATGAGAAACAGTGGTGAATGCTGTAGAGAGAGAAAGAGAGGAGACGTTATTTAAAAACAATCGTTGGACAATGCTATTTCTTGTGAAATGAAATCATGCGTTTATACATTATTAGGACGAGAAACAGTAGATAATACTGTTCGGAGAAAGAGAAAGGCTTTTTCAGGCACCAATTGCAGGACAGAGTATAATTTCTTGCGGAATGGGCGTTCGACGGAAAAACACCGTCAAGCAGAACTTAGCAGTCGATCGATATAACGTGTACCGTACCGAATCCAGACATAAGAAAACCTGGGACCTTTAATCCAATACAATGGTCAAGTACTGTCCCAGTAATGCGTTTGTATGAGACCTGTTTTTTTTTTTGCTTGTTTTTTGTTTGTTTGTTTGTTTTTTTACGTTCTTAGACTACTTGTCAGATTAGAGTCTGTTTTAAGTGGTGTTCGTAAAATGGTACAACTTGTAAACTACACGTGTAAATGTTTATTGAACTGGTCCCAGCACTTTTTCTTTTGTTTTTTACGTACCAATAGTTCCCTTTTAATGTCTATAGCTGCAAAGTCTGTTGATCGGTCATCGTGAAGATTTCCATTATTCTAATCTCACCTTCCAATGTAAGACAGTTCAAGTTTCGATGACATTATTCTTTCTGAAAAGAAAATGCTAATTTTAACTAGACCGGCCAAACGAGTGTTTTGAAAAGACGCAAAACAAAGAATCTTAATTTCTATATTTCTATCATTACTGTCACAAATTGTTCATATATAGTTTTTGCCTTTAATAAGCATTCATTTATCGGAAGGTTATTGCTTGATAAGTTTGTATATTTTTAATACCCGTGCAAGAACATATATTACTAACCCAAAACGTATTATAAACAAAACGGTTATAATAGAATAGGAGTTGTTTTGACGCCTTTGAGCGGCAGCGACAAAGTGAGTCACATACAGAGAATATATATTAATCTCTGCTTTGCCCCGTGGTGTAATTAGAAGTGGAGGGTAACTGAATCTTTCTCTCTTTTGACAACCCAAAAGCAGTAAAAATCCGAATTAATTTCTGGGCAAGAGTAAATTAGGATAAGTATTTTCGGTTGTTAACTCCTTCACCGTTTCGAGTTAGACATAAATACGTTAACGATTTCATAAAAGGTAGTCAGATTCGAAAGACTCAGGTTATAAAGTGCATTATAGCTTCTTTAGTCGACGACTACTCGACACACTATACTCTCTAAAAAAAGCCATGTCTGTAGTGCCTACTGTGTGAAAGGTCCGAAGAAAAGTACTTAAATTTATGATACAAGGCGCATATTCTTCCGTGAGTGGTCACAAATTAAGATTTTTGTTTTGTTAAGGTGCATTGTTTACCCGCATCTTTATATATATTGAACAGTGATTTGCAAAGTTCAACAAAAGCATACATACATTTGCCGGCTAAATTTTAAGAAGGTGATTAGAAACTTAAGAACCGGCGGTGACAATGAAAATTATCTGCATGCAGTTCGAGAATCGATTATAAAATAGGGATTATAATTTTGTTATGGTTACCTTAGAAAAGCGATTGCTGCCGGCTATGAACAATTCGCTTTGATAGACGTCTGTGGAGCAATATTACCAATTTTCTGTGTTATTTTTTTAGAAGAATTAATATATATTTTATATGTTTACGAAAAGGCACCAAAATTTGTAAGATGCGTTATAGTGGTCCGAATTTCGGACAACTCTAAATACGTTCCTCTTAATGGGTATCTTAATCAGATTTTATAAGATGCGTCATAGTGGTCCGAATGTCGGCCAACTTTACTTTATCCGCACTTCTAAAATCGGGTATTTTAATCAGAATTTGTAAGATGCGCTAAAGTGGTCCAAATGTCGGCCAACTTTAATAATCCGCTCTTCCTAAATCGGGTATCTTAATCAGATTTTGTAAGATGCATTATAGTGGTTCGAAATTTGGTCAACTTTAGTTAATCCGTTCCCCGTTGCATTCTTTATCCAAAATCGGGCATTTTGTGTTTGTGAACATATGCAGTTACAAGTTTCTCAATAAAAATCCATTATTTTGGTCAGTCCTTGTAAGGTGTACTATTAATAGTGGTCCAGATTTCGGCCACAATTTCTTACACTGTCTTTACAGGATCTTTTTACTAATGTTTAAAAGTTTGTGGAACTGGTTTAGCAAAGAATAAGACACCTATTCAACTTAGAAAACAAATATAAATACAGTCGAACCTCGCTATTTCGAACTCGGTTAATTCGAAGTCCCCGTTAGTTCGAAGTAAAGCCGAATCCCTTTGAATTTATTTTTTGAGTCATTTACTATCGGCTATTTCGAAACCCCGCTTGTTCGAACTTTTTTCATGTCCCGTGCGACTTCGAAACAGCGGAGTTTGACTGTAGTTAAAATACCACAATTGTGCAGAATGGATTGTTACTTCCCTCCACTGAAACCGGGATTTCCAATAGTTTTGCCAAATCACCCAAATATCTTTCCGCAAAAAATTAGTAATGGCAAAGATGCTGAAAGATGAGTTTTCATTTAGGTACGTACATTTCATCTTTTTGAAACTGATTTTAGTTTAGAACGCCTTATAGTATCTAATTCTATAACCAAATCAAAATCGTTTTATTAAAAATTTTTCAAATACAGCTTATGTTTTCTTTTTGCTCAGCGAAAAAATAGAACCACAATAAGCTGTAGTTGCTATTTTGGGTAACGAGTAAAATCAAATTAAGTTTCATTGTCATTGTGCATCGTCAATATTTCGCAGTATAACTCAGGAGAGAGTTCTGTCTCATTGTATTCTATTATTTCTTCGTTGCCAGCTTTGTAGAAGTTTGAAATGACATCTACAAGACTACTCTTGGCGTATTGCATTATCGCTGTGTTTGCAGGTAAGAAAACAAACTTATTTTACACATGCACAATTAGGGCATTTTAAATGCAAGTATGAGACAGTGAAGCTCAAATCCCGTTAGCTCTAGACAGGATTACTTTAACATTTTAATAATTAAACATCCAGAGCAATTATAAGATTGGCTCCTTTGAAGTTTGGTAGCGACTTATAGCATATTCGTTGGCGACAAAGCACTGTTCACACTTTAAAAAGTTACAAAATGTCAACATTACTTTCATTAAATTTCGCAAGACACCGTGCGAGCGGGCTCTGTAATTGGTCAACAAACAGAATGGTTTTAATCAGGAACCAAAGAAGTAGAAACTTACAGCTCAAAACATACACTCTTTGTGGAAGTCGTGTTGTTATACTATGCAAAACCTTCACATTTTCAAGTCTAAAATGACACAAACGTCTGGGCCTAATACATGATTAGCCCAATTGTGTTTTGAACAATCAGGTTTCTTCCGAAAAATGCCAAGTTCTCTTTATATTATACGGCCAGTAATATATAATATAGAGATTGATTGGGAAAATTGAAGTTGATACTTTACGTAGTTATTTAACCAGGTATAGCAGGTTAGATAGACGAAGATGCCCAAGTAAAAATATATTTTCTATCATACCATCCTATATATGTTTTCTTTTCTTTGGACTATGTGTCCTGTACCGTATATAATCTAAGAAACTGTCTCTCTCCCTGTATACTATCATCAATGATTATCTTCGCTTCAGCTCTTGTGCGAGCTATAGTTATAGTTTTTGAACCTTCACGAAAAGGTGTTAGAGATAAATATTTTTGATCAGTTCGGGAAGTTAGCGGACTAATTAAAAAATACAGAAGTAGAATTATATTTGTGTGGATGGACCTTTAACACTTTCCCTTCCTAGTTCATGATGTAGGTTATCTAGCCTTTCAAGATAACAAATGAGTGATAGAGTGAGAATTGATAGTTTAATTAGCTTTTATCTGGCCAAGGCATCAAAAACCAAGTTCTCCTTACTGTATGATATATTCCTGGAGAGAAAATTGAGTTAAGAAAGTTAACCACTCTTGGGAGTGTAAGGGTTAATAATCGATACATTTATTTTTAGTATCTTTCCATAACTTTGATTTTTTCTTATTTCTTAAATTTTATTAATAGCTTATTATCTTATATTGTACCAGGGTATATGGTATCAGCCAATATTGTTCTGCATGATGCGGATGAGATATCGGAGGAAGCTGGTAAGACTGCAGCGGCTGCAGACACATTTAAAACACTTAAGCGGCCACTTTTCCCCTTCCCCATAGCAATGTTCAATTGTTGTAAGTCGAAATAAAATATACTCTGTAAGCATCGTTGACTTGGGGAAAAGGAGAGAGGGGCAATGAGAATGTGTGGCCTGAAATTCATTGTTTTAAGAACACACATCAAATACAATACGGTTCCGTAGTGTTTGAAACGTTTGTTTGTGAAACATCCCTTGTCAATATCTCGAACACTTCATTGTCTTTAATATATATTTAGGTATTGTTATGCTGATGAAAATACTTTAGATAAATGCATGACGTCCTTTTTTTAACATCGAATGTAATCTTTTCCCAAGGAAGCAAGTGTTTTAACTACTTGACAATTGCAATTGACAACTTGACAATTTGTACAGTACAATAGTCATAGCTCCTCGTCGACACATATTAAATGTGGAGTTCCTCAGGACTCCATCCTAGGTCCTCTTCTATTCTTGGTGTATATTGACACTACCTTACAACAACTTTTCCCCAAGAAACCTATAACTGCATATACCAAACACAACAACATCAAAGACATGCTCGTCAAAAGCCGATTCCAACATCATAATCACTAACAAACGTAACCATCCCACCAAAACTCACACCACTAACCACATACCAGCCATCCCTAATCTGGACCACTGCAACAATCACCAAGTCCAATCAGCACCATATACACAAAAAAACTTTTGAAGTGGTCTCCGCGCCCCAGAAGACAAAACCAATCCACTGCCTCCAACACACTGGCACCACATCCAAGCCTGAACAAAACAGATCCATCCAACCAGCCGCCAAACCATAAACAAGTGAACCAGCAGCCCGGCTACCTGAACAACTGAAGAACCAGAAACATTTAAAAACCAAAAAGAAAAAACTTACAAGAAAATCAAAGAAAAAATTCACCCAACATCATAAATGTAAGATGCGAGTTCAAATCAAGAAAAGTCCACAAGAACCTCACAGCAACCCAGAAGCTCAAGTGGATCCCAACCATAGCTAAACAACAGCAAACACCGGATCCAAATAGAACTACTCCAACTACTCCCATGTCAACAAATGGTATTCTCACTTTCATTCAACTATATAATAAGGTACTTCCTTAATTAAGCCAAACAAATATACCCATTCAATCGTAATAGAAACCAGAGACAAAACATTCTATAATGAAATCCTAAAATAGACAATCATTCAACAACATAAATAGACATGCAAGTTCAAATCAAGAACAACCCACAAGAACCCCACAGCAACCCAGAAGCTCCAGTGGATTCCAGCCAGAGCTAAATAAGAGAGAACACTATGTCAAAATAGAACTATTCAAAATCAAAATTAATCAGTACTCTTGTTCCTAAGTGATATTCCCACTAACTATGCCAAATCACAATTTCCCACAAAATGTTCATTATAAAAACCATAGTAAACCACAATGTAATTTCCGTTTTCATTCTGTATATATTCCACTATTTTCAATTAGCAATACAAGTATAAACATGTTTTTCTTTCACCTTTTAATTCATTTACAACAACCGATTTGTACATTAATAAAAACACGTTATTCTACAAAATTCAAACACTACCAACTCCTACAAATCTTACCTCTTTATTGTTCTATCATCCACAACGAGATGTTACAGGTCAACAAAGATTCAGCAGATCCACAAAATATTAACACTGGCCTCCTCAATCTCACCCAACGATAATTCAAACACTGCAGGCTTCAACGACGAATCCGCTGCACGCAATATCATCTATCATAAACGAACAGTCACACTTGCCTGGAACAAAATGGTCAACCGAGCCGTTTCTCGCAAGGATACGACCACAAACAGACCCACGAGCGACTCAAATAAACAGAATCCATTAGTCTTTTCACACACAAGATGGCCGACCCCAAGTGTCCGTGCACTACCGCTGACCGTGGTCATGTGCACTGCAGACTCATACGAACAAAACTGTCCAGGATTACGTAATGCTTCGAACCAAACAAAAAACCCCTCCCCACCATCCATAATCGTTAATAATTATCGGTGCGCACTCCCGATTGGTCATAACAACACACGCCCCCCTCAAACCAAACGCATCTTAGCGCCCCACGCGCCGCTGTTACGACCTCATTTGCCGCTGCCTGCCATGCAGTCTACTAAGGATCTGGCAAAGCGCCTGGGCGCAATAAGAAAATATCGACCTTCGGGTATATATCGAGGTAACTTTCTTTTCCTATTTCCCCCTCCCCGCCCTGTGTTGAACTCTTGACCATCGAACCCCGGTTTTCTCCCCTCACCCTCAACTCGGCCAGGGCCAAAAGTTCGTAACCGCCGAACGTGTCGGGCATGGATGGCGCGCGCCTACCATTTCGAAACACGTACCATCGAAGGAACTTTCCACCTTCATGGAGCAACCACGTTACTATGCCCCTGATGAGAATAACACAGTTGCTTCGACGGACGAACCACTCATGATGGTCATCGGTTCACCACATTTTTTCGAGAGCTCTCCCCAACCACCCGTTCCACCCCCAAGTTATATGTTTATTAGCTTTTATTCCACGCACACGCCGATCCCTCCATTTCGCCGCTTCCTTTTCGATCTTCGCTCGGTTTTCTCTGTTACAGTAACTCCCATTCCCATTGTTTCCACAACGCACGTGCGCACCACAGGTCACCAATTCCACATTTCTGCCCATTTACCACGTTCCCTATATTTCAACAACCCGACCACAGCCGCATTTTAGCACTGCAACATGTTATCACACACTAACATGCACAATTTCATATTACAATCATATTCGCCAGTTTATCACACCCCGTAACCCCATATATAACTCACCCATTATTAATTTCCACACAGTAGCACAGGGGTCAAAATACCCGTAATACAATTTATAGTATATTAATGATGTTTGTAAAGTGTCAAAGGTCTTGGATATGATACTATTTGCCGATGATACCAATATGTTTTATTCTCATAAAGACCCAAATCATCTCATGGAAATCGTGAATTCAGAATTGAAAGAGGTGACGAATTGGTTTCAAGCAAATAAGCTGTCTATCAATGTCAAGAAATCAAATTTTGTTATATTTAAACCGAAACAAAATAGCAAAGCACTTGATTTAACCTTCACAATCAGTAATTGTGCAATTGATCGCGTAAACGAAGTTGTTTTCTGGGAGTTAACCTTGATGAACACTTATCTTGGAAGTCGCATATACACAACGTTACAAGAAAAGTATCAAAAGCTATAGGTATAATTTATAAATCAAGTTTTTGCCTTAACAAACCTTCCTTAAGTACTTTGTATTATAGTCTTGTTTATCCTTACTTGTTTTACTGTGTGAGTATCTGGGGATCAACGTATCCAACTAACCTGAAACGTCTTACTATACTTCAAAAACGGGTCATTAGAATAATGTCAAGGAGTGCTTTTGATGCACATTCAGATCCTATTTTCAAAACCCTTGGCATCCTGAAATTTGAGAATATTTTTAAACTTCAAATTGGTAGATTTATGTATCTCTATAAAGCAGGCCTACTTCCCAAAAGTTTCGACAACATGTTTCTACTAAATCGTCAAATATGTTCCTATGAAACAAGAAGCTCTAACTCCTTCTATTTGCCCCATTGCAGGACAAATCTAAGGAAATTTTCAATTCGTTTTCAAAGCCCTAAATTCTTTAATTCTCTTACTCGTGAAATTCAAGATGCTCCTAGTATTGCTTTATTCACCGCCAAACTGAAAAAAATTCCTTCCATCGTGAGCATTTAAAATACCTTTCTTCCTCGTTTGCTGTTTTTGTTGTTGCATGCCTTTCTTTTTTGTTTTGTGTGTTTTGTGCCTCGCACATTTTTTGATGTTATAACTCTAATTATATTAATCAAATGTTCAGTCCTGCCTTTACATATTATTTAGAAACTTTAATAATAGTATTGAGGGAGCCCATTAATTAAAAGCCCCGTGGCTTCTCTTGGGTTCCCTTGCCACTAGTAAATTTCACGTTCTGTAAAATTGGTAAGGTGTTTGTGGAGAATAAATCAATCAATCAATCAAATTGCACTCTAGACAAGTTAGCGTACACTAATTTAGGTCATATGGATACTTTGGGAGAAGGGGGAGGGAAGAGAGAGGGTCACACGAGCGGAATGTCACTTGTCCCTCGAATCTGATATAACTGTAATGGCAACTTTTGTTGTTCTCTCTTCTTTTTCAGAGTGGAACGAGGTGATGCAAGAAAAGCGTAAGCATGTGTTATTTGTATGATAAAAACATTTAGGATATCTATATCTTCATGTACAACGATTGCCAGGTTTTCTACTATTCCTTTCCTACATTAATTTTATATCATTCTGTCTGGAGCAGTTTTACAATTATAATGGTGTGATTAATAATATGCTTTTGCGGTTGTCACGTTTTTGGATTGCTCTGGATAACTTTGACAGCATTCTTGGTAAATCAGGAAAAAATAAAAAAAGTTAACTTGATCTGCTCACGCAAGCAAGTAAGTGGCAATGGCTTTTTCTTGCATCGCTGATTGGTCTCCAATTATCGGCTGCTGGTTAGTTTTTTTTTTTTCACTCATCACGTGAGTGGCGCTGCAATTGCTATAATTTGTTTCGGTTTTCAAAAGTTGTATAAAACCACTCTTGGCTTATTAACCTGCTTTAGCTTTTCCCGCCAAAATTCCACCAAGAGCAAAGAAGCAGCAGGCAATAGCGTAGGAAAGGAAAAAAGCGAAGTACACGACCCGGGACCAGCGGCTGTTGGGATAATGAATCTTCCGACTTTGTTATTCAGTAACTCTAAACATCAATGTTGTCGATTTTGCAAGGCTTGTCGTGTATATCCGGTAACCGCTCTGTCGTCGTCTCACGGAATCCTTGCCGATATTTTTTTCAGATGGAGAGGAATGTTATCCTGGAGCGGATATTGGCATTATTGCGGACAGGTCTTCCAGCATAAAAATCAGCCACTTTAAAACGTTGAAGATTGATCTTGCCAAGCTGGTCGATCGATTCCACGTTGGTCCAAATATGAGCCGAATTGGCATTATCCTCTTTGGCCGGTCAGCGGATGTGTGGCTCAACTTTACAGACGAGCAATACTACAGTAACGCCGCTGTTAAACAGAGAATTCGCGCTATTCCTGAAAAGCTTCAATTTCACACTCGCACAGACAAAGCTTTGATGAGAGCCAATGAGCAGCTGTTTGGTGATATCGGACTTGGAGACAGGCCTGGACGCCGCAATTACTTGTTTGTGCTCACTGATGGAAGGCCATTCCCTGAAAATGAAGTCGCCCCCTTCAATGAAACCGTCCCGCCCCTGGAGGTGAGTGTGCCGCCTTATTTGGCTGTCCAGGAAACTCAGCAAGTGGTAAAGTACAATAGGAAGAGAGCAGTAATTTATCAGATAATGTAATGATAGTAAAACTCTAGTTAAAACAATAGTGTTAAGTCTGTCCCACCATTCTGTGTTCAGTAGCTTGTGATTACTGTATGACCTGAAAAAACAAAATTCTCACGATTAAACATAAATATTAATAGCTATCTGTGCAAGAATAACATGCTAACAATTCCCTGTCAACGGCGAGTTTGCGAAAACTCACCGAACTTTGAAATGAAACTTAAAGGGTGTGACCACTCAAATGAAAGCTATGGATGAGCACATTCTGATAACAGTCTTCATTCCTAATTCCCCAACTTTCAAATGAAATCTAAAGCTATGGTCGGTCACTCAAATGCATGAAAGCTCCTGGTGAGTACATTCTGGTAGCAATATCATTCTTCAGAGGACAACTAAGGTGGCGTTAAGCTGAAGGGTGGTGTTAAGCTTGGTGTTGATTTACAATTGGCTTTCAGGACAAAGATGTGGAGATTATTGCAGTAGGAATCGGACGAGAATTTAACATAAGAGATGACGTGTTAGGACAGATTGCTGGCAAAAATGGTCATACTATTGTAGTGGCAGACTATGATGCGTTGGCTGCAAGGATAAATGAGATCGTATCAAAGGCATGTGGTAGGTATTTTGCAAAGTAATAAATACGTAGCATTTTACACTCAAACATATTAACATGTAATTAATTAACAACCAAAGTAACACGGCGCTGTACATTAATGCTGCAGCAAACGGCTTCACATCAACATTAAGCAAAAGACTACAACAGTGACCAAAGCAGCAGTAGTAGTAGAAAAACCGACTTAAATGCTAAAAAACAACTTTCAAGAGCAAAAGCAATCAGTGGAACAACAACAACACTAAACAACAGAAAACAAAAACGGAACCAAAGGTAAAAATCTCAGCTTTAAACTAGACTTGTGCAGGTAATTCAAACAAGTTTAACAAGATTGTCCGAGACAGTTTTCCTGTAACTCCGACTTGTAGTAAAAGTCACAAGTTGCAAGAAGCGTTTTCAAAATGCAACTGCAAGTATTGCAAAATTGCAAAAGTACAAAATTTATACAAGACTCAGTGCCTTTAACTGCAACACTTCACTCTGATCAAAATATTGAAGAACTTGCAGGGAACAGCAGATCAATACCCAATTCAACCCAAAACTTGATTTCAACTTGGGTATAATTTGGCTAACAACTTGGTTTGACATAGCTTGACTTAGGTTTGACTTTGGTCGAGCTCAAAATTTTCACCCAAGCCGACAATTAGGCCACCCAAGCCAAGTTGAGCCAAGTCATTGCAAGTCACGACCCCAACAGCTCTGCTGAGTGTTAATTGTGTTTAAATAAAGCACTTATTCACTCACTCGTTTTTCTTGTGCACAATTTTTGTTATGGAAAATCTATTGAACTAACGGATAGTTGATTATTAAGTATCCTACATCGCTTTCGTTATAAACATTGACTGTTTGTTTGTTTGTTCTTACGACTTGTGTCGACGTGTGAGTCCGTTCGGCCACACATTGCAAGTATGTGCGCAAGAATTGATTTTAAGGAAACTTGGGTTGACTTGGATCGAATCGGGAGTCCGTTTGATCAGACACTGCGGAAATACGGTTTTGACGTCACTTCTGTTGGTCAGCGTTCGTCACCATTACTGCTATATGTTACTCGATCTAACTAAAAGTAAATTACGACCCCAACAGCTCTGCTGATTGTTAATTGTGTTTAAATAAAGCACTTATCACTCATTCGTTTCCTTGTGCACAATTTATGTTATGGAAAATGTATTGAACTAACGGACAGTTGAGTATTAAATATCCTACACGTAGTATTTAGTTTCATGGCTAAGTCTTGAAGTTTTGCGAGCGTTACGTTGAACTGCAAAATCTGCGCTTGAGTCCAGTTCGTTTTTTCAATGACTGCAGACTCAAAATTAAGGCGACCGCACTGCTGAAAAACGTATTTCCGCGTGGATTCAGGGATTAACAAAAGGTGAACTTCACGTTTCAGACGAGGATGGTGGCTACAGTAAGTGGAGCAAGTGGTCTAAATGCAGCGTAACCTGTGGTGGAGGAGTTCAAATTCGTTCAAGAACCTGTACCAACCCACCCCCTAAGGGAAAAGGAAAGACCTGCGAACAGCGGAAAGACGTACTGGGTCCAGCTGAAGACACACGGGAATGCAATACCTTTGCCTGCGGTTTGTAAATATTTTTTCAGATTTTTTTAGAACTTAGTCGGAATACTAAGTATTACATTCGGGAAATGCCGACTAAATGTACAACAAAAGGAAGTGATTGGGTTGACGGATAGCCAGCAGGGTGAAAAAACAACTCTCCGGCATAAGGTGACGCGATCGCGCATTTGTGCGCAACACTTCTTGCGCACGATCGTGGTTTTACTGACTTGCTGTCATTTTTATCGATTGTGAAAGTTACGAGATTTTCTATGTTCTTCATGACGTCTTTGCATGAAGAAACACAAAAGAGTTCACTTTCGTGCATTCTCTGCACCCCACATTGTTTCGTATCACAAACGGAAATAATCATATTGAAGCGCACCAGACGTCCCGTTGGATTCTACGCATCATTCTCAAACAGTGATGCACCTCAATTTAAATGCAAATTGCAGCGGCAAGCGCGCGCCATTGTTTATGTAGGCGGAGCTAAACGAGGCAACGCGCGGTATATTAATTACTCTTAGATATCTTGTCTTCAATTAATAGCATTCCACATCTCTTTTACCTAGATGCAGATGTGCAACTACCAACTCAGACTAATTTCAACTATTACACTACACATGACTTTCACAACAGCTATAAAATTCAAAGCTCTTTTTCAAATAATAATTTTTCTTCTATCCACTGTAATATTAGAAGTTTAGCTGCAAATTTTGACAACTTAACAAAAGTGCTTGAAGAACTGCAACATCCATTCTCTCTCATTGGACTAACCGAAACCAAAATCAAAATTGATAACTAATACCAAACTCTCTGGATATAATTTTATCTCACAACCGAGCCTTTCAAATGCTGGTGGAGTTGGCATTTTTATACAAGAAACCTTTCAGGCCACCATAAGAGATGATTTGACTGTCACCAAAGAAGAGTTTGAAGCCCTGTGGATTGAAATTGATAACAACTCGCAGCGTAATATTATTTGTGGAGTCATCTTTAGACATCCTAATGCTAAAGTTGAAACATCCATGGACTATATGAATCAAGCCATTGAAAAGACCCATAGAGAAAATAAATTTTGCTTATTGATGGGAGATTTCAATATTAACCATTAATACTTTAGAGACTCACCTTTTTATTCCTCAATTTTTACAACCTACAAGAATAACCGACCATTCTGCAACCTTAATAGATAATGTTTTTTAAACTCAATAGAGCATCATGTCATAAGTGGGAATATTTTGAGTGATATCACCGATCATTTACCCTGTTTTCTTGTCGTTAACAAACTTTCTACTCTCAAAATTTATAGACGAGATTATTCAACTTTTGACGAGACTGCATTATTTGAAGAAGTTTGTTCTGTGAATTGGGAAAATATTTTGCCTTCCAATAATGATGTTAATGAAATTTTTGATAAATTTCATTCTGAGCTTATTGGAATCATAAATAAACATATCCCTATGAAAAATCAAAATTAAATCCAAGCCATGGATAACTAAAGCTATAAAAGTATCAATTAATATTAAAAATAAATTATTCAAAAAGTATCTAGAAACTTAAAATGAATATCACAAGTCAAAGTACAAAGCTTACCGTAACAAATTATGCCACTTAATAAAAGCAAGTAAGAAGCTCTAATATAATAATTATTTATCTACTAACAGCAAAAACATTAAAAACATCTGGAGAGGAATCAAACAAATAATAACCACCAAATCACAACCCATGAACATACCTTCTAAAATATTAAAGGACAACACAGAACTAAAAGATCCTAAATCCATTGCTAATGCATTTAATAAGTATTTTTCAAACATTGGTGAAAAACTAACCAGATCCATACCCCTAACCAATAAGACACCATTTGATTATTTAACTGCACAGCATACTAATAGCTTCTTTCTTTACCCTTTTACTTGTAATGAAATTGAGGAAGAGATAAACCATCTAAACAAGAAAAAAGCCACAGGACATTTCAGCATTCCAGTTAGGCTGTTGAAGCTACTAAGAACTTGTTTGTCCAAGCCACTGGAGATACTTTTTAATTTTTCCTTTTCCACAGCCACCGTTCCCAGTAAATTTAAACTAACACGTGCAATTCCTATACATAAGAAAGGGCCCCAAACTGCCTTGAGTAACTATCGTCCAATTTCACTTCTATCAGTTTTTAATAGACTTATAGCGGAGAAATAAATGTATAAGCGGCTAGCAGCTTATGTAAAAAAGGAAAATATCCTTATGATTATCAATTTGGTTTTTGTTCAGGTCACTCCACAGTGCAAGCAGTAATGCTTATAACAGAAAAAATACAGAGATCTATAGAAGACCATCAATACTCATGTGGACTTTTCCTAGACTTTAGCAAAGCTTTCCATATGATAAATCAAACAATTCTAATAACAAAACTTGAAAAATGTGGTATTCGAGGTATTGTTAAAGAGTGGTTCAAATCATATTTATGTAACAGAAAACAACTTGTCTCTGTAGGAAGTACATCTTCTGAGGAACAAAACCATTTCATGTGGCGTTCCACAAGGATCAGTACTTGGGCCTCTTTTATTCCTTTGTATACCAGCTGTATGGTGAAATGGCCAGAATTCAATACCAATTTCGTACTACTTAGAGGAACGCAAGGAAATCGAGATGGCCCGAAAATTGTTTATTGGTCTCTCTAGAATAAAAGCCATGTGATCATCGATTGCTACAAAACACGGGATGTCTGTAAACGAGCAAGTTATAAGGCCACCTCGGCCATGTTCCGCCATTTTCTTTATTGTTTCACGCGCGGTTTGCCTGATTAACTTTCAAATTTCGCGCCGGCGTCCCAAAAAAGTCCCGAAAGTGTCTCCCAATTCTGCGCGATTATGACATCAATCCAACATGCTAAGACAAATTTCGGAAAATACACAGGAATAACGCAAAAATTAGTTTAGTGACCTACCCTAAATTTTTGGTTATAGGTCTCTACATGTAAGATCTGCATTTTGTGAAAAAAGAAAAACATGTGAAGCAATTCGTTCGGATTTGGTTAAATCTGGTGTATGTAAGCTGTTCTTTTCGGGCAGAAAGCGCGTGGTTTCCCGCCCACAATAGCAGTTTATCGGAGTCGGTGACCCCCCTTTTCATTTTTATACTTTCTAATCTGGTGTACACAAAAGGAATCTTTGTAGCGAATTTAGGAAATATTTGTGGAGTAGAAATTCCGCAATAATCGCATTACCATAAGTGGCTTGCTAAGTAAACACCATAAATATATAAAAACTAGTCCTATAAGAAAATATTTTATTCATAACTAAATTCACTTTTAATTATCTATATATTACTGTCTACTGTTATAATACTCTAGCGTTTTCATATTATGTCATATACAACAAAGGCAAAGCTGTCTGAAAAAAAAAGTCCGACAAATGAAGTTAACTTCGTCTCATTTAATTTATTCCCACTCTCAGTTCTTATCATTTGTGGCTAAACGTTAGTAAGTATATTATTTCTATTTATCGCAGATGAAGAAGAGTGTTTTCCGGGAGCAGATATTGGCATCATAGCTGATCGGTCAAACAGTATAAAACGAAAGCATTTCAGGATGCTCAAGAAGGACCTCTGCCAATTGGTTGACCGATTTCGAATCGGTGCTAATGATACTCGTATGGGCTTCATATTGTACAACAGAAATGCCGAGCTCTTGTTCAACTTTGCTGACACACGTTACTACAGCAACGATGCGGTCAAGGAAAGAATCGATCAGATCCCGGTCAAGTTGGCGCACCAAACACGAATTGACAAGGCTTTGAATCTGGCCAATCTAAAGTTATTTGGAAACGAGAGTCTCGGAGACAGGCCACACCGACCAAACTATTTGTTTGTGTTTACTGATGGCCGACCTTATCCGCCCCAAAAAGTTGCCCCTTTCAGCCAGACAATCCCGCCACTGGAGGTAAGCACCAACGATGTTTAGGCTGCATTCAAAAACAAGGAAAGGGGGGGGGGGGGGGGGAGAAATTAAGGGGATACTAATTTTTAAAATGATATGGAGGGAGGGGGGTTGGGAAGAATTCTGAAATAATAAAGCAGAATAATAGTACTCAGATTTGATCAACACCTTTTCTGCTCAAATGTAATATAACTTAATAAAATTTCACAATTCACAAAAAGTGCGGCTTCTAAAGTGTTTCTTTAAACATTTACATTTGTTCAAAGTACTCTAAAAATGCAGGAAACGTTGTTTTAGGGAATCTAGATTTCAAAATTTTGTCCGGGGGAACATACCCCCAGACCCCCCTAAAAGCTCGCGCCTATGGCGCTCAGACGCCCCCTAATCTGCCCCAGTTTTCTTCATTAATGAAACATTCAACTATTAGCTATTAATAGCAATTAACTATACCGTAGTATTTATCACGCTTTCAGACATTCCAACCCAATTTTTGGGACAATCTTTCAATCTCCCGAACTTCACCAAATTCTCTAAATAGATATGCTGCCTGAAACCTTTCAACTTCATTGACAAAATTGAAATATTTTAGTTTCACTGAAAAATGCTCTCAAAATGCAGAAAATGCCATTTCAGAAGTAATAATCACAAATCTGCTGTCTGAATCTAGTGAAACAATCTTTTTTTCACTAAAAGATACGATGGTACATCCAAAGGATCATATGCGTTTCATCTCAGCAGCAAATTTTCGATCAGCTGGTTGTGAATTGGATATTAGGTCTCTTAATTCCGGATTCCGACAGCAACTGAAATCGCTGGATTCTGTATTCTTCAAGTGTCAACATATTGTTGCCTTATTGAAAGTTAGCTGTGTTCTGATGCAGGCACAAGGAGTAGAGATTGTATCTATTGGAATTGGCCGAACGTTTAACATAAGAGATGAGGTGCTGTACGAAATCGCGGGGCAAAATGGTAACGTGATTAAAGTCAAGAGCTTCAAAGCTTTAGCAGACAATATCAACAGGATTGTGTCAGCGGCGTGCGGTAGGTATTTTTTCAGCCCCAAGTGAATGAAAAAAGATCTGTATAACAATACAAGGCAAAAGGAGTTTGAGAGGGGAAAATCCCCAATAAAAACACGAGCATCATTGGCAGAGAGAAACAGGGAGACAACAGAGAGGAAAACGAGAGCCCGGTGAGGGGGCACTAGAGGAATTTTTATACTGGGAGCCTTCATACCATTCAAAATACCATTCTGAAGTTGAAATAGTGACTCTTTTAGGTACTTCATGTAAAATTGCCCCCTCCTTATGCTTTCGAACGGTACATACTTGAGACTCAGCCAAAAAATAAAAGGCTTCCACACTGCTTGCACGTGAACATTACCCAATCAAATTACAGTATTTTTTTCTTGCACGTCAATCAAAATCCTAGAGGGTGGGTTCCTTTTACCAATTGCTACCAATGATACCTACGCTTTGACGTTTGGGTGAAAACAATTATATGCTGGGCCCTTGGGGTCAGCATAAAAAAAAAACAGTATTAAGAGAAAGGCAAATCCAAATGAATTGAGAGACAAGAAGTTAGAAATCTACGTTGAGAAAGACAAAACCACTACTAAGAGATCGAGTTGTTGGTATTTTAGATCGAAACGGTGGTTACAATCACTGGAGCGAATGGACTGAGTGCAGTGTCTCGTGCGGAGGGGGAGTAAAGAATCGCACAAGAGCGTGTGACAATCCGCCGCCCAGAGGCTATGGAGAAAACTGTGACATCCTGGGTCCTGCCGCCGAGATACAAGCATGCAACACACATGAATGTGGTATGTTTATGATTGTTATACATTTATGTATGTCGGATATTTAACGAGTTTTCTCTCACAAATACGTTAGCACTCTTTTGCTTTCGGATTTTGACGCGCAAAGGACTTCTCATTTGCTTATAAATGTAGTTCTACTTTATTCTCCCATTCAATTCACAAGCAACAGGAATTGCTTCCTGTCAGAAGATTTTCCGTCTGTAAGTTATCATTTCTATAGAAAACCCCATTCGATTCGATCGGTAAATTTCTCAAACTCACTAATAACTCATAATTTATAAATCAACCTTAATGGGTTTTAATACAGCGTCAAGCACTGGTTCGAGAGTTTGATACATATTTCAACTCTAGGGCTAAACATTTCTTAGTCTGCATACATTCCTTTGGAGAAGTGATTTCGAAAACTCGTGCTTCTTTATTGATAAGGGATTCCAGACATCTCGAAACAATATAAGTACTTGGCAAAAGCAGCTTAGCGCTTTCATTGTTCTCGGTGCTTGGAACCCCTCATAAACACTCGCACTCGTTTTGAAATTTAATATAAACCACACTGAGCTACGAAATAGATGCTCACCATACTTCCTCGGGTTTGCGAATCTCTTTACGACTTCTAGTTACACTCTTGCCTGTGAGTCACCATTTTTAGAAATATCCAATAGAGCGCTTTTCGGATGACTGTCGAAATCTAAAAGCAAAGCAATCACAGAGCCAATCAATGAGGCGAGCACTGAAACACACGTCCGACCAATTAGAAGTGCGAGCAAAATCAAAACCAAAACCAAGTAATCGCGATTGGTTTTTACTATCCAATCAGCAGAACACGCCATCGCCACTTGCTTTCTTGCGAGAGAATATCGCAACCAGGTTTTGCTTTTGCTCTTGATTGGCCAAGAATGTTGCTAAACTTGTTACATGAGGACCAATAGGAAAGCGTATCAAACGCAAAACCAAAGCAATCACACGATTTCTTCGTCAGTTATGCGAAAACGGCTCTAATTAGTTCAGTAAATCCTATTCGTATTCCGAACATAGCACGAACTTATCTGAGCTGCAAAATAATTCCACAGATCAGGATGGCAACTACACGAGGTGGAGTGATTGGTCCGAGTGCGGTGTCACATGTGGAGGCGGAATAATCAGACGTTCAAGGACCTGCACCAATCCTCCTCCTAAAGGCAATGGGAAAACCTGCGACGACCTGGGTCCAGCTGAAGAAACAAAGGAGTGTAATGCATACCAGTGCAGTAAGTGACCTTTGTGCATTTCTCTCTTTGTGGCTGGATCTTACTCTTGGTTTGCAACTGATCTCTGAATTCAAAATACAAAACATCGTCGCATGTTAGTCACTTTCAAGAAGCTAAATACCATTTGTTAAAGTTTATCCAAGTTGGCCGCCTTGGGGTCACATAAAAACCAAGAATGTTTGGTTTCTAAACCCTGAGATGTAGAATGGAAAGAAATGGCTGCCATGTTGAAGTCAAGTACAACAGAAGATATTAGGCAATCTTTTGCAAACTTTCGTTCAAATCGGACGATACTTCAAATAGTCACTGGCATGCAAAACATGTATATGTTGTTGGGAGTGTACAGTGTGTGATGTGGATATTATGCCTAACGCTGTAAGAGTGGTGTAAGCGGCGTTTGAGTGTTGGCTTTTTATCAAAGCATTAGCTCTCCGTCTAAGAGTGAAGAAAGGGCTAACACTTGAAACGTCAGCGTAAACCACTGACTGTTTAGGTTGACACATCATAACAGTCATAGTATTAACTTATTTATTTATTGGTTGCTGACCGAAGAACTTATGACAATATTGTCCCAATTTACAATACATACAATTTACGTACGTGGTAATACTAATTACAAAGTAACTGAAAAACCTAAACTAGTTACTGTGATTTCACTGCATATTAGAACTAAGGTCTAATGATGTGCAGTTTGATGCACGGTAACTAAAAAAAAAAAAAAAAACAACGGTTAGCTGCGGAAGTTCGGGGCTTTCTAATATCATTGTTATTATAAAATCTGTCTGGTCCTGTACCGGGCGTGGATGTCAGAACGCTTGATAATTTTTTAGTCTTTATCTCAAACCCGACGCGTATTACAAGGCAACTAGTTCTCATAGGGCTAGCATTCATACTACTAAAACAACTGAATTACAATGTTGACACTGCTGTTTTGATACACGCACTTCTAGTACAACCCTGTGCCAATGCAATGGATGTCGCAGTTGCTATAGAAAACTCCGTAAGTGTGAAAGCTGCGAATCTTGCCAAAATGAAGACGTTCTTACAAGGATTGGTGTACAGTTTTGGCGTGTCAGCGGAAGAGACCCACTTTGCCACGATCCTGTTTGCAAGATCGCCCACTGTTTACTTTGGCTTTGCAGAGTCTGCGTACTACGATCGAGTGGCAATCAAACAGAAAGTCGGGGAAATCTCGGATAAATTAAAATACGGCAGAAATACCGATAAAGTCTTCGTCAAGGCGGATAAGGACGTCTTCACGTCCGACGGGGGAGACCGACCAGACAAACCAAACGTTCTTTTGATCTTCACCGTTGGAAATCCCTCAGGAAGCTACCAGCCCTTCAGTGAGATTGTCCCGCCACTCGAGGTACGTATCAGTTCGCCGAATTTTGCTTCGCTGATAATATTTTTGAGCAGAGTTTCGGTTCAACGGAATTTCGTTTCGTTCAGTATTATGTTGGTGCTTTTCATCTTAGTTTTAGTATTCACGTAAACATGATTTCTTAAAGAAGATTGCCAAATAGAGTATAACACGAACAAGACTTCTGTCTCGTGCGAGGTGTTTAATGTCTCGCTTGTTCAAAGCTGTTCAATCATATGCCATAGTCTGCTCACATCAACCTTAAAGTACTTATTGTTTATGCATTATTAGCTTCGGTCAGGGGCGGATCCAGGAAATTCAAACAAACGGGGGCCATAGCAGATGCTATAATTCCTGCGTTCTGGGAGCATGCGTAACCAAATTTCTAAGGCTCAAAATGACAGATGTAAAGAAGTTTTTGAAACAGTTTTATCCACGAAGGCATGCATTTGTAGGGTGGTCCGGGGGCACGTTCTCCCGGAAAAGTTTGAAATCTAAAATCGGTATTAAATGACAAAATTAAACACTGCAAATCAGCCTTCTCGAAATCTGCTGAGCTATTCCTCTGTTCTGGACACTGAACGTATCTTGTTTGTTGCCATCTAAGCAACTTCTCATACATAAAGTCACATAAGCTGGTTTATGAGCAAATATACAGAATTAAATATTGTTTAGAAAACAGTGGCACTAAAAGGATTGAATACTTGCCTCAAATAGGCCAAGGGAGTCACGATTGTGGCCGTTGGCATTGGTGAAGACATTGACAAGAATGTGCTGGGGGAGATGGCTGGGCAGAAAGGACATGCTATCAGTGTCTTAGACTTTGATGATCTGCAAGGGCGCCTAAAAGAAATAAGGGACATCACTTGCTGTAAGTAAAAAAAGCAAAACCGAAACAAAACGAAACAATTATTTGTCTTTGTTTATATGATAATCCATCAATGTTCCTGGATTCCCATTCCAGCCTTCTACAATGTTTTGATTCTGGATTTTATAAACTTCAATCAGCACAAATTTTAATGTTTTGTTGTTGTTGTTGATGGTTTAGTTTTGTATTTTTAATCTAGTTGGTAGCATGTCCGCTCATTAGGGGTCCATGAAGGGTCACGTGTGGTGGATAACGACATGGCTTTAGTAGGACTGTGCACTGTAATATGTCCGACGCAAGTAATCTTTACTGTGTTTTTCATTTTTCAGCTTCTTCCTAAGGACAGCTTCGTATGCGATCCTTGGCAAGTTTCAGCAGTGCTTGACGATAATTAGTCAGTGGGTTCAGGTGTCTGACAGGGATAAAACACCGCATATTATGCTGTTTGTTATACAATATTTACCATGGTAGCCGCGGTTGGTTTGTAGGAAATAAAAGAAGAATTTAAAAGCATTTATCTCGTAGCCTACGGACTCCCCAAAACTCAGACTTAGCCCGAACCTATGTTAATCGTGATCGAGTACCGTCAAGTGATAATTTCTTGACAATTTTGTTGTTTGTTTGCAAGGCTCAAAAAATCCGCTAGTCCGACGCCCGGGGCTATAGAACTTTGACATTGGGTTGACGAGTAACGCTCATTTGCGGGCTAAAGGTAATGCTCCAAAATGCTAAAATTTTAAGAAAACAACATAATAATTTTAAATGGTCCAAAGCCCCCTACCCTATTTTCATTCTGTCGACTTTGATCACCAAGATTAGTACAAACAAGACAAATGCCGCAAATTAGATGCTTGTCACAAAGTTTTGAACTTTACATTTCCTACATCTAACTTATACATATAGTATTTTGTTGAGCAAGAACACAGTACACCCCTCTACAAAGCCAATTATTAAACTTCCCCCCCCCCCCCCCCCCCCACACACACACACACGGTACTTCAGTTGCACCAGCTCGTTGACAACTTGAAAAGTTTATATCAGGACACGTTACGTGACTAGGTGTAAAAAGAACGGCATCCACGGAACTGTGGCTACGATAATGAAAGAGTTGATATGTTCGGGGCTAAAGTTCCCTGAATCCGCGTGGGCTACCGCACTTAGGTTATCTGCTACCCCATGGCTAGTGAGACAGAAGAACAATATGGGTCTGTCTAGTCTGTCTGGGTCTTTCTGGATCTTTTGGTTTGTCTGGGTCTGTCTGGAACTGTCTGGGTCTGTCTGGGTCTGTCTTGGTTTGTCTGATCTGTCTGGGTCTGTATGGATCTGCCTGGGTCTGCTTGGTTCTGTCTAGGTTTGGCTGGATTGGACTGTCTAGGTCTGTCTAGGTCTGTCTGGGTCTGTCTGGGTCTTTCTGTGTCTTTGTGGGTCTGCCTGGGCCTGTCTGGGTCTGTCTGGGCCTGTCTGGGCTTGGCTGGGTCTCTCTGGGTCTGTCTAGGTTTGTCCGGGTTTGCCTGGGTCTGTCTAGTCTGTGTGGGTCTTTCTGGTCTTTCTGGGTCTGTCTGGAACTGTCTGCGTCTGTCGGGGTCGTTCTGGGTTTGTCTGGTCTGTCTGAGTCTGTATAGGTTAGGTAAAGTTATGAAGTCAGATCCAATAGCATTCGTCAAAGACTTAGTTGGACCAACCTTTCAGAAAGTAGAGTCCAACACAAAGCCATGACTATGTTTAAACTAGGAATTTTGTAATGGAAGTGAAATGCTGCCATTTGTTAAGACAAGTGCTAAATATGAAAAGATTGCCTTTTCATTTCAACAAGTTACTACATTTAATAACCCTTTCACTCCGAAGAGTGATTAACTTCTATTTTCTCCTTCAGTTTCTTACCAAAAATGTATCATACAGACAGGAGAACTTGGCTTTTAATAACTTGCTCAGATTACTCATGATCGAAATATCAACTCTCGCTACATAAGGTTGGTAAAATCTGCATTTTGAAGTTGGCAGTGAAAGGGTTAACAAGTAACAGGAACAGTGACAATAACAAGTGTCAATTTTGCAAGTGTCGGTATTCTATAGTTGTCCCTTAAAATTAATGAGTGGCCGAGTATTCTGTAGTTGTTCCAAAGAGGCTATTACACGGGAAGTGTAATATGGCAGCGTACTTTTACGATTCGGTTTTATTTTTTCGAGCCTGCTTCAAGCGTTCTCGCCGTGCGCAAAATGGAACAAAACATGTAAACATCTCCATTGATCGGGTCTGAGTAGGCTCGAAAGCCACCGAGTACAATGACTTGGTTTGATTGCTTTGAGTTTACACTGGGTCTACGGGATGTACGGAAATGAAAACTGCGCAATTTCTACGATATTACTTTGCTTTGACAGCGAGCGAGAACACTTCGCTAAAGTAAACACGGTCGGATCGGTTTCGGTTTCAAGAAGAGTAACTAAACAGAGCAATACGTACACAAACCTCGTGGGCACCGACAAATCGTTCCACAAAATACATGTGTCCATACTACTTTGAATTTTGCACAAAAAATGGATTGCCAGCAGTGAATGCCTGTGAATGACTCCTCGCAACATGTATTTAATCGTGGGTCGAGTAACGCAACGCGGCTTGACTCGACGCAACAGCGAAGAAACGAGCGTTAACGACCAAAACAAATTGTTATGTCAAGTCAGAGTGTAGTTTATTTTTATTACTCACATGGATCACCAAATCTAAAGCCAAATGATGAAACAGATAAACATTGAGGGGCACATTGACACGAAAGACATACCATTTGTAGCCGGTACATCGCAAATGTGACGTGTTGTTGTTTGCCAGAGATCGTCAGGAAGATCAGGCGATGTTTTACTTCAATACTCGATTCGTTATCGACCTGCAGGAACACTAAACAAATCCTTGCTTCGACTTTTGAGTGATTTCGGAGAAAAACACTCTCGCGGTCCCCTGGGTATTATATGGCTGCTGATTGGCCATCAGCTGTCACATGAGTGATCATTCGGACGTCCCTGATCTCGTTCATGAACAGAATACTTGATGACAGTGGCCCAAAATGCCCGAAAGAATTCTTCAAGCAAAAGAGATCACCCTATGGTCTTCGTCAAAACCAAACTTGTGCAATCTAAGAAATAATGAATTAAAACTCCTCCTCCCAAAGCCTCGTACAGATGCCCTCAAAAACAGTTTTGTGTATAGTGGGGCTGCTTTGTGGAATAACTTATCCTTACAAATCAGATCAGCTCACTCTATGGCATCGTTCATCATCGTTGCTTGATCACCATAGGGATGCAATTTTTAATTGTACATAACATTTATCTTGTATAGGAAGTTTATTCATATTTATATTGAATTGCAATTATTGAAGTTATATATAAATTTATTAGTATGTAGTACGGCTTTCATGGAAAGCAATCTGTAGAGATTGATGAAATTCTGTACTTAAATAAAGTTTCTTCTTCTTCTGTCTGGAACTGTCTGGGTCTGTCTGGGTATTTCTGGCTCAGCCTGGGTCTGTCTAATCTATCTGGTCTGTCTGGGTTGTCTGGTCCGTCTGGGTCTGTCTTGGTTTCTCTGGGTCTGTCTGTGTCTGTCGGCTCTGCCTGCTCTCTGGGTTTGTCTGCTGTGTCTGGGTCTGCCTGGGTTTGTCTGGGTCTGCCTTTGTCTGTTTGGTCTGTCTGGGTCTGTCGGGTCTGTCTGGGTTTGTCTGGTTCTGCTTGGGTTTATCTGGGTCTGCCTTGGTCGGTCTGGGTTTGTCTGGGTCTGCCTGGTTCTGGCTGGTTTGTCTGGGTCTTTCTGTTCTGTGTGGGCCTGTTTTGGTGTTTCTGGGTCTGTCTGGTTCTGTTTGAGTCTGTCTGGGCTTGTTTGGGTCTAAAAGGTCTGTCTGGGCCTGTCTGGGCCTGTCTGATACTGCCCGGGTCTGTTTGGGTCTGTCTGGGTTACCATTTTTAGCTGGGTCTGTCTGGTCTGTTCTGTCTGGTCTGGTCTGCTGAGGTCTGTCTGCTTTGGTCTGCTGAAGTCTGTCTTGTCTTGTCTGTTATGTTATTTTCTAGCCTGGTCTGATCTGGTCTGGTCTTGTCTGTCTGGTCTGGTCTGGTCTTGTCTTGTCTGGTCTGGTCTGGTCTGGTCTGGTCTGGTCTGGTCTGGTCTGGTCTTGTCTTGTCTTGTCTGGTCTGGTCTTGTCTGTCTTGTCTGTCTGGTCTGGCCGAAAATAGTCAAGAAGCGTAAGGGAAGATGAGTGTTTTTGGTTGCTTTCCTGGCTCAAAATGTACAATAATACGTGCGTTATCATTACAAAATAAGAGTTTGATGATGTGATGATAATATTCATGCTCATGTTTCTTAGTGAATGTTGTGAATTACCTTACAGTGTTGCAAAAAAAAGATGCCTGGCATCAAGATCTTCAAGGAAGTGGCGAAGTGTTCTCAATTACAAATAATTTGTGTTGGTACAAGAATTGTTTTGTTTTACCGTGATCATTACTTTAGTTTACCGCGGAACCCTCTTAACTGTTTGCAATAAGCCGGGTTGTCTGGGTCTGGCTGGGTCTGTCTGGGTCTGTCTGGGTGGCCGCACGCTGTGTGAAAAGACCCATTTGTTCCTTGCTTCGCTTTGCTAGGTAACTGAGAAACAAAGGTTGTTGATATTTTCTCGAAGGGAGAGTAGATTTTCGGGATTTTGAGGCTGTCCCCTTAGTACAGTTTTGTTTGTATTATGACTGACTCATGTTCGAATTGTACGGCCAGATAGGTGCTGCTACAGCAAACAACCAGAAAACAAGCAAAAATATTTATTTATAGCCATGTGTTATGATTTTGTTTTATAATGTAAATTCTCTCAACCATTCAAGAACAAGAATGATTTAGTGACGATTTAAGAGTTCATAAGCTTATCAAAAAACAAGTTCTCTATATTGTCTCTATATTGTACGGCGTGGGTAACTAAGACGGACCAACGAGCAGATAAACAACGTTTAATACCAAATCAAGCGTTTGCCGTCTAGTGGCTCAATGAAATGCGCACCTGCCGGCTACTGATCGCTAAACCGCTGACCGAGGCAGTGTGGGCTCCGTGCTCGGTTCAGCCCCTCACACTTGTATGTAATATTTCTGGTAAGAATCAAAGAGATAATGGAACTTGATCTCTCGGTTTGACAAATACTGACATAAGGAAAAGATCGGTCTAGTTTTCTTTCCGTCCGTTATGTCAGCGGTGTGAGCCAGCTTTTATGTACATCCTCAAAAAGGGCTGCCTCACTATAGGATTAAACCACCGTCATTTTTTCCAGCACGATAAGGACATCATTTTGACGATTTTGAGAAATGCTGTTCTCTTCGGCGCTCTTGAAGACGGAAGCCAAACTGATGCTAACAGCTGCAAAAATGCACAGAGAACCAGCCATGAAAAACGCAGGTTTATACGACCCAACGGTGTCTGCCACGAACGCTAAAGAGGAACATAGTACATTCATTTATTCATTTACTCAGTTGCGAGTGAGCTCCTTACGTTGATTAGCCTAAGGTTGATGTGGCAAGTCGGAACACCGTGGGAGCAAGTCTAGGGTGGCCAAGCAAGGTACAGTAGCAACTAAATGTAGCTTTTGCTTTATTATTTGAATTATTTTGCTCTCCAACGCGGTTTTGTCAAATAACAAGCATGTTCTCAGACTAAACCAATAACTCGCAAAGCACTGTGGTTAATTATCCTATCGGAACACTCGAATGAAAGCTCTGAATTTGAGTACATTCTAAAAGCAGTGTTTAATTTCTACTCCTGAACTGTCAAATGGAACTTAAATGTGTGACCACTATAGTGAAAAGCTCCCAGTACATGTGAACACGGCTCTATTAGCGCTCTTGTAGGCTTACCGGCTAATGGAGGACCTCCAAAGTATGAAAAGCAAACCGCAAAACTAAGGACGCCAAATCCCAAAGATCGTTCTTCTTCTGGAAGCACTTTCGCCGGTAGGACAAAACTATTGCTTCCCAACACTCCGTCTCCCAAACCATAAAAGATCGAGTACAGAACAAGCCATGTGTAACTTGTCGCAAAGGGTAGGAGCAAGGTCGAGACGCCGCTGACAGCAATTGCAAGTTGTAATAGGTAAAGTGGTTTCATCCAGCCGACGTCATAAACTCGTCCCGTCGCTACTCGAGCGATAGCCGAAGCGAGGCCGAAGAAAAGGTAGAGACGCGAAGCCCGACTGGCTGTGATGCCTACATCCTCACAATGCCGTACCTTTAGGGAAAGCAACAAAACGGGTACAAAAATTAATTATGCGCCTGCCACATTTCATAAGCTATAGCTGAAAATATTATCCATCGAACCTCATTGCTATATTAAACAATTGCAACATTAAAACAATTCCATAAACTACATATACACTCACCAACAACAAGCAGAATACCTAATATTCTACACAACATAATTTTACAATTTTATAAGTATATGCGTTTTGTGTTTCATACGGCCAACGCTGTCTGTTTAACTTTCCTTTTTGCAGCTTTCAGTGTGCATTATCAGCGATATGAACTACAAAATATGAACAACGTGGTTTCCTTGCATTTGCAATTTCGGTGCTACGGACTGGGATCAATTCAATAAAACTTTTACAAGTGTGTTTTAAAATTGGACCAATTTTCCTCCACGTTAAGGTCTCGATAAAGGTTCGCGAGTCCCTCTCGGAAAAAAACAATTATAGCGTTAACATTTAACGTACATACACGTATTATATATCGTTATAAAGGTCTTCGACTGCAGAATATAGATCTGATGTTATCGATTTCAGGCACATTAAAATTGGAGTACGAGTTAGGTTAATTTTGAAAATTGACTGTTTCGAAAACGGGAATCAAAATTTTTGTCGGTTTGATTCGTTTCAAGGATTTTATTCTTTATTAAAGTGGAGGGAGCGTTTCGGGAACCCGTTCTTTTTTTACAAACTGTTCAATAAAACAAGAAAGAAAAAAATATCAAAAATTGCCGACACAGTATTTGAGAAAAGCTCGTTTCTACACCTCACGAAATTTGAGTGATGTCGACCAAACCGCTCGAACGTTTTATTTCCCGAAAGGCCTAATTTTCTCGAAAATCTTTCATCGATCTGAACTAGATCGCACTCTACCTTTAACGTGTATGAAAAATATAATAGTACATCTGCATTTTTCAGTCCCAGACCTTTACAGCGATATATCGTACATAGAGGATATTACACGGCGGCGCGAAGATATGAGTTTTATTTTTGAATGGTAAAAACAATATTTTACAAACGAGCGATTCGCGAGTGAGTAAAATATTGTTTTTACCACGAGAAAATAAAATCCATATCTTCAAGCCGCCGTGTAATTTTCTTTTTACTTCAAAAGCCCATATCTCAGCTGTTAAATGACGTAAAGAGCTATTTTATTTACATTTTCTCAGATAAGCCTTTCCGAAAATTTGGACAAAATTCATTAGTTCAGAAAAAAATATTTTTGTAACGTCATCATTTTGGAACTCTATTAGTTTGCTTCTTGACTTCACAAAAGTCATCCAAAAACCGTTTTGTCTTCTTAAAAACGCACTTACCAGATGTACAGATGGCATCATGTGACCAAAGTAACCAACCACAAATGCAAACATGGCGATCAGATACAACGAGTTCTTCATAAGTGAGGTCAAGATACCACGTGTTGTTGGTTTTTCTTGAAATTCCTTCTGCAGGACACATTTCACATGGTCAAAAGTGACGTCCATGACATTGGGATCAAACAAAATCGCTAACAAACAAACTAAAATTGCTACACCAGCTATGGCCACAAATGTATGTTTCCAGTTAAGCACGTTTAAGAAACACTGTACTAAAGGATTCATCAAGGCAGTTCCACCAGCAGATCCAAGGGACATAAAACCCATAGCAAAGGAACGCTTTTTAACAAAGTATCTCGAGACTATCATGAACATGGAGAGAAGAGCACACGAAGAGCCAAACCCCGTTATTCCGCCAAAAGTGATGAACAGGACGTTGATATTGCTTGCCTGTGATGACAGCAGTAAGCCAGCTGCGCACAAAATGGTGCCAAAAATCGCGAGGACGCGCTCTCCAAAACGGTCGTTCAATTTTCCCGCCACTGGTGCGAAAAGACCAAATCCCGCCATTGCAAGGGAACCGACCCACGCTGAGAAAAGATAAAAGAGCGTTTACGTGGTTGAAAAACACTATCATGTGATCTAGTCCATTGTAAATCAACTAAAACAGTGTTCACCATAGCAATTAGAGTTTCCACTAATATTTTGCGTATCCACTACGATAAACAAACTCCAAATCTTCTGCCAATTTATTTTTCCCTAAAAACCCCCAAACTCTCCGAGAAATGCGAGGATGACGTTCCTACTAAAAAATCGTACTTTTTATCAATCCCAGCGTGAGACACACTAGGTATTGCCCAAAAAGCAAACGAAATCCGCAAACCCTCCCGTACACTCTTTGACTGTTCTCGAGGTTACTCTTACATGATTACATGGTATGTAACATGAAGAGTTTAGACAATTTGAAAATTCGCTGCATGCTGCAAGGTGCTATAAAATGTCGACCGCGACTCAAAAAGTCGCTGCGGGATATGCTACTATAGCGTGACAAATCAGTTGTTAATAAAGACCACAAATAGCGGACCAAATATACTTTGCGTACTTCAGCTGCCGTCGGCCGACATATCGACCGATACGTCGGCCGACAGTCGGCAGGAAATTTATATCAACTTCACGCGGATATCCCGAAAAGCGTCCAGAGCATTTGTTGTGACAGGAATTTCTGCACTGGTGTATGGGTGATGGGTGAATTAAATTCAGTTTTTTACAAAATTAAATTTAACAAATAATGGTTTTAAAACTGCCTTTCAAGCGGTTGACTTGTACTGGATTCGGGTGTCGATCTCATCGGTACACACGAGGCATGTCAACATGTCTCCGCGACTGAATTATTTGCACGGGGACATGTTCCTTGTAGTTCTCAAACGAGGAACTTGTCAAACCTGGCCGGTCTGGCATACGTCTTTGCTACTTCACGTCACGTTATCAAAAAGCATTCTTAGAAGCTTACGCATCCTACAAGCCTGATACACTGACATTCTAAAGCTTATAAAGTGTTAGGCATTATAAGAAAATTCTGGATCGATACGGTCTCCATCGAGAACTATGGACGTTTGAACACCGTGGCAACAAAGCCGTGCGTCACGCTTGTGGCCTCCCAAAATCGATGCTTGTGGTCTGAATTATACAGTTTTTCTTCCCGAAACTTGTTAAAATTACACTGCTATAGATTTAGAGAAAAACAGAATCAAACTGATGTCACAAATCAGCTTCAGCCGGCTACTTTGCCAAAATTAAACCTTGGCAATAAAAAATTAGCATCCGGACTAATTTGAATGTGCTCTGTCAAGTAGTATCTGTTATTTTATAGAGGGTGTTGCTGTCGCGTGACCGCTTGATGAAAACCGTCTATTGACCCGTATACAACTATAAAGATTAGAAAATCACTGAAGGATGCCCATCAGTTGTCTTTTTAATATCACTCGAGGCGCAGAAAGTCGCAAGGTCGTTATAAACAACGGATGATTAACGAGCGAGCGAAGCGCGACCACAATAATAAAAAGGTCGCGACGCACAGCCGAACTGATAACTTCGGGGTAGATCCTGCTGTCAAAATTGTTACAAACCTGTCTTAGCTTTTCCTTCGCCAAACTCATCCAACAACACCGGGAAAAGGACGCTATAGCTGAACGAACAACCGTGCACGATGATGCTGCTCAGAACAGCGGCGAAACACACACACCAAGATCGACGACTGTCGGGGTAATGCATAGTTTGGCTTTTCCAGTAGCCACAGAAAAAGACTAAAAAGAAGGCAAGAAAGTGTTCCGGTCAGACAACAACGACGCCTAAATAGGAAAAAAAAAATTAATAACACAACAATAAGCCTTTTGTTTGAACACGGCAGTAGCACGTGCATCGAGTATCGGGTGGCAAGTTTGACCACGAGTCTGCACTCGAGGATACACTGACACTACAACTAGCATTTTCGGCCTTGCGACGTGTAACAGTCCGAAATGCATTGTGAATTTGATCATCGCAGTGAGTGAAGCAACTTAAGCAGTTGCAATATGATCCTGAAAAAAAACAATGTCCCAAATGCTCCGTCGAAACGACCCCTCCAGAAATTCATTTAAAATTTGTCAATCGTCAATACAGCTGAATTCAAATTAGGGAGCTAAGTAAACTGTTGCTGCTTAATGAACGGGATACGTTTTCAAGGAGAAATTAGTTTGAACTCCAACCGTATCATCATTGCCAATACATACAAAATTTCTGACTCCAAAAAAGTGTGCTGTTGTTTTTTAACTAGTTTTGGGAGTTTTCAAGCCAATACATCTGGACATACACAACGCCGGGGCCCCAATGGGACCTAAATGAACACCTAACAAGCTGAGAAAAGCGGGTCGTTTGATGAGGTTGATGTAGAGTAATCTGAGCAAATGACGTGACTCGTAGAAACGGAACAAGTCGGAGCAAAGCCTACTCACCGGCTCCGACAAAGAGCTAGCGCTCGAAACGTCCGCTTCCGTCCTTTTACAGCGTCCAGGTTTCATACATCGACCCCTAGCAAGGGAGTATAAAGGTAGAAGAGGCAATCCCCTGTAGAGGTCTGATGGCCAAGGTAACCAAGGTAACCCCTCCCTAAAGTTATTTTTAGAAGGTACCCAGTTCCCCTCGGATATATTACCTCGCGCGTAACAGCGAGAAACGCGAGAACGATATTGGTCACTCGAAATTTTTATCCTTCACGAAACGTTCACGCGACGTGTTTCGAGTGACCAAACGCGTTCTAGCGTTTCTCGCTGTAACGCGCGAGGTAATACACCAGCGGGGGACAGGGTACCTTCTAAAAGTAACTTTGGGAGGGATTACCTTGGAATAAGACCTATATGGGGGATTTACTTCCCTTACCTCTATACTTTCTTGCCCTAATAGTCAGTTCATTCTATTGTGTATGAGTATCCTGGGTTGGTAAAGCAACTTTTTACTACTCCAAAAACACTTTTTCAAACGCCGGGCATTTCAGAGTAGTGGAAGAAACTTTGGCCTTAGTATGGACATCCTCTTCCCAGGCTCTTGTCCCTACCCCCAGTGGGGGCGGGGATGCCAAAAGAGCCTTGGAACTAGGATGTAGATTGGAACTATGCTAGGTTACTATACTAGGTTGTTTGGAGTGGTTTTAGTAATGAAGTCACAAAAAATGCGACTCGATCATCTGCCAGTGATCACGATAACTGAAGATTCAGACTTCAATTCCGGCTTTTGTCTGCACTATAAACGGAATGTCGACTTCACATGGTTTTTAAGAAATGACGTGACTCATTGAACATAAAGGGTACAATATCGTGGGTCGTCCGCACTTTAGAGTCTGGTAACTAACAATTCTATAAAAACAACGAGGTTAAGTCAGAATAAAAGACGATTAAATAACGCACAAAGTATTTGCGCTGTTTTCGACTATTTTTAGTCTACTCATTTCAAGCGGTCACGCATCTTTTAAGTGTGAGATCTCACAGTATTTTGCTATAAGAACCACATAAAAACAACCCACAAGAAGAATACGACGATGAACTTACGTCGAAAACGTATGTAACGGCTGGAGAGGAGTGCGATGTTTGTTCTCCGAGTCGGCCGCTAAGGGGCGTTTTCCACTGAACATCTAAGACCTCAACGACCACTTCGGTTCATAAAATAGTGTTTATTGAAGTCGATATAGATGTACGTAAAAACTGTAATCAAACAATGGTGAAAACCAAAGCGTAAGATACGGGCAAAAACATATTGCGCACTTATATTACGTAACGAGTTTGATAAAGGGTAATGAACACAAACAAAACACACAAAATGAATCGAACAAGAAGTTGGAAAAATGTACTAAGCAAAGATACATATCAAGTACTAAACCAAAACGAATGTAAATCAGTATCTAACCTCTTTTCCCGATTACAGGCGATTACGTTCTTTTAAAACTATGGTCTTGTCTGTTGTCTGTTATCAATTAAAAAACGAAAACTGAACTCTAATAAAAATATAGCACGTGATCATTGAATATTACGACACGTCCGGTTCGAACCCAGTGGCTCGCAGTTACATGGCTCCTCTAAATTGAGATAACAATTTAAAAAATCACATGATGACTACAGAACTAGTCTTCCCAGGAAACTAGAAGAACCAATTTGTGGACTGGTCTGTCCAGGTGGGTGACGGGCTTGGCTCTCCTGCCATTGCCATCTAGGGAAGAATCGGCAATCGTCAGGTTCACCTTTCGGACGAGGCCATCTGCGTGGCAGCGAACTTCGGCCACACGAGCGAGCTGCCATTGGTTTCTCGGGCGTGACTCGTCTTTGATGATGACGACATCACCTGGCTGGAAGTTTCTTTGTGGCTTAATCCATTTTTGCCTCGCTTGTAGGGACTGTAGAAATTCCCTTTGCCATCGATACCAAAATTCGTTGGCCAAATACTGGACACGACGCCAACGCCTTCTTGCATACATGTCTGCTCTTTGGAAGACACCTGGAGGGGGTAGGACAACCTTCGACTTCATTGTCAATAGCTGGTTTGGAGTAAGAGGGTCGAGGTAATTTGAGGACGATGTGCTGGTAACTGTGAGTGGCCGACAGTTAACGATTGCTTCGGCTTCGACCATGAAGGTCCTCAATGATTCATCGTTTAGTTGGGATCCATTCTGGTCCAGTAAAGTTATCAGGATACTGCGGACAGTTCGAATTTGCCGCTCCCACACACCTCCCATGTGGCTTGCATGTGGCACGTTCATCTTAAAGTCCACCAAGTTGCAATTTTCTTTCACCATCTTCTGCTTGATCTGCTCGTGGTCCATCTGGGAAAGTGCTTCCCGAAGTTCATTTCTGGCGCCAACAAAGTTTGTTCCCTGGTCGGACCTGAGTTGTCTCACGGGACCTCTGCGGCCAATGAAGCGACGGTAGGCGTTTAGAAACGAACTGGTATCCAACGTGCTTGAGGTCTCCAAGTGAATGGCTCTGGACGCCAGACATTTGAAGAGTACGCCGTATCTCTTCAGCTCCTTGCGTCCCTCTTTCACATACCAGGGACCAAAGTAATCAACGGCTGCGTAGGCAAAGGGTGGGGCAGGCTCAAGACAATCCTCGGGTAAGTCTGCCATCTTCTGGGCTTGCGTGGCTCCTCGTAGTCTCCTGCAGCTAAGGCATTTTGATATGTGGTCGGCAACTGCGGAACCACCACCAATGATCCAAAATCCAGAGGATCGAATCTCGTTATGGGTTATTCCGCGACCTTGATGTTGGGTTCTTTGATGTTAGTGACAGATCACTAGATGGGTTACGTGTCCCTTTCTCGGAAGGATTGCTGGGTGTCGTGATTCCCTTGGAAGATTGGCACGACTGATACGGCCACCAACGCGTAGAACGCCATTTTCGTCGAGGAATGGGTCAAGTCTGTACAACGAGCTGGATTTCTTCATTTCTTTGTTTCGATATTTTGCCATGTAGTTGTCTGTCACTTCTCCACGAACATTTAGGGTTTGTAGCGCATTGATTTCTTCTTCAAACGACTGGTGCTGCACTTGCTTTAGGATCTCAGCTTCTGCACGTCGGAGCTCTTCAACGTTTATGGGCTTGTGTTGATGTGTCTTCTTCCGTTTGGCCTTGCTCTTCTTAATTTTGAATTGCAAGTCTTCTTCAGTGTGTTCCTGGTGGCCAGTCTTCGGTTAATCCAACCGAATTTTAAAACTCTCTTGGAGGCAGAGACATACCGCGATGGCTCTCTTGGCTCGGTGCCAGTCGGAGAAGTATTCTAACCGTTCCAAAAGAGTTCCATATTCCTGAACCTTAGTTGCGAGTGTGCAGACCTTAACCTCTGGATCTTCTGGTGAAATGCAGGCGAAGTCGGAAGACTGCTGACTCCGAACATTGAGTGGGCTCCAAAGGAAGCTTGGGCCCTTCCACCATCTCTGATTGTCAATCAAGGCTTGAGCACTCAAACCACGGGAGGCATCATCGGCAGGGTTCGATGCGGTGTCTACGTACTTCCACTGCTTGGGCGAGGTTGAATCGTGAATTTCTTGAACACGGTTTGCGACGAAAACATGGAAGCGTCTGACTTTGTTAGAGATGTATCCCAGCACAACCTTGCTGTCTGTCCAGAATACTTCTGTGATCTTGTCGTAGTTTAGCTCCTTTCGCAGATGGCTGCTAACATGGACCGATACTACTGCTGCAGTTAGCTCTAGTCTTGGGATAGTGACTGCCTTTAAGGGGATTACTCGGGACTTCGCCATTACCAAGGAACAATGGATATTGTCTTCGCTATCAGTCAGCCTCAGGTAGGAACATGACCATTGACCATAGCCGTCCTGGCTGGCGTCTGAGAAGCGGTGAAGCTCTGCGGATTTCAGTTCTCCAAAGCCGTCGGGTTTATACCATCGATCTATCTTGAGTTGCGTGAGCTGATGAAGGTCGTTTCTCCACTTCTCCCATTTGGACAGCAGGTGATCAGCAATCCTGTCATCCCAGTGGGCTCCATCTCGGCACAATTCTTGGAGAATTCTCTTTCCCACTAAAATAAAGGGTGCGACCATGCCAAGGGGGTCGAAGACAGAGCTCACTGTTGATAGGATACCCCGTCTTGTAAGTGGGCGGTCCTTCAAATCAATTCTGAATTGGAACGTTTCTGATTCGGCACACCAGTGGACGCCTAACGCTCGTTCTATAGGCAGGATATCTCGAGTTATGTCTACATCCTTGAGACTTTTTGCACGCTCTTCGAGAGGGATGGCTTGTAGGACTTCCTTACTATTAGCTACGAAGCCGAAACCTTACTATTAGCTCATCCGTGATAGTCGTACCAATAACGCCCCAACCAAGGGGGGTTTTCATTGCGTAGGGATCGTCTTCTGCTCCTGGGATCACCTCGCGTGGTTTGATTGCACGAGTACAGTTGACGCCAATGAGGAGTCCAACGTCCACATCCCTTTCGTAGGGCATTAGGTGACTAGCAATCTTCTCAAGGTGGGGCCACTTGAGTGCGGTTTCAGGTCTTGGGA
Source organism: Plumapathes pennacea (assembly GCA_964036295.1). Lineage (NCBI taxonomy): Eukaryota > Metazoa > Cnidaria > Anthozoa > Antipatharia > Myriopathidae > Plumapathes > Plumapathes pennacea. Next base: position 17,140,619 of record OZ038462.1, read on the forward strand.
TCTGACTGCGCCTGGCGGGAATTATACCTCTGGAATACACTTGTGGAAGAGGAATGGCCGTTTTCTCATTAACGCCACGGACACCAAGACCAGTGATCCTTTGACTTCGAATTGTCTCCTGGGCGAGTACTGTGGATAGTTTCAGGTTAACGTCTGGGCCATCAACGTCCAATTTATTAAGCGTGGTCTCCTTCGCAAAGCATGCGTCGGACGGGTCGTCGAGTAGGGCGTATACCATGATCTCGTTGTCAGGGTTGTTTTCATGATGTAGCCATACTGGTACAATGAGTGAATGTGAGCTGCAGCCTTTCTGGTCCTTCGTGTTGCGAACTTCGACACGGTTGGAAACGGTTCGTATCTCCTCGCTGGGTTTCTGATAGGTTTGAGTCGTCGTGTAGAGACGAGGGGTGCATACCGTTGCACGTCTTGCAACTCTTCTTTCTGCGGCATTGTCTGCGTAGATGTCCCCATTTTAGGCATCCACGGCACGAGCCTTTGGTCTGAACAAGGTTTCTTCTCTCAGGTAGGGACAGTTTCAAAAAGCTTTCGCAAACGTCAAGCTCATGGGGTTTCTTGCACAGCGTACACGTGTCTTTTGGCTTCACTTCCTCTGAACCAGTTGCAAAGCTGACGGCGCCAACAGCTTCTCTTTTTTTGTTCCACCTGTCGTTTCTTCTTTCCTTGTCAGCCTCTTCTCGAGTGGCGAGTGTTCCGCTCTTTAACGACCGAACTGACGTCACTGGGTTACATGCAATCCTTCCTTCCTTCTTGAGGAATTTACAGAATTCCGTAAAGGGTGGATACATGCCTTGTTTTGGGCGCTGGCTTGTTGATGATTCGACTTCTTCGTCGTCGCTTTCGTCATCTATCCTGACCCACTTGCCCACGATGCGGCTCCATCTGCTAACCAGGTAACTTGGGAGTTTTTTCAGCATTTTCTGATTTTCATCTGGGTCGTTCAGGACGTTCAGGTATTGAATTGTTTCCATTGCAGTTTTGCAATGTTGTAGGAAGTCAGAAAATTTCCGGAGACTTGGGCCATCGTTTGGTAGGATCTTTGGCCATTCGTCGATCTTCTTTCGATATGCCTCGGATACCAGAAACGGGTTCCATATCTGTTGGTAAGTATCTTTCTGGCCTTTGCATAGGCCTCGGCAGTATCCAGAGGCAGCAACCCACTGATAGACTCCTTAGCTTCACCTTCTGTATACTTTCCAAGGTAGTAGATTCTTTCTGCTGGCTCCTTCGTCCTCCGCTCGATTGTGGCTTCAAACGACTTTATCCACGTGGGATAGCGGAGAAAATTGCCCTTGAAAGTTTCCGGTTCCGGTCGTGGAAGCGAATCTCGGTCCTGTCTCTCGGATAGCAAATCCGCGAGTCCTTTTATGGAATCTTCGGTGGGAGAAGTCACGGAAGTCACTTGTATCTGCAGATATTTCTCCATGTGATCGTCGGAACCATTGTCTGCGGGTGGTTTGTTGTCGTCATTAATGAGGCCAACTCCAAACGAATCCTCTTCTTCGACTTTTGCCACCTCTTCAATCTCTGCCTTTGTTGCTTCTAATTCTTTCACATACTGTAGCCTTTTTATTCAGCTTCCTTCTGGGCATGTACCTCTAGGAACTTCAGTTCAGTGTTCAAGCGTGCTGCTTTAGCCGCCATTTCAGCATTTTTAGGCCACGGGAGCCGCTAGAGGAACATTTTGATTTGTTCGAACAGCTCCAGCCCGAGCGCCTTGAGCAGACAGAACCACGTTCGAGCTGAAGCTCCGAGATCCTTTCGTTGATTCCTTTAAGACATTGGGCATACTCGTTATCGTTAAATGGAGATCTTCGCTCCATCCGCCAGTTGTGAATCGATTGCGATCAGCTGTCTTTTCCACGCTCTAAGGGAAGCAGAACGGTTTCTTTGAAGGAGCTCCAACTTGTACTACTTGCCCTTCGTCGTCTGAACCCGACTTCTTTGTTTATCTTCATTGACGTCCTGTGAGTCTTTGTTGCTCGCTACGGCATACTCGTTATCGCGGCTCGCTCATCTGTTGTTGATTCCATTTTACCTGTCAATTCGTCATTAGCGCTTGTTAGGTCGTCGAACAAATTTTGCAATTTGTTTCGTTCTTCTTGCAAAATGGAGATCTTCGCTCCATCCGCCAGTTGTGAATCGATTGCGATCAGCTGTCTTTTCCACGCTCTAAGGGAAGCAGAACGGTTTCTTTGAAGGAGCTCCAACTTGTACTACTTGCCCTTCGTCGTCTGAACCCGACTTCTTTGTTTATCTTCATTGACGTCCTGTGAGTCTTTGTTGCTCGCTACGAAAGCGTCTTGTTCCATTGTTTCACCTTTACTTCGTGAATCGCTCATCTCTCCTCTCTTCTGTGTTTTAGCACATCGTTGTTATCGGAGAGTTTTTACTGTAACGGCTGGAGAGGAGTGCGGTGTTCTTTCTCGGAGTCGGCCGCTAGGGGGCGTTTTCCACTGAACATCTAAGACCTCAACGACCACTTCGGTTCATAAAATAGTGTTTACTGAAGTCGATATAGATGTACGTAAAAACTGTAATCAAACAATGGTGAAAACCAAAGCGTAAGATACGGGCAAAAACATATTGCGCACTTATATTACGTAACAAGTTTGATAAAGGGTAATGAACGCAAACAAAACACACAAAATGAATCGAACAAGAAGGTGGAAAAATGTACTAAGCAAAGATACATATCAAGTACTAAACCAAAACGAATGTAAATCAGTATCTAACCTCTTTCCCCGGCCGATTACAGGCAATTACGTCCTTTTAAAACTATGGTCTTGTCTGTTGTCTGTTATCAATTAAAAAACGAAAACTGAACTCTAATAAAAATATAACACGTGATCAATGAATATTACGACACGTCCAGTTCGAACCCAGTGGCTCGCAGTTACAACGTAGAAACTTTATTTTGATTGGCTAATGACCGAGGAAGTGGTCTTCAATGATTATTTTTTTCAAGTTCCGTAATTTCATCGCCATTTGAACCTCCCGCAAGAACCAAGGCCACAGAGTTCACAATACAAGCTGTTGGTTAATTCACGTTGATGCAGTACCCATCAGAGCCCGGCTCTAAAATGACCCAATGCGTTATCGTAGAGGTAAGACAATTTACTCACTTCTTAAAAACTTTTTGGATATTATTTATAGACTCCGACTTGACCGCTTTTAAGCAAAAAAATAATTATCATGGTTTCAGCCTCGGGAGTCGGTCTCCCAAGGTCATACTTTGCTCTCACAGTTTTGAAATTAGTACATTGGTCAAGCTAGAATGAAGCACAAATAGTCAAAATAGTAAGTAGAATTACAAGCAATTCGGACAAGTAAGACTCTTTAAAATGTGCGAGATTACGCAATGCATTCACTGTCTTGAAAGTGGTCCCTGCTGAGGTTGATTTACACCTTTTGAGGCAACCGACCGAGCGTCTTGCTTAGCATTTTGATCAAATTTCGGTAAAATTGTCAAACTTTGGTGGCTTTCTGCGGAGTTCATACCTGTGACAACATAACAAATTTTTTTTTTTTTTGGAGGTCGAATTTTGCCAGCGCAAGCACCATTAGCTATACATTGCACAAGGTTGATACACTGATTGGTTTCTAGAATTTTATGGATTACAAGCTTTATGCTTGGTTGATACGAAACGTTTATCAAGAGGCTACGAAAGTTTAAATTTTTGCGACAGAAATTTGGCTGAATTTCATTAATACAAGTCTTGTATACACGATAAGGTTTAAGCGTTGCCGTTGTCGATTGTCTGAAATGTGTGTGAGATGGGCAAATATTTAAAGCAACGTAGAACTATAAAACGCGAATCATCTTTAGTTCATGCTTGCAAGGCAAAGCCCGCCATGTTTGTCTCGTTTGTCTCCCTATATTTATATGGGACACTAATAATACTATCATCAAGTTCACCTCAAAGGAGTCTCTACTAATTGAATAAGAGTAAAGATCACGAGAAGCTGAAGATACAAATCTGTCAATAAAATAAATCGACTTGACTATAAGTATATTATTACAAGATTGGAGAAGAGGCTGGAAGAACCCTCAAGCTAGGAGCAATCTCAATCAATTAAAGAATTCAATTTTGCATGGCCATCACAGAAAAATTGTGGATTTGGATTCCGCTCGAATAGATTTGACATTTTTCACATGCCGTTGTCCAAAAAGGCAGCGGAGATCGAAATAGCTTATTTAGCTTTGCGCCATTCTTTCCACATTCCATCCCAAAACAGACACAAGGCAAACAGAACGCGCCATCCAAGTACTTGGAATAAACCAGCCAAGAGGGACGAACGAACCAGTCTGGTTTAAATCGTCTAAGTCGGCCGCCGCTTTCTTTCGTCAAAGGGAACTCGAAGAGCGTATCTGGCTTCCAGATATTTTGAATAAATCGGAACATTTCTGCGTCAGAAAATCTAGCGATTTCTTGATACACTATTCCGATATCGAACGCTGAACAATCGTCCTTACGACAAACAGGATTTCCTCGAGCATGTGACGCCATCGCACGGGTATTTATAAAGGCTGACCAGTTAACGACCGGTGCACAAGAATCACGAAGACCAATGGGAGGCGATCATGACCAGTGCACAAATTGGCTAACCAATCATAGCGAGTCTTGATGGGTGTACTTATTTGACCTTTGCACTCATTGACGTCTATTTGCGGAAAGACCGATTTTTCCCTTCCGATGTTTTACGACACGAATCGAATGTCACAGGGTTTATTCGGTACAATTCATTTCGTCACTGTGTCGCAAGTGGTATAAAGAACAGTCGCGTCTGTGTAAGGATGTACTGAACATTTTTCAACCTCATAAACTGCGAGTATGCTAATATTAGAAAGATTTGACTGGTTCATTGGAACTGGTGGCACTGGTCTGGATCCATCCCTGGCTGTGATATCACTTATTACTCACAGTTGTTTTGCGTTTTGTAATTAGAGCTCCGGATAAACGGTTGCACCGTGCATGTTATTCAAAATTGGTACCTCCAGTCCCTTGATGTTCAATGGTCTATTAAATTAAGTTGATTTTGGCACAGGCGAACCGACCCCTGAGCGTTTTGGCTATACCCGCCATGACGAAACAAAGATAGGCGTGAAACGTTGTAGACACCAATGACTCTCAGATATCATATGTCCACAAGCCAAATATATGACTGGTTGGCGCTCGCCCTGGTCCCCGAGTTAACGTTTCTAAAAATATTATAAACATGGCTTATAAGGGTGGCCCAGTTATCAGTATTTTCGTCCTACTTTGCAAAGACCCTACTGATTGATATATAAAAACTCACCCGAGTAGTGCACGTGCAAAAGCAATTGATACCACAAGGAGTTGATAAGCTGAAATGTGAACTATCGGAAAAGCTAACATGCACGGCAGGGTTCTTAAGTGCCAAATGGTGGCTGAAGAAAGAGGCCACTTGCATGTATTTCCGCCAACAATAATCGCTTAGATAAAGGTCAGAGACTAGCAAACTGTCTAGTGAGCAATGACTCACGGCAGGGTAGGATCACAGGAAAAATATGCGATTTCAAACCTTCACTGCAGGACGCAAGCTCCAGCTGCTTGGCAGACAACAAAAGGCTCACAGACACAGGCCATGTTGAAACAGAGCTGTTACCGAGGAAGAAAGTCAGCAAGACCCGTTATCCTGACAGCCGCTGGTCCTGGGTCGTGTGCTTCGCCGGCTTCCTTTCTAACCTCATCATCTGTGGTTTTTCGTACAGCTATGGACTCTTGTTCCCAATCCTCTTGGAGGAGTTTAAGGAAGGAAAAGCAAAAACAGGTCAGTAAATCTGGATCAGCTTTTAGACGACTTTTGAAAACAAAAACTAATAACTGCAGCAGCACTAATTGCGCGCTGTAAAGAAAGCATTTTCAACCAGCCATAAGCCAAAGCAATTTATGTTTGGGTTTACTTCGGCAAGGAGACTAATCAACAGGGGAAGCGAACTCCCACATAAGGACAGTGACCCGCTCCTGCAGTTTGATTTTATAATATCAGCAGTCGCCTCATTGAATTGATAACCAACCCCCGCGCTGCCTGTATGGTTTCTAGTTTTAAAATTGCATTGTCGGTTTCCGTGTCGCGGATCGGTAGCATCGCTCCAAAATGTAAATAAAAAAGTACGATCTGTGAATGACCTGTTATCAGCGAAACCCCTTGACAAACGAAAGAGACTTCGGCAAAGCACTAGACATCCTAATAGGATGGCTTTCCAATTTTCAAGTGAACCATACTCGGCGGTAATTCAGGTGTGTCCGGCGACTACTTGATAAAATCAAGTTTCTGCAGCATATTCTTTTTCGAAGTCTCGTTTCGCAATTTCAAACTAGCGATCGCGACTTCCAACTCGCAATCGCTACTTTGAACTCGCGATCACCACTCGAGCTAACCCTTGATTCGTTACTTTTAAATCTACTTCTGCAGACCGAATACCAAAAACTACTGCCCTTCAGATTAAAAAGGCAAAATCGATCCCCTAATACAGAGTATGGCTTATATATGGGAGTACCCTTCCTTCCGGGCCCCCCCACCCTCTGGGAATATTTCCACCAATTCATGTTAATATCAATCGCAATTAACTATCACAAAGCGTTTGTTCCTATAAAAAGGTATTACATGCATGTTCCATGAAAACGCTTTAGAAGCTTAGAAATCTATTACGCCCTTCTGCGGGAAGGGGTCACTGTCCTTATGTGGGAATTCGCTTCCCAAATCGACAACCACGGCACTTGCTTGCATGCGCATGTGTAAGCAGATCGCAGCCGCGTTTCGCTTTTGTTGCTGCATGATTAGCTAACTAATGCTGCTAAACTTGTCATTTGAAGTCTATCCGAAAGCGTATATAGCTAAGTAAGCAATCACACAATTACGAATTTATTTCACGCCACAATCACCCTAAAACTGCTCTTTACATGTCAGCCTATCAAATTTGTCTGTTAGGCCATCTTACATTCATTAGATTGTATGCTTTGACTGAGACCATGAAGTCACAAAAAAGAATTCAGATTAATTTATGTGGCTTCTCTAAGAAACTACTCCACTGATAATCAGCCTGGAAGATACTGAGTGAACGTATCCAGTTGCTACAAATATCACTTTCTTTGACCTTCTTGCTTCACAGCCTGGCTTGGTTCACTCGCTATACTTTCATATGGCACTTACGGTCCTGTGGCGGGAAAAATGTGCGACCTCTTCGGTCCTCGAGCCGTGGCCATGTTTGGAGGTCTGCTATGTGCTGTGGGTGCAGTGGCTACATCTCAAGCGTCAAGCCTCAATATCATGTTCCTGACTTACGGCACAATCTATGGGCTTGGTGCTAGCCTTGTTTATATATCCTCGTATATTATAGTGCCAAAATATTTTGTGAAAAGGCGTTCTTTGGCAGTGGGCATTCTTTGCATGGGTCTGGGAGGAGGATTGCTCATAATTAGTCCCTTTGTTCAGTTCCTTTTGGAGAAGTACTCCTGGCAAGGTACCTTCATTGTCATTAGCATTTTCGTGCTAGGAATCTGTTTTCTGGCCCTGACTTTTGACCCCAACGTGGCTGAAACAGAGAACGATACGGCTCTACTGGCGGTGACATTAAAATCACAAGGAAGGATAGCCACTTCAAGTTCTTACTTGCTACGTAATCGTCTGTTTCTTATCTACACTATTTCTTCGTTAATTGTGTTCTATGGCCATTACGTCCCTTTCGTACACATGGTAAATATATTTATTTCCATTTTCTGTTCATACCTCTCCATTTGATATATCTCCATTCAAAAACAATTCATAACAGTACTATAGGAAGCAACCATAGAAGTTTAAAATGCTCACATATTTGTCTCTCAACTAGTAATTTTGCACATATTACAAAAAATCCAGTCATATCATGATTTTATTAATCATAATTTCATAGTATTCATTCTTCGATATCAAAGCTGCATAGACGACACCGATGATGAATGAATGGTGATTGCGGTGGTTGTGGTGGTAGCGGTAGCGGTGGTGGTAACGATCATGCGCTGATAATGAACATGATGGTGATGGTGATGGTGATGGCGATAGAAATGGTCATGGTTGTGGCCATGGTTCGACGAAAGTCATGCGGGTGATATTGTTGATGGTTGCAGTTACAGTGATGGTTGTGGTTATGTCAAGCATGACTTCATGTTGATCCACTACTTGATCCCCGTAGGTGCGCCATTGCGAGGACTTGGGCATCAACGCCAGGCGGGCATCTCGACTCTACCTGTACAGCGGACTCACCTCTCTTATCATGCGCCCCTTGGTTGGACGCCTTTGTGACGTCACAAGGATAACGTCTGGCCAAATTTACCAGGTGGCAATGTTTGGAAGTGGCGTTACTTCCCTGTTGTTGCCCATAGCGACCAGATATTATCAATTCGTGCTGTACTTCGTAGTGTATGGGATCATTGATGGCGCCATGGGTATTTGTAGTTCCCTCACTATACTGTCGTCATTGAGCTTGACTCAAAGATCCCTCGGATTTGGCATCATGCAGAGTGTAAGCTGTATCTCAGCAATTTTCGGACCAGTAGTTGCAGGTCAGTTTTTCAAGACACTCTTGTGGCAAAACAATGACCTATAATTGACCTTGTTAGACACTGTTTTATATAATGCTCATATGCCACAGTAGATAAACACATCAATTAGTGCATCCATTTATTAACCCAATTTATTATATAGACACGAGTGTTTTACTGGAAAATATATCGTGCGTAAAATCCATACGAAACTACATCCGGGACCCAAGTGGCGTATTTTCCATATCCTCACTAGCGAGGATATCGTTGGAATCATTTCCCGCTTTTGCACGGTTGTTTGTGCAATTTCTCGTAAAACGCTCGTGTCTAATATAATAAAAAGAAAATTACACGGCGGCGCGAAGATATGGATTTAATTTTCTTGTGGTAAAAACAATATTTTACTCACTCGCGAAGCGCTCGTTTGTAAAATATTGTTTTTACCACTCGAAAATAAAATTCATATCTTCGCGCCGCCGTGTAATATCCTCTCTACATTCTACACTATACTTTCATATGTAGAGACAATCATATATGCAGTACATAAATGGGATCAAATGACCCGACGAGTTGGTAGGGTTAGGCTTAAGGTTAGGCACCAGAATAACTGGAAGGAAAAGAAACTGTAAGAATTCAGATCTTTTTTCACTGTGAATCGTTACCTGAGAGATTGAATTTTTGCAAACTTTCACCGCCCATCTTCTCCATATGTTTTCACAGGGCTACTGGCGGATCATTTTGGATCTTACTACCCGGCTTTCTACATGTCCGGCGTAAGTGCACTATTGGCTGCAAGTGTGTTGTTCTTCGTGTATTGTGTTAAAGACGAGGACATGAAGTCAAAACCGTATCTAGACCGAGAGAAGCTCGTCATTGTTGATAAATTGTCAGTCGTGTAGTAAGTCTAGTCATATTGTGAGCAAATGAATATTAACTAGACTGGCATTGCCAGTGAGCTCGCGGTGTGAGTTGCGTCGAGACCAGAATATACTAAAATGGAAAGTAGAGACAAGAGTGGAACTCCCAAGAGGGACTTCCAGTTTCTCACCAGAAAAATATCACACAGTTATAGAGAACTTGGCTGTTGACACCTTGCTCAAATGAAACCTGATTAAACTATAAATTATCATTACAACACTCATACACTTGCTTCTTAAAGGTTGAGCGACCCTGCATTTTGAGAATGCGTGACATATCTTTTTATGCACAATTGATTTTTGACAGTTTGACTTTGACTCTTATTTCTAACGAGAGGCCACGATTAATCCAGCCTTCGCTTCAGTACTTTTGTGTTTTCTTTTATTAAATGAATACGTTTCTTCTATCAGGCTTTTGAGTTTTCGTGTTCTGTGACAAGCGAGGAATGTAACACGACACTTGTTTACGTCAATATCATTGCGGTTTTGTTCACAGTGTGTTCAGTCATTTGTGAACTGCAAACTCAATGCTCAGGACTATTTCGGTGTACTTTTCATATCTGGTATACAATGACCATTGCGAAACAAAGGCTACATGATCGAATGAAAGAAACATTTCAACAGGCAAAGTATGATAAGCAGAAGAATTTTATGAGGCAACAGATGTCATGTACAAAGTAAAGCATAAATCGCCATTGTTTTGCAGCTAAAGCTCATCGTAGCTTTGGTTTCCGTTTTCGGCCTGTTATCTTCCCAGAAGTATTTTGTGCCGCCACAGAAAGTTTCGTCGGGGCTAAATATTTAGCGGCGACAGAGAAATTTGCAATCCCCGAGCGGTATCCATCAAACATTTGTTTATTCTCAAAGCTTCCGCGGTGAACTTTTACAAGCCAAAATTGTTCCCTAAAATCCAGTTTATCCGTGCATGTTCCACAGAGTCCATTGGTGTTGAGTTTAGATGGGATGCAGTTAACTTTTACACACAAGTAACGAGCAATTCACTGGCCACATCTCAAGTTACACACATACATAAATATTTTTATTGATGCTCCCCTCAAGGGGCTTTTCAGCAACAATTTGGCTTCGCTATATTACTGTGGAGTACAGGCACTGAGGGTGGTCACTGCCAGAGATTTGTTTACGTCCTCAGTGGTTCTTTTACGTCCCCCATGTCATCAAGTATAGAAGTATAGGGAGACGGGACCGCCATTTTACGTAGTCAGCCGAGCCAAGTGAAGATCTTACCATCTGCTGTTAGAAACAAAGGCAGCATCTTCTCTTCAGTTATTTTAAGACCCTGAGTGCTGGTCCGGCTGGGGTTCGAACCCGCGACATCCCGCACGAAAGACCGGCACTCAACCAACTGAGCCAGCCGGGCGGCGGTTTACGTCATCGCATATCACGTGATCATATGAACCAATCACCGTGTGCTGATTCTCAACCCAGAAGAAAAAAAAAACTCCATTTTTAAGCTCGCCGGGGCCACACCCCGCGAGCAATAATGGCAAAGTTAGAAAATTCGTGCGTATTGGCTGTATTTATCTCAGACGAATAATTTATCGCATACGAACGTTTAGTCTCAGGCGAGTTATTCATCAAACGAATAATGCCTCTAAATAAATGTGAAACGCGGTTACCTGTTTATGCTCTTGTTACGTTTTAACCATTATTCTGTTGCAAAAAAATTACATTTTGTGCATCTCGTACTTATTTTGTCACATTTATTTCAAACAAACATGTCATATTTTGAACAAATGAATATTTCGAGCAAACTCATGCCCACTCGGTGGCCAAACGATGGCCAACTCTATCCAAGTCGCAAAGTTGGCTTTGGTTGGTTGTAGTTGGCAGTTCCGTTTTGCCAGAGCTTTACAAATTTGCACTTAAATCCACGGTTTTATGAAATAGCCGCTGACTCCAAAGCAAGGTGCGGTGCCTCTACTACCCTATTCCAGACCAGAGACTCAAATTAAATTGATGCCTTTTTTTAGACTTTCTTATATTCAGCTCAAAACGATACCCTTTGGGGGCGGCAAATACCTAGTATGAATACTGTTTTTATATGACTGGGGCGTATTTTGCATTTTATTACCCTGTCTGCAGTCTGTGTAATTCGTTGGGGTGTTGGGCTGGGTCTAGATCCGGGTAAGCTTACAACCGGACTGAACAAATGCTCTAAAGTGTACAGTCAACTCTCTCTAAGCGGACACCTCTCTAAAGCGGACAGCATGCATATTTGGTCATTGTCAATTTTTACTTGTTTTTAGTAAACTGAACTCTCTCGAAGCGGACACCTCTCTAAGACGGACACTAAATGCTAGTACCGACAGTGTCCGCCTTAAAGAGAGTTCAGGTAATTATTCCTCCACTCGCGTTCTTTCGATCGACTTAGGTGAGAAATAGCCAGGGGAAGCGCACTTTAATTGCCGCCGTGGGGTGCAAAGTGGTGAGAATGAGGAGAGTGGAAAAGAAAGGGAGCAGGTTTTACATATTTTAAGCGGAATTTTATGATACTGTTTGGCTACTTGTTTACATTGCATCGAAAAAAAAACAACAAAAACAAAATACGGCTTGTTTTAGAGACTTCAAGTTTTGTTCATAGCGAAAATTAAAGCTTTCACTCGACAATTTGTTTACTCGAGAACAGCTTGGGCCTTCGGTTCAGTTCATATCAGGTTCCAGAACCGGCTAAATCCGGTTTTGCTTCGACAAAAAGGCTGGTTCACACCACTGCTTCTACAGTAGCAGAGAAATGGGTAAAAATCAATTGTCAGACGATATTAGCCAAGACATCCAACGAAGAAAAAGGAAATGCAAAATGCATGCGAAAAGAACACTCCAGGCATGAGCGGATCCCTTATCTTGAAGGTAAATGTGCTAAATATTTTCCTAATTGGCCTTTCAGATGCTGGCGGCGACAAGCACGAGTCACCGCAAACACAGCCATCAGTCATCAGAGTTTGGCGCTGAAATACTGCGCGTAAACCGCTTCATTAACTGGCCACCTTTCATACTTCCGACACTTGAGCAAGCTCATTTAACTCAAGGCCTAATTTTATATCCTCCTCTACTCCAACCGAGACACTCGAGACAGAGGAAACGAAAAAACAGCTGCGCCGTAAATAACCGCCGTCCGATTTCAGAGCATACACGAACCATAATGCGTCGGGACTGTTTTTCAAGTGCAAGTAAAACATGACGATGTGAAAATCCAAATACAAATCACGAGTTTGGTACCACTTAGGGTGCTCATCATTTTTATGCGACGTGGTACCGTTAGGGGTCGGGTATCAGTCGAATGAGCTTTATTGTATGGGTCTTTAAAGGAATTAAAGGCACCGAAACTTTAAAATCTTGGTACCTTTTAGGGGTCAGCCGGAGGAGCCAGCTCGAGCTACGCCCTTTTTAGTACGGATCAAAATGAAAATTCCCGACGAGCATCCCCGTCCTTTTTATGTGAGGTTGCCCCCCTCCAAGGAGGAGCTGCAGCTTCTGTTTCAAAACTAGGCCTATACTGTAGTGCGAAACGTTTTCTTTAAATGAGTTTGATTTGCATGAATTGTGCGATTAGAAACCGAAAAGCTTTGCACTTAGGTCTTGCTTTGGAACAGACAGCTTCAGAATGGCCTGCTGCTCTTAACCAATCCAGATGCATTACATACAATTAAATATATATTATTAATTTGCAATTGAACCCAGCAAGAAATTAGATCAACACATTCTGGCATCAGATTTCTTCGGAAGCTGAATTGATCGAATCCTATGGTGATCAGTACCCAGAAGAATAGTTTTATTTGCACAAGTCGACACAACAACGTGACCGCGATTCAACTGGTGGTCGTGACGCACCCAACGCGACAGATGCTGGAATTCAAGTTTGGTGTGGACAGGTATCCGCACGCACCATTAGAATTCTTTAATGAGCAATGTCTGGACCAGAGCGAGACTCCCCAAGAGTGATCAACTTCAATTTTCTCTTTCAGTTTCTCACCAGAAAAATATCATACAGTTTAGGGATCTTGGCTTTTAACACCTTTCTCATGTGAAACCTGATTAAACTATAAATATATATTTACAACACTCGTACGTTTGCTTCAGGGCTGCCTCACAAGGTTGAGAGGATCTACATTTTGATCTTGGGAGTGAAAACGTCGGCAAGCTAAGAAAACAGTAATGTGTGACCTATCTCATGTCATGCATAATTGATTTTGACAGTTTGACTTCGAGCATTTGTTTCTAATCACAGGCTACGATTAATCTAGCCTGCACTTTATTACTTACCTGTTTTTCTTCTTCTAAAATGCACTTCTTCTATGAGGCTTTCTTAATTTCCAGTCAACTTGTTGTAATTTAAAGCTATTATCACCGCGGTTTTGATAGATATGTTAAAGTTGAAAAACCCGTGACAGCCGGAAGCGACTTTAACTTATCGAAATGATGATATCGTTTGATTATGTTTGCCTTGCTTTGCTTAGTTTTGACCAGCAATAAAAATAAATAAATAAATAAATAAATAAATAAAAATAGGCACCTGTGAGGTGCATGCGTCTACTCCATTTTTTTCTTCTAATTTTTTGTATAAATAAATGGCATTTGCCACAGGCCACCCCTCTTGCACCACAAGATAATTTGTGACGTATTTCCGTTAGCTTGTATCAGCTGGCCCGCTGCCAAAATGGAGAGGAATGGAGAGGAGGCTGGAAGAACCCTCCCTCAAGTAAGGAGCAATCTCAATCAATTAAAGAATTCAATTGTCATTCAGTGAGCAGAGACTTTATATTCTGACAGAAGGTCACATCACGGACCCCTTGCTGTGATATCACTTATTACTCACAGTTGTTTTGCGTTTTGTGATTAGAGCTCCGGATAAACGGTTGCACCGCGCATGTTATTCAAAATTGGTACCTCCAGTCCCTTGATGTTCGATGTTCTGTTAAATTAAGTTGATTTTGGCACAGGCGAACCGACCCCTGAGCGTTTTTACGAATATTCCGTTGACTATACCCTCCATGACAAAACAAAGATTGGCGTGACACGTTGTAGACACCAATGACTCCAAGATAGCGTATCTCCGCCAGCCAAATATATGACTAGTTGGCGCTCGCCCTGGTCCCCGAGTTAACGTTTCTAAAATATTATAAACATGGCTTATAAGAGTGCCCCAGTTATCAGTATTTTTGTCGTACTTTGCAAAGATCCTAATAATTGATATATAAAAACTCATCCGAGTAGTGTACGTGTAAAAGGAATTGATACCACAAGGAGTTGATACGCTGAAATGTGAACTATCGGAAAGCTAACATGCACGGCAGGGTTACTAAGTGCCAAATGGTGGATGAAGAAAGAGGCCACTTGCATGGAGTTTGACTAATGGTCGTGGGTCGTGGGTCGTGGGTACAAAGTCGTGGGTGTGGGTACAAAGTCGTGGGTGTGGGTATGAAGTCGTGGGTGTGGGTTTGAAGTCGTGGGTGTGGGTATGAAGTCGTGGGTGTAAAAATAGGTCGTGGGTACCTAAAAACTGCAAAAGTATGTTAATTGATAATATTTATTTATCAATTGGCAGCCAAAATAAGTTTAAACAAAAAAAATTCGCAAAATTAGTTCTGTCTGTCTGTCTTAGAAGGCTATTTCTCACACACAATGGACGCGTAACATGATAGGAAACGTTGAAAAATCATTTATTAATCATAACAGTTGTCATCATAAAAGTTTTTACATTTGTTTAGATTACTTGGTGGGTATAAATTCACTAGACAAAAACTGTGTGCGTACTACTAACCAAAGTAGAAGCGTTTGTGACGCTATATTTCAATGGTAGTCATAATCGATTACGGTACGGTACGGTACTTTGTTTTGGAGACGTCACTGCGACATTTTTTATACGACCGTTACTTTCGGGGGGGGGGGAACTTTACTTTCGGAGGGGCCGGAAGGTCCCAAAATAATCGTTACTTTCTGGGGGGGGGCCTTACTTGCGAAATTCTACGGTATTGCATAACCACAGCCTCAATCCGGTGGTGTCTATTTTTATATTTCAACTTTGACTCGAGTGTTGCCTCGTGCACAAATTTGTTCGCCTTTTGATGTAAATCTATCTTTATATTCTTCAATCAATTGTCGTAATGAACTCAAAAGAGTCACAGGAAAAGTACTCGCCCGAAGCTGGCCCAAGCGCAGGGAAGCGCAGTTATGCTGCTGTTGTTGCTGGACATTTTTATATGCGTGAATTTGTGTGAACTGATCCACGTGCACAGCCAGCCAGTAAATACACAACTAGGCCCGGGGGGGGGGGGGGGTTGATTGAAATTGATTTTTGATTAAAATATATCGGGGTAATTCCAGAGAAATAGCCTTCTAAGACAGACAGACAGAATTAATGTTGCGAATTTTTTTTGTTTAAACTTATTTTGGCTGCCAATTAATAAATAAATATTATCAATTAACATACTTTTACAGTTTTTAGGTACCCACGACCTATTTCTACACCCACGACTTCATACCCACACCCACGATTTCATACCCACACCCACGACTTTGTACCCACACCCACGACTTTGTACCCACGACCCACGACCCACGACCATTAGTCAAACTCACTTGCATGTATTTCCGCCAACGATAATCGCTTAGATAAAGGTCAGAGACTAGCAAACTGTTTTAGTGAGCAATGTCTCACGTCAGGGTAGGATCACAGGAAAAATATGCGATTTCAAACCTTCACTGCAGGACGCAAGCTCCAGCTGCTTGGCAGACAACACAAGGCTCACAGACACAGGCCATGTTGAAACAGAGCTGTTACCAAGGAAGAAAGTCAACAAGATCCGTTATCCTGACAGCCGCTGGTCCTGGGTCGTGTGCTTCGCCGGCTTCCTTTCTAACCTCATCATCTTTGGTTTTTTGTACAGCTATGGACTCTTGTTCCCAATCCTCTTGGAGGAGTTTAAGGAAGGAAAAGCAAAAACAGGTCAGTAAATCTGGATCAGCTTTTAGACGACTTTTGAAAACAAAAACTAATAACTGCAGCAGCACTAATTGCGCGCTGTAAAGAAAGCATTTTCAACCAGCCATAAGCCAAAGCAATTTATGTTTGGGTTTACTTCGGCAAGCTAGGAGACTAATCAATAGGGGAAGCGAACTCAAAAGGACAGTGACGCGCTCCTGCAGTTTGATTTTATAATATCAGCGGTCGCCTCATTGAATTGATAACCAACCCCCGCGCTACCTGTATGGTTTCTAGTTTTAAAATTGCATTGTCGGTTTCCGTGTCGCGGATCGGTAGCATCGCTCCAAAATGTAAATAAAAAAGTACGATCTGTGAATGACCTGTTATCAGCGAAACTCCTTGACAAACAAAAGAGACTTCGGCAAAGCACTAGACATCCTAATAGGATGGCTTTCCAATTTTCAAGTGAACCATACTCGGCGATAATTCAGGTGTGTCCGGCGACTACTTGATAAAATTAAGTTTCTGCAGCATATTCTTTTTCGAAGTCTCGTTTCGCAATTTCAAACTGGCGATCGCAACTTCCAACTCGCAATCGCTACTTTGAACTCGCGATCACCACTAACCCTTGATTCGTTACTTTTAAATCTACTTCTGCAGACCGAATACCAAAAACTACTACCCTTCAGATTAAAAAAGCAAAATCGATCCCCTAATACAGAGTATGGCTTATATATGGCTTATGTATGGGAGTACCCTTCCTTTCCCCCACCTTCTGGGAATATTTCCACCAATTTATGTTAATATCAATCACAATTAACTATCACGAACCTATTAAAAGATATTACATGCATGTTCCATAAAAACGCTTTAAAAGCTTAGAAATCTATTACGCCCTTCTGCGGGAGGGGGTCACTGTCCTTATGTGGGAATTCGCTTCCCAAATCAACAGCCACGGCACTTGCTTGCATGCGCATGTGTAAACAGATTTCAGGCGCGTTTCGCCTTTGTTGCTGCATGATTAGCTGAGTATGTTGCTATAAACTTGTCATTTAGAGCCTATCCGAAAGTGTATATAGCTAAGTAAGCAATCACACTACGAGTTTATTTCACGCGACAATCACCCTAAAACTGCCCTTTACATGTCAGCCTATCAAATTCATCTGTTAGGCCATCTTACATTCATTAGATTGTATGCTTTCGACTGAGACCATGAAGTCACAAAAAAGAATTCAGATTAATTTATGTGGCTTCTCTAAGAAACTACTCCATTGATAATCAGCCTGGAAGATACTGAGTGAACGTATCCAGTTGCTACAAATATCACTTTCTTTGACCTTATTGCTTCACAGCTTGGCTTGGTTCACTCGCTATACTTTCATATGGCACTTATGGTCCTGTGGCGGGAAAAATGTGCGACCGCTTCGGTCCTCGAGCCGTGGCCATGTTTGGAGGTCTGCTCTGTGCTGTGGGTGCAGTGGCTACATCTCAAGCGTCAAGCCTCAATATCATGTTCCTGACTTACGGCACAATCTATGGGCTTGGTGCTAGCCTTGTTTATATATCCTCGTATATTATAGTGCCAAAATATATTGTGGAAAGGCGTTCTTTGGCAGTGGGCATTCTTTGCATGGGTCTGGGAGGAGGATTGCTTATAATTAGTCCCTTTGTTCAGTTCCTTTTGGAGAAGTACTCCTGGCAAGGTACCTTCATCGTCATTAGCATTTTCGTGCTAGGAGTCTGTTTTCTGGCCCTGACTTTTGACCCCAACGTGGCTGAAACAGAGAACGATACGGCTCTACTGGCGGTGACATTAAAATCACAAGGAAGGATAGCCACTTCAAGTTCTTACTTGCTACGTAACCGTCTGTTTCTTATCTACACTACTTCTTCGTTAATTGCGTTCTATGGCCATTACGTCCCTTTCGTACACGTGGTAAATATATTTATTCCCATTTTCTGTTCATACCTCTCCATTTGATATATCTCCATTCAAAAACGATTCATAACAGTACTATAAGAAGCAACCATAGAAGTTTAAAATGCTCACATATTTGTCTCTCAACTAGTAATTTTGCACTTATTACAAATCCAGTCATATCATGATTTTATTAATCATAATTTCATAGTATTCATTCTTCGATATCAAAGCTGCATGGACGACACTGATGATGAATGAATGGTGATTGCGGTGGTTGTGGTGGTAGCGGTAGCGGTGGTGGTAACGATCATGCGCTGATAATGAATATGATGGTGATGGTGATGGCGATGGAAATGTCCATGGTCGTGGCCATAATTTGACAGAAGTCATGAGACTGATATTGTTGACGGTTACAGGTACAGTGCATGTTGATCAACTACTTGATTCCCGTACTTTTCAAGCAGTCACGCATCTTTTAAGTGTGAGATATCACAGTATTTTGCTGCTAGAACCATATGAAAACAACCAACAAGTAAGAATACGAGGATAAACTTACGTCAAAAACGTATAAATTTTAGCTACTACAGAGTCAAAAACGTGTAAACTTTAGTTTACAGAGTCCACAGGTCCTCAGCTTCTACGTTGGTGTTACACAATAACAACTTAGCGATTGTAGTTGTGCCGTGAAGCAGAAAAAAAAAAAAAAAAAAAAAAAACAGTAAAGGACTGTTTATGTATTTCTTCTAGTATGTTTACAATCTGTGGATTGATTAGCTTCAGTGTGAAATTAGTGTTTCTTTGGTTGTTCTGTGTCTGAAGGAATTTTCGTGCGGACAAGAGTGTCCTTTAGAGATTTTTCCTTCCTGACAGCGACTCCCACAAACCTAAGCGGCCCTTGAACAATACACAGAAAACAAAGCAATAGTTGAATCTTACACTGGTGTCTCTTTGTTTGGTTTATTTGCCTCTACAGCCCAACAAGCCACTAAAGTTATCAACAAACTTTACCACTCCGGGCATATCGAGAAAATGACTTACAAATGGTTACTGGACGGCTAAAAACGCCATGAATACCGAAATTCTATACACTGACTGAAATTCACAAAAAGATTCCAGTCGGCAGACCAATCGTCTCCGATAGTGGTGGCCCTACAGAACGTATTTCTAGCTTTGCCGATTCACTACTACAACCCATCGCTTAAAAACAGGAATCCTACATCAAAGACACGACGGACTTCATCAAATTCATAGAAAATACGCTCGGATCTTTAACAAACCGCCGATTGTATCTTACAGGAAGGAAAAATCTGTAAAGGAAACTCTTGTCCACGCGAAAATTCCTTCGCCCACAGAACAATCAAAGAAACACTGTTCACACAGAAGCTATATCAATCCACAGATTGTAAACACACTAGAAGAAATACGGCACAAACAGTCAATAACATTTCTGCCGCTTCACCACAACTACAATCTCAAAGTTGTTATTATACAACACGAACGTAGAAGCTGAGGACCTGTATACTCTTATACAACTAGTTTTACACAGAAGTTTTATCAATCCACAGATTGTAAACATACTAGAAGAAATACACAAACAGTCCTTTACTGTTATTTTTTTCTGCTTCACCACAGCTACAATCTTTAACTTGTTATTGTGCAACACAAACGCAGAAGCTGAGGACCTGCAGACTCTTACACAAAACACCAAAACTATGCAAATCTGCCTCTGTTGTGTGTTTTATTGATATCGCCGTGACACCTTTACGCACGGTACCCAAACTGACGGATTGTCACATTTTATTCGTCGCTCTTAAGCAAACTTTGAATTGTTTTGGCGAAGTCAAATTCCCGGGCAAATCATTTAAAACCATGAACAAATCTGGACTGCAGTTAAAGATGTGGCACAAGTAATTGCTGATGTTAGAAAAAGTGAAATCAAAAACGGTAAGCAAATCAAATCGCACAACCTCTGGCAATGAACCCCTTTACATTAGAGCGAATTTATCCTGATTCGTGACATTTGCTTTAATTTGGATTTGTGAAAGTGTTTACGCTAGCTTTTGTGAATCCGGTGTCATTTTCAGTGAACCCGAAGAGAAAACGAATCCGGAATCGAAAGTGGGAACTTTGTATCCAGATATATGTATCCATCTCAACGAGAAAATTCAGTTTGCTGTTTTGTACTCGCGCAAGTTGTGAACGGAGATTCAATTTTCTACTTCGTTTCTCATCTTCTTACCATTGAGAATCTTTGTAGCACAATTAGGTTTCTCCGGAATTGCATTCGTATGTGAATTTTGTAAATCCTTTTCAGAAATCTCCTGAAAATGTGAAGAGGCGACCACGTAAAACCGGTTTTTCGGTACTCGACGTCTATCGGCTGATAATCAGATTGCAGGATTAGCATTAGTCCATTAGATGGTTTTTACCAAGTGATGATAGTCTGTGGTAGTACATGATAGTTCGTGTTAAATTGGGCGTGAAAGTTCGAACAATCATCGAATATTATCACCGTTTGATTGGGATTTTACACTGTGCCAGCTACGTACTATGCATAACCAAACACAAATGCAAACACTTCAGTTTATTATATAATTATTTTGAGCTGGTCAACGTAAAAGGAGCAAAGTATAGCTTGCTAAAATATTTCAAGTGGTTCTGTAAATTTCTGCGAGGTAAGCAGTCGATCTGCATATGCAATTATGTCATGGAATCATGTGTCAACAAACATATCATGGTAAACCAGATTTTGACTCGTTACAATAGTTTTGTAACATAACACACTCCAGCCAAACAAACCTGTTTCTCGTGCTATTCGAACGATGGTGAAAAGGAGTCACAGTAAAATTTCCTGTCGACTCCGACTAAACAACAACAACAACAACAAAAAATCAAAGGGTCCCCAACGGCCAGCTCGTGGATATAGCATGACAAGGAATGACATGAAAATATATTCTAGTTAACTTTTATGAAATGGAGAGCTACCTCTCCTCCTCCTTGAATTCCTTGGTTAACCGGTGCGGATCTGTTTAAACGGTAACTGTACCGTTTCTTCCCTAGGGTTCGTTTACACAGTGTTTATACGATGCCGGCATAATTTGGAACCGGTACAGGAACTGTACCTGCTTTTCTGCAGGTACAAAACTTGTACGGATAGGCGGCACAAAATTCGTCCGGATAGAAGAGATCCGTGTAAACGCAAGGCCTATTCGGTACGATTTTGTACCGGATCCAAATTGATCCGGTACCGTGTAAACTTAAGCCGGTTACACACAAGCAAATTTTCTTTGACAAGTTTTCCTTGACAAGTTTTATGTGCTCGTTTTCTCGTGTGTATGAACCACAAGTTTTCATTGACAAGTGTTTCCTTGACAGGTTTTATTTGCTCGTGTGAACGAACGAACAAGACCTTTCCTTGATGATTTCTTTTGAAGCGAAAAATGCGCTCAACCGGATTTTCTTATTATTCTCATAATTTTCTGTGTAGGGGAAACTCTACAAACAACGTACTGGAACGCCGATACATCCTGTCGTGATGAATGTTGACAAAATGTCAAGCGAAAAAGCGAACGAGCGCACTCCTGAGTTAAAATTTACCCTTTTCCCAGTCAAAATTAGATCCATTCAGAGTTCAGAATTAATAAATTTTACCCTAAGTTTTGAAGCAAGCAACAAACCCTGCCATGCTAAATCCCGCTAATCTGCCCGCGTTTCATGCCGCTGACTCCGCACGGCTGCGCAATGCGTTTGACAGTTCTGTCCTTGCCACATTTTCCTTGTTAAGCCGTACACACGAGCAAGTTTTGCCACTTGGCAATTTTTTCCTTGACAAGTCTCCTTGTTCAAAAACTAGCATGCCAGTTTTTGAACAAGGAGACTTGACAAGGAAAAAATTGCCACATTTTGCTTTACACACGAGCAAATAAAACTTGTCAAGAAAAAATTGTCAAGGAAAACTTGCTCGTGTGTAACCGGCTTTAGCCTAAAGCCCCATGCACACGAGCAAGTTTTCTATGACAAGTTTTCTGTGACAAATGATTTGCTTGTGTATACGGTCGAGCAATTTTCTTTTAACAAGTTTTTTGATAAATTTTCGTTGTTTCTTTTCCTTCTGACTTGGAGTTCCATAAACTTTTCGCGTGATCTCAAAGCTTCCAGTAAGAGGCTAATTGCATTATATGGCTAATTTAAAGACTTTGTTGTCAATGTTGTGGATGCCGCCATCTTGACCGTGCGAACACGCTCGCAAAATCAAGACATGGGAACTAAAGTTTTCCGAAAAACTTTGACAAGTTTTCGTGTACACGAGCAAATTTCACCTGTGACAAGTTGTCCTTGTCATAAAAAAAGCTAGCACGCCAGCTTTTCAGCAAATGCATTTGTCACAGAAAATTTGCCCAAATTTTCTCATGTACACGAGCAAAAAAAAGCTTGTCGCAGAAAACTTGTCATAGAAAACTTGCTCGTGTGCATGGGGTTTAAATTTCTCCATGAATCAAAGAAAAACCTGAAGGGCAGATTTTTTAAACAAGGTTTAGACCGCGGTTAAGAAGGTCCGGGTCTAAACAAGGTCCAACAAGCCATGCTTATCGGACAAAGGCTAAACGTCGTGTTTATAACCCAACTCCGATCCATGTTCTAAATATGCTAACCCTGTTTAACGGCGTCCGTAAAACCAGCGATATAGAGCGGATATAAACCAAGTCTAAGTTAGACTTTGTTTAAAAAATCGACCCGAAGTGTTTACTTCAAGTTGTGCACGGCCTTCAAACCTAGTCACCCTTCGAAGGGCTCGTCAAGGATTCTCGTTGCAATCGCAGCTGCATTTCTTGAAGACCCCACCCAGGAATGCGCTGAGCAAATATGCTAGCCCAAACTGGCGACAGAAGCGTATTAAAAATCAAATCGGTTGTTCGTTAAGCGTTCGTGAAAACCCGAATGTCCTCGTCGCAGCGACTTCGAACTCAGTTGCGGTGACGTTTAGATATCGATCTGCTAACAGCCGAGTGAGTGAGTGTGTGAGTGACTCATTTGCATATCTGAGTCCCCACAATAACTCGTTTCTACGCTTCGCGTATCCACGAGTTAAAAATAGCAAAAAAATCATGGTTTCAGTATCGGGAGTCGGTCTCCTAAGGTCGTACAGTTTTGAAATGCGTACATTGGTCAAGCTAGATTGAAGCACAAATAGTCAAAATAGCAAGTAGGATTACAAGCAATTTTGATAAGTAAGACTCTTTCAAATGTGTGAGGAGTTTCGCAATGCATTCACTGTTTTGAAAGTGGTCCCTGCTGAGGTTGGTTTTTTTTTTTTTTTTTGAGGTTGAATTTTGCAAGTGCAAGTACCCATTAGCTATACATTGTACAAGGCTGATGCACTGATTGGTTTCTAGAATTTTATGGATTCAAGCTTTATGCTTGGTTGATACGAAACGTTTATCAAGAAGCTACGGAAGTTTAAATTTTTGCGACAGAAATTTGGCTGAATTTTATCAATACAAGTCTTGTATACACGATAAGGTTTAAGCGTTGCAGTTGTGGTTTGTCTGAAATGTGAGTGAGATGGGCAAATATTTAAAGGCAACGTAGAACTATAAAACGAGAATCATCTTTAGTTCATGCTTGCAAGGCAAAGCCCGCCATGTTTGCCTGGTTTGTCTCCCTATATTATATGGGACACTAAAACTATCATCTAGTTCACCTCAGACTGAGACAGACTAATTGAATTAGAGCAAAGATCACGAGAAGCTAAAGATACAAAATCTGTCGATAAAATAAATTGAGTTGACTATAGGTATATTATTACAAGAATGGAGAGGAGGCTGGAAGAACCCTCCCTCAAGTAAGGAGCAATCTCAATCAATTAAAGAATCAATTGTCATTCAGTGAGCAGAGACTTTATATTCTGACAGAAGGTCACATCACGGATCCCTTGCTGTGATATCACTTATTACTCACAGTTTTTTGCGTTCGTTGTGATTAGAGCTCCGGATAAACGGTTGCACCGCGCATGTTATTCAAAATTGGTACAGTCCCTTAATGTTCGATGGTCTATTAAATTAAGTTGATTTTGGCACAGCCGAACCAACCCCTGAGCGTTTTTATGAATATTCCGTTGACTATACCCTCCATGACAAAACAAAAATTGGCGTGACACGTTGTAGACACCAATGACTCCCAGATAGCATATGTCCGCGAGCCAAATATATGACTAGTTGGCGCTCGCCCTGGTCCCCGAGTTAACGTTTCTAAAATATTATAAACATGGCTTATAAGAGTGGCCCAGTTATCAGTATTTTTGTCGTATTTTGCAAAGATCCTACTGATTGATATATATAAACTCATCCGACTAGTGTACGTGCAAAAGGAATTGATACCACAAGGAGTTGATACGCTGAAATGTGAACTATCGGAAAAGCTAACATGCACGGCAGGGTTACTAAGTGCCAAATGGTGGCTGAAGAAAGAGGCCACTTGCATGTATTTCCGCCAACAATAATCGCTTAGATAAAGGTCAGAGACTAGCAAACTGTTTCGTGAGCAATGACTCACGGCAGGGTAGGATCACAGGAAAAATATGCGATTTCAAATCTTCACTGCAGGACGCAAGCTCCAGCTCCTTGGCAGACAACACAAGGTTCACAGACTCAGGCCATGTTGAAAGAGAGCTGTTACCAAGGAAGAAAGTCAACAAGATCCGTTATCCTGACAGCCGCTGATCCTGGGTCGTGTGCTTCGCCGGCTTCCTTTCTAACCTCATCATCTTTGGTTTTTCGTACAGCTATGGACTCTTGTTCCCAATCCTCTTGGAAGAGTTTAAGGAAGGAAAAGCAAAAACAGGTCAGTAAATCTGGATCAGCTTTTAGACGACTTTTGAAAACAAAAACTAATAACTGCAGCAGCACTAATTGCGCACTGTAAAGCATTTTCAACCAGCCATAAGCCAAAGCAATTTATGTTTGGGTTTACTTCGGCAAGGAGACTAATCAACAGGGGAAGCGAACTCCCACATAAGGACAGTGACCCGCTCCTGCAGTTTGATTTTATAATATCAGCGGTCGCCTCATTGAATTGATACCCAACCCCCGCGCTGCCTGTATGGTTTCTAGTTTTAAAATTGTCGGTTTCCGTGTAGCGGATCGGTAGCATCGCTCCAAAATGTAAATAAAAAAGTGCGATCTGTGAATGACCCGTTATCAGCGAAACTCCTTGACAACGAAAGAGACTTCGGCAAAGCACTAGACATCCTAACAGGATGGCTTTCGAATTTCCAAGTGAACCATTCTCGGCGATAATTCAGGTGTCCGGCGCCCCTTCACCAATTATTTCCACCAATTCATGTTAATATCAATTATAAAACCTATAAAAGGATATTACATGCACGTTCCATAAAAACGCTTTAGAAGCTTAGGAATCTATTACGCCCTTCTGCGGGAGGGGGTCACTGTCCTTATATGGGAATTCGCTTCCCAAATCGACAGCCACGGCACTTGCTTGCATGCGCATGTGTAAGCAGATCGCAGCCGCGTTTCGCTTTTGTTGCTGCATGATTATAGCTAACTAATACTGCTAAACTTGTCATTTGAAGCCTATCCGAAAGCGTATATAGTTAAGTAAGCTATCACACAATTACGAGTTCATTTTGGATAATCAGCCTGGAAGATACTGAGGGAACGTATCCAGTTGCTACAAATGATACGAAGGAAAACTACTCGCTGTGGCTGCTCGGAGAGGTTGCCGGAGGATCAGGAACGGAGGCCTTCTTTTTCCCAAACACCGATTTATTAACTCAAACTAGAGTTACAAGTTATCAGCTATAGAACTAACTGCAAAACTCTAATGAAAAGGGTGTGCTTCGCCTTAAGTAGTGATGCTTACGCTAATGACACTTTTGGCCGTCAATCACTACTACGAGCCAATGATATAGACTAGCTTGCGTCAGAACTTGACTACGAAGCAGCAGATGTTCAACAACATACGCACTAAGGAAAAACCTTAACTTTAGATTTTTAAACTAGTTACGCGTAAACGGAATAAACTAGATTTAAGAACAGTGGTAAAGTAAATTATGGGCTACTATCCAGTGTGAAAATTATAAAGTCTTAAGCAGTAGAAACCTAGTAAAAATACCTAACAACGAATATTAGAAAATCAACATTACGTAATGACGCTGTTCGAGGTAGGCTCCGCCTCTAAGGAGAGCCAGAACTTGGTCGTAAACAACTTAATGAATTTTCGCACTTTCCAGGTCAAGTACAGACTAAACAATAAGGTTAATTCCAGAAATGCAAATATACGCTAAACTTTGTTAAACTAATTCAAGTAGCGAACACTTACGAAGTTCTGGCCAGTTGTGATTGGCCAAAAGGTAAAAGGTCATTAGTACTAAAGGTAACGGGATTATCTTACTTAGTAGCAGGTGTATATTGCAATGACAACTCTACTTAACGTTTGGCTAAAGTGTAAATGGAGGTAAATAGTATTAGAATTACGCTGTGTTTTTAATTTAAATAATCGAGTGAGTAGCTAATAGATACCAAATATTACCCAAAATATAACCCATAAAAGTTATAGTAAAATAGTGAAAATCTCTTCCATAACACAAATATCACTTTCTTTGACCTTCTTGCTTCACAGCTTGGCTTGGTTCACTCGCTATACTTTCATATGGCACTTATGGTCCTGTGGCGGGAAAAATGTGCGACCGCTTCGGTCCTCGAGCCGTGGCCATGTTTGGAGGTCTGCTCTGTGCTGTGGGTGCAGTGGCTACATCTCAAGCGTCAAGCCTCAATATCATGTTCCTGACTTACGGCACAATCTATGGGCTTGGTGCTAGCCTTGTTTATATATCCTCGTATATTATAGTGCCAAAATATTTCGTGAAAAGGCGTTCTTTGGCAGTGGGCATTCTTTGCATGGGTCTGGGAGGAGGATTGCTCATAATTAGTCCCTTTGTTCAGTTCCTTTTGGAGAAGTACTCCTGGCAAGGTACCTTCATCGTCATTAGCATTTTCGTGCTAGGAGTCTGTTTTCTGGCCCTGACTTTTGACCCCAACGTGGCTGAAACAGAGAACGATACGGCTCTACTGGCGGTGACATTAAAATCACAAGGAAGGATAGCCACTTCAAGTTCTTACTTGCTACGTAACCGTCTGTTTCTTATCTACACTACTTCTTCGTTAATTGCGTTCTATGGCCATTACGTCCCTTTCGTACACGTGGTAAATATATTTATTCCCATTTTCTGTTCATACCTCTCCATTTGATATATCTCCATTCAAAAACGATTCATAACAGTACTATAGGAAGCAACCATAGAAGTTTAAAATGCTCACATATTTGTCTCTCAACTAATAATTTTGCACATATTACAAATCCAGTCATATAATGATTTTATTAATCATAATTTCATAGTATTCATTCTTCGATATCAAAGCTGCATAGACGACACCGATAATGAATGAATGGTGATTGCGGCGGTTGTGGTGGTAGCGGTAGCGGTGGTGGTAACGATCATACGCTGATAATGAACATGATGGTGATGATGATGGCGATGGAAATGGTCATGGTTGTGGCCATAATTTGACGAAGGTCATGCGGGTGATATTGTTGATGGTTGCAGTTACAGTGATGGTTGTGGTTATGGTAATTGCGTCAAGCATGACTTCATGTTGATCCACTACTTGATCCCCGTAGGTGCGCCATTGCGAGGACTTGGGCATCAGCGCCAGACGGGCATCTCGACTCTACCTGTACAGCGGACTCACCTCTCTTATCATGCGCCCCTTGGTTGGACGCCTTTGTGACGTCACAAGGATAACGCCTGGCCAAATTTACCAGGTGGCAATTTTTGGAAATGGCGTTACTTCCCTGTTGTTGCCCATAGCGACCAGATATTATCAATTCGTGCTGTACTTCGTAGTGTATGGGATCATTGATGGCGCCATGGGTATTTGTAGTACCCTCACTATACTGTCGTCATTGAGTTTGACTCAAAGATCCCTCGGATTTGGCATCATGCAGAGTGTAACCTGTATCTCAGCAATTACCGGACCAGTAGTTGCAGGTCAGTTCGTCAAGACACTCTTGTGGCGAAACAATGACCTATAATTGACCTTGCTAGACACTCTTTTATATAATGCTCAATATGCCACAGTAGATAAACACATCAATTAGTGCGTCCATTTATTAACCCAATACATTTTACACTATACTTACATATGTAGACACAATCATACATGCAGTACATAAATGGGATAAAATGACCCGACGAGTTGGTAGGGTTAGGCTTAAGGTTAGACATCAGAATAACTGGAAAGGAAAAGAAACTGTAAGAATTCAGATCTTTTTTCACTCTGAATCGTTATGTGACAGATTGAATTTTTGCAGACTTTCACCGCCCATCTTCTCCATATGTTTTCACAGGGTTACTGGCGGATCATTTTGGATCTTACTACCCGGCTTTCTACATGTCCGGCGTAAGTGCACTATTGGCTGCAAGTGTGTTGTTCTTCGTGTATTGTGTTAAAGACGAGGACATGAAGTCAAAACCGTATCTAGACCGAAAGAAGCTCGTCATTGTTGATAAATTATCAGTCGTGTAGTAAGTCTAGTCATATTGTGAGCAAATGAATATTAATAATGGCAAAGTTAGAAAATTCGTGCTTATTGGCTGTATTTATCTCAGACGAACTAGAAATACGATATTCGCAGAGGTCCCACGCCCAAGTAATCGATTATGTATGACATTGCTAAGAGCTCTCATGTACTGTATGCTTTCACCACACATCTCAATATAATCCCCGAACGAAGTGAGGGAAATACTCACGACGCTAATGCAGTAGTATTATCGCCTTATCGGAAACTCCAAGCATGCCGCCATCTCGAAATCTAATGTTCGTCTGTCAGTCTGTCAGTCTTGCGTGCGACCTCGTCCCCAGTTCCTATCGCGTCCCTGCAGAACCAATAACAAAGGCCGGATCGATCACGTGTGGCCCTGTAGTTTTACTCGCAATGAGAGAAATTAGATTGAACGAAGCAACTACAGTATATCGTAGCTGTGTTCACGAAAATGGAAAACTTGAAAACCGGAAAACTTGAAACACAACAGTCTCGCGAAGCTCGTCTTCAAAAGAGAAGGGAACAGGCACGAGCAAGGCGGAATCATGAAACGATCGAACAGCGCCAAGTTCGTCTCGACAAAAGACGGAACTATGACCGAAAAGAAAACAGCGCATGAATGCCGATCGAAAGCGACATGAACAGAAGCGGGTAACACAGACAACTCCGCAAAGAGAACAGCGCTTGAAAGCGAATCGAGACCTTCAGGAGAAAAAGCGGGCCGAAGAGAAGACTCCGCAAAGACAACAGCGCATGAATGCTGACCAAAAGCGACATGAACAGAAGCGGGTAACACAGACAACTCCGCAAAGGGAACAGCGCTTCAAAGCAAATCGGGAGCTTCAGACGCCGTTTTGTGTTAAACTCAGATACTTATTTAGAAAGGACAAGCAACAAAGGTTAGTCAGTGGAAATCGAACAATCACCGTGACAAATATATTCTATCCCGTATAGCTTGTAACTCGATCACTTCAAGAATGTATTAAAATCTGTATGCTGATCATTTTCCCTCGAAGTATTGTTTTACTACGCTTCTGTCGCCAGTTTCGGCTACCGTATTCGCTCAGAGCAATCGGAATTACTTGGAGTCTTGAATGATTTAGTCAGATGTCTTATTTTTCTGTAATCTGACACGCGGTGATTGCAGCGAGAATCGTTCACAAGCCCTTAGAAGTATTACTAGGTCTGAAGCCCGTGTATAATTTGAAGTAAACTGTTCAAGTTTTGCTTTGATTCTGGGAGAAATCTTGCTGTTTTGAGTGGGTTCACATACAAAACAATTCGAGCCTATTAAATATGCATGCCTGAGTCTGGAGCATGCAGTCCAGAGTAAAAACAAATCGCACAGGAAGCCTATTTAATTGTACTGCCTATGAATTCAAAATTGGAAAATCAGTGTTCCTTTTTTCCCGTACTACGACGGCCGACCAACTTCAAACTTTGAGTATTAAATTTTGAGAACGTGCTTGGCAGACTGTATGAATTAACTTGACGTGCCGACCGTGGGAAATACGTACTTCGTCACGCAATAGATTCTTTTTTCAACGCAAAAATATAACACACACCATTCTTTTTCTCCTTTCTTTGCGTGTAGCACTTGAGTTCGAAGAAAAGATTGAATCAACATTTCGGTAAAACAAAGGCTACTCTTGTTGGGAGTTACCCAAGTAAAAGTCCCATCAATGGCAGAGTGAGGGGGGTATCTGCGATTATCGTATTTCTAGTATAATGTAATTAAAGGCAGATGACACTATATTAGCATTTACATGATATTGGCATGTGTCCCATCCAGGGAGTACTCATCATAATGTTAGGTGCAGGTGTGCCGCCTGGACCTGAAAACCCCTTACCCTATTTCAGACCAAAATATCCGATTTACGATACCCTATTTCAGACCTTACTCCAAAATGTATACCCTATTTCAGACCTATTTTAGAGATTTATTTCTTTTGCAACAATTTCCGCCATGTTTTCTTCCATTTGCCGTGCATTGTCCGCTGCGACACATTTCTATTAAAATCATACCCTATCCCAGGCCAAAAACACAAAATTGATACCCTATTTCAGACTAAAAAGGCAAAATCTATACCCTATTTCAGACTAAAAATGTTTGAAAACGACACTCTTTGGGGCGGCACATACCTATATGGCATAGTACTCCCCCCTCCCCCCTCTGGGTCCCATTCCTGTTTGAAGGGTGGTCTTATAAGGAAGTTCTCACGATATTATTCGTCATGCCATGTCCATTTCACAGTAATTTATTTTGTCTCATAAGAAAGTATACAGAGTCAATCTTTGCACTACATTCATTGGTAAAATACTGAGTACCTGTAGGTTACATTATACTTCTCAGAAGTTCTCAATTGTTGTATGTGTTGTACAAACACACAAATTCCTATGCCAGACAAAAAATATAGCCCTAACCCTATACTCTCCTGTGAGTGAAAATGAAAAAGTGCACTATAAAAAATATTCAATAATTTTACAGAATATTAGACAAATGAGGGTCAGGTTCGCACATTATCCAGCACTGTAAGATGCTGTGAGACATGAAAAGAGCATCAGTTTAGTACTGTATTGACATTCTTATCTTAAAAAAGTCTCATTTCCAATGTCATGTGGGTATAAACTAACTCTTCCTAATCACAGAAAGATACTTTTTCCAGTTGGGCTTAGTGAACTTCATGTCTGTCTTGATATTTAGGGACCTATGAAAAACAAAACAAGCATCAAAGTTAAGTCTATAACTTAAAAAGTGTGTTCTGCTGGAGATAGATGGGTGGGGGAACCAGATTGTGTTGGGGTAACAGTTTAGACAATATCTCACCAGAAATAGTAATGTCATGCAGCTGCATGGAAAAAAACTTGTTCAAAAGAAAACGTAATAAAATATCATAAAAGGAAGAAAGTAATTCTCTAGTAAAGAGCTAACCTAAGTAAAATGAAACTAACTGTGGTAAATGCAAATTGACTTGTTTGGCTGTTATTATAATTATGTATCTTTCCAAATGATTTTTGACTTTCAGTCTACTGAAGGCATTGACTTGTCAGGGCATTATCTAATTGAACCTGTTTAGATCATGGCAATTTTTTTCTGTCCACACCAGCTACTAACACAGTAAATCTCTTCTGAACATTACATTATACACAGTAATGTATAAAGTACAGCTAAACTGCTAATTCAAAAATGCAAAAGGCAATGCAGCAATAAGTTACATTCTTTTCCTGGTGCCAAATTGACAAAATAATCATTCATAACAATTTCTAGTTTACTAAACATCATTTATGTTTATTTATGTATACATTTTATATTAGTATATGTACTATGATTTATAGCAAAAGGAAGGGGGCCTTAGTAAGACAAAGAAGTAAATACAAACAAAGACTGTATTGTTATGGAAAGTAGTGGCCCGGTTTTGGAAAGTTTAGCCCAACATAAAAAATACAGTTCAAATAACATTTGACTTATAGTACTTATACAGTGTTATACAGTACATGATAAAAACAGCTGAGCAGTTAAAAAAAAACTGCCTACTTAAACCAAAAAGTTTTTGCACTGTATAATTTCACAGAGGACAAATATTTTGATCTGTTTTTTGATAAACTGAAATGGTTTCTAGTGCTGCAATTTCAATAAACACAGTTCTCTCTAATCAAATGCACAGAAACGCCAACTTCTTCTGTGTGAGTGATATATACGTTGTGATTTTGTCTATAAAGCAAGTTGTTAAGTGGCAAATTAACCTCTGCACTGTATGACACTGGAAGTTGATTTAACTGTCAAGACTCAAACGGTCAAAACAGTTTTCTATCGTGAAAATTTATAGCATCACAGCAACAAAGTTTTATCGCGGCCGCAAAATGTCCGATAAGCTCGAAGCAATGCATAACGGACGAGTTAAGTGAAGAAAGTAAATAGACGCGTATTACCTGCCCCTTGGAGCTGTCGGCTGGGATTCAAGCACTATTTTAGCTTATTTTCTGTCCTCCTGCTGTTCGTGCAGAGCCGGGTTGTCAGGATTAGCCCATCCACGGCTATGCAGATATTGTTGCCTCTGGAAGCGCCGTTCTTCGACAAGAGACGAACGTTGCTCACGGCGTCGATTGTTGGCCTCATTTTGAGCCTGAAGCCTGGGGGCCTCTTGTGCAATCGTTTCATTGTGGCGTCGGGAAGCAACTCGTTGTCGAGCGGCTTTCACGCGCTGTTCTTTTGCCTGAATTGTTTCTTTGGCCAGCTTCTGCCTATGATGCTCCCGATCAGCTGCTCTCTTTCCTGGGTTCTCTCCTGAGCATACTCTCGGTCATACCGTTGCACTGTCTGTTTGCCGTCTGCGCTCGAGACGGATACACCTGGCTTGTCTTACGAATTCGTCTTAGTCTCGCTTGTTCCCTTCGTTTTTGAAGACAAACTTGTTTCTTCTCTTGAGAGTGTTCGGTTTGATTCATTGCTTGATTCATACTTGCCTCCGATAGTGTCCAGCACGAGATTCGAGGTCGCGAGAGGAAAGAGCCTGGGAACGAGGTGTGTTCTGTGTTCTGTGGAGTGTTCTACCCAGCAAACCCCGCGCGTGATTCTGTTCCGAGTTTCTACCCAGCAGACCTCGTTGCGCGGGGAAGTGATTCTCTTCCGATGTTTTTCCCAGCAAACCCCGCTGCACGGGAAGGTCGCCCGTGAACGAAAAACATTAAAAAACGACATGGTGTTCAGATTAGTACCCACGCAGGGCGTGGGAATAATTTATCGCATACGAACGTTTAGTCTCAGGCGAGTTATTCATCAAACGAATAATGCCTCTAAATAAATGTGAAGCGTGCTAACCTGTTTATGCTCTTGTTACGTTTTAACCATTATTATGTTGCAAAAAAATTACATTTTGTACATCTCGTACTTATTTTGTCACATTTATTTCAAACAAACATGTCATATTTTGAACAAATGAATATTTCGAGCAAACTCATGCCCACTCGGTGGCCAAACGATGGCCAACTCTATCCAAGTCGCAAAGTTGGCTTTGGTTGGCTGTAGTTGGCAGTTCCGTTTGGCCAGAGGTTTACAAAATTTGCACTTAAATCCACGGTTTTATGAAATAGCCGCTGACTCCAAAGCAAGGTGCAGTGCCTCTACTACCCTATTCCAGACCAAAGACTCAAATTAAATTGATACCTTTTTGAGACTTTCTTATATTCAGCTCAAAACGATACCCTTTGGGGGCGGCAAATCACCCATGACTACTGTTTTTATATGACTGGGGCGTATTTTCATTTTATTACCCTGTCTGCAGTCTCTGTAATTCGTTGGGGGGTTGGGCTGGGTCTAGATCCGGGTAAGCTTACAACCGGACTGAAAAAATGCTCGAAAGTGTACAGTCAACTCTCTCTAAGCGGACACCTCTCTAAAGCGGACAGCATGCATATTTGGTCATTGTCAATTTTTACTTGTTTAACTGAACTCTCTCTCTGAGGCGGACACCTCTTAAGGCGGACACTAAATGCTGGTCCCGACAGTGTCCGCCTTAAAGAGAGTTCAGGTAATTATTCCTCCACTCGCGTTCTTTCGATCGACTTAGGTGAGAAATAGGGGAAGCACACTTTAATTGCCGTGGGGTGCAAAGTGGTGAGAATGAGGAGAGTGGAAAAGAAAGGAAGCAGGCTTTACATAAGTTTAACCGGAATTTTATGATACTGTTTGGCTACTTGTTTACATTGCATCGAAAAAAAAAAAAAAACTAAAAAAAATACGGCTTGTTTTAGAGACTTCAAGTTTTGTTCATAGCGAAAAAGCTTTTACTCGACAATTTGTTTACTCGAGAACAGCTTGGGCCTTCAGTTCAGTTCATATCAGGTTCCAGAACCGGCTAAATCCGGTTTTACTTCGACACAAAGGCTGGTTCACACCACTGCTTCTACAATAGCAGAGAAATGGGTAAAAATCAATTGTCAGACGATATTAGCCAAGACATCCAACGAAGAAAAAGGAAATGCAAAATGCATGCGAATAGAACAGGCATGAGCGGATCTATCTTGAAGGTAAATGTGCTAAATATTTTCCTAATTGACCTTTCAGAAGCTGGCGGTGACAAGCACGAGTCACCGCAAACACGCCGCTGAAATACTGCGCGTAAACCACTTCGTTAACTGACCACCTTTCATACTTCCGACACTTGAGCAAGCTTCAAGGCCTAATTTTATATCCTCCTCTACTCCAACCGAGACAGAGGAAACGAAAACAAACAGCGCCGTAAATAACCGTCCGATTTCAGAGCATACACGAACCATAATGCGTCGGGACTGTTTTTCAAGTGCAAGTAAAACATGACGATGTGAAAATACAAATACAAATCACGAGTTTGGTACCGCTTAGGGTGCTCATCATTTTTATGCGACGTGGTACCGTTAGGGGCGGGTCGGGTATCAGTCGAATGAGCTTTATTGTATGGGTCTTTAAAGCAATTAAAGGCACCGAAACTTTAAATTCTTGGTATCAAAATAAAAATTCCCGACGAGCATCCCCGTCCTTTTTATGTGGGGTTGCCCCCCTCCAAGGATTGAAGCTGCAGCTTCTGTTTCAAAACTAGGCCTATACTGTAGTGCGAAACGTTTTCTTTAAATGAGTTTGATTTGCATAAATTGTGCGATTAAAAACCGAAAAACTTTGCACTTAGGTATTGCTTTGGAACAGACAGCTTCAGAATGGCCTGCTGCTCTTAACCAATCCAGATGCATTACATGCAATTAAATATATATTATTAATTTGCAATTGAACCCATACACAGCAAGAAATTAGATCAACACATTCTGGCATCAGATTTCTTCGGAAGCTGAATTGATCGAATCCTATGGTGATCAGTACCCAGACGAAGTTTTATTTGCACAAGTCGACACAACAACGTGACCGCGATTCAACTGGTGGTCGTGACGCACCCAACGCGACAGATGCTGTGTGGGCAGGTATCCGCACGCACCATTAGAATTCTTTAATGAGCAATCTCTGGACCAGAGCGAGACTCCCCAAGAGTGATCGACTTCAATTTTCTCTTTCAGTTTCTCACCAGAAAAAATATCATACAGTTTAGGGATCTTGGCTTTTGACACCTTGCTCAAATGAAACCTGATTAAACTATAAATATATATTTACAACACTCGTACGTTTGCTTGAGGGCTGCCTCACAAGGTTGATCTTGGGAGTGAAAACGTCGGCAAGCTAAGAAAACAGTAATGTGTGACCTATCTCATGTCATGCATAATTGATTTTGACAGTTTGACTTCGAGCATTTGTTTCTACAGGCTACGATTAATCTAGCCTGCGCTTTATTACTTACCTGTTTTTCTTCTTCTAAAATGCACTTCTTCTATGAGGCTTTCTTAATTTCCAGTCAACTTGTTGTAATTTAGAGCTATTATCACCGCGGTTTTGGTAGATATGTTAAAGTTGAAAAACCGGTGACAGCCGGGAGCGACTTTAACTTGTCGAAATGATGGTATCGTGTGATTATGTTTGCCTTGCTTTGCTTAGTTTTGACCAGCAATAATAATAAAAAAAAAGATAGGCACCTGTGAGGTGCATGTGTGTACTGCATTTTTTCTTCTAATTTTTTGTATAAATAAATGGCATTTGCCACAGGCCACCTCTCTTGCATCACAAGATAATTTGTGACGTATTTCCGTTAACTTGAATCAGCTGGCCCGCTGCCAAAATGTCGCGCCGCTTCCGTGTTTGTGCTAAACTGTTGTAAAAGAAACGATTTTTTTTCTGGGGAAACTGGGGAAATTTAAGAATAGGGAAAACGTACACACTATGCAGGAATAAAGGGAATTATGCCCAGACATTGAAGGCATTTCACAGATCAAAACGCGGATCAGCACAAAGAATCACTTGCGTTACCTCAATTCCGAGAGCGTCGCGAGGCAAGGCTGAACTACTGGAGAAATATAGGTTCCCGGAGATGAAGGTGCTTGAGGATGCAGTAGCCATTGATAGGAAATATGACTATTCAGTTGCCACTGGTGGTTTTTGTAAACATTTCACCCCCACAGCCGTCCAAATAAAATTAGTAACGACAAGCAGAACAGTAAGGCTCAAGTATTAAAGTATACATTTATTTTAACTCGTACGCGAATGACCAAACACAGGCGGCCCGGACTCCGGGGATCTGTCTGTCTGTCACACAGTGATGTTGCGTAACAGAAAATTATAAGGAAATGCATGGGGAAAAGCAACGATCTGGATAAGTCGTAAGATTCTGAATGAATTAAAATAAAAGCAGATGTACCTGTTATTTGTGGCCTCTTGAGTCCCTTGTGTCGATTTCAAGCCGCTACGGCCACTATTAGTGGCCACTATTTCTGTGTTGTTTCTCCCCCTCAAAGAAATGAGAAGGCTGGACACTCCATTTTCAAGTAGCCAACGGTTAAGAGCGAATAAAACAAAAATAAAACAAAACAAAAGCCCCGCGATGCCGAAACACCGCTGGAAACCAATAGCCAGATAAATTTCCTTTCCCCTGACACGACGCACGTAGCCCAAGCTCGAATACGCCAAAAGCCTAATTTGTGAGCAAATTTGTGGCCAACAACACTACCAGTAGCGTGGCCAAGACGGCCAACCGTCATTGAAAGAAACACTCCGATTGGTTGCCACAATTTTGAAAGCTCCTTTGTTGTCGGCCAAGAAAATAAAGCCTTCAACACCGCAAACAATTATACAACACCGCAAACAATTATATGCTGGGCCCTTAGGCCCAGCATAAAAAAGAAGTTATTACACGGGAAGGAGTGTATACTGCGGAGTATTTTTACGAGTCGGTTTTTTTTTCGAGCCTACTTCAGACGAGAAAAAAATAAAACTGACGAGTAAAAATACAGCCGTATTGCACGACTTTTTGTGTAATAAATTGTTTATTATACGACAAACGAAGCAGGGAAAACGTTTTCGCCGCGCGCAAAATGGAACAACAAATGACGCGTTCGTAAACTTTGCTTGCGAAAATTGATCAAAATGGGAAACAAGTTGATCTGGTTCCTGACGAGTGCAATACGCTCCCTTTATTGCACTCGTTTTGGCCTTTATTTGCACTCGAAATTGTGAAGTCATGCAATAACAGTAATTAACATTTATAGACGCAACTACGCGTGTGCCAAGATCAAATGCGCATGCGCAATGTACAAAAATAACGCAAAAGCCTTTTCATATTCATCTTATGTGGATACCTCCATCTTCATCTCGTTTGAGTTACATGCTTTACATTCAACCTTTAGGCGGTCAGATACATGTAGATGAAGGATTGTCCACTTTTTATGTTCCAGAATCCAAGTTAGAGTTTGGCAGTCAACTGTCACTTATTGTTCGTGCCAACCCCTACAAAGTAGACAGCATTGCTGAAGAATTACCCGTCGGACAAAGTGATCAGCAGTACTCTCTATCCGGACAGCCGCGGGTCCTGGGTCATATCCACCTCCCTGAGTGTCTTGTTGGATAACGAAGGAAAAGCTAAAACAGGTGCGCACGATTATGTAAAAGTTAAGTAAATAAAAAAAAAAAAAAAAAAATCAGAAAATCTTTAAAGCAAAAACAAAAACAAAAAAGAAACAACGTGAGTACTTATCGAGAGCTTGGCGATACCCGCTGACCAAAGTGACGTCATAAAATGCACCGGCGCACTAACTAACAAAAGCTCTTTCATCCATAGACGAACTTTCGTAAATAGGAATATGTTTTCGTAAGCCGCGTCCTAAGCACTGCTTGTGACATGTTCAGAGCCGGCTATAACCGGTTTTACGCCCTGATCATTCTGACAAAACAACCAGGGTTACTCGGCTGCGTAGATCCCGCATCAACGACATTCTGAATCCGAAAGACAAACCGTTTTCAAGGTCTATGCGGAAAGAACAGGCATGAACGGATCTCTTAATATCTTGGAGGTACTGTACATCTAAATTTAAAGACCGAAAAGCAAACAGTTGTTCCCGCAATGTCTGAGTAGTCGGTCGAATACATTTTACACTCGGGCCAGGGGCATTATCACAGTCAGTTTTTCTTAAGCCGTGGGAGCCGTGGACTAAGCTGAGGCGTTAATTATCGGGAGAATATGTCTTTACAGTCTTATAAGTAACCAGAAACAACAGAAACGAAAGCAGAAATTTCATAGATACGGCGTGTTCTGTACACGTGCTCAGTCGAGCAGAAACTTAATTTACATCAGTTGATCGAGTGTCGGATATTATTAAATTTCCATATTTTTTTCTGGACATCCACATCAATCTTTTCTTGCTACAATCCGTACAATGTATGTGCAAATCAGTTCACCTTCATGTCAGTTTACTTTCACGACCCCGGTTGAAGGCACTAGATCGATCGACATATATCAACAAGATATACATATCGTCTTCGGTTAAATGTTTCAGCTACCGTGGCCCCGAATGGCTGAGCTCTTGCGTTTTGATCGATTCAGGTTTGGCAAGCACGCAATTTGCGCTCAATCGGGTGTTTGAAACTTTTTTTAGAGTGATATCTGGCGTAAAAATACATCGAACGTCAATAGAAACTACCTAGCTGAGCGTATGCAAATAACGTGACTGCAGGTTGTCTGTTAGCGTTATGTTCATCAACTATTGAATTATTAGCATTTAGAAATGACATCACGTATCACGTTTCGTTATATCGAACAATTTTGGCCTGCAGCTAACCGGATCATTGTATTTGCAGATTTCAAGTTGGAAAACGAACGAAATAAATACATCTTATAAACTGAGTAGCAGCTGTACTTACTGATACATGTTACAGCTCCTGTCGTGGCTTTCCTGAAGAGATAACATGAGAGCCTTATTTCTTCAGTTTCATCATGCAGCCAGCGTAATCCTAATATTCCTTTTTGTCAGCCATCTTGTTTCTAGGCCCAGTATTCCAAGTCTCAGATCCACAATATTGAGCGAAGGCTGGACCAAGAACGCAAAAGGCCGAGAAACAAGAATCCATAAAATCGTAAAAACAAAACAAAAATATATATATAATAAATAAAAAAACACAAGGTATTATTCCTTGGCTGCATATGATAACTGAGCAGCGTTCATCTGTTCTATCCTATGCGAGATAAAAAAAAAAACAAAAACAGAACAAAACAAAAAGAAAGAAAACTGGAGTTCACCAAACACTCAAACCATCGAAGTCACTGTACTTTTACTTATAATATGTGATATTGATTACGTTTCATTTTTTTTTCTGTAACCCTCACAAATCGCGGACACATCTTGACCGCGAGGTAACTATAGTGGACCAAGGTGCAGGAGCCAATCAAAACGGGATGAAAGACGATAAGAAAGTTACACTTCACTCCCACCCTTGCATGTCCGACTTTGATTTCACACTGTCCTTTCCCACACTTTTCTGTTCTAGAAGCCAAATTCATGTTTAGCACTCAACACACACGCCGTGTGTGCCGACCCCTGCGATACAGAGAACATTGTTAAAGAGTCATCAAAGAACAGAAAGCAAAAGATTCGCTATCCGGACAGCCGCTGGTCCTGGGTCGTGTGTTTCGCCTGTTTCCTTATCAACATCATACTCAATGGTTTGACGTTCAGCTACGGGCTTCTGTTCCCTGTTCTCTTGGAGGAGTTTAATGAGGGCAAAGCTAAAACAGGTCAGCTGATAAGAATCTACAGAATATCTATAGTAAGAATCTAAACTTGTGTAGCAGGTGTATCTTCTACTGGACTTTTCTCTCGGTTTTTTTTTTCAACATAACATTTTCCCTTATAGTGTTATATGACTGGAATGCTTATGAGATTTTACTAGTCTCGTGATTTTCAGTGAACCACACTAATTTTGAGTCTGCCCGCTAACGCAGTGCATCTTGGAGACCTTCGGGTACTGCTAAACAGAAAATAATGTAAACAACGACGAGAAAAGAAATAGTCGTGAAAAACGGGTGTACTGCAACTAGTAATGTCATCATGAACAATCAAGCAGTCGTATGTCATGTCCATTTTGCCTTTGTGCAAATATAGACAGTATAGGTAAATATAATATCGCTTTCTCGAGGCACGGCAGTTAAATGGAGTGTAAGTGGCTAATAAGACCAGGGTAGGATGCAAATGACTCAAATAGGCGGATTAGTAAATTGAAGCCACGGTCAGAGTGCAATTTCTCATGTTCTGGGGTAATATTCTGGCGAGGGGGGCGAGAGCAAACAATAGGGAGAATCTGGCAGTTTTAACGGAGATATATCCAATTTTTGCCATCTATTTGCTTTATTACACCACAGCTTGGCTCGGTTCACTCGCACTACTTTCAGTAGGAATCTATGGCCCTGCTGTGGGAAAGCTGTGCGACCGCTTCGGTTCCCGCGCTGTTACCATCGTTGGGGGTCTATTGTGTGTTGTGGGAACAGCATGCACATCAGAAGCGCCAAGCCTAAACATCATGTTCTTAACGTATGGCATAATCTTTGGGATAGGCCATAGTTTTGTCTTCATATCCCTGTACCTTATAGTGCCAAAGTACTTTGTTCGAAGGCGTTCTTTAGCAGTGGGCATTATCAACATGGGGCCTGCCGGAGGTTTGTTCATTATGAGCGCTTTGGTTCAGATCCTAATTGAGAACTACAGGTGGAGAGGGACATTTCTTGTCATCGGCATTACCTTCTTGGTTATCTGTTTTTTAGCCCTGACCTTTGACCCAAACGTGGCCGAAGTTGACTCGAAGGAGCAAGTGAGCTCCGTAGTTACGTCTGGCTCGCAAAGCTCAAAAGAAAGAACATCTGGTTCCCTACTACAAAATCATATATTTCTCATCTACACTATCTCTGCGACAATTACTTATTATGGCCATTATGTCACCACCGTACACATGGTAAGTATTTTGTTTTCTACTCCAAAATTATGTTGCTTGTG
The DNA here is from genome assembly GCA_964036295.1 of Plumapathes pennacea. Taxonomy (NCBI): domain Eukaryota; kingdom Metazoa; phylum Cnidaria; class Anthozoa; order Antipatharia; family Myriopathidae; genus Plumapathes; species Plumapathes pennacea. Next base: position 17,182,472 of record OZ038462.1, read on the forward strand.
TTACTGTTCGTAATATCCCCCACCCACCACTCCCCTGCTTTTGTTTGTCCCGGTGGACCAGATTTCTAAATGAAGTTCTGAGCCAGGAGATTGTGGGTTCGATCCTTGCGGTTGGCAGTAGTAGGAATGTTTTCAACCGAGGAAACTTGAACTCCACTAACTGTTTTCCTCTTCCGAACGTGTCTCCTGTATCTAAAGATACACAATTCTTTAAAAATTGGTATTTTCACAGATGTTTTAACACTGAAATACTTCAAGACCACACAATTTAGCTCTCACTGTTTGTAATATCATATCGATACTGTAAATAGTAGAACGCGCCTCTATGAGAGTGATCCAAGAACATTCCTAATGACAGCAGCTGGACATCCAGCTGATCAACTCCTTCATTCCCATAGGTGCGCCATTGTGAAGACTTAGGCATCAGCGCCAGGCGGGCATCTCGACTCTACCTGTACAGCGGACTCGCCTCTCTTATTATGCGCCCTTTGGTTGGACGCCTTTGTGACGTCACAAAAATCACACCTTACCGTGTTTTCCAAGTGACAACTTTTATAAACGGCGTGGCTGGCCTGTTGTTGCCCTTTGCAACCAGTTATCCTTATTTCGTGGTGTACTTCGTCGTGTATGGACTCATGGATGGTTCAATGGGTATCAGTATTATCCTGTCTATTCTAGCGTCGTTGAGTTTGGCTCAACGGTCTTTTGGATTTGGGGTCATGCAGTGCGTGTCTTGCGTTGCTGGGATCAGCGGACCAGCGGTAGCAGGTCAGTCTGCATCTGCGACTGAGACATTTCTTGCTCACAACCTCGTTCCCAGGCTATTTCATCTCGCCTTCGGGGGCGGGGGCCGGGAGATGAAAGAATCTGGGAAGGAGGTTGTCTTGGTCAGTGGATGAGAGCTTCTTGTCAACCACTGTCCGTCACTGCGTGCCGAAATACTTGATCCATCAGGACTTCTCATCGAAAGTATTTGGCAACCGTTTCCATACTACTCGTTTGAGAAGATTGTACAGTGGAACCTCCCATAAGCGATCATCCTTCGTTCGTCTTTAAGTGGTCGCTTAAGGAAGGTGGTCGTTTACGGGGATTTCTCACCATTGGAGGCCTAAATAAGATTCAGCTTTGAGCCACAACGAGTGTTAAATAATGCAGTTTCAATGAGTGAAAAACAACTGGTGTTCTAAGATCTTGTATTCTATTGCAATACATATGTTATTTGCCTTCAGAGGGCATGGAGTGGTCGCTTACCGGAGGTAAAAAAATAACAATAGAAAAATTTAAACAATGAGTCTTAATGGTAGTCGCGGTTGCTTACGAGAGGTGGTCGCTTAAGAGATGTTTCACAATTAAGAATTGACTAAGTGACCAATCTGTCATTTGTTATGTCGCTTACTAGAGGTGGTCGCTCAGGGAGGTTCCACTGTAGTTTCGTTTGGCGAAGAAGTGCTTTTTATGATATTTGCCATAGAACTATATTTTGTTTGCCATCTTCCTTGTTTTTTTATTTTTTATTTTCATTTTTCCGGGAGGATCACATATGCTGACAGAAGTCTAAATACTCTAACCAAGGGGAGTTCTTGGCTCCAGCAGTCAAGTTTCTTTTTTCCTGGTTATCTTTTCCTGGTTATTCAGTTTATCTCACCAAAGCATTCAGTTCTCAGAATTTGTAATTCTGCTGTACTACTCACCATGTTTCGTTTTGCTACAAGGTTCCTGGCAAATCAGTTCAGGTCACGTGGGTGCAAATTTACTGCTCGACCAAACTTAACCCATGTGGTTAAGTTCAAGTCAAAAACGTCTGGAGTCCTTTAAGGACAGGACTCAAAGTTTATTATGTGTTATTGTCCCGCAGGGTTCCTGGCAGACCAGTTTGGATCTTACCACCCGGCATTTTACATGTCTGGTGCTTGTCAAATACTGGCTGCAAGTATCACACTTCTCATTTACTGCATCAAGAAAGAGGACAAGACTTCACAACTCGAGATATCCCTAGAACAGCTCATCATTGTTGATAAAATATCCGTAGTGTAATGTATCTGGCCAGATATTGTGAATCGAACTACTTTCAAGGCTACGACCTCGTAAGATGCCGCTTGCCAAATTGACTTGATAAGGGGGAAAACTACTCGCTGTGGCTGCTCGGAGATGTACCAGAGGATCAGGAACGGAGGCCTTCTTCTTTTCCCAACACCAATTTATTAACTTCAACTAGAGTTGCAAGTTGCCAACTCTAGAACTAACTGTAAACTCCAATGACAAGGGTGTGCTTCGGCTTAAGTAGTGATGCTTACGTACATGACACTTTTGGCCGTCAATCACTACTACGAACCAATGATAGAGTAGCTTACGTCAGAACTTGACTACGAAGCAGCAGATGCTCAATAACATACGCACTAAGGAAAAACCTTAACTTTAGCTTTTTAAACTGGTTACGCGTAAACGGAATAAGCTAGATTCAAGAACAGTGGTAAAGTAAATTACGGGCTACTATCCAGTGTAAAAATGATAAAGTCTTAAGCAGTAAAAACCTAGTAAAAGTACCTAACAACGAATATTAGAAAATCAACATTACGTAATGACGCTGTTCCAGGTAGGCTCCGCCTCTAAGGAGAGCCAGAACTTGGTCGTAAACAACTTAATGGGATTTTCACACTTTCCAGGTTAAGTACAAGCTAAACAATAAGGTTAATTCCAGAAATGCAAATATACGCTAAACTCAGCCAGACTAATTCAAATAACGAACACTTACTAAGCTCTGGCCATTTGTGATTGGCCAAAAGGTAAAAGGTCATTAGTACTAAAAGTAACAGAACTATCTTTACTTAGTAGCAGGTGTATATTACAATGAATGAAAACTCTACTTAACGTTTGGCTAAAGTGTAAATGGAAGTAAATAGTATTAGAATTACGCTGTGCTTTTAATCTAAATAATCGAGTGAGTCGCTAATAGATACCAAGTATTACCCAAAATATAACCCATAAATGTTATAGGAAAATAGTGGAAATCTCTTCCGTAACAGACTAGGCTTCTTTTCTCTCTGGTAGTAACTTTTGTTTATTTCAAAAATACCTTATGTTGCCAAACAAATAAATTACTCTAGCATATCACATCAAGGCCCACAGTTAAGACGTCGCTCCTATACGCCGAACGCAATGCAAATTCAGCTGAAACAACAGCTTTTGTTCATTTGCAAGAGTTCGGCACATCAAAAGAGAGACGTCTGAACTGGGCTTATAAAGGAAGCTTTATACGTAACTTAACCAAATAAATGTTTATAAACCATATTGTAAAATCAGTAAACAGGGCTGCCTCTAGCAGAAAAATTCTGCGCGTAGATGGTGGAATTACGGCTTATACAGTTGCCCATTTATAATTAGCAGCTGATATTTGATTAAAACAGCCTTTAGACCATCTCTCCCCCGGGGAGGGGGTACTCCTCAAAATTTTGGGTGGGAGTGTGCCGCCCGGGACTGAAAACCCTTACCCTATTTCAGACCAAAATTTGTGATTTTTAACCCTATTTCAGACCAAAATGTGCGATTTTCAACCCTATTTCAGACCAAAATGCGCAATTTTTGACCCTATTTCAGACCAAATATCAAAATCTCCGACCCTATTTAACCTAAATACTAAAATCAATACCCTATTTCAGACTAAAATGCTGAAAATGATAAAAAAAAAGTAAAGTGTCTTTATTCATACACGGTAAGTAATTAGCAGAGCTGGTGGGGCCGTGTTTTAAACTCAACGTAAATATGTTAAAAATTCCAACTGGTCGAAGGCTAACCAGTTGGTTATTTACATAACGTGGCCGAGGATATGAACGCGGGGCTACCGTGTTACAAATTCAGTTAGTGCTCAGAGCGGGACTTGAACCCAGGACCTCCGGATTTCAAGTCCGGCGCCCTACCCAATCGGCCACGCTGCCTCCTTGGTATGGTACCCTGATACCTTTTGGGGCGGCACATACCTATATGGCTCATATATGGGAGTCCTCCGCCCCCCGGGAACTCTCCTGGCCTGCTTCAAGACGGGGTGTTTCATTGTCCTGCGATACTTATCTTTGTTTGCATCTTCTGGCGGGAAAATGGCGGGAACACGTTGTCATGTGCAGTTTTTACATCGCGGGAAATATTTACCAATTCTTTCCCTGCCTTAAAGTGGAAAGTACAAGACTAGGGTATGCGTGTATAACAGCGCTAACGCTTGTTCTGTATTCCTTGGGTAGTTAGTTTAACGTTGAACAGTTGCTATCTGGAAGCAAAATAGGTTATTCTGTACTCCTTGGGTAGTCAGTTCAATTTGAGCTGTTGTTATCTGGAGGCATATCACCTAAATTCTAACAGCTCTCGCTCATGACTTGTCAATCCGGTATGACCATGCAGTCTACTTTTGTATATTGAAAAGCAAACATCCTCGCTGTGTGCGGCGAGTAACAGCGCTAATACTTGTTCTGTGATTCCTTGTGGTCAGTTCAATTTTGAGCTGTTGTTATCTGGACGGCAGAACACTTAATTCTAACAGCGCTTATTATCCTGTAAACTGGGTAGTCCGATACTGAGTTGTTGTTATCTGGAGGCAAAACAGTATTGTATGGTAGTCGGTTCAATTTATCATGGCTAAATTTAACAGCACTCGCTGTTTCTTAATCGTTTAGCTTTCTTTTAGGCATCGATAGTTTTGCTGAGAACTGAATAAACTTCATGAAGCTCCTTGTTTCCCTATTGTATACATGCACAACGCATCTCTTGCTGTCAGACGAAGGTTATCCATAAGAATGCTAAACTATCACGTTTCGTAATCAAATCTTGGGCCCTGCGGTTACTTTGAAGTGAATTCTAACACCTTCAAGGCGTTAGGCAGCATATTTCCAGAACGAGGAAAGCTCCTCATTATGGCACCGTGTGATCCCCTCCTCGACGACATCGAGTTTCCTGTTGATGTCATCCTCAGAGACCCAGAGGCAGATCGTGAGAAGGAGCAAAAGAGCCCCTGGGAACACTGTCTCTGCAGGCCAGTTCTGAAAGCGTGAGGCCGGCGCTCTGCCGATTGGGGGAAAAAGCCTTATCATCGCTGGCGATTGTTGGCAAATGCCGGCTGTCAAACTCGTCTGATGCTAAACGTGTGTTTTCGTTTCCTGTTGTTCAGGTGTATTTTGAACTGCGCCACACAAAGAGGTCTTTTCGTTTGTCTTTTTTTGAACGACTTTTCCATGAATGGCGAGCGCTCTAAATAAAACACCTGCTGTCGTCCCCCTTCCCCCATTTCTCCCCTCCTTCTCCCCCTCCGCCTCCCCACAATCTGCTGCTGGGTCTCCGAGGGTGTGTTGATGTCTGCTGTCAGTTTTTCTTTGCTTCATTTGTGGTTATGGCGCGGAGTTGTTTAAGCCGGATTTTCAGAACGTTTATACATCCGATACCGGAAGAAGCTTTACTTTACTGAATAAAATTTGCATACACCCTTGTAAAATCAGTAGACAAGGGCTGCCTTGAGCAGTCCAATGAAGTTTCCTGAAAGAACTACATGTGGGTCCAGTTATAGGTCTCCCTTTGAGGCTCACCGTTTGAGATTTTTCTATTTTTAGTGACCACTCCTGATGCTCCCAAAGAGCAAATTTTCTGAGCAAAGGCTAACTCCCCTAACTTCCTTGTAAAACAGTCAAGAAAGCGGCGCACTATGTGGCTCAAAGCTGGGTCTGACTCTCATGGTGAGAAATTCCCGTAAGCGGCGGCATGACTGGACTTTGCACTTTGGATTTTTTTCCCTTCGAAAACACCTGATATTAGGGCTGAGGTGGTCGCGGTCGCTTACGAGAGGTGTCGTTTAGGAGGAATCGTTTGACTGAGCCCTAGAACAGGATCTTGTATAACTTGGTATTTCAGGTTTTTTCGATTCGTGACTAAACATGTTCAACAGGTTAGGCGGCCGCCATACATATACATAAAAGCAGAAAAGCTGTTTGTTTTTTTTTTGTGTGTGTCTTGTTACATCTTGTTTTGTGCTAGAAAATGCACCACACAGACACAACTTACCACTGTGAGACAAGAATGGTTGTTGAAGACGGCTGCATCCTGAAGGTAAAATTATAATATTTTGTATGTTGACCTTGAGGGCCACTTCTCGTCGGGCACCGCCTTTGGTATAACTGCTGTGCTGCAACACTGGAAACATCGCATTTGCACTCCGAGAATCTTCCACCGGCTTCCATATGCCCAAGCTTAAGATTTGAGCCCGTCCTCAGTTTCGCCATTTCCTGCAGTGTTATCTCGCGTGTCACTAAACTAACACCAAAATATCGGCCGGATGGATGCTCATTCGTTCTTTCTCAAGTCGATATGAATGCGGAATTCAAAACTACTTTTCTTCATTCTCTTCTAATACGTGTAAAACACAAAAGAGTTTTATAGTTTTCACAACCGCTGCGCCAACATACTGAGCATATAGCTGGCAGACAGGTCGATCAGATCTCATTTTGTTGACAGGAGTAAAACAAATTGGCGTTCTTGAGTCTCTCGCTGATCAGAATTACACCGGAATCTGTAGTGAAAGTTACAGAGTTCTGCTGCGAAAACAGAAACCATACAATCATAATCTTCGCTCTGTTGTTTGTGTTTGTATACCTGCCAGATGTCAACACGCGAGTGATATAATTATACAAATGGATCTCACCGTTTTCCGGTGGTTCGGGGACATTAAGCGGAGGTTGGCTATGCTTCGCCTTTTGCCCGCAGTTTTTTTGGCCCTTCGCCTCAAAAGCTACCTTTCCAATAGTTCCAAGAACAAAATAATTGTTATCGCCATGCAAGACCGCCTATTTGCATATATTTGCCAGTTACAATGTATACAGTTGAGAACACGAGAAAAATCACGACCGCTTCGACTAAATTTTCTATCTAATTAAAACGCACGTAGATATTTAAGTACTACAGTCAAAGTTCTCCTTGTGACCACTCTCGTAGGCGACCATCTCCAGTTACGACCACCATTGTGAAACCCCGAAAGAAGCTCTCGTAAGTGACCGCTCACACGAGCGGTCCGCGACCGCGAAAAGCCCGCGACCAAAACTGGTCTTTTCCTTCATTTTGTGCTCTCATAATCGGATTTACAGTGAAAATATGACATTGCGCTATGGTTCGTTTCACCAGATCTCGACCTTAAGGTTCAAGGCAGCTTTGGCTCGAGCATCCGAGCGGCTTTATGCTAAAAGCTTTTGTAAACTCTTGAGACTTGTCTCTAGGATACAAGAGCATGCACGTGACCTAAAAGAGCGACCAGATTGGACAGAAAGCTATAAATTATTAATTAATATTATAATTGTTTTTAGCATAAAATCATTGTGGCAAAATGCTAATCTACAGCGGTGAGATATTGACTGATTGGCTTGGGTGTGGTCACTCGGTGCTGTAACTCCAAAACAAAGGTTAACGGTGATATCCTACCTTTCAAACTTTCTTTAGAATCCAACCTCGTGCTTGGTAGTCAACACACAGGTGGTATGTTCCGACCCCTGCAAAGTCAACAGCGATGATGTAGAGTTACTGAAGAACAAAGTCAGTAACACTCGCTATCCCGACAGCCGCTGGTCCTGGGTCGTGTGCTTTGCCTGCTTCCTTTCCAACGTTATCATGTGTGGTTTCGCGTATAGCTACGGACTCTTGTTCCCAGTTCTCTTGGATGAGTTTAAGGCGGGAAAAGCTAAAACAGGTTAGGCCCAACTTTCATGCGCTCAACTTTAATTGCGGAATTAAGTTCATGAAAAAGAGCGGCGTTTAAGTTCGACGTCGTCGACCTAACATGACGTTGTTAGTATGAAGTATGAACTCTATTTTAAACGTGGAAGTTTTCTTTAACCGAATTTAATGTTTCTTCGACAGAATTTTGTACGATACAGGTGTGTGATAAGCTCGGCATCTGAATCGAAATTAGATGAGCTCGAGATTAGATCGACCCTAATAGCAGTTAGGTTCGGCGCATGAAAAGTTCGCCATCTAAACTGGGCTTTGGCAAAATTCTAACCTATCTGAGTGTTTCAGGCGGAAAGGCGAGAGTTAAGCCGAAAAAGTTTACCGCAAGAACCTGATTGGTTTAACACGAGAGCATAGCATATTCTCAATACTATAATCTGTTTCTTATGTCACAGCTTGGCTCGGTTCACTCACAATGCTTTCAAGTGGACTCTACGGTCCTGTGGCGGGAAAGCTGTGCGACCGCTTCAGTTCCCGCACTGTTGCCATATTTGGAGGTCTGCTCTGTGCTGTGGGTACAGTGGCGACATCTCAAGCGCCAAGCCTCAATATCATGTTCGTTACTTACGGGATTATATTTGGGATCGGATCCTCCTTTATCTTCTTGTCTGTGTTCCTCATAGTGCCAAAGTACTTCGTCAGAAGGCGTTCTTTGGCGTTGGGAATTCTCTGTATGGGGCCAGGAGGAGGGTTGTTCATAATGAGCCCCTTAGTTCAGGTCCTCTTGGATAAGTACTCGTGGCGAGGGACCTTTCTCGTCATGAGCATTCTGTTCTTAGGAATCTGTTTTCTAGCCCTGACCTTTGATCCCAACGTGACTGAAGTCAATCAAGAAGAGAAACTGGCTCCAGTAGTTGGGCCCAGTTCAATGAGCTTAGCGGCTTCTCTGCTACAAAACCGAATCTATTTCATCTACTCACTGGCCTCGGCAGTTACGTACTATGGCCATTACATCACCGTCGTTCACATGGTAATATATATGATAATATGTATAAGATCTTTTACCGGTATTTGAATCTGTAAATCAAGTTGTTTGTACATTAATTATTACACTCCTGCCAGTCATGATATCTTATTTGTCCGAAGATTATCTTAGTTTAGCCGACATCAAAAGGCCTTAACCACGTATGAGGTGAGAGTCATAGCAGACGCATTTCTAATTAATCGACCCCTTTTTTTCCGTAGGTGCGCCATTGTGAAGACTTGGGCATTAGCCCAGGGCGGGCATCTCGACTCTACCTGTTCAGCGGACTCGTCTCTCTTATCATGCGCCCCTTGGTTGGACGTCTTTGTGACGTAACAAGGATCACGCCAGGCCTTGTATTTCAAGTGGCAACTTTTGGAAGTAGCATAGCTACCTTTTTGTTGCCCTTAGCAACTAGCTACGTTCACTTCGTGTCGTACTTCGTGGTGTATGGGATCGTGGATGGTTCAATGGGTACGAGTGTTAACCTGGTCATAATGTCTTCGTTAAACCTGCCTCAACGGTCCCTTGGATTCGGGATCATGCAAAGTACAGCTGCTGTTTCTGGCATCATCGGACCAGTAGTAGCAGGTAAACATTGCACCAACAACAACCAAGCAAAACTCAGCATGCCAGGGTCGCCATTTTGGATTTAAAGCGAGGCTCTCCTGGTGCGAAACATGATAGATTTCTGCTGAACAGGATAGATCCCTGTCAGCCCAAAGCACGCACGGCGTGTACAGAGACGCCACATTCAATTATTGAGTACTGGGGAGTTATAGATAGAATTCGGTAAAAAGCTTCTTAATTAATCCAGGAAGGCGTGAAGAAATGTCGCAAACTGAATTTTGACACAAAATTTGTTTGCCATAAACATGCTTATCTCAGGACGGTGTTCCTGTTCATGGGCGGCCTTCTGAAATTGAACCTAACCCCGCGGGTTTTTTCTCCGTTCGAAATTCTTCGTCGTTGATACAGCATGCAGCCAACTTTTGTTCTAGATATAATTTTACCTGGAGTCAGTTTCCCAAAGTATTACTTATTACGTTTTCGCAGACCTATTCATGCTTGGCATTACCCCAACGGTTCCTTGAATTTTCACAATGTTCCCCTTTCATTTTTCATTAGGTTTTCTGGCAGACTATTTTGGATCTTACTACCCCGCTTTCTACATGTCCGGTGCAAGTGCACTATTGGCTGCAAGTCTGATGTCTCTCGCGTATTGTGTCAAGGTCGAGGACAAGAACCGATCCAAACTTGAGATATCCCAAGAACAGCTCATTATTATTGATAAAGTATCAGTAGTGTAACAAGTTTGGTAAAAGAACGACCTCCAAAACACCAAACATAATGCAACAAACAGCGAAGACTGGAGAGTGTTTTGTCTGAGATGACACAATTGGGTTAGGTTTCATTGGTTTCTACAGCTGTCAATCACGGCTTAATGATCAACCAATGATGGGTTCAACTTTGGTATTGTTTGGCCACCCGTCCACTTGGGTTGACCTGTGTTAATTTTTAGCGCAACACCATATTGTTACTCTTTGTCGTTTCAAATCGACCCATGATTTCTTACCTTTTGAACAGTTTCTTGTCCTGTAACTGTCAAAACATGACGGCCTTACTCCCTTGCAGCGCAAAGTACATTTGGAGGGTTTTGGTGTCGTTCAACCACAGGTAGCCCAAGCTATTGGAGCGTGTCACGTGATATGTGATGCCCGCTGCGTTGCGCAATCGAGACGGTTGGATTATGAGGATTTGTATGGGAGATTTCGGTCGTTCGCGAACTTGAGCTTTACGGCAATAATAAAGCTGAAACTTACGTACCTTGTTCCTGTGTGTATTCTTTTGCCACTGTAGCAATTTCAGCGAGAGAAGCAAAATCAAACAGATCGCGCTGAAATCGCTACAGTGGCAAAAGAATACACACAGGAACAAGGTACGTAAAAAAGATTCAGCTTTATTATTATCGTAAAGCCCAAGTTCGCAAACGACCGAAATCTCCCATACAAATCCTTATAAAATCCAACCGTCTCGATTGCGCAACGCAGCGGGCATCAGACTCACGTGACACGCTCCAATAGCTTGGGCTACTTGTGGTTCAATGACTTTACGGTTTCTAGTTACGGAGCGATCAAGTCCAAATTATATATCCCTGGACTTTTTCGGATATGTCGTCACCTACGTTTTACCTTATTATGCCTGAAATCACATGTCAAAATGGAAGAAACCTAAATGTCAAGGGAAGAAATCAAATTGCAGTCAAACTCGAAAACTTGAAACAGTATAGCCAGCCTCCTTATGGAAACAAGTTGTACCGGGTACTCTCGGTTTGGAGACCGGATCGTGGGTAGAAGGAAGATTGGTAACAACGGGTAACATATGTTTTTGGTTATCGTTAATGCAGGGGCTTATATATGAATGGACCTTGTAGAGGAAGGGCTTAAAAGAGAAGCGGGGTGGACTTATTTTAAAAATGACAACAAGAGACAATTAGAGAAAAAACCTCGGTACATCAGTTGCATGGTTCTCTAATATAAAGTTGTCTTGTCCTGTCAACAAGAGGTACTTACCTTTAGTCCTCTTGCTGTAGGAACAATCAAACCATGTATTAGATTATGGGTTCTATACCAATAAAGGCAAATTACAATTTAAAAAAAAGAGGTACTTACCTTGGTCCGCAAATCTTTTGTCAGACTCTCTCGCCAATATCTTAAAACGATTTCAAATTTTATCCTTTTCTGTTGCCCACTGGGGGTGGGGTCCTCATCTCCAGTCGGCTCTCACAGGAAGCTGGATGTGGGAAACATAAACTTAAAAAATTACACTAGAAATGATAATTAACAAATTTTCGCCGAAGTGGAGGAGAATAGCGGTGGCTATTTCGATTTACTGATTACGCGCGCGGCCAAAGAGGGGGGAGGGAGGGGGTACTCAGGATATTAGTGACGAGGAGGTGCGACGTCCTTTTCTGGGTTAGAAATTTTTTGGTCGTCCTTTTTTGGGCGAAAGAATTCGGCAGGATACATTTTTAGGGTTCAGTGATAACAAGCGTGCCCTATCGTTCTTGAATTTTTATCAAACCATTGCTACAGTTTCCTTTTGCAGTTTATACTACATGCAAATAGACTGCAGTCCCTCTTTTCCTGGCTAAAGATTGTGCCCGCGAATGAAACACGATCGAGTTTGAGAAGTGGAGGTCTGGACTCTAGCGGCGGGCCGAGATCTGGGTGCGAGGCCAAATGGGGAGGGGTGAGGGGGAAGGGGAGGAGAGAAAAATAGGAACGGCTCCCCGTTTTTTTGTTTTTGTTTTTGTTTTTGTTTTTTGTTTTTGTTTTCTTTGTTTCGCTCCCCTTCCATCCCACCCCACCCCCCTCCCCCCTACTTCCCTTGAGCCTAATACTCAGGTTAGGAAAAGGCCTACTGCCTTGCTCCACCGCTCGTGTCCGGACCTTGGAGTTTTAAACGCACTTATTTTTCACTCGCACATACAATCTTTGGCCAGAAAGGAGGGACTGGGACAGTCTATCATGCAAATGACAAGGAATATTTCTGTTATAGCGGTTTATTCACGAGAGGTTATGTTATTCAGTTAGAAAAGTTCCGGGCCGTTGGCCTCCATCGCACCTCTCCTTCTACACTTGAGTACTCCCCATTTTGCTGTCTACTTAATTCTGTTTTCCAAACCGAGGCGATGTTCTCTCTCAATTTCGATAATTTTGGGGTTTTACACTCCCAGAATATTCTCCAAAACCTTGTACACCTCGTTCAGATCTTCAGACTCCTTTTCTTCTACTCCATAACAAAAATAAGATTTATGCTTCGCATTGCGTGTTCTCTTTGTCTTAATCCAAGCTCGTCGGTTACTTCGTGTACGTAACTGTACGAAGTTTTCAAATCTCGGATGTTGCCATCCCTCCAACTTCGTTTCGGTGGGGGCTGGGAGAGGAAAGACTCCCTGGGAAGCAGATTGCACCGTGTGATCCCCTCCTCGACGACATCGAGTTTGTCAAGTTTCTTGTTGGTGTCATCCTCAGAAACCCATAGGCAGATGGTAGGGTGGCGGGCAAAAAGCGGTGAAGAGGGGAGGAGAGGGGGAGAAACGGGGAAGTAGAAAAAGAGCCTCTGGGAACACTGTCTCTTTAGGCCGCTGAATTCTGAAGGCGTGTGGCTGGAGCGCTGCCGATTGGGCGAAAAAGCAGTTATTATCGCTGGGGATTGTCGGCGAATGCCGCCTGTCAGACGTCTGATGCTAAAAGTGTTTTTTCGTTTCAAATTTAGAGATCTATTTTGAACAGCGCCACACAAAGAGGTTTTTCGTTTGTTTTAGTTGAACGATTTTTAATGATCGGCGAGCGCTCTAAATAAAACACTTGCCGTCGTCCCCCTTCCCCTTTTCTTCCCTCCCCTCCCCCCCCCTCCCCCTCCCGCTTCTTTTTGTCCGCCGCCCCACGATCTGCCGGTGAGCCTCCGAAGATGTGTTGATGTCTGCTGTTAGGTCGTAACCTCGCAAGATCTTGGTGCCTTCAGTTTTTCTTTGCTTTATCTGTATCTTCATAGGTGTTGAATTTGGCGAGTTGCTTGTTTGGCAAGGTTGCAGAGCGTCAATCTGATACCGGAAGCAGCTATATATTACCATACTGAATAAATTTTTATACACCCAAAAGGGGTTGCCTCGAGCAGTCCAAAGGAGTTTCCTGAAAGATCATGCGGGCCTAGTTATATGAGGTAGGGCGACCCCCTTTGAGGCTCACCGTTTACGTTTTTCTATTGTTTTTGACCACTCCATGCTCCCAAAGAGCAATTTTCTAAGCAAAGGCTAACTCCCCTAACTCCCTTGTAAAAATCGAACAACAACATGACACAGAGTTGCTATTTCAGTCAAGAAAGCCGTGCACTGTGTGGCTCAAAGCTGGGTCTCTCATGGTGAGAAATTCCCGTAAGCGGCGGCATGACTGGACTTTCTGGCATGACTGGACTGGACTGGACTGGATTTTCTTCTCTTTTTCTTCGGAAACACCTGCTACTTGGGTTGAGGTGTTTGTGTTCGATTACGAGAGGTGTCGTTTAGGAAAGGCAGTTTGACTGAGCCCTAGAACAGGATCCTGCATAACTTGGTATTACAGGTTTTATCGATTCGTGACTAAACATGTTCAACAGGTTAAGCGGCCGCCATAATTATACAGAAAAAACAGGAAAGCTAGAAAACGCACCACACAGACACAACCTACCACTGTGAGACAAGAATGGTAGTTGAAGACGGCTGCAATTACTATATTTTGTATGTTGACCTTGAGGGCTACATCTTGCTGGGCACGCAAATAACTTCTTGTATTCCTTTGGTATAACTCAGTGCAATGCTGCAACGCTGGCAACATCGCAATTGTTATATAATTATTATATGGCACTGATACTACGCACGCTACGATTGGTTAATTTACCGGTCCATACTTTCCTGTACGGACCGCAAATTGATTTTACGCACGTTCTGATTGGTCAATTTTACCGGTCCATAACTTACTGTACGGACCGCAAAATCAGTTTGCACATGTGGATCGCAAATGATTACTCGAAAAGTTTCTAAAAGTTTGTCATAAAAGGCCCAGAAGTGCAATGGGAAGTTTAAACGTTCCGGATACTCACTGTTAAGTTATGATGATCGGGGAAAGCTTACAATCTTGGAAAATGATCGTTACGAAGAAGGAAAACATCCGAGCCGAAAAAATTGCTTGCGACCTCAGCCGCCATTGACAACAACCGCTGCAGAGTATGGAGGGTTGTTTCACCTCTGTGTTAAAATTTGCGCACTTGCCAGGAAGAAAGTGGAAAGCGAACAATCACCGTGAACAGTTATGACTAAAACCGTGCAAGAATCAAGTTTTGCAGACATGTGTGCTCGTCATGGCGCACTATGAAGACTGTAAATAAATTTTTCATATTGCACGAGAACTCTGTATTTCGAAATCACTGACTGGGACAAAAACGCCGTGGTGATTTGAGGACGTTTATTTTGCTGGAAGCTAAACGCTCCACGAGGAGGCAGGAAAATTAAGCGGTGAGTTTTGAATAATATAACTTTCAACGATGTGTCGGTCGCAGCTTGTGATGAAATGATTTTCTTTTAGTGCCATTTTGACTGCTACATTATTGTACGTGTAAGAAACTTATTCAAAAGAATAAAAAATACTCTGAGTTACAAAGCAGTTTCTTCTGGAAAGAGATAAGACTGCAGTTTTTTAGTGAGCGAGCAAGGGCGAGTTCGAGTCGTTCACCGAATAAAGTTCACTGCAGTGTCGTTGTTTGACACACGCTATGGGCCATTTCATTCAGCTCAGAACAAATTAGTATTTATCGAGGCAGTTGGTTCGACAGACGCTTATTTTCTTTCAAGATTTTCAAATCGGTAAAATTGTAAGCTGTTAACTGAATTTGTTGTGAAAACAAACGTGCGTAATTCATGCCTGATCGCGATTGATGTTGTTGAATGAACGAGACGAGTACTCGTTGGGGCCTTGTTTTGTGTTTGCCGAAAGATCTAAAGCCATATAATAAATATCTTATTAACCTCGTTTGCTTGGTCCGTACCGTAAGTTATGGATCCTCGTTTTTTTCGTCGCCTTATGGCCCTCGCGCGAAGCGCGCTCGGCATAAGGCGACGAAAAAAACTCGGTTCATAACTTACTGTACGGACCGCGCGCTCGGTTAATAAGATCTATGTATTCCTTTGGTATAACTCAGTGCAATGCTGCAACGCTGGCAACATCGCAATTGTACTTCGAGAAACTTCCAGCGGCTCCCGTACGCCCTAGCTCAAGACTTAGGCCCGCCCTTCGCTGTTTCCAGTGCGGTATTATCTCGTGTGTCATTGAACCGACACCGAAATATCGGCCGGATGGAGCTATCATTCGTTCTTTTTCAAGTCGATGTGAATGCGGAATTCAAAACTACTTTTCTTCATTCTCTTCTTTGTTTTCTAATACGTGTAAGGCACAAAAGCGTTTTAGAATTTCCACAACCGCTGTGGTAACATTCATTAGCACTAATAGCTGGCAGACAACCGGTCGATCAGATCCGATTTTGTTGACAGGAATACAAAAATCGGCGTTTTTCAGTCTCCGGCTTATTACAATCACGCCAGAATCTGTAGTGGAATACAGAGTTTGGCTGCGAAAGAAGAAACCATGCAATCATAATCTTCGCTCTGCTGTTTGTATTTGTATACCTGCCAGATGTCAACACGCGAGTGATATAATTATACAAATGGATCTCACCGTTTTCCTGTAGTTCAGGGACATTAAGCGGAAGTTGGCTATGCTTCGCCTTTTGCCCGCAAGTTTTTTGGCCCTTCGCCTAAAAAGCTACCTTTCCAAGAGTTCCAAGAACAAAATAATTGTTATCGCCATGCAAGACCGCCTATTTGCATATATTCGCCGGTCCCGCAGCAAACACCCTTGGAAAGCGGAAAATCAAGAATCTGTAAGCGGCCAATTGCAACATAAGTGATACGCGGATGCTCTATTTTTATGCTGGCCCAGCATATAATTGTTTTCACCCGAAAACCACAACGTAGGTATCATGACAATTGGTGAAAAAAGTCCCCTCTCTAGGATTTCGAAGTTTGATTGACGTGTAAGCAAAAATACTATATTTTGATTGGATAATGTTCACGTGCAAGCGGCGTGGAAGCCTTTCTTTTCTTGGCTGGTGAGTTTCAAAGTATGTAACGTGAGATTTGTGTTGACATGTACTTGCGCTCTTGCGGTTTAGACTCATTATATTCATTTTCGCATTTTTCTTCGTCCAGCTGGTTAAAACTAAGCGAAGGAAAGCAAACATAATCAAACGATACCATTTCGACAAGCTGAAATGGCTCCCGGCGGGGATTTTCAGCTTTAACATACGCTCGTCAAACAACCGTGAATTCATCAAAACTGCGGTGATAATAACTCTGAAATGAAACAGGCCGACTGGAAATTTAGAAAGCCTGGTAGAAAAAACGCAATTTAGAAGACGAAAAACAGGTAAGTAATGAAGCGCAGGCTAGATTAATCGTGGCCTATGATTAGAAACAAATGTTCGAAGTCAAACTGTCAAAATCAATTATGCATGAAAATGAGATAAGTCACGCATATTCCCAAACTCAAAATGTAGATTCTCTCATCTTTTTGAAGCAACTGTACGAGTGTTGTATTATAACTTTTATGACCCATCAAATATTTCCTCCCGCGCGTGATTGGTAGAATCGTGACACGTGACCGAATAACGTCCGCTCGTGAGCGGACGTTATCAGCGAATAACCCCCGCCTGGCGAACTAACGCTGTTTATTGACAATATCCGAACACAGTTCTATTTATTTAGTCACAAAAATCATTAAAAGATGACTACTGAGGAGGACATCAATTTATTGTCGAAAATGCAGTTCCAGAAAGCACAAAAGCTTCACAGTTTCCGCGCCGTTATTTGCACTGCAAGAGGAAATATTTGAAGGATAATAAAGACAATAAACTACTTTTGGCTTCGGAAATATGCACAGATAATTGTCCTTGGACATTATCAAGACAAAGTGCTCTAATTTGATACCCTGTTCAAGACTGGACCAAAAAATTAACCCAATCAAGACACTATCTTTGGCCATGTCAACACCAGTCCGTTTATCGAAAATTGTTTGCGCGTAGTCTTTCTTTTTTAATATCAGAGAATAACTTAGCCTGCGTTGCACGCGTTTCCACTGGAGCATACAACGAAATTGCGAGAAAAAATGGCGAGTGCAAAATGTGTGGTCGAGGGGAGAGGAAGAGGACAAGATCTTCAGAAAATAACCCTGTCCATGACACAAAAATGTAAAATTTGATACCCTGTTTAAGACAGAGGACCCTGAAAATGATACCCTATTGGGCGGAACGTCCCTATATAGGAAATATATGGGAGTACCCCCCCCCCCTCTCCCCCCCGGGATCGAGACGATCATATGGAAACCTCTGGGCGATCGCAGCAATTCTGGCGATCGGAGTGATTCGGTCGATCAAAGCTGTGACGACTTCTCCCTGGTGATTGTGTTGAGGCGTCGAGTGTCAACGCGCTAGTCAAACCACACTGAAACTGTGTTTTATGGTTTATTCATCCAGCGTAGCTCAAAGCGGTGCTACAAACGAGCCAGTAGACGAAATATTAATAGATAGTGCAAAATATGAAACCAAAGCAGGACGAATCGACGACTAAATGCATGCTTCTATAACTCAAGAGTAGCACGCTGACGGGCGCTCTATATTAAAACAATCATTAAGTTGCATTTCTTCAAAATTCTAAACCTACAGACTGGTGCTTGGGAACTTTATTCATTTGTGACTCTAATTCATACCTATCGAATGCTAAATTTCCACTGATTCATTTTTTTTTAACTTGCTATAACATTTGCTTATAAAGCTGCTCAGATCACTGCGTGGAATTTCATAAATATTTGTACACGGTCAATTTATCAATTTATACACTACTAAGTGCAATCTAATTCTTTTTTTTTTTTTTTTTTTTCTGAAATTATTCTATATTTTATTACTAATTTCTTCAGAAATTATATAACAAGAACCCTAATGTGGTTTAACCTAGCGGTTCCTATTCTTGCGAATCTTAGCACCTCATTAAAAAAGATAGCCGGTCCTCGTTAGTGCTACACAGTGGTAATTTTGTCAGCACAAAACGCTGCTTCTAAAACTCAGCAGCGTTAGCCTCCACGCATGCGCGATAACCCTGGCGATGATACATGCTGAACACGGTACGATGGTTGCAACTTAGCTATGTTTCGTTTTGTTCTGTATGCAACGGTCAATAATTTTTGCAAACTAATCAAGCGTTCCCAAGGAAACACCAAACACAAAGTGACACGCAATGTGGCTGAAAAAGACTCTTCAATATGTTTATATCTGATCGTGTCCATATTAGGAAGAGTGAAGCTCTGGCCGTAAAAGATAAGATTGTCTTTTTTATGATTCAATGATGGTATGCATTTCAACGGACGGCACTGCTCCTAAGAACTCAGCGACGTTAGCCTCCACGCATGCGCGATAGCCCTCGCGATTATACACGCTGAACATGGTTGGCGTGAAAAACTGGTTAGCTGTCACGTGCTGGGGAAAGACGCCACACAGTGATTCAGAAATCCCACAGAATGGTTTGTCGTGACAGCACTCACAGCAACAGAACGTCAGACGGTCAACTTCTTCGGCTTTCAGGTCAGGCCCAGGCCCCCACAGATCAGCTTCAAGATCCACGTCGATGTCACGCAACGCCTTCTTCCATGTCAAGTGTTCATTCGTCTGGACGCCTTTTTCTGGGTGACGTGGTGCGATTAGGATGACCTCTCCTTCGCCCACTTTCTTGTCTTCACAGAACTCGGTTTGTCTTTCATAGTAATCAACTCTGAACTTGTAGTTCCTTGGCTGTTGCCCCGGTGCTCTCTTCACAAATTTGTCTTTGATGTCCTGTATGACGTCACGGCCGTCCAAACCCAGGAAATCGCAATTCAGCTTCTCCCTGGCCAGCTCTAGCGCGTGCACAAGGGCGTCTCCATAGGAGCTGTCTGGGACTGTGTAGCCGCCATTTACCACCACAATCCTTTGCAGCCTTTGTTTTAACAGCGGTAGGATGGCCAAGTTTTCAATATGGCCGCCGTCACTGAGGCGTAAAATGGCGGGAGGCATGGGTCCTGTGTTCGTAATGTTGAGGAGGTCTCGTATGTAGCGGCAAAAAGCCACATGAACAAGAAGCCACCTAAACAAAGAACAAAATTATTTGGTTAATGACATCCCTTATAATTAGTTTGTAAATGAAGAAGGCCTGAAAACTATCAAAGACCTGAACGCAAGCGTTCTCTAAATCGACACAGCAAGTTCCTTATTTTTTTCTAAGACAAAAAAGAGGCAAGACCTGGAAACCAGAGGCTTTCTTGTTCTCGGGAGTTGCGGAGGTACCCAGGGTATTAAGCAAGACTCGCGGAAAAGTTTGAATTTGCCATATTTTTTGCTAACACTGACTTCAACTTCCTTTTAGTGTTAACAACTTTCCGTGTAAGTTCAACGAAACAAAACGAATATGTAATATGGCTCTGTGTCATTTGTTAATTATCTCATCGAATTATTAAGCGCTACTCATGCAAGCGTAAGAAAACGAAAACGTTTTAATCAATAATTGTTTCGAGCAGAGCTGCAGAACTGACACGGTTCTGGGTGTTACGTTACCTGGTGACTTTTTCTAACTGGCCTGGATTTGTTTTCCCGGTATTGACCACGGATGCAGCAGTCAGAAGGGCAAGAAAGAAGAAAAATACAAAAATACCAATGGATACAAACATCGGGCCACCAGGTCCGAAGTAATGGAAGACCGGCAATACGATCACAGGGGCCACGCGAACAGCTTCGATGATGTAAGGAAGTAACTGCAAAACCAAACAAAAAAATTATCTGAGATAAGATCCTTTTTCTTTTTTCAAGAGGTCTGATCTGAAGATCAGTATACACCTTTTTTCTTTTCATAGGATTTAGACACTTGCAAAGTCACCATAATGAAATAGAATGGAATGCCAGTAATTGTAAGAAGTACAATCCTAGACCCAAAATCAAAGAGCCAATCAATAAGGCTAGCAATTACACATCGGACCAACTAGAAGTACGGGAAAAACCAAAACCAAGTAATTGCGATTAATAGTTAGAATCCATTCAACAGTGCGAGAACACGCTATCACCACGCCTTGCTTTCTTGATGAGAATAGCGTAACCAGTTAATTTTTTTTTTTTTTTTTTGCTCTTGAGTAGCCAAGACTGTTTTCTAAACTTGTTAGGAACCAGTCGGAAAGCGTAGCAAACCCAAAACCAAAGCAGTCACACGATTACTTTCTACAATCATCCGAGCCAGAGCCGTTTCTTTCCACAATTACTTGAGCTAAAAACTGATCAAAAATCGAGTTGTTATTTTGACTCGCGTCCGATACCTCTGCCAAAGAAATAATCAAATCCTTGATGGATTGTTTTTTTGAGAGCACATAGTTACACAGAAGGAGGCACTCGCATACCAGCATACTGCGGGGTGAGAAGGAAATTCATTACCTTCAAAAAGCAACCCTCTCTCTTCTCATGAGCAGCATCGGAGACCATAGAGGCTCCCATGCCAAGGCCCAGAATTGTCTGGATATGTTTGATTGGCTCTACTGAGTCTGCATATGCCCCCATGTGCCGGGAGACTGCCGCGGCTGATGTTGCCATGGCTTCTGATAGCTTGATATCTTCTGGTGCCAACTTTCCTGAGAATTCCTCTGCTCCTGGCTGATGATCTATTCTTTCGATTTCCGTTGGACTCATGGTTAGCAGTTCGTACTTGAGTTTGTCATGCGGGTTGCTCCGCCATTCGTTTACAACAATGTTGGAGATGTACTGTGGCTTCATGCTCTGCAAGTCGCCAAGACTCAGTGAATCCACGTGGTCATTTAGGAGCAACGCACGCTGATCTTTTCTTGGCAAAAAGAAATTATGTGCCCCAAGAATGAAGTCGTTACATATAATCCCTTTGCAACCATATGTTCCCACACTTTTTTCTGTATAGAACGCTTTTTGAAGTCGCCACCTGGAGAGAGAATTAAAAGTGAAGTACCGATAAATGTTTAGACACCGGCTAATACCGTTACATAAACAGACGCAAATCACAGACCGAATACATCTAAAAATACTATCCAATTTAAGGTCCTGCGCCCTGCTCTTTCCTGAATTAGGATTAAACTGCTCACAACACAATTTCATTGTACAACAATACTTTTAGTGTCTATTGCTTTTCTTATAAAAACCTGCAGTTCTTTGGCCAAGAGATTGAGAGAATTTTTGGTCAATTGTGGACTAGCTTTGGACAACCCTTGTGCTGAAACGCATAACTTGTCTTTCCATTTCCGCTGTTCGTGTCCAACCTCAATAAGGAGTGTGTCATTTTTTCCGTTTTTGTCGCCACGGGTTCTTTTTCGGAGCTTTTTAAACGAGACCAAAAGTGCCGAATAGAATAAAGGAAAGGGGATGAATTACTTTTACCACGATTTCGTGCAATGTAATGTTTAACACCTCGTGATGGAAACGGAAAACCATTGGACCAACACTAATTTTCATTCAAAATATCCCGTGTGGTGGCCACTATAACGACCATGTAGGTCAATAGTTATTTTTTCTGCCAAATCGGTAGCTAACATCCTAAATTAATAGATCACCAAAGTGCATTTTGCAACGATGAAGAAAAGCGAGCTTTTTCTGTGTTCGAAATCTGACTCTGTATTTTCCCGCGGCCGCGTTCCTGCGACCTCGTTACCAATTTCATTTGTGACATCATTTTCTCAAGTCACGGCAACTCAGATGGCTAATTCCTCACGCAAATTGCGATATTATTCACTTTGAGCTTCAGTAACTTCAGAAAGAGATATTAGAAGATTACCAGAACAACTGTCCTGAAACTGGAACGTTTTGATTTGCAAGTCACCAAACTGAGCATATTTTTGAATGAGGTCTTTAATGATGCAAGAGTGTACACGGCAGCCGAATGTCAGTATCCGCTATCGAAAACGGCAATCGGAGCAGACGAAATCAAATGGGAAGGTTTTCCAGATTTTACTAAAATAAATGGGTTTGGTTGGCATTTATCTAGCTCAAACAAAAACTTTTTTGAGTAGATGAAAGTTCAGTCCCAAGATTTGTGCAATGGCAATAGATTGATAATGAGAAGTGAAGATTATTAAAGACTGGACATTAGGGACTTTAAGGTACAGAACGGGAGAGCTGGGACGACAGCAACGTCGGCGAAATAATAAAACTATTTGCAGACGACAAAAGGAATACTTGAATATGTGAAGTTAAATTGACATGATCTTAGGGTCGTCCTGCTCTCGCGTGCGACTTCAAATGCTTCTTTTTAAAGGTCGATTTACACAGTATAATTTTTGCCTGCGACTGTTGTCCAACGACTGTTTTCGAGTCGTTTTACAAGATACAATTTGTGTCGTAAGAAAGTCGCATGCGACAGTCGTGAGCAAAAATCGTTTAAATAGCCCTTTAGGTTGTTGTCAGGACGTAGACGACTTAGTGAATGAAAAGGAAAGTAAAATAACCTCGGCAAAAACGGAACAAAATAAGCAACCTAAGAATAGACAAACGTACTGTTTCCTAGCGTTGTCGTTGCCGTGGTATTTTTTCAGTCTTAAACTGCTTAACTGTGTACGCGAGCAGCCGAGAGGTCAGCCAAAAAAAAAAGAACTTGAAAACTTCGAACGGTTGAAGGAATTGCTGGCAAGTAATTATCTTTGAATCTTTGAGCATAATGACCAAATTTAAGTTTGACTCACCTGTTATAGATGTGGACTAGACGCGCCTGAAAAGCACCGATCAAGGGCACGAAGCACATCACCAACCCGGAAGTAAACAAAAGGGCATGAAACCACTCCTCCGAGTAATTGATGCCGCTATCTCCTTTGTACACACGCCAGCAAACAACACGGGCAAATGAATAAACAATGAGGACGAACGAGGCCCTGCGACGAAGTACAGGAGCAAAGAACCACATGTCAATGCTGATGATGACGACTGCGAGCTGAACAATTTGTGGAGTTCCTTCCAGAAAGTCGTGAATGAACCAAGGACCAAACGTGAAGGCAAACAGCAAACCAGCGATAGTCGAGAGAAGTTGGGCCAACCCTGAAAATATGAGTGAGAATTTCGCCCAGATGTAGAAAAGGAAAAAGAGCGCCAAAGGAACTGCGAAAAGTATGATCCTTCTAAAAGTGTCCGTTCCTACTTGAACAGCACAGTAATCGTCCAAAGAGGCTGTAGAGTTCTGTTGGTTTGCACATCGAAATCTGTCTGCGCGTAATATGTCACCAAACAGATAATCAATAAGAAAAGCCAGCGGGCATGCGTAAGAACCCCAAACAACAAATGGAGTTATTACAGAGACAAACAGCATCAGGCCAATGATGATCATCGTGTCCAAAATGCCGTGGAGAGGTTTGCGCCAATCACAGAGCACACCGGCTCGGCTTCGCATGTGCTCAAAGAACTTCATGTGCCACCTGGAGTCGTCTTTCTGCCTGTTACGGTACTTCCAGTCCAAGTAGGCCGTGCCTGTGTAACCACTCCCTGATACACAGCTCAGGTAGTCTGGTTCAACTCCGCGTTGAAGGAGCCTGCGCAGGACCCCGGAGCAGAGCGCCGCTGACCGGATTCCACCGCCAGAGAAAGCTACGCCAGTCTTCAACATATCTTGGTTATATTTCAGTTTCCTAGAGAAACAAATATATAATTCAGCTTTAATGAAAGCCAACTCACACGTGCAACTAATTATGAATGTTACATATGGTTGGTACTTCTTTTAGCTTGGATACAAACCGTACTTTGGAGCCATTTTTGTATTACACTGTAGTTTTTACTATCTTTATAATTTTGTTTGTCAACCGCTGTCCAGTTTGTGAAATACTGCATACATTAGGCTCTTAACAGTTGCCGATTCCAAATAAGGTGCACAATAGAGTTTAAACGCTATAACAGTTACCAACTTCGGTAACTCAAACCAGGAGCAAATTGCAGGATTGATGCGATTGATAAACTATATTTCTAATACATAGTAAAATGTGACACACACACACACATTTGTTGCAACTATGCTCCAGGGCCCGGGTTTTCGAAAGTCAATTAAGGTGGCTCGTAATAGTTTCTGGCAGTTTATAGACCAGGAAATGACCTGCTGTTTAGTTTAATCGGCGTTTACTTTCTCAAAAGGGTTTTATGTCTATGGCACTGAGTTCTTACGAAGAGTGTGTCCTCATACATTTTGAGCAGATATCGGTTACCATGGCGACACAACGTCACCTGTTGTGAGTGATATAAAAGCGGGAAAAAGTTAGCTATATTCATATTCCCTCGGTGATTTTTTTTGAAATTTTGCATACTTGTTTTGTGTACGGAAAGCGACAAAATACATAAATTTGGTAAAATTCTGTCAACACGTTTTGCAGGAAATCTATTTTTTCTCTCATCTGGTTTTCGGTTGACAGAAATTCTTTAAAAAAGACGTCGGCTTTTCTCGGCTTCAGTTAAATGAATGAGGAAAAAATAGAGACAATTCACCGACTCGGAGCGGATTTATTCGCAAAAACACGAAGGAAAACCGCAAAAATTTCGGGTGTACAAGATCAGCATTTGCGCATGTGCACGATGCCTGCGCGTTCATTTCTCCTGAGCGGGCAGTTCTTTTTCCAGTGTCTGTATCTTAAGCCAAAAACGCGCCTGATTCAGTCTGAGGTTTTTTACGATAGCTAGTTTTTCTTAGCTAAACGCTTTGGAAAACTATATCAAAGCGGAAACGGAAGTCAAAAAGCTGTCAGCAATCAGCTTTCAAAATTTGATGCAAGGCGAGTTTGTACAAAGCCGCCAATTTCATTCATGAATTGCCGCAGCGAGGCGCTCCAGCGGCTTTGAGTTTTTCCTCCGTTTTTCAGTCGTTGAACAGTGAATAATCTAACCACAGTGAATAATCTAACCAGAACCTATATGCGATGGGAAATATTGCACTGAAAGAAATCTTGGACGTCCAACTGAGTTTACGGACGACACTGAGGACAAACTCGAGAATTAGCTTAGAATTCAAATCGCATCGCGATGAGGAAACCTAAAAGTTGTATGGAAAAGTATTGCTCCCGAATTAATTGTTTTACAATGGAAGTACTACATGTCTGGCCTGAGAAACACTACCAGCCGGATTCGATAAAGAGTGTAGTTTTTACGGTGAGTCATTTGTGAGACTTTGGACTGAAGTACGCCTGTGCACGATGAAAGCAATATGACAACGGGGAAAACACAAAATATTTATCAGTGGACGTTCAGGTATGCCTGATTTTTCTTATCCAGTGTTTACTATTTTTTATCGTTTCATCATTTGTGGTTTCCTACCGAATTACAGTCGCAAAGTGAAGTTTATGCATGCAATCGAGTTCACGTTCAGCTGTGTTATTGTGCTCTTGCCTCGTTTCTTGTCACTACTGTCAACACTGAATCACGTGAATTTTTGATCATCGCAGTGAGTGAAGCAACTTAAGCAGTTGCAACACTATAAGTCAAGAAATTGAAGGGAAAAAAAATAAGCATGTGTTTTACCGGGCTTGGTCGGTCCGTATAGGGTAAAACTGTGCTATCGGCATTGATACGGACCGAGGCAACAACTATTCGGGTACAATTTTCCTCTATTACGGACCTCCTGCCCGGTAAATAACCTATATTTCTCAAAGGTGGAGAAGATTTCTTGTGTTTGCCAGGTATTTGCCGGTCGCACATGTCCCTTGTGTGATCGATGTGTCTTTCGGAGTCAGATTCTTGATGTGGAAGACGAGTGGGCCAAAATGATGAAATTTCGACTTACTCAGTGTTTCGCGCGTCAAAAAACTATTTCGAGCCACCTTAAGCTAATCCAGGATTAAGGAAATTCTTTCTCTCGACCTTTCTGCCAATATACTACAGAATTTTGTTCGAAGATGGAATAAAAAGCTTGTTCGGGCTTAAAACGTTATCAAGAAAGTTGTTGTGGACAAAACGTTTACGTTTTCAGACTTAGAATGACAAGAAAGTTTAGACCTGATCCGCGCGATTAGCCTAATCGTGCTTGAAAAACTGGGCCCAGACAAATAAAAATCTAGTTTTGCCCGGTCGTTTAAAAGCGCTTACCTTCGTGCTTGTCGAATCCTTATTCCTCACACAGTACCTCTCTTGGTGATTCAAGTGAATCCGCTTAGGTGACTGCCGTATTTATAGTCAGAGAGGACGTTTCTTTTTTAAATGAGCTATTCTAACTTCTTATCACCTCCCACGATGGGAACTGCGTGCATGTCCTTGGCCTTTGTCACAATAAGTTGCAAAATCTACGCGAGTTAGTTGAGGACACAGCCATCGGCAAATGCAAATAGTTTTAAACTTTCCAATTCCCGTTAATGGTTTGATCTCTAGCTGTTTAAAATTAATACCTGAGTCATGACTATTAAGAATGAACGTGTTATATGGATTGAGTGGAATGACGCTTCTAAGTTTGATTACTGTTCCGTTTGTCACTGATGAAAAGCTGATCAAATAATTATGTAGATTTTGAACAGTAGTTTGAAAAATTCTTAGATCACTGTTTAATGTCTATAAAAAAACGTGTAGTAAGTATACCAAGATTACCGTGCGTGGCTACATGCAAAAGTGTCGAACCATTTATCCCACAGAAGGTATCACGGAAAATTTTGTTATTCAAGTTTGAACGAGAAATGGAGGAGCCCATTGGGCTCCCGGAAATTAGGACTGTGACGTCAGTCTCTTATGAAAAGGACCCACGGCACAACACAGAAACAAAAGTGTGTAAACAAAGATTTTAAACAGAAAATGGGAAAGAATCCATTTTGTCTAAAGTGGTCATATGTTGGTGTCTATATCAGATTGTTCCTTCACTGAGAGACTACTAATCGTGCCAATAGTCACAATGTTTTCTGTGTGTGTGTGTATTATTCTGGTTATCCTTGTTCCGGCCACAGGGAGAGTCCCACACGAGCGCGCTCTTTGCTGGGAATCTACCGATTGACGTAAAACTGTTCTCCAGAAACCACTTTCTTGTTTTGATACGCTAGCTATATTGTAACGTGCGGAGTAGGTCTCTTGAATAACAGGAAACACAGCTTACTCAATACTCATTGTTACACTGTCATCACCGTTACCCTTACTCGTGATCCTTCGTGCATACTCTGGCACACGCCCAACGCATTTGTCATGAAAAGCGTACTCTTAACGACTCTATCTGATATACACGCTAACTACACTTAACGGATTATAACGGATTTAACTAACACTTGCGCATTACAATTTCCTTGTTAAAATCTTCTAAAAGCTAAAATCTTCGCTATTCCAAATTTGACAGAATATCTAGAACCGTTAGTCCTTAAGTGATATTATTTTTACATCAAGATTGGTGTGTTTTATGTTTTACCAAATCCCTGGGTGACCTCGTTCTGCATCACCTCCTGCACTGTACTGTTTGTCAGTTCTGTGTTTCACTATTCGTCTGCTGCGTGTAATATGATGATCGATGCCACGTATTTTTTTATTTTTTATTTTTATTTTTAATACTTGATAACAACAGCAGATTCGACGACAAACGGCAGACAGGACTTAGCTAACACTACAAATAAAAGTATGACGACACTCGCATCAGCTCCTCTGAGTTCCTGGTGTAACATACATACATACATGCATACATAAACTATATTTCCGTTCGAATTTACAAAGTAACACTCTGACATGCTAATATCTCCGAACCTTACAGAAGCATAAAATCCATCAGAAGTTTTAAAAGACTAAATTAGAATGTGAACTCTCTAACTAGGCGTTTGAAAGTAGGCAGTGTCGATGTAGCCCTGGCGTTATCAGTAATATTATTCCAAGTACTCACAGCTAGATAGCGAAAAGAGTGTAGCCCATAGGTAGTTGTCTTTACTTTAGGAAGGGCTAATTTGTTTACCCCTTGTAGCTGGTAAGAACTGGAACGCGCCTTAAAATAAGAAGCTAAATATGCCGGAGTCATATCAACCAAACACTTATATACTAAAATTAACATATCCTGTAATGAGGTCGCTTTAACCTTACTTAGTAATCTCTCATAACTACATGAAAAATCATTCAGAACAACATGTAGTACTTGCTTATTTAACAATTCCAATTTGTCGCGATTGCGAGCTCCGCAGAAATCCCACACACTGCTGCAATACTGGGTAAAACAAACGCTATGTATAATTGCAATTTAGTCCCCCCCCCCCCCCCCCCCCCCTCTGCCACGAACGTGAAGTCAAGATTAGTAGAACCCATAGTGCTTGAAATTTATCCGGGTTTCATAAGGCCATTTTGTCTAAACCAGTCAACAGAAACAGCAAGTCCCCATTCATTCTCTCATACAGAGCTGCATGATCTGTGACAGTGACCGCAGCCAAAAGTTGTGGTTGGCAATGTCTAGTAGTGACTGTTAAAAGAGAGCACGTACGTGTTTAGTTTTTCCTTCAGCTGATTACGTTCGCATTCCAAAATTTTCAGAAAACCCTTACGGCGGAACCATTTGGGAGCGCGCAATAAATGCCTAATAAACCCAACGTTCTAGACTTGTTCAGACACTTGGACAACTTAATGCTCGACACTTTTTACATCGTTGTAGTATTTTTTAGCTGTGAAACATCAAAACAAACCAATTCG
Source organism: Plumapathes pennacea (assembly GCA_964036295.1). Classification (NCBI taxonomy): domain Eukaryota; kingdom Metazoa; phylum Cnidaria; class Anthozoa; order Antipatharia; family Myriopathidae; genus Plumapathes; species Plumapathes pennacea. The sequence continues at coordinate 17,211,456 of OZ038462.1, forward strand.
ACGAACGACTCAAAGCTCGGGGGTAAAGAGTGCTGCAACTAGGTGCTGTTGTTATCAGTGGAATGTCGTTGGCGACGCCGAGTCTACTCAATCCATAAAGAACTAGACTGGCCTTGCCAGTGAGCTCGCGGCGTGACTTGGGTCGAGACCAGAATATAAAATGGAAAGTAGGGGACAAAAGCAGAACTCCCAAGAGAGACTTCCAATTTTTCACCATAAAAATATCACACAGTATAGAGAACTTGGCTTTTGACACCTTGCTCTTTTGACACCTAATTAAACTAAAATTATTATTACAACACTCATACACTTGCTTCGTAAAGGTTGAGCGACCCTGCATCTTGAGAATGCGTGACATATCTTTTTATGCACAATCGATTATGACAGTTTGACCTTGACTCATATTTCTAATCAGAGGCCACGATTAATCCAGCCTTCGCTTCACTACTTATGTGTTTTCTTTTGTTAACTCAATACGTTTCTTCTATCAGGCTTTCGAGTATTCGTGCTCTGTAACAAATATAAAATTGAAAGCGAGGAATGTCACACAAGAGATGTTTACAATATTATTGCGCTTTTGTTCACAGTGTGTTCAGTCCATTTGTGACTGCAAACTCAATCCTCAGAATTATTTCGCTGTATTTTTCATTTCTGGTATTTAATGAACATTGCGAAACAAAGACTACATGATCGAATGAAAGAAACACTTCAACAGGCAATGTACGATACGCAGAAGAATTTTATGAGGCAACAGATGTCATGTACAGAGTAAAGCATAAAGCGTCATTGTTTTACGGCTAAAGCTCACCGTAGCTTTGGTTTCTGTTTTCGCCCTGTTATCTTCCCAAAAGTATTTCGTGTCGCCACAGAAAGTTTCGTCGGGACTAAATACTTATCGGCGACAGAGATATTTGCAATACCCCAGAAGTACCATCAATGTCACACGAGAGATGTTTACAATATTATTGCGCTTTTGTTCACAGTGTGTTCAGTCCATTTGTGACTGCAAACTCAATCCTCAGAATTATTTCGGTGTATTTTTCATTTCTGGTATTCACTGACCATTAGGAAACAAAGGCTACATGATCGAATGAAAGAAACACTTCAACAGGCAATGTACGATACGCAGAAGAATTTTATGAAGCAACAGATGTCATGTACAGAGTAAAGCATAAAGCGTCATTGTTTTACGGCTAAAGCTCACCGTAGCTTTGGTTTCTGCTTTCGCCCTGTTATCTTCCCAAAAGTATTTCGTGTCGCCACAGAAAGTCTCGTCGGGACTAAATATTTATCGGCGACAGCGGTACCATCAAATATTTGTTTACGGCCATTCTCAAAGCTTCCGCGGTGAACGCGAGCCAAAATCGTTCCCGAAAATCCAGTTTATCCGTGCGCATTCCACAGAGCCAAATGGTGTTGAGTTTGGATGGGATGCAGTTAACTTTTACACACAAGTAACGAGCAATTCACTGGCCGCATCTCGAGTTGTTTAGCGAAGTCAATTACGTCATCGCCCAGCACGTGATAATATGAACCAATCATCGTGTGCTGATCCTCGACCCACAAAAAGGAAAAAAAAAAAAAAAAATTCCCATTTTTAAGCTCTCGTGGGCCCCAGGCCCCCGCGAGCAATGATGGCGGTTCTGCTTGAAGTTCCCTGTTGGTGTACGTGCATGGTTATTGTTTCCTTCTATTTTCCTTTTACACGCAATTTCCTTGTTGCCCATTGCTTGTGAAAAACATCCCTGCATTCCGCTTTTAATGCGCCAACCCTAATTCGTGTTCATAATTTCTCCTTTTAACTCACTGTTGAATTCGCCCCTTGGTCATACCGACAGATAAGAGGTTTCCTAAGTTGAAAAGTCACAGGAATAACTGTGTGATAAAGGTGTTTTATTCTGTCGCTAGTCTTGTGCATCCTGGGCCCTTCTGGCGAGTATTCCGTGCAACTTTAGATAAATTAGTATCCATAGACCATAAATTAGTATATTTGCATTCTCTATCTCTGATCGCACAACTCAAGTTATGAGTTGTTATTAAACTTCGAACTTCGAACTTCTGGATGTTCAGTTGTTTATTAACTAAACAGTTTGTTTCACTCTATATTATTCTCGAGAACGCACCAACGAAAACCTGATCAAATAATTATGTCATTTTTGAACAGTAATTTGAAAATTTCTCAGATCACTGTTCAATGTCTATAAAAAGGAAACGTGTAGTAAGTAGTAAGTATAACAGGATTACCGTGCGTGGCTGCATGCAAAAGTGTCGAACCATTCTTTCCACAGAAGGTATCACGGAAAATTTTGTTATTCAAGTTTGAGAAATGGAAGAGCCCATTGGGCTCCCGGAAATGAGGATTGTGACGTCAGTCTCTTATCAAAAAGGCCACACGGCACAACAAAAGTGTGTCAACAGAGATTTTAAACAGAAAATGGGAAAGAATTCATATAGTCTAGAGTGGTCATATGTTGGTGTCTACATTAGATTGTTCATTCATTGAAAGACTACTATAATCGTACCATTTAGTCACTATGTTTTCTGTGTGTGTGTATTATTCTGGTTATCCTTGTTCTGGCCACAGGGAGAGTCCCACACGACGTGCTCTTAGTTGGGAATCTACCGATTTTGACGTAAAACTGTTCTCCAGAAACCGCTTCTTTGTTTTGATATTGTAACGTGCGAAGTAGGTCTGTTGGAATAACAGGAAACACAGCCTGCTCAATCATCATTGTTAACTGTCATCACCGTTACTCTTACTCGTGATCACTCATGCATGCTCTGGCACACGCCCAACGCATTTGTCATGAAAAGTGTACTCTTAATGACTCTATCTGATACACACGCTAACTACACTTAACGGATTAAAGCGGACTTAACTAACGCACGCTAGTACTTAATACTTGCGCATTACAATATCCTTGTTAGCTAAAATCTTCGCTATTCCAAATTTGACAAAATATCTAGAACCGTTAGTTATCAAGTGATATTATTTTTACATCAAGATTGGTGTGTTTAATGTTTTACCTTGTCCCTAGGTTACCTCGTTCTGCATCACCTCCTGCACTGTGCTGTTTGTCAGTTCTGTGTTTCACTATTCGTCTGCTGCGTGTATGATCGATGCCACGTATATATATCATAACACTCCAAATAAAAGTCTGGCGACACTCGCATCAGCTTGTCTAAGTTCCTGGTGTGACCGCAGCCAAGAGTTGTGGGTCGGCAATGCCGAGTAGCGACTGTTAAGAGAGAGCACGTACGTGTTTAGTTTTTTCTTCAGCTAATTACGTTCGCATTCCAGAAGTTTCAGCAAGCCCTTACTAAGGTGGAACCGTTCGGGAGCGCGCAATAAATGCCCAATAAATCCGACGTTCTAAATAAAAACGTGATCAGATACTTTAACAGCTTTTAATTCTCGACACTTTCTACATTGTTATAGTATTTTTAGCTGTGAAACACCAGAACAAACCAGTTCGACGAACGACACAAAACTCGAGGTGAAGAGTGCTGCGGCTAGATGCTGTTGTTATCAGTGGAATGTCGTTGGCGAAGAGTCTACTCATAAAGAATGATGGCGATTCCGCTTAAAGTTCCGTGTTGGTGTATGTGCATGGTTTAATTGTTTCCTTCTATTTTCCTTTTACACGCAATTTCCTTGTTGCCCATCGCTTGTAAAAAAAATATCCCTGCATTCCGCTTTTAAGGCGCCAACGCTAACTCGTGTTCATAAAAACCGTTAATGAATTGGTCGTACCAGAAACTGAATATAACTTTAACAACAGGTAGTAACTATATTAAAAACTTAACCCTTTCTCCTAATCATTCAAGAAGCAGAAAATTTATGAGTGATACAGTGAGAATTGATAGGCAGATCAGCTTTCGTCTGATTGAACTATCAAGAAGAAAGTTCTCCTTTCAACTCACTGTTAAATTCGCCCCTTGGTCATACCAACAGGTTTCCCAAGCTGAAAAGTTACAGGAATAACCGTGTAATAACGATGTCTTCTTCTGTCGCTAGTTTTGTGCATCCTGGACCTGGCGAGTATTCCGTGCAATTTTAGATGAATTAGTATCTATAGACCATAACTAGTTTTCTTAGTATAGTTCATATTCATAATAAAATACGAAGCAAAGGTTGCACACTCTAAGCGTGAGATGAAGCACACCACGCCACTCAATCGCCCACATTACGAGCCAGAGCCCCTTACTAACCGATGAAATGCAGCCAAAATGGCCGCATTTTTTGGAATCCATCAATTAAAAACCGGCGACACCTCGTTCGGTACACTGAGCGATAAAGGTGACAAAATAAGGACAAGCATAACGTACATGTTGAACTGACGTTTTTAAAATTAGAGTTTTGTTGCGAATAGGCTCAGTTTGTCACGGTTTCATGCCGCTGAATATCGAAAAAAAACCATTACGAGATGACTACCGAGGAGGACATCAATTCATTTGTCAAAAAAGCAGTTCCAGAAAGTACCAAAGAGCTTCACAGTCCTTGCGCCATTATTTGCGCTGCAAAAGGAAATATTTGAAGAATAATAAAAACAATAAACTACTTTTGGCTTCGGAAATATGTACGGATAATTGTCCTTAGACATTATCTGTTCCTCGAATCTCACAGTTGACCTTGAGCGAACTGTTCGCTTCTCGGAACAGATGATATCCTCGGACAATTACCGTGCATATTTCTTCGTCAAAAGTAGTTTATTGTTTATTTAACAACGCGAAATATAGAAACGGAAGAGCTGCAATGTTACCACAGAGCAATAGTACTGACATTCGCATAAGAAAGCCGTGCGCCGCCTTCTTGAGATGGATACTTCAAGTTTAACCAAGCATATTATGAAAAGAAGATGAGAAACGTATCAGTAACTGTATGCTATAAATTCTAACGAAGTGAACCTCCAATGCACGTACATGGTGCTGATTTATCAGAATGAACTGGTTGCCAGCTTGAGATTCATTAACAGCAAAAACACTACAACAATCCTAACCAGTGAACCTCCAAAGCGTATATTGTGCTGATTTATCAGATCAGAATGAACGGATTCCCAGCTTGAGATTCACTTACAGCAAAAACAGCAAATAGAATCATAAATAAGTGAACCTTCAATGCGCATACTCTGTGCTGATTTATCAGAATGAACTGATTCCCAGCTTGAGATTCACTAATAGCAAAAACAACTATAATTAGAACGCTAAAACTGTTCCCTCACTCCATCATCCGGAGACAAGACAAACGCCTAATTCTTGCCTTGGAAGGGTGTTTATCGCAGAATCGTGGCTTTTAGTTTCTTCCCTCTGCCGCCTGAAGCACATCGGTACAATTTGCGCGCCCTGTTCGCGCCACATTTCCACCGCGCCGCACGCCGTGTTTACCAGAAAAGTTTAAGACAAAGAATGCGTGGGTCGAATGAGGTCCAGCGATCTATCGATCAATAACTCTTCCGGAAACAGTAGAGCATGAAAGCAGGGTCTAAACATCAATACTGTAAACCTCGTGAACCCTTGACTGACGCGGTCTTCCCGGCTTATTGATTAATTCGTAACATACAATGTAAAATGATATTGCGAAAGAACGAGTGACTGACAGAAGCCACGGGAGAGAGACAGTTTTAGTTCCTGATCTGATGACGAGTTTGTAATTGGATTGTAATTCAAGAGCAGTAACTAAGGTCCAGCCGTGAAAACTGCTAACACTATCTGGCTCCTTATGAACTCCCGAATTTCTGCTTTAGCTTAAAAACCATCTCTAAATTGGAATACCTGAACTCCACAGCTACTATTACCAATGGTTACGTGTCTTTACCAATCGGAACGCTTTTTATTTACCAGCAAGTTCCACCGGCAGCATGCGTTCGAGAGACTTCACTGACCCCTCTTTATTCTTATTGGCTGTTCATCACAATGGACTGGACACATACGACAAAATATTTGTAGCACTCTCACTTTGGTTGGAATATATCTTCTAACTAGAAATACGATATTCGTATGACATTGCTGGGTAGAGCTCTCATGTATGCTTACACCACACAGCTCAAAAATGAAAGCAGATGACACTATATTAGCATTTACATGATACTGGGATGTGATTGCATACATAAGAGGAGAGCTAACTCTACCCATTGCTTTTGAAGAGTGCAGTAATTATATTATTGATTATATGTAGGATGGTCTTGAAAGAAGAGAAAGTTCTCATCATGATAATGTTCTCTTTCACACAATATCATGCCATGTCCATTTCCCAGTAGTTTGTTTTGCCCCATAATATTAAGAAATTATACAGGTCAGATCAGTTTTTGCACTATATTCATAGGTGAAATATATACATACTTCTATGACGAGCTTCACTCTTTTGTCCTCCTACTGTATCTAACATTGAAGGTGCCAAAATTCTCAGCAGGGTCCGATATTTGAGCGCGTTCACTTCAGCAAGACGTGGATGTTTTGGGATAAAAAAAGCGTGACATTCCTAGGGACTACTTTACTCCGCAAGCACTTGATAAGTTCTTTATTTCTGAAAGGAGCACGCTTGAAGCTGGTTTATTTGTTTTATAACATAGAACTTCTCCAGTTTTACAAAAGCCTGTCTTTATTTATCAAAAATGTTGGAATGGTAACAGCAATGAAAAAACAGATTCTCCTAAACAGCTCGGCGGTCCGAATTGCCAAGTCAGTGCTGTTTCGCTTCAACTTTTTAACCAGCTCGTCTGTTCTATAAAATTAGACAACATCTTACACTCAGTAAAAAACTATGTTTTCCCGTAGAACTTTGGACGACAAGTACGTGAAATCATACCGTCGGCTAGTGCATAAAATGCAAATTTCAAGGGAATCAACAAACGCTCCAATGGCCGACTCGAAAATTGTGTGAATGAAAACTTACCAATTTCATGACTCTACCTTGTAGTACAATCAATTGAAGTCTGTCACAAAATTCTTCAACCATTTTTTGTCAGTCACATTGTTGGAAATGCTTTCTCTTGCATCACTACAAACACGTCTGCTCGTCTGTCTTCGCCGTTCATGTTCATTGATTGCTTAGTTGGCCGATCTTCTTCAACTGAATGGTTTGCCTTCTCCTTCCTTGTTGAAGCATTCAACTTCAAACAACCCACGGATGTAATTGTGACTCCCAAATATGCTGTACTTAGGGACAGTGCTAATAAACCGAGTCGCTTTTTACGACGCTGACAAGAAACTTGTGCCGCGGCCGTTCTTCGACAGATTTTCCCTCTCCAAACTGTTGAAGTGCTTTTTGATGAGGTTACGTTTACCGATTCACGGTGAACTGCTTTGATCATGCCGTACTAGCCGGTGTCTTTCACTTAAAGCCAAACTCCATTCTCGCATTATTATTATTATTATTATTATTATTATTATTATTATTATTATTATTATTATTATTATTATTATTATTATTATTATTAATATATATATATATATATATATATATATACTTTTTTTTTTTTTTGCCAGAGGATGACGTAAGCGTGGTTTATAACTTATAAACCACGGGTAAACGTGGTTTATACTCTGGCAAACCACGGTTTTCGACCAATCAGCGCGCGGCTTGTATTGTGACTATGTTATAACTCCTTTTGCTTCCTTCCACCCTTTTATCCTCTCTGTCAAATATAGTCTTTAGTGCATGCCACTGTGATTTGATCTCTTCTGCAGAGCGATTAGCCAGCTCATCCTGGAGTTTCCTCATAGCGATTTCTTTTTTGTCCCTATCTCTGTACTCGTTCAGATGATGATTCCAAAGGAATTCGTTTTCCTTGTAGAACTCTATCAGAGTTTCGACCTCCTCTTCGTTCCATTCGTTGTTTCCTTTCAATTGTAGGCTCTCGGTTATTTCTTCTTTCAAAAATTCCATGCTTTTAAAGAATTTCCATTTTGATACGTAGTCCTCCTTCTCTTGCATACGCTTCACCTCACGCAACATGGATGTTCTGAGACTGTGCATAAGTTTCTTTAATTCGTCTATCGACAGGTTGAAGCGCAGCGCTATCGCTTGCGAAGCTTGTACCTTCTTTAACTTTTCCTTGTATACGGCGAGACTTGTATTCCACAAACATGGATAACCTTGCAGTGCCTCGATAAACAATTTCTTTTCTTTGTCACTTAATTTTCCATCTCCGATAGCTTCTCAATCTGCGATTTGATGAGGCAAATCACTTCCCTCATTACTTCCAAGCTGCGCCGCCATCTTGGATGATTAAAATATCGTACCCAGACTCTTTCACTGTCCGAAGAAGTGCGCATGCGTTCTTGAAAAAGTTGAGTAAATATTGCGAGACAAGTTGCTGGAGGGGTGTTACACTTTGCAATGGCGTTGCAAGTTGCCGCAACGCGTTGCGAAAAGTAGAACTGAGATCTACTTTGTGCAACATTGCGCGCAACAAAAAAAAAATTGCGAGACAAGCCCTGTTACACTGTGCAATTCTTCAGCAACTTGTGTCGCAGTGTAACAGGGCCTTAAAGGAGAATCTGTTTTTCATCGCTGTTAGCATTCAAACATTTTTTTATGAATAAAGACAGCTTTTTGTAAAACTGGAGAAGTTCTATGTTATAAAACAAATAAACCAGCTTCAAGCGTGCTCCGTTCAGAAATAAAGCACTTGGCAAGAGCACTCAAGAAGTGGGAAAAACACTACACTTCTTTCGTGCTCTCGTCACTTGCTGCGTGCTTTATTTCTGAACGGAGCACGCTTGTAGCTGGTTTATTTGTTAAATGTACTATGATTTATAGCAAAGGGAAGGGGGGCTTAGTAAGACAAAGAAGTAAATACAAACAAAGACTGTATTGTTATGGAAAGTAGTGGCCGGTTTTGGAAAGTTTAGCCCAGCATAAAAAACACAGTTCAAATAACATTTGACTTATAGTACTTATACAGTGTTATACAATACATGATAAAAACAGCTGAGCAGTTAAAAAAAAAGAAAAAAAGAAAAAAATGCCTGTTTAAACCAAAACTCACAAGTTTTTGCACTGTATAATTTCACAGAGGACAAATATTTTAATCTGTTTTTTGATAAACTGAAATGGTTTCTAGTGCTGCAATTTTAATAAACACAGTTCTCTCTTACTAATCAAATGCACAGAAACGCCAAATTGTTCTGTGTGAGTGATATATATGCTGTGATTTTGTCTATAAAGCCAGTTGTTAAGTGGCAAATTAACCTCTGCACTGTATGACACTGGAAGTTGATTTAACTGTAAAGACTCAAACGGTCAAAACAGTTTTCTGTCGTGAAAATTTATAGCGCATCACAACAACAAAGTTTTATCGCGGCCACAAAATGTCCGATAAGCTCGAAGCAATGCATAACGGACGAATGAGTGAAGAAAGTAAATATAGACGTGTATTACCTGCCCCTTGGAGCTATCAGCTGGCCTTCAAGCAATATATATTTTAGCTTATTTTCTGTCCTCCTGCTGTTCGTGCAGAGCCGGGTTGTCAGGGTTAGCCCATCCACGGCTATGCAGATATTGTTGCCTCTGGAAGCGCCGTTCTTCGACAAGAGACGAACGTTGCTCACGGCGTCGATTGTTGGCCTCATTTTGAGCATGAAGCCTGCGGGCCTCTTGTGCATTCCGTTTCATTGTGGCGTCGGGAAGCAGCTCGTTGTCGAGCGGCTTTCACGCGCTGTTCTTTTGCCTGAGTTGTTTCTTGGGACAGCTTCTGCCTATGAGCCGATCAGCTGCTCTCTTTCCTGGGTTGTCTCCTGAGCTCGTTTCTGCTGATAATGCTCTCGGTCATACCGTTGCTTCGCTTTTTTGGCAGCGACAGCACTGTCTGTTTGCCGTCTGCGCTCGAGACCGATACACCGCTCCTGGCTTGTCTTACGAATTCGTCTTAGTCTCGCTTGTTCTCTTCGTTTTTGAAGACAAACTTATTTCTTCTGTTTGATTCTTTGCTTGATTCATATTTGCCTCCTTTTGTGTCCGTTGCTTCGCAACGGACCAGCAGAACACCACGGAGTGTTCTACCCAGCAAACCCCACGCGTGATTCTGTTCCGAGTTTCTACCCAGCAAACCCCGCTGCGCGGGGACGTGATTCTCTTCCGATGTTTTTCCCAGAAAACCCTGCTGCGCGGGGAGGTCGCCCGTGAACGAAAAACATTTAAAAATGACATGGTGTTCAGATTAGTACCCACGCAGGGCGTGGGAATAATTGTTTTATACAATAGTATCGCGCCTAATAATATTAATTGCGAAAATTAAATTGCGATAATAGTACGGTCCTTCTTAGGTACAAAAGTGCAAAATTTCCTGCCGACTGCTGACCGATCGTTGGCCGACTTCCGATGAAAGAGGAGCTAGTTATAACTTTTATTATAAGCCTTATTTCTAAGGTTCTTACCTTAACCTATTAATAGCACCTGCACGGTATTTAATTTTTAATCTAGACACTTACTTCAATATTAAAGGAGTTGAGTTTTACTGGAAGAAGAAGAAGAAGAAGAAGAAGAGCTTGGCTGTTGAACCATATTATAGCCAAGAGCTGTTAGGCCAGAAACTGGAGGAATGATAGGCAATTATGATAGCCGAAAATGAGAAGCAAATGATGTTATGCCTTTTCGTGACCCTTTTTTATGGATCAAGTTCTTGTTAAAGAAGACGCATTTTTGTACACTAATTCACTGCACGTCTCAGCGTCAATATGTAATACGCATATAATTAGTCCCCCCTCCGAACTGATATAAATCTTGTCAAACAAATAGAAATCATGTTTCACAGTTTGACAAAAGGCAGTATGAAAATTTAAATATGCATCAAAGTTATGATTATTCATATTTGCGAGATAGTTATTATACTTCAGTTTTTTGTCATTCAACGCATAACAAGATGCTATATAAGTTTTCGAGGTATCAATTATCTTTTGTCCTTGTTTTGTATAAACCTGACCTTGTATGGTGCTCGTTTGCGGTCGTGATTAAAGCAATTAGAAATTAGCAAATAAAGCAATTGGGGAAGAAACGATCGATCAAACAAAACGTCTTTGGGGTTATTTTGATAGATTTAGCGTTTAGTTTTTGAGGTCTAGGTCTTAGTTTTCGAGATTGTCAAGGAAGCAGAGACATTGCTTAACAGCCCTCGGGAAACAAAAGTTGTACCGTACGACATCGTGGTTCTCGCGCACAGGAGTCCGCATTGGATATTCTAACGAAAAATGGTCCAAAAACTCGATGATATACGATAGGCTTGTGTCCAGTCCTGTGCGGGAAGGCGCGAAATTAACAAGGAGGTGGGGGCAGTAAACAAAATGGCGATCGAAAACTGTCTAGAGCTGCTTAGTAACTAGGGACCCCCTACCGATGAACCCGACAAATTTCCGGGATGACTGGCCACTATATGTCAACATGTTAGTAGTTAATTGCAACTGGTGAAACTAGAACTCTCACAGAAAGGTAGCTCGATTTATAGCAAATTTGATTTGATGCGAATTTCCTGGATGTTCCGCGCGCGATAGTGGATCATCTTCACGTTTATTAAATATAGCTGCCGGGAAGGATGCGAGTTTTGTACGGCTCGCATCCCTAGAGCACTCAGGTTTTGTAGCCAGGACTCCGTGTCAAGAAACGCTGACAGAACTAAACCGTTTAAGTTCTGCGGCGCACAACAATTCCACGGTTTGATAGCGGAAACAAGCACCCTAACCCCATTTTTTATCTTATTTCTTTCATGTACTATAATTGGTCAGTAATTATGCAAAGTTTCAAAACAGTCACCGCAACTTCATTTTTAATGGAATCACTTTAACCAGAAGCTTTTATGAACACATTGTTATGCTGCTATTTTTATGTTTAATTGATAACAGCCTTCAGAGCTGACGGAACTACCGACGTTAAATAAAATATCTTTACCTTAACCATTCTTTTCACTAGATCTGACATATACCGTTTATAAACAGACTTGTAACAACAGAGGAGCCAGGACAGATCCTTCTGGAAGTCTAAAACCATCGGTTCCTAATATGGAACAATATCTCCTTCCCGAATAACGATGTGCTTTCCGTGAGAAAATTTCGAAAATGTCTGATTATTTTGGCCTCTTTTCCCATGGGCTGGTATAACTTTGTTGTTCGTGCTGCATATTTTAACCTTGGTCAGGAGTCAATTTTCATTGTTATCAAGGTTGTTTACGCTCTAATTTTTTTGCATCAATGCTGATATTGTTCATACAAATCACCTGCTGTTCCCTTCTTAAGAAAAGGCCGTGGTGAGGCGTCAGTTATCTGTTTGCTGAAAGTCTACAACTTTGCGACCGGCTGTAATTAAATTATCACTGAGGTACGTAAACGTTTATTTTTTCAACTATTTGTAACAAATCTTATAGTGCATTTGTTTATGGTACTTCATCAACAACCATGTGTCTTGCCAATTTATCTTAACTTGCGTTATCAAGTAATGCATGTCCATGAAGACCTTCGTCTGTCATCAAAGCGAAGACATTATTTGACTATATATGTCGTCTCATCTCCAAAGTCGCAGTGATCAAAAATCAACACTAAGTATATCACATACTCCACTGTTAGTAGTCTTTCATTCTGATTATCCGATCTGTTTCCAACTTAGCGTAAATGAAAAGTTAAACTGCTGTACAGTCAAACAGTTCAGTTTCGATTGCAATATCGGGATGCTCCGACTCTCCCGATAAAGTTTGGCAACCATGCTTTTCATAAATGCTACACAGGCCTCTGCTACACCAGTTGGGCCAACTCTGTGGAGAAAATTTGCAAACTCATCTTTTGTCACAAAGCTCAAAAATATGTATAATTTACATATTCACACCCATATTTTAGAAACTGGATCTAAATTAAATCAAAATAGTATAGTGGATATAAATTACATATCCACACCCACATGTTTCTGTCTTAAAGGCTTGAAATTCCGCAATATGAAATATATTTTAAAAACTGGATTGAAATTAAATCAAAATAGAATAATGACTTCTATCTTAGCGGATTGTTATGTTTTTCCAAAGTTGCCATCGGCAACCGATGCGTGGCAACTCTGTTTATGCCTTCAGCGTCTCAAGACATTCATATAATCTTTTCAGAAAACTCAACTTAAGGGTTTGGCAACGCGAGTGAATCAGAGCAAGAAACTGTATCCAGAACTAAAATGACGCCAATGATACAGAGTGCCATGATTTTGATATGTTTCAGCTAGTAAGTTAATTAGTAATTTCAACACAACACAATTACAACCGAGTACAGTGGAACCTCCTTGAGCGACCATTTACCAAATTGCCGATTGGTCCCTTAGGGCCCGGTCGCACTAGGAAGTTTAGTCGATAATATCTCAGTATTCAGGGCAATACGACGGCTTCTTCAATGTTTAGTAGCAACTTGCTGACATATATTTCTGGTGACAAGCGCTGTTTGCACTTCAAATGATGCAAGTGTTGATATTAATGTAGTTAAAGTTACGAGTGCGACCGGAGTCAAATTTCTATTATTGAAACTTCTCGTAAGCGACCACCTCTCGCAAGCGACTGCGCGACCACCTATGAAGTTCACCGTTTTTCCATTGTTTTTTACCTCAAGTAAGCGACCACTCTATGCTCCCAAAGAGCATATTTCTCAGCAAGGACTAACTTTCTTGCAGAAACTGGACCGGACAAAACACTAACATATGTAATGTAACGTACAACAGGACACAAGGTTGATTTCTTATTACACAAGTTGTTTTTCACTCACTAAAACTGCATTATTTGACACTGGTTGTGGCTCAAAGCTCATTATTATTATTATTATTATTATTATTATTATTATTATTATTATTATTATTATTATTATTATTATTATTATTATTATTATTATTATTATCATTATTATTATTATTATTATTATTATTATTATTATTATTATTATTATTATTATTATTATTATTATTATTATTGTTATTATTATTATCATTATTATAGCTCTGCTGTTTGTTGAAACTCGACCATCAAACATGGCGGAAATGGCGGAGATGATAGAACGTGGGAGCCAGTCAGCGCCAAAGACTAGTCAAATGAAGACAGGTGTGGCATTCTCCGGAGGTGGTATCAGGTCAGCGGCGCTCTGTTCCGGCGTCCTGCGCAGACTTCTTCAACAAAATGAGGAACCAGACTACCTGAGTTGTGTATCAGGGGGTGGTTACACAGGCACGGCCTACTTGGACTGGAAATACCGCCACGAGAAGAAAGATGATCCTGGCTGGTACAGAGAGTTCTTTGAGCACATGCGCAGTCGGGCTGGGTACATCTGTAATTGGCAGAAACCGCTGCGAGGCCTGTTGGACACCGCGATAACCCTGATACTCATGCTCTTTGTGAATCTATGCATTCCGTTTATTGGATGGGGTTCTTTTGTATGCCCTTTGGCCTTTGTAATTGATTCTGCTTTTGGAGATGTCCTGAGAGCGGAGAGACATCGGTGTAACGAGACAATAACTGCCAACGAAAACTGCCAGTTTGAAAAATACTCCGACCCTTACTACAGGATGCTACTGTTTTTTATTCCATTGGGCTTTTTTATACTCTTTCATCTCTTGGCAGCATGTACGGCCATGTGGGAAGGACTGGTAAACCTTTTTCAATTCTTGAGTGGTTCACTATTCGCCTTCACGTTCCTGCCCTGGTTTATCAATGACTATCTGGACAATACGCCTATCTGGGTGCAAATTGGTGTTGTCGTCATAAGCGCGGTGGTGTGGTTCTTCTTGCCAGTTCTGCGCCGCTACTCTTCCCTCGTCATTCTCGTTTATACCTTCTCTTACGTGGTTTCCTGGCACGTGTACAATAAAAGTCTGTGGGTTAAACACACTGACGAACTATTCCTTGGTTTGCTGTTTACCTCAGGGCTGATATTAGGTATTGCATCGGTTTTTGGTGAATTTCAACTTGGTCTCGTCCACATTTACAACAGGTATGTTGTATTTGTACTGAATATTCCTGTGTGTCCCAAAGCACACGAAGCCGATTGAAAACACTGCAAATAAAAGGACAATGAATATATTAACCGTTTTCATGGCATTCAACTAACAAAATACCCTTAACAAGAAAGAGATGGATGGTTCTTGTTTAATGTTAATTTTTTCTATAACTGTTTGTTTATTTCCGAATGGTATCTTGATCCTTATCCCAAAAGCTGTGAAATGACGGTAATTTCTGTACAAGAACTCGAAATATAAAAACATTAGAACTAAAAAATAGTAAATTTCACATTTCCAGTCATTTTGAATAAAAAGACTGAGACGGTTATCGCAAATTGTGCTTGCGTTTATAAGGACGGATACAGTAAGTCCGAGTTTGATCTGAACCGAACGACAACGGCTTCTCCTTTGTTTCCAGGTGGCGACTGCAGAAAGCGTTTTACACTGAAGAGAGCGTAGGAACTTGCGGTTGTTCGGGAATTCGCTGCTATGATTGCTTTCCAGGAACACACCTTTGCGGACCACCCGCCCGGCAAGTTGCAGATGATGCTGCTAGAGCTTTATCTTTACGTCACTTGAAGGACGTCAAACCGGAGTACATTTCTAATATTGTTGTTAACGGCTGGCGAAAAGATAGCAAGAGCAAGCCAAAGTTTCGTTTGATGACCATGACCCCAAACGAGTTCGACGTGATTGATTACCAGCCGCAGGAAGTGAATGATAACCTTGCGCTGAGTGTGGAGGGAAATCATAATGCAGAGGAAAGTGGCGATCCGACTCATCGTGTAAAGGTCTCAATCTTTGGGAGAAAATTGGAACCAGGGGATATTAAGCTGTCGTCAGCCATGGCAATGTCGGCCGCAGCCTTGTCGCCTCATTTGGGCGCCTTCGAGCAAACAGAGCAGACCATTACGCACTTTCTTACTGTGCTGGGGCTAGAGATGGCTTCATCTATTGTGTACGACATCGCTGGTGAAAGAACTAAAGCTTGTTGGAAAAAGGCAAGTGCGCCTTGTACTTGTTGACTTCTATTTGTTCAGTGTCGGTCAATATGTCGACCGACACTCGAATGATACTCGACCGATATGTCGACCGACACGCGGCCGATTGTCGAGCGTCGGTCGACATATCGACCGACACTGTCGGCGATACTTCGCCAACACCACGCTTGATACACATGATCCTAAACATCTTACTTAACAATTAACACCTAAGAAACAGTGTACTGTTTGTTTTAGTAATTAGTTCAGTTTTTTTTTAAGCTATTTGCAATATGCAAATAGCTTCTATGTCTGCGCCTTGGGCGATGGGCGAAGGGCGATCAGCCGTTCGGCCCATCTCATTAGGTCAATAAAATGTTCCCCCTCTCCGTTTACCGTATTTTACGGGGGTCCCGCTAGCATTGAATTAATACATAACTGTTAAAAAGTTTCAGCAAAATCGTCGGAGCAAAAGAAAATGTCATGACGAAATTTAGATGGCCTTGCTCTTCTGCTCCGACGATTTTTCTAAAACTTGGTATTGGGTCAATATTTAAGAAATATATAACGCGTTCCCGTGTAATATATAGAGGATATTACACGGCGGCGCAAAGATATGAATTTTATTTTCGAGTGGTAAAAATATTGTATTTAATATATCTTCAAGCCGCCGTGTAATTTTCTTTTTATTATATAGACACGAGTGTTTTACGAGAAAGTGCACAAACAACCGTGCAAAAGCGGGAAATAATGCCATCGATATCCTCACTAGTGAGGATATGGAAAATACGCCACTCTAGTCCCGGATGTAGTTTTGTATGGATTTTACGCACGGTATATTTTCCAGTAAAACACTCGCACCTATATAATAAAGCCTCATCTAAACACGGGGGAAGTTGGGAGAACACGAGAGTAGCGTAGGGAAACCCCGAGGCCGTCGAGTACATCACACAGTATTGAGAACTTAACTTTTGATGCCTTGCTCAGAGTAAAACTGATGAGGTAGAGCGGTTTTCGAATGACTGTCGAAAGTAATCGTGTGATTGCTTTGGTTTTGCTTTGGTTTTGCGTTTGCTTTGCAGTCTGATTGGTCGACAGAAAAAGGCGCGAGTCGTCGGCCAATCAGACGTGAAAGTAACACCAATCGTGTGTTTGGTTTTACTCGTCATCATCACGAAAGAATTTTTTTCATTTTTTTTTCCTTCCCTACAGTGCACATGTTGTGTTGTTTCGTTTCTTAGTTTCTGGTCATGTGAAAGGCGTCTGTATGTCGAGCTTTTGAGCTTTTTTTTTTGCCGTTGTTGTTCGTCGACTCGGATCGAGTCGTTTCGTCAAGTTAGCGGCGTACAAGCGTATTTCAAGCAGCTAAACATGTGGAGATCTCAACACGAACTGGAGAAACGGTTCACTGGCTAGCGAACGACGATGGCTTGGAGACAGAATCAGTTCGGTGGCGTTTACAAGAGAGGTTCTTCATATCCCATGCAGAAGCGCTACCAAATTGTTGCGTCCTACCTTGAAAGTGGCAGTCTAACCGAGGCTTCGGTAGCAAATATGTGCACTTACGACACTGCAAAATCTGTGACTTTAAAATTTCTAAACACCGGAAGCTTTGAGCCCGGGAATAGAGGGTCTCCTCCGACGATCATGGACCCATGGAAAGTTGCGTACCTTGAATCTCTGGTTTGCCACGACCCCTTCATGTACCTATCTGAAATGCAGCAGGCTCTTCAGGACGATCTACAATTGGAACATTTTGCAGTGCCCTCCATTCCTACCATCTGCAAAACTCTCCAGAATTTAGACTTAACTCGACATAAAGCATCGAAAGTGCCGTTAGAAAGATTCACGGAAGTAAACATTGCCAGGCGCACTGCTTTTGTTAACTGGCGAAGATCTGTTGATCCCAGAAGGTTGTATTTCGTTGACGAGACTGCAGTTCAATTGGCAGACGGAGTGAGAAGAATTGGGCGATGCCATACAAATCACAACCTCCCTCTAGTGACCAACAGAGCAGACGAAAGAGAGAAAATGTCAGTCCTCAGTGTTGTTGGATACGACGCGGGAGTACTGGACGCCTATCCAATTTATGGAAGCTTCAACAGAATTCAATTTAATGATGGTACCCTTACGAAAATAATCATATTTTATTGCTGTTTTATCTCTATTTTAATGCTATCATCTCTATTTTACTCTCTATTTTACGCGATTTTATTCCTATTTGACATGTTTTGCAAAATAGAGGAGCAGTATTTTATCCATATTTTACAAAATTTTAAATCTATTTTGTATAAGGGTACAAATAAAATAGTCTATTTTAAAAGTATTTTTGCTTCCATGATTGCAGGGGACTGTTTAAAATAGCTTTTTAATAGACTGTTTGCATCCTATTTTCGGAAAGCAGATACATAATACTGTAAAATAGGTTTATGATAGTCTGTTTGAATACTATTTTAAAGGAGGTGATCCCTGTCCTCTACTCTATTTTATAACTGTTTAATTTAAAAGAGGAATAAAATAGTCTATTTGAATTCTGTTTTTCAGAAACAGCAATTAAAAGGGTGCACTAAATAGCTTTGTGATAGACTGTTTTTTAGCTATTTTGTACTTCTTCAAGACCGCCATATTCAAGCTGCTCTATTTTAAAACTGTTTTACTAAATATAGAAATAAAAGTCTATTTAAAACCTGTTTTTCGGAAAATGTCATGAAAAACCGATAGCTAAATATAGCTTTACTTAATAGACTCTGTTTGCAGTGCACTGTTACACGAGACACAAGAAAACTATATAAGTTTCAATCAATACCTGAATTGGTATCAGAAACTCTAAAATCTTGCCCTGCAGTGCTTTCATCTTCGGAAATGGATGACGTACCGCCTTCGTTAATGTGCTGACCCTCCGCACTCTGGGGCATGGACACGCAGCTTAGCGCATAATCATATCCAGCAACCTCGGTTGTCCAGTGCTCTTCGACCACGTTCGAGCAATCGAACAAACATGTATTCTTGTCACCGCACCGCCTACGCTTTCCTGAAAACTGATGCGAGTGTCATCCATAACATGTTACTTTGCCGCGAAAATGACTGTCAACTGAGATCATATAGTCATATATCGCCGGTAAATTAAATATATAATTATAGAACAAAAGAAAAGTCACGTCCAGGTACACTTCAGAGCAAACAACCTAAAAGGGTTTCCAATCAGTTGACCAATCAGCGAGCGGCGTCTGGCAGTTCAGGAAATCAGTCAATTTACACATGCATTTTGTTCAAAGTCCAAAGAAAAACCGCTGCAACTGTGAGATATACCATAAAGAAAAGCATGCGTGCATCACGAGGTAAAGTCTTGCTCATTCGCCAGAACTTTTCCCGCTTTTTTGGGCAATTGATACAATTTACACATGCATTTTGTTCAAAGTCCAACGAGGTAAAGCAATGCTCATTCGCCAGAACTTTTCCCACTCTTTTGGACAATAATACCCCCAACCGCTAGTCATTCAAATTCATATTCTTTGGCAGTTGGAGTTGTTGACGGCGCGCGTGGTTTTGTTCGCTCGGATATTCAGAATTTCGTCGCGTTCAAGGTTTCCTCAGTGGATTTTAGTGGCCTGATATCAACTTGAAGGTAAGAAGCTTTGGTAACATATGCTTAATTATCAGTGTATTCAGCCGTCCATGGCATTTTAAAAGTTATAGAATGCAGCATGTACTGAACATCAGTGTACGTACGTATCTTAGCTTGTAAGGATGGCAAAACGGACCGACAAGCCAAAGATTAGTCATGGTGTGGTCAGTTGGGCGAAGAGAGGAGAGGAAATCCTTGAACCTGAATTAGTCAAGCAAATGGCTTTGGGAAAGCTGATCGTGAAGGGAAAAACTGAAGTTGGAGCTGCAGTATGCATGCAGTACAAGAAGGAGTTGTGGGAGGGCAGCTTACTTTCCCTTCATGGTACGTATATATAATTTGTATTTAACCTGTGATCAAGTGGTCCACGGCGATCGTTATTTTTCAAGGCACGGGTCTGATCGCAAATCGGTGTACAACATGTTTTCAATTAGCATATCGATCGATCCGCACACTGAATATTTCGTCCGATCACTATTATATTTCCTGAAGGAAGCAAGTCTGGGGCAGATGCGGCCATCAAGTCAATCGCTCCAGATCCTACCGATGAATCAGTCACAACATCAAAGAAAAGAGAGAGAACTACAAAGCGATTCGGCGACGACTACGTTCACGATGAGGAGAAGCAGGTATATAATTATATACACGAGGTCATGTTTTATTTCGTGAATAGGCAGCTAGCTTAATTGCAACTTGCCGTACTTCAATTCTGGAATGCACTTTCCATAACAAAATATACAGTCTATATAATTATACTGTTGTCGCTAAAAGCGCTCAAAATGAAATTCATTTGCATGAAGACGATCAAGATCAACACCGTTCTCCCGCCGGGAGTTTTTTGTGTGACGAAAGCCAGATGTGTATATATCCATGCTCCTAAAACACTTAACAGATCTATGGTTTCAAGGAGTGTACAAATAACGTGTCCGCGTTTCCTTTTTTTGTAGTTAAGTTAGCGTGTGAAACTGAAGGCAAAAGTACGGTAGATGCAGGCGCGTCTAATAAGAAAAGAAAAAACGGTAAGAATAATTGACGTTCAACAAATAGGAAATAAAGATGATTACAAATTTACTAATCGGCTTTTATGATTATAAGTACCCGAACTCAAGCTGGATGTGGGGCTTTTATAAATGCTATATATTATTGTTAAACCTGACACAACCAAGAAACCGAAGAAACTCAACATTTTTTGCAGCTGAAAAACAGAAATGCCTGCAACCAAAAAAGATAAAAACACAAGAGAAGAAAGAGAAAGAGTTGGCAATCTTGAGCAACCGGCTGCTGGCTGTGCGGGAAAGCATATTGCCTTCAGTGTCAACCCCAACTGATTCAGAGGAGGAATCAATCAGTGATGATGACTGGCAAGATGCAGAGCAGCTGTCTGATCTTGAAGCCTGCAGCTTGGTAGTACCACCTCCTCAAACAAGCACTCCAAAAAACTGCAATGGGGCTGATCACAACAAGATGTCGAAACATCCCAAATTTGGTGGCAAATGCCCCAAAAACAAAGCCAATGCAAACTACCCCCGATGCCTAAATTTGCATTGTAAAGAAGAGAAGGCAGCGAAAGACCTCAAAATTCAAGAACTGGAGGCCCAACTGAAAGAGCTGCAAGAAGCTGAACTAAGTATAAGTTCCCTAAGTAAATTTTCTAAATGTTCCAACTTCTTTCACAAGATGCGTATATGTACCATGCAATATTTACAATAATTATAGTCTGTAGGCCAAAGATTTGAAAATTTATGGATTTTAGTCCAATTTTACTGCTGATTAAAAAACATTTTATTCCTAATTTAAGACTAATTTAATATAGTTTATTCCTATTTTATGCCTATTTTATTACAATTTTACTGCTATTTAAAACATATTTTAAAACTATTTTAAGACTATTTTACGAGATTTTATTCCTATTTTATGCCTATTTGAAATGTATTTTATTGCTATTTGAATAATGTCCGAGATATTTTATGCCTATTTTATTACAATTTTACTGCTATTTAAAACATATTTTAAAACTATTTTAAAACTATTTTAAGAAATTTTATTCCTATTTTATGCCTATTTGAAATGTATTTTATTGCTATTTTAATAATGTCCGAGATATTTTATTCATATTTTATTCATATTTTAACAGAGGTTTTATTGCTATTTTAATGCTATTTTATTCTTATTTTAAAAGCTATTTTATTGCAATTTTTTTTCTGTTTTTTTACTATCTGATTCCTATTTTATCTGTATTTTATGTGCTGTCAAACACAATGTCAAAATCAAACACATTTCTATTTTTGGCATTTGATTGCAGACTGTGTCAGTGTAATAACATATACAATACATATGCATGCGTCATCTTGATGTGACCTGACACCATTCTGGTTTTGGGCATACTTTCTTTTTTCGTTTTGTTTACAAATTTATCGTTTGCATAATGTAAAAGAAATGAAGCACTTGTCAACAAGCATATACGAGGGTATCATCCGTTTTCGGATGACTGTCAGAAACCAAAACCAAAGTATAATCACAAAGGTCAATCACAGAGACTGAGAGAAAACAGTTCAGCCAATCGGAAGCCAGAGTAATGTGCATTTGGTCTTGCGTTTGGTTTTACTTTCCAATCAGCAATGCAAGTACACGCCATTGCTTGCGTTAGAAGTGTTTGGTTTTGGTTTTGTTCCTGATTGGCTGAGAATGCTGCCAAACTTGTATGGACCAATCCGAAAGTGTCACTAAGGGCGCATTCGATTGGGTCTATTCCGGAATAGGAATAGCGATACTGGTTGAAAAAATATTTTGCTTTGGAGCTGAATTATGTTGAGATGTATCGGAAGCTGTTCAAAATGTCAGCATGAAGGTTTTAAAAACAATCCCGAAAAAAAATTTCCCACAGAAAAAGCAAAACTTTGGATCATTTTAGCTATTCTTATTTCCAGAATACGGCCAATCGAACGCACCCTAAATGTACCTAAAGGCGAGGTCTGCCCTCCAAAGGGTGTCCACAACTGGGGCAGAACCGAAAATCCCCAGCAGCTGTGGTGTACCCACAGTGTGGACACCTGAAGGGCCTTCTTCCCCCCTCATGCCGTGTGGGAGTGGCCAATACCACAGAAAATGGATCTGGCTCACCCCCCACAGAGGGCAGCTGTTCCACCCCAGAAGAAAAACTTAAAACATTGTTATGGGGTTCAGATCCAGATCCAGACAAAGAAATCAAGAAATCAACTGTTTGCACAAAATTAAAATCAAACGAAGTGAACACATCTGAAATAATAGAAAGAAACTGGGGAAATAATACATTTAACCTCTCAGCATTTCTGGCATCCTCCACTGTCATGATGCATGGGGCAGGAGAGGAGACAGCAGGAACAGCAGCAGGCGCAGGAGGGTCAGTTGGAACAACACAAGGAACAACAGGAACAGCACAAGGAATGGACGGGACAACACAAGGGGCAGTAGTGACATCAGGAGGAGGAACGGCAGGGACAGAGGAGGCTGTTGGATGTGCCCCAGTCAGCACATCCAACACATTGTTGACACTTTCCCCACAGTCCCTCCAAGGGCAATTTGCCCTATGGAGGGCGGAAACACGGGTCGGAACACCGTGGTTCCGGCAAAAGTTGCAATAATGTGCAATGCCGGACATGTTTTTGCGTGGCGTTAGGCTGTACGACGCGACCGCGTACAGATATACCAATTTTCGCGCGCTAAAATATCCTACGCCATCGGCGCGCTGCGCTGTTCCATCAACACAAACAAATCAGAGAACACACCTTTCCTTCGAAGATCAAGAATGTAATAGCCTATTTTCAACGCTGGCTCAGTCAGTTCCCGATCAGTTGCGAATAAAGTTCACATCGATCAACACACTGGATCAAGCAAACATTCATCCTAGCGATTCATGCGGTAAAGAAATCATGCGATTTTCGACCAAGCTAAACGAAAAAGTATGTACTTACACTTCCAAGAGGCGTGAGATGTTAAAAGACGGAACAAAGTCTATGATTTCTCGACTGTGAAGTCAATTACTTCCACAACTTCAGTCGACAGGTACGGCGATCGCAGCGACTCCGTGAACGAAATAATGACTTGTAAGACAAACACCACAGCAACCTCTGCTTCAATCCACTTTATTCCAATTGGCATCATCGTGAATTGCAGAAGAATTACAAGCATTTCCATTTTCGAGACGAAATCAGCGACCCTCTTCCACTCGGCATTCCTTCGGACCTTCTCTGAGCGGCTCACGCCATACCTCGAACAGCTCGAGATTTCATTGGCTAGTAAACGCAAGTAAACACACGACTGCGTTTGCTCGCCTCTCTGATTGGTTAGTAAAACCAAAACCAAACCCGATGTATTGCGTTTGGTTTTGCTCGCACTTCTGATTGGTCGGACGTGTTTTTGCTCGCGTCTCTGATTGGCTTTGTGATTGCTTTGGTTTTGCTTTGGTTTTGGTTTTCGACAGTCATTCGAAAACCGCTCTATCACGCACCCAACCAAGCTATATTCACTTAGACAAAGTTTTAAATGGTTCAATAAAGGTGTACAACAGGCATCTACAGCAAATTCACACATTTAATTTTCTGTGAATCTACTGCCCACAGTATATATATATATATATATATATATATATATATATATATATATATATATATATATATATATATATATATATATATATATATATATATATATATATATATATATATATATATATATATATATATATATATATATATATATATATATACACTAAATAAATCCTATTGTTTACATTTTATCAGAATTCAGGTCTCACTGATGTTACAAATATGTTTGTGTGCACAAATTGTTACGATAGTACACGCAGTAACGGAAATTCAGTGACTAAGTATTTTTCATGCAACAAGGCTCAGGAAATGATAATGCAGCTGTCAACCGGCGTTCGTACTGTATTTGCACATTATTGTCAAATACAAATGGTTATAGAGAAATATACCCTCCGTCCACGGAAACTGTGAAACGAAATGCAAACCAGAAACTTCCACTCTATTCTGTAATCCCCCAGTTACAAAAACAACTGTTAATAAAGCATTTGATTAGAAAACCTGTGAACTTCTGCGAATTGAATACAAATTCCATTATTCAACAATAATGCAGCGATTTTCGTGTTTACCAATAGCTCCGGTAACAATGTTTACGTTCAAAACTCATTTTCATAACGGCCAAGGTCGAGCATATCAAACCAGATAGTAGTCATGCTGCCTACTGCATGCAGCGCTTTCAAACTCGGTCCTAACAATATTATATATCAGACGAAAGTGCTAAAGGGTTGACAGTCTTTCACATAATCAAATAAAACACAATCATATAAACAAGTTCCTTGCAGCTCAATCAAAACAGCCACGAAACCAAGATTCCACGAGAATAGTACGTTGTAAACAACTCACAAGCATTGCTTTATCACACAACCTCCCAAGAGCACATATTTGCTCGAGTCTCGTAGCTAACAACAACTTTTGCAAACGATCGACCCACCTCGTACACATAAACGGCCAGAGTTAAGGCGTTCCAAAGTAATTTCGATTTTTCCAAAGTAGGCTATTCCACAGTTATTCCGTCAATATCGACCACTTTTCAAGATGTTGGATAAAACAGTCCGTCAAAAACAGACATTTCAAGCATTCTTAAAAGTTTGAGGTCTGTTTGTATGTAAAAACGGACTGATTTGACGAAATCGTCAACAGTTTTGCTAGCTGAAAGCAGTCAGTTTTGGAGACACCAATATTATCAAGCACAACAGTAGTTTAAATACATCACTTTATTGTCAAGTCAAAATTCAGAGCAAAGTTCTTCTAAAAACCTACCCCAAAAACCTGCATTCTGTTGAGCAGTACAATTTAATATTATTTTTCGGCTGCGAAAGGCTGGATTTTGGGGGTATTAACTCGCAGTCAACTCATCACAAACCTTTTGCTAGGATATTACGTCAGATTGACTGCTTTACTCCGTGTGGTTTGCGCACTTATGGGTTTGCTCATAAGTGGTCACCAAAAACGACCATCATTTTGCCTACATTAGGTCTGGCGAACTTCTAAGCGCCAAATTACGTTTAATAGACTTCTAAATTCGAAATTACGTCGGACGGACTTTGAGTTACAAAAGACGTCCGATGCACTTTCAAATCCCACTTCTTGTCGGACTTATAAATCCAAACTTACGTCCGACGGATTTCATGTTCTAATTTACGTCGGACGGACTTCTAAATGCCAAATTACGTCTGACGGATTTCATGTTCTAATTTACGTCGGACGGACTTCTAAGTGCCAAATTACGTCCGACGGACTTCATGCTCTAATTTACGTCGGACGGACTTCTAAATGCCAAATTACGTCCGACGGACTTCATGCTCTAATTTACGTCGGACGGACTTCTAAGTCCTGCATTACGTCCGACGGACTTCATGTTCTAATTTACGTCGGACGGACTTCTAAATGCCAAATTACGTCCGACGGACTTCATGCTCTAATTTACGTCGGACGGACTTCTAAGTCCTGCATTACGTCCGACGGACTTCATGTTCTAATTTACGTCGGACGGACTTCTAAATGCCAAATTACGTCCGACGGACTTCATGCTCTAATTTACGTCGGACGGACTTCTAAGTCCTGCATTACGTCCGACGGACTTCATGTTCTAATTACGTCGGACGGACTTCTAAGTGCCAAATTACGTCCGACGGACTTCATGCTCTAATTTACGTCGGACGGACTTCATGTTCTAATTACGTCGGACGGACTTCATGTTCTTATTTACGTCCATCAGAATTCTAACTTAGAAGTGCTAAGTCCCAAATTATGTCCGACGGACATTATGTTCTAATTTACATCTGACGGACTACATTTTGTGCTCCAAAATACGTCTTACGGACTTCCAAGTCCAAAGTTACGTCTGACGTATTTCTAGGTCCCAAATTACGTCTAAAGGACTTCTGACCCCAATTTACGTCTGACGGACTTTTAAGTCAGTCCCAAATTACGTTTGATAATCTTCTAAGTCGTAAATTGCATCCAGTGGATTCTAAGGTCTCATTTTACGGTATCACCGCACCCCTCCCCGTCCCCCACTCTCCCCTCACGTTAAATAAATAAATAAATAAATAAATAATAATAATACTAAAACATGAAACATGGGCATGAAACATATCGAAATGATTTTGTAAAATATCACAATGATTCTCGATGGTAGTTGCCATGGATATAATCTGATGATGAATGACATCAGTTTTGTTAAACTTTTAAGTTAATCTTCCTCGGAATTTGACCAACTGGAACGAAATCAATGACACATACATGTATAAAAGGGCATGGCGGTCTAGAAAAATGTCTCAAAATTTTAGAAATCTGAAAATATACACTTTTCTAGACTCTCATTATAAGCGTAAGCCTTAGGTTTCATTCCAATCTGTTAATTACTGAGGTAAAATTAACTTAGAATGATTAAAAATGTGTGATATCACTGATGTTGCAATAACATCCAATACATGGTGTCAATGGCAGGCATTTCATAAACAGCCAGAAATTTTAAAAACAGCCTGATATATGACATGCCTATGTTTAGTTATTTACAGCCATTTAAATAAAAAATTCGTCATATAATATAATTTTTTTTTTTTGGGGGGGGGGGGGGGGGGTGATACCCGCTATAAAACACACTGAAGTCTAAAATCAAGTGCTTAGTGTACTTTAGACCTGAGCCCTGCTTGATAAGACTCGACAGGACTCACACACTTCAAGCGCCGTGCTGCTGCTGTGTGAAAATGAACTCGACATTTGGCACGGCGTGCTCTACGGCAGGCCGACTCAATTAATAAACTATGAAAATGTATTCGGCCGTAGCACGCATGAAACAACTGCCCGCAGTGGCACGACGTTTGAGAATGGGGCTTATAGGCCTGAGTCTTTATAAAGGAAGCATTGCCGTTCTGGCAATACTACCATTCCTTGTTTAGCTGTTATATAAATTGCAAACAGTAATAACATCGAACGTATGATCGGTTCGAAGACAAACGAATACATACACTAATAGCACTTTCCCACCTATCTTTCTTCATCTCCAATCTTGTGCTCGCCGAAACCCGCTGTATGAGGATTACAAGTACTTCAACTTGGAGCCAGCAGTATCATACCCTGCGAGCAGAACCTTCTTCACTCTCTGCCAGCAGGGTAGCAGTATCACAGTTCGATCTTGAATGACTTGATATCCTGGAGGTCCCTTGTTATACTTTGGCTAGAGATAAACATCACAAAAGTAGACTTGAGAACGTGACTCTGAAGAACATACAATTCCTTGGTACCAAAAAGCAAAGGAAAGATCGAGATAATACAAGTAAACGTACCTTGAATCGATTCCAGCCATCGGACGTGAAAAGCCGTTTAGTTTAGAAAATGTCCGCCAAAACGTGGAGCTCTCATTGGCTTACGCGTGACATGTGACATTTGAAGTAGTTCCCAGTCAAGACCGGGCGATATTTGAACCAACGGTTATTTCTACGGTCAAAGTCCATCGAGAAGGAGGCGTTCCGTGAAAGTTTTGGTGTATTGCTGTTTAACGATGTAACCTAACTGGATAGAAGTGAACAGAATCGTTATACATTCTTGTGGCGAAGATACTGCCGATCCGTTATTTGAAGCATTGTGTTGTGTTCGAACGGAGAAGAAGACAACGTGGCGGATTATAGAGGAAGCTTACACGTCGGTTAGAAGAAAGCAGACGTTTCAAGGACGGCTCTTGAAAGTACAGCTGATGTTTGTTAGGTAAGTACTTGTAAATGATTTTTACTTATACGATTTGCATAGCGAAGTGCCAAGGCACTGGACGAAATATACATGTATTGTACGTATGCTTGAGTTAGTTTGAGCCGTTTTGCCCCTCAACGCTTTGGATGACTTGGGTTGCTGAAACGAGCGAACGCTTCGGTTGACTTGTTGTTGAAATGAGCAACCGCTTCGAATACTGCAACTCTCAAGGGGATCGATAGGGAATATGTCAGAATATTAAAGGTCCGAGCATGAATCAGGCTAGTTGTTACAGTGAGATTATTTCAAAGTTCCACTGTGGGAATGTTCTTACAGCGTTGTGTTAGCATTTTGGTTCACAGTTTTGAAAAGCCATACATACAGTAGCTCATGTGTTGAAACACCCGGACAAATATCAAGTCTTTAATATCTTGCCAATCTGTAGTTGTCTGTTCAGTCCACCTTGAGATTTAAAACTAGCCTAACAAAGTGACTGAGGATGTGGGTGTGTGAAAGCTGGATGCCATAACAAATTAAAGGTGAAATGTTGAGTGCTCTTTGACAGGTCAAGTCTTGCTCCAACTTGCACTTGAAATGTCAGCTTTTAAATTCCAGCTTTCACACATCACCATTTTCTCGATTGGTCATACTGTACAGTCAAACCTCTATTAAGTGGTCAACCTTGGGAATAGCCAACTGTCTGCTAATAGAGGTCAAGTTCACAGTATTTAAAAAGTATGGGGAGTGATTTCTGGGACTGTGATAAGAGGGCCAAATAAGACTGTATATACTGTAAAATTGACCAATCTTGATGTGAACAATGACATCTTATTGTACCATAATGTGCAATATATGTGTCATGTATCATTATATGGTTGTTGTGTTGGTGGTCGTTGTGTCATGTATCATTATATGTGCAGTACATATATCATGTATCATGTGCCATCATATGGTTGTTATCTGTGTTAATAAACATTCCTGGTTGGCAATTTTCCTTAAGGATGTGAAGTTGGATGGAGCAGACTTTGCCCTCTTTTTACAAAGGCTCAAAAACAAGCTGGATGGGCAGGTTGCAGGGCCCTCAACTGAAGCTGAGGGATTTGATGACAAGATTTCATGTGGTGAGAATGTAATCACCATAATCGGGCAGGAAAGCCGACAACTTTCCAGAGGAAATGTAGCATTCTTTGCTGAGAGTGGAGGGTGTGCATTGTCAGTTTTTACCCTGGATGGTATGGAGGTAAGAATGCAAGGCAATGCCATGCATGTATGGATAATGGAAATGACAGAACATTCATGCTTTAATTATCACGGTGCAATGAAAGAGAAAATAGTGTTTGCAGAGATATACACTCTTGTCACAACCAAAAACAATTCAAGGGTTTACCTGCTTTGTTTTCTCAAACTCGTAACATTTGGCCAGCAATTCAGAAGAGGGAAGAGAGGTTGTATGTTTTAAAATAGAACAAAATTGACAAGCTGTTAGTCCTCTCATCCCCAAATTGCAAACTCGTTGTTGAAATATTGGTATGGTTTATGTTTTGTGTGCTAAGTGTATTTACCTTTCTTAACTTTTAGGATTTGGTCAGGCAAGTGGAGGAAGTGGTGGAGTCAACTAAGAAAATAAACTTCACCCTGAGGAACATTGTTTCAACTGTGTTTTTTGGCGACGTGGCCAAGGCATTTGAAGTTGTTGCTTTAGTGAAGAGAAGTGGTGCCACACCAAAAGTTGGGTACGTTCACGTACCAGTAACAGCTGATTCTGGTAAGAAATCCAAATTTATAATATATTTGGAGAATACCTTAACATGCATGCTTATAACTTCTTTGGATATTTCATCCCCTGAACTGCCCACTGTGTTCCATACAGTGTACAGTACCTTTAACAACCCATTTTCTTTTTCTCTTGCTTGCTGCTCTGCTTGGCTTTTGAATGTTGTACATTGTCCAAATAAACTGGGTAATAACATGAGCGTTTTACAACAGATTTAATTCCAAGCAGGCTTTTGACCCTCTCAACTTCATATTCTTATGACCTTGTTTTGTTCTAACCAGGGAGCTCACAAGGAATGCAGGAATCCATATGGGCTTTCGAGGTGGAACATTTCTCTTTCTCTGGGAGTATTCTCCTGGAGCAAGTGAACTTTGCCACCACGGAAAGCAAGGCCAACTTTTTTACAGTGCCAGCATTACATTCCCTGGCAATGTGGATGTGGATTGTTGGGCACTTCAGCAAAGTGGGAGACACTTTGCTGGATGTTGGCTCGGATAATGGTAAGATAAATTGTTATAAATGCTTTCTACTTGTGAACGCTTTGTAATTGAATGATTATCACTGAAGCTACATGTACAGTACGTGATAAAAATATCACAAATTTTCTGTCACCTTACAGATTGCAACGCTTAAACTTTTGCCTTTTTTGTAAATTGATTTATTCTTGATCTTACTTTGTAGGTGTCGTGTCTGCTGCGTCAGTGTTATCGGGAAGGAACTGCATGGCAGTCGTCAAGCCGCATAAGACGTCTGCCGTCAGTGAAGAGATCCGGAAGACGTTAAAGAACAGGTCAAGAAAGCTTTAGTAGCTTTTAATGCATGACATTAAGTCCGCCACGGAATTCTGTGTGACGTAATATCTCCCGATTCAACCCATTCCTACTCCCGAACCAATTTTTTGCCTTAAAACGAACGGGAACGCCTGCAATGCAGGCTAGACTTTAGTCCTTAGATTTTACATGTAGATTACGTCCGACGGACTTAAATTTTCAACTGGACGATATTTGGTCATTTTGGCGGACCTTAGATTTGAATTACGTCCGACGGACTTGGAGATTTTCTTGACTAATACAGTGTGTGTTATGACGGACTTTTGTGATTACGTCCGACGGACTTAGATTTTCAACTGGACGATACTTGGTCATTTTGGCGGACCTTAGATTTAAATTACGTCCGACGGACTTGGAGATTTTCTTGTCTAATACAGTGTGTGTTATGACGGACTTTTGTGATTACGTCCGACGGACTTCGATTTTCAAGTGGATGATATTTGGTCATTTTGGCGGACCTTAGGTTTGAATTACGTCCGACGGACTGGGAGATTTTCTTGTCTAATACAGTGTGTTTTGGCGGACTTTTGTGATTACGTCCGACGGACTTAGATTTTCAAGTGGATGATATTTGGTCATTTTGGCGGACCTTAGATTTGAGTTACGTCCGACGTACTTGAAGATTTTCTTGTCTAATACAGTGTGTTATGACGGACTTTTGTGATTACGTCCGACGGACTTAGATTTTCAAGTGGACGATATTTGGTCATTTTGGCGGACCTTAGATGTGAATTACGTCCGACGGACTTGGAGATTTTCTTGTCTAATACAGTGTGTGTTTTGACGGACTTTTATGATTACGTCCGACGGACTTAGATTTTCAAGTGGATGATATTTGGTCATTTTGGCGGACCTTAGAATTGAATTACGTCCGACGGACTTGGAGATTTTCTTGTCTAATACAGTGTGTGTTTTGGCGGACTTTTGTGATTACGTCCGACGGACTTAGATTTTCAAGTGGACAATCTTTGGTCATTTTGGCGGACCTTAGATTTAAATTACGTCCGACGGACTTGGAGATTTTCTTGTCTAATACAGTGTGTTGTGACGGACTTTTGTGATTACGTCCGACGGACTTAGATTTTCAAGTGGACGATATTTGGTCATTTTGGCGGACCTTAGATGTGAATTACGTCCGACGGACTTGGAGATTTTCTTGTCTAATACAGTGTGTGTTTTGACGGACTTTTATGATTACGTCCGACGGACTTAGATTTTCAAGTGGATGATATTTGGTCATTTTGGCGGACCTTAGAATTGAATTACGTCCGACGGACTTGGAGATTTTCTTGTCTAATACAGTGTGTGTTTTGGCGGACTTTTGTGATTACGTCCGACGGACTTAGATTTTCAAGTGGACAATCTTTGGTCATTTTGGCGGACCTTAGATTTAAATTACGTCCGACGGACTTGGAGATTTTCTTGTCTAATACAGTGTGTTGTGACGGACTTTTGTGATTACGTCCGACGGACTTAGATTTTCAAGTGGACGATATTTGGTCATTTTGGCGGACCTTAGATGTGAATTACGTCCGACGGACTTGGAGATTTTCTTGTCTAATACAGTGTGTGTTTTGACGGACTTTTGTGATTACGTCCGACGGACTTAGATTTTCAAGTGGATGATATTTGGTCATTTTGGCGGACCTTAGACGTGAATTACGTCCGACGGACTTTTGTGATTACGTCCAACGGACTTAGATTTTTAAGTGGACGATATTTGGTTGTTTTGGCGGACCTTAGATTTGAGTTACGTCCGACGTACTTGAAGATTTTCTTGTCAACATAGTGTGTATTTTGACATGTTAAAGCAATAAACAATGTTTCATTTCAAAGGCTTGTGTGAGTGAGTCTGGCGACCTTCTGCTTTCCCCCCTATATCCTTTCCAAAACACATACATTTTGGAGACCTGCTTTTTATGGTCCGTCAAAAACAGCAGTCCTAACACTTCTTCATCTCATCCCTTTTCTTTTTGCTGAAAACAGCCCTTTTTGACGTAAAAACCCCGAACGTTGACCAGAGAATTTTACTTTGGAAAAATCGAAATTACTTTGGAACGCCTTAGTTGCACAGTACGCGAAGCGATCACCAGAGGCACTCGCTCCAAATACATCGAGGTTCCACGGCTCGCAGCCTGCCGCCAGTAAACCGACCTGCTTCATGATACTCATGGCGGATCAGTTAGAAAGTGAAAAGAACAACTGTTCCGCCGCCATGACACCGACTAGTGCCCAGGCTTTCAAAGCCAAATTCCTGTTTTCCGCTTTGATCGGGTCAAAAGATTGAAAAGGCGCGAATATATTCAATAAGAATTTTCAAAAATGTTCAACTCGAGTCGGAAACTGTATGTGACCTCCAACGAAGAGTTTTTGAGTTTTTCGCTGATTCTTTTTTTTTTTTTTCTTTCTTTTTTTTTTATCACTTTATATTCATATTTCCGACCATTCAGTACAAAAGTTTGTTTTCTGGTTAATTGGTACTAATTTTTCATTCTTTAAATAAATTTTACTGATTGACACGTGAATTAAACTCCCAGAACCAGTTTTCTGCAGGACTCAAATAGTGTTTTGTAACTGTATTGCAATGCTGAATGGCGGTTTATTGAACGCGAATCGACATACTTATTTACTTCATGTTATATTAGTGCGACATTGTTACAAGTGTTTCGCACACGCCAAATGCCATGGATACGGAGTACTGTAACTCGGACGACGTTCGCAAAATATCAAACCAAGTGTTCAGCGCAGCCTGCAAACTCTCTATGCAACTGAAAAGATAAGCTGTGATTATCGTTGAACAAGAAAATGCCCCTTTCATATCCGGCCTAAAGATGGCCAATGAGAGAGAGAGGCATTGTTAATTGAATTTTCAATTTACTGTAAAGCTCACCAAGCCAAAATGATTAAGATGCTATTATTTACTTTGTGAACATAAGCTATTAATGGCGGACCAGCTTATTAAGTGATTTTCAGCACTCGCACGATGCTTCGGTGTTTTGTTGGCTGTGCACTGATGCTGTTTTTTGTTACCTGAAAATAAAGTGATTATATAATCCATTGATGTCAGTCAGTTGTGTTGACCAACAATTTTACTTCACTCTTACATATTTACACATATATTTATATTTATTTCCTTTGCCGAGAAGAGTGGGGCAGGTGTTTGTCCCTATTTTCTTCTTCTTCTTTTCTTCTTGTTTCTTCTTTTCTTCTTCTTCTTTTTCTTTTTCTGCTTAATTGTTCTATCCGATTCTTCGGCGGCTAGGGCAGCTTCTTCAATTCCTCGCCCAAAATCATATCACAAAAGATAATTCCCAGCCGATCTTTTCATCAGCGGTTTTGGACGTCAGTCACTACGCAGAGAAACTGATGCCCGGCCCGTTGCTGAGTTCATTGAGTGACAGCTTAACTTCCGAAAGAAGCCTCATTCACAGTTTCGGTATAGCCAAATAGAAAATATGTTTGTGTAGTTATAGTTTTTTACTACTTACACAGACCTATGTATTATTGTTTTGTTGTCTTATATAGTATTCGCATCAGTATGACTGCACGGCCGCGCTGGCAAACATGTGGACTGGTGGCGAAGTGATGGCACCTGTTGAGTTCCTGTAAACACCAGGAAATAAGAAACTGGTTTGTTGATTAGTATAAGTAGTATGGGGTCCGAAAAATGACCCACTTTGCATACTAATGAGATGCCTTACCCCCACCCCCTGGGAATGGTTTTTGTCACCCTAAAAACGGGAACTGAGGGGGTGGGGGTGGGGTGAATTTTGTCACTGTAGGAGGGGAACTGGGGTTGACCGGAAGTAGAAAAAATGGGGTGTGCAAAGGGCGCCCTGGGGAGAGGGGGTAGTGGGGGAAATATGAGTTTTACTTACCATAGTGAGGTCAGGCGTTTTTTGCCTCGGTGGTTAATTTATTTTGGTCATTGTCGGACCGGGGATTCGAACTGTGGAAAGTTGAGAAAGGTTGCGGGTTAGAGGGAGTGGGGTTACACAGGGCGCCACAGCGCACCACCCTGAGGCAGAGTGAAGAAATAAAAGTTTTTATTGGTCATGTCCTTTACAAGAGTAGTTGCTTGTACAGGAAAAGCGGTTTAAACCGGTAAAACGAAGGTCTTCACAGCTGCAAAAAGGTCGTGTTTGGTGAACCAGATTTTGGTAACGATCACATAGGAGACAATAACTGTGTCCAACAGGATAGATAATGTGACTTGGAGTAGGAGTGATGGTACATCCGTCGGGGGGGCGAGCTGTTACATATTTCCCGTTCTCGACGTCGTTGACGATGTCTTCAATTTGTTTCACTACACCGGTAGCGATTTCTGAGTCGGTGTTGAAGGCGTCTGTGTAGGAGGGATTCTCGATTTTTTCGTAGTAGTCTCGAGCAGTGGAATAGTTGGTGACGACCATGTTGAATTTACGGCGTTGTAGGTAACGCAACATGGCGTAGATGCAGCGGATGCACTGACTGTTAGGCGGTGTTTTGCTAGCATCTCGGCATTTGTCGTTTAGCCAGGTCAGGAAGCGTTCGGGTTTCGAGGGGCTTGCTAGTAGGACATGGAAGCGGACGTGTTCGCTGTCTTCTAGGATGATGTAGGATGGTTTCTGTTCTTCTAGTTCGAGTTGGTAAACCATCATCCGCGGGATAATTACTGGTGTCCGTGAGACGATGTAATCTGTCCATTCAACATCGTTTAGTTTAGCGGTAATTCCGAGCATGTTGTAGCAGCCAGCGAAGCCAGCATGCAAAAATAAATGCCATAATAAAAATAAGGTATTCCGTTAATTCCGATATGGACATGGAAAATAACGAATTTGTTAATGTTATATTTTAAAAAGCTGTTTATAAAGGTTTTTGCGTGCAACTATCCCACGTGGGTTTTAAAAATAAACTTGTTGACGCCGCTAATGAGTTCATTAGTGAAAGAATCCCACGTGGGGTTGTTGTTCTAGAAAGTTCTAGAAATAGAAAGTTCTAGAAAGTTCTTTCGCACTATAATGGGTTTTGGCCGGAAAACTACTTACAGACCGACGGAAAACTACTTACAGACCGGTTTGAGTTGGCCTCCACGTGGTGGGGATCTGATTGGACTAGCAGCTTATATGTCAATCAAAGTGAGCACATGGTAATTTAGGCGCGAAATCATTCTTGGTTGTGAGTGGTGGGGGAGTTAAAACAGGTTTGAAACTGGATTTTTTGACAGCTAGTATAAAAACCATTCGCGCGTGAAATTTGACACCTTTTGACTTGGTTCCCAATCTAAACACTTCGTTTGCGATTAATCAACAAAGAAAAGAAAGAAAAGATGGCAGAGAATTACAGGGAAATGACCTGGGAGGCCATGGCACTGGAGATCGCATACGAGCTGGGACCTTACATATTACCGGACGGTAAAAAGCCATATAACAGCCTTATCCGTGTTCTCAAAACACTCAACCCGCCGAGGATTTGCGAGGACCCAGATTGTCCTGCACACGCTGGCCAGCACTATATGGATGAGTGCCCTCAAAGACCGGCCATGGCGGTGTCCGTTAATCGGGTATTTGACGATGCTGCCGAGAAGCGCTCTGTCGTTACGGTAAACAGCAGCATAAGCGAAGTGTCAGGCATCAGTCCATTGCTGTCTTCAGATACGGGAGCAGAAATGCTAGCGGCGTTGAACGACAACGATCCAATGCTAAGCGATGCTGCCGCCACTGCCACTGGATCAGAGTTTAGCTTTGATAGCTATGCGTAAGTAGCTTGAATTAAAAATGATGTTTATGGTTTTTTTGCATCTTTTTCTTATTCATGTTTTTTACTTATAGCACTGCACCATATATTGACGACGCCGCTGTGAAAGCGTGGTGCGAGGGGGAGACGACGACGCCTGTTGCTGGCCTGGAAGGTCCATCTTGATGGATTCGGAGGATGAAGCAGGTCCTCGCATTATCACCGAGGATGAATTCAAGGGGACGGCTGATGCCGTCCAAAACCTTTTGGACGCGTTCAATGCGGTGACAGGAAGTCACAGTAGGGGATGCATTTCTGCATTCGACAATTTTGGTGTTGATAATTTTAATTGTCAACACGGTGCCCAGCACTGTTCATGTAGGGCAGATTTTGATCACAACCACGGCGTGTGTTAAGTGTATTTTTATCTTTTGTCTTTGATCTTTTACCTTTTTGATGTAAATAAAAATAAAAGCAAACAACATGTGCTCACATGGACCGCACACAAAAATTTCTCTTCTGGTACTCTCTTCGGAGAGGTCGGTTCGATTCCGGCGGGAAATCTATAACTTTGCGATCTGCTGACACACCATCACATGATTTTTTGAAAATAGTTCATAAATAGAAATCAGAAAATAAAATTTGAATCAGTTGTGGGTTTCTGTCTTTTGAGATGGAGGTGAGCGAGCCGGTTCCAAAGAAAGTTAAAACGGAGGAGAAGGGAGAGGAGACAGAGGAGAAGAAGGAGAAGAAGGAGAAGAGGAAGGAGAAAATAGTGAAGAAGAGAAGGAAAAATAAAATAGTAAGACCTGCTGCTGTCATTGGAAAAGTCAGCTTGAAATATGTGGGGAGACGAAAATACGAAAAATTAACGGCTGACGATGATTTGGCGGATTTTCGAGAGATGCACGATCTGATTCACGAGCAGCGAAAAAAATGGCGAGAAGATGCAGCTATTAGAAAATACTGGGTGAAGGGAAACGAACGCGACAAGCAGCGATTTATCTGGAGTGAAATGAGCGCTCTACGGGCTGCACGGTACAGCGATCGTCAGCTCGAATTGATGAACAAGTACTGGGAGGAGAGCGACTGGTTGGAGGAGCAAGAAGAACTGTTTAAAGAAGCGTGTTATAAATTAAGTTTAGTAGATTAAGGACTAAGAAATGGTAAACACAAGTTGATTTTAAAAACAGTGTTTTTATTCATGTTTGTTTACATGATTTCAAAATAAAACAAACTTATGCAATATCGTCTTTGTTCTTTTCATATACAATATAATCCAGAATGACTTGTAGTTTCTCTTCGAACCATTTCTTCTTCCAGTTCAGGGCTGTCTTTACACAGACCAAACATCCACCAGACAAAGTCTTCGCGCGTGGTTGCTTTCGACTCTTCGACCCAATCCATCAATTGCCGAAAACGCTCGACTTCATTATCCCAATCGGGGTTTATGTCTGGAGTTGGATAGAACAGATCCTTTACATCCTCTGCGATCTCTCGTTTCAGCATGCTGATATCCAGTTCCAATAGTTGTTTCTCTTGAATTAGGCGTTGCTTTTCTGTAGCGATCTTTTTCTTTAACCATTGCGCGCCTTCCTCGCTTTCTTTTAATTCCTGGATTTTGCTTTCATCTTTTCATGGCTGCTGTCGTTGTAGCAGCTGGGAGGTGTTATTTTTCCCAAGTACACCCAGTCGATCTCTTCTTGGTAGCGGTTGCAGTAGGCATTGACTTCATCGTCGGTGAGCGTTTCTTGTTGTCGGTGATAGAGTAGAATAGACTGATCAATGTGTTTTTCCCAGTTGAAATCATTGATCGCATCTTTTCCCCACTCATTTTGCCAGACAATTTGTTTCTGTTTTTTGGCTGGCGGTTCATTCTCGTCGGAGTTTTGGCGGCGTTTCAAGGGTTTGAGCGGTTTGCTCATCTTCGACATTTTTTGAGACATCGCTGTTTCCTTCGTCTTCGTCTGATTTGGAGTCGAAGTTTTTGCCGTATAATTTCTTTTTCGAGTGAATCAGCGAGAGTTGAGAGTGCTTGTACTTTCAATCTTAATTGAGTTTGAATTTGTTCTTTCTCTTCTAATCGTGTTTGAATCTTCTTTAGCACTTCATCCATGCTGTGAAAATAATTACAGTGCGTTATTGTATTTATGGAATAAATAATACCACGTGGGATGATGTCACATGAATTTTATTTTTGACAAACAATGTATTTTTAGACAAACATGTATTTTTAGATAACCCACGTGGGCTGCGTTATGCACGTGTGTCTGACGTAAGCATATTCTTGTTATAAAAAGAGCGGTTTTTGGAGAAGTCAGCACAAAACTGTGATCATGGCTGATGGAAGAAGAACAACAAGAAATCAAGTAAGTATTTTCTTGTTTTTTCGACGGCGTTTTCTACGATCTTTACGCCGTTTTTGACTGTTGCGGTATAATCGATCAAAGATATCGCTCCATTCATCGTCGGGGCGAATAGCTGGGTAGCGGGCTTTATGTTTGCCTTTTTTGCTAAAGACACGATTCCATTCGTCATTGCTTTGTTTTGTTTTCTTTTTCTTTGGCGGCGATGGTGTTTTTCGGCGGGGTACGGGGAGGTCAAGCCCTCTCATTGGTGTGTGTTCAATCGAGGGTTGATTATCTGATTGAAGTCCTTGGATTAAGTCAGTGGCAGCTTGTTCCATGTTAGCAGTTGCGCGTATATTATTTGCTAAGTTAGCCAGCGCGTTGTAATCCATCACGAATGATGATAATTGTAAAATGTATTAAATTTATAGACATACCAAGGACGCGATCAAGGCAGAGGAGGAAGGGGTAGAGAAAGTCAGCCCACCCAAGATTCCGTTTCAGATGCCGTGGAGGCAGGGCCGTCCGAAATTGTGTTTGAGGTAAATACTTTTTAAATTTAATAATTAGTTAAATGACAACAAATGCAACTGAAAAATGTTGCAATGTTAATGGTTTGGTTTTCTCGTCTTATTCAGGACGGTCGATGGAAAGCCAATGATCTTCCTCAAATAGAGATGGGAAATACTTCTAAGCCACCATTCAAGTGGGGAAAGTTTAAGTGGGCCAAGGGAAAGCGGCGCAAGTTTTTGAATAATATCGAAGTGTCACGCGTGGCTTGCAAGAAGCTGTTTCCTAATGAAAAGTATATGTGCGAGGTGAAGAAAGATAAGGTGGTGGAAAAGGGGCGCTGGGACGGTGTTGGTGGATGATGAGTCAATGCCGTAGCGATTGGGCAGTCCTGGGTTATGACGAGAAGTGTTTTTTGACCTGGGCAGCAGTGCGTGCTTTGGATGCGGATGATTTGCGATGTTGTCGCGCATGCAGTCTGTATGATGATGGCACTCTGTTTGAATGCCGACATGATACAGATATCAGTCCACTGTTATGTCCGCGTCATCTGGGATGCTGTAAATATTTTCCAGAAATATGTATGAGAGTGCATGGCGGGTTTGTAAAAGCGAGTGTTAATTTTTTGATGCCTCGCGGCGATGAAAAGAAAGAAGAAGAGAAAAAAGTAGGAGATGAGGAAAAGTCGTCTGCTAAGAAACAGCGACTGATGTAAAAACACTGACTGTTTAGTAGTTGTTTTTGTTCAGTGACGACAGAAAAGTTGTTATTTTGAAAAGTTTTTATTAAACCTGTTTTACAAGTGATTCAAGTGGAAGTGTCATGTATTCCTGGGGGGTGATGGTAGTGATGTCAAACAAAGTTTCTACGGGGGGTGGGGCTGGGCCATCAATCTGGTCGCCATCCAGTACGCTGGGAGAGCGGTCAGTCACGTCTAAAATGTTTTGAATGATTGTGCTTTCACGCACTTGATGTGTTTTTTCTTCCGCGACGTGACAACTCGGAGGGGGGATAGTAATGCCCAAATACTTTTTCACGCGGCGAGCCAGAATGCTGATTAAACTGTGATGTATGTTTTTGAGAATACCTCGCAAGTATTGGAAAAGAATGGCCAGCCCGCTCGTGCAGGTGCGATTGAAAAGTTTTTGGAGATCACGGTCGTGAAGGTAATCGTGTAAGGCTTGTTTGAATCGGTACTTGGCTGTGTCCATGATGAAAGTGATTATTCTTTTTAGTGGAGCAGTTTGTTTTATAGCGTCTTACCGCTTTTTACGTCTTCCCGTCTTCTGAACAATACATGTGTGAGTAGAAACGCGTGGTGTCTTGCGTCGTTTTAACTGATTGCAACGGTGTTTCATTTGTGCCAGTTCCTGGAACGCTTTTTTCCACTTGCTGTTGTTTCTGTTTCGACCGCGGTTTTTGCGGCGACCGCGGTTGTCAGGTGTGTTAAAACGTACTCTTCTTGTGTTGCGCACGTCCCGCGCATGAGTATTGTCGTAATTCCAGTCTTCAAACATGATTTTAATGGTTACAACAGCGACGATGTAATGCCTTTTATAAAATTTAGGCCATTGCAGCAGCAGTAGTGTAGGGGAGGTTTTTAAGTGTTTTTCTTACAACCCGTCTGTGTGTTTTTCGAGTTGCTTTTTGAGCAGCTTGTCTAGCTTTGTGTTTGCGCAGACGTCGGCGTTTGATTTGGTTCGTGTATAATGATTGAAATGCTGCTTCCCATCCTGGTCGTGGGTGGAAAACGTTACCGTAGAGGTAATCGCTGTGTGTTCGCGTTCGACGCTTGTGTGTGCGAACGTGTGGGGACGGGGTCGCCCATTTCTTTTCATCTCTCCAAAATTGATTAGCGCTTTCACGGGTATATCGTCTACTTCTTGCATCTCTTGCATTTCTTACTTTCTGAGTCCATCCTATACGGCGAGTATTACGTCCATGCGTGTTGTCGTAGTTCCAGTCTTCGGACATGATGAAATGATTATAATTTAAAAAAGATGGTTTTATTTATAGGATGTGGATGAGGATTGGTTGGAGCAGCTTATAAGAGAGGGCGCTCTTTTGGAGGATCCACTTGAGATGGACCCTTTAGAAGATATGGATATACAAGTGGGGGGTGGCGAAAGAGAGGAAGCCGCAGCAGCGGCGGGGCATTTGGAATGGGATTTACGACACCGCACGGAACGTGAATCGCGTCGATTTGGAGTGCGGCAGTATGATATGCAGTTTCATCCCGGGGCCCGACAATTAGCGGCTATCGAAGCCGGTGAATTGCACACTAATATGGAACATTTGAACGAAGCGTTGATTGCGCTTGTTCATCGCGCCATGGCGGAAGCTAATTTGGAGAATGATGACTATGCTCTGATAACGTTTCGATCGAGACAATTACAAATGCCGATTCGTGTTTCGTTTATGCCAGCTTATCGTTTGACCGATACGGTAATCAATGAAACATTTGGACGAGTGATGCAATCACATCGTGATTTCGAGATTGATGACAGCGTTATTGTCAATGTGACGGCCATGCGACAGCCGACTGGGGGCGGTGGTAAACGGCTGCGTGGTGTGAACATTATGAACAATTTGAAACGCGACAAAAGCGTTGTGTGCCCCCCTCTCGATGCAGACGATCAGATGTGTTTGGCCCGATGTTTGGTGTATGGTATGCTCTATTACAATGAGGGAGCACAAGTGCGTCGGGGGATGAAGCGACTGCGCAACAATCCGGAGCTGTGGAAACGGAAAGCTGCCGAATTGTGTTTGGCTTGTGACGTAGGTGTGTATCAGCGGTCAGGACAAGCGGAACTTGCGAAATTTGCTCAGTATTTGCGACCCAAGGGATTTATCATTCGCGTATATGCTACCAATATGAATCACGCTCTTTTCTTTAAGGAACAGCACGAAGAGGATGTGCGCACGCACAAAATTTTGAATCTAGTATTGAATGATGTTTTACAATGGAAGTACTACATGTCTGGCCTGAGAAACACTACCAGCCGGATTCGATAAAGAGTGTAGTTTTTACGGTGAGTCATTTGTGAGACTTTGGACTGAAGTACGCCTGTGCACGATGAAAGCAATATGACAGCGGGGAAAACACAAAATATTTATCAGTGGACGTTCAGGTATGCCTGATTTTTCTTATCCAGTGTTTACTATT
This sequence comes from Plumapathes pennacea, assembly GCA_964036295.1. Lineage (NCBI taxonomy): Eukaryota > Metazoa > Cnidaria > Anthozoa > Antipatharia > Myriopathidae > Plumapathes > Plumapathes pennacea. The sequence goes on from OZ038462.1 coordinate 17,254,116, forward strand.
TTTTATCGTTTCATCATTTGTGGTTTCCTACCGAATTACAGTCGCAAAGTGAAGTTTATGCATGCAATCGAGTTCACGTTCAGCTGTGTTATTGTGCTCTTGCCTCGTTTCTTGTCACTACTGTCAACACTGAATCGCGTGAATTTTTGATCATCGCAGTGAGTGAAGCAACTTAAGCAGTTGCAACACTATAAGTCAAGAAATTGAAGGGAAAAAAATAAACATGTGTTTTACCGGGCTTGGTCGGTCCGTATAGGGTAAAACTGTGCTATCGGCATTGATACGGACCGAGGCAACAACTATTCGGGTACAATTTTATAGTAATGACGGTCATTACGTGTTTATTCCTCGAATGAATGCCTACATGGGGGCTAAACATTTTTGCGAGTTGCAAAGCAAACCACACAACCATCGTTTGAAACATCGATGCGCTCTTCTGTGCGAGGTTTGCAAGAGCAATTGCTGTCAAGACCGCCAAGCAAATGATCGTCGCGAACAGCAGTGTGGAATTTGTCGTCGTTATTTTTACGGACTGCAGTGTTTGGAAAATCACAAAAAACACAAAAAACATGGTCAGTGCACCAATCAATGGCGATTGTGTGAGACATGTGGTCGCGAGTATGTACAGCGTGCTAATCGACCTCCGCACGTGTGTGAAGAGCACTATTGTCGCGTGTGTGAAAGCAATCAACCCGAGGGACACCGATGTTTTGTACCTGTGTTTTCGTTTCCCCTTGTCAAAGTGGACAAGAAGAAACATAAAGACGGTCGCCTGGAACCTGTCCGCCGTGTGCCCCCTTTCAATCAACCAATTGATCTTTTGAAAGAGCAAGTGGTGGAGGGAGACATTGACAATTTTGTCAATTTTGTGTTCTATGATATTGAGACACAGCAACAGACGGGTGAACATAAACCTACTTTGCTGATTGCACAGACAACGCGGGGCGAAGAGGAACATGTGTTTGAAGGCGAAGATTGTGTGTATAAATTTCTCGACTATCTGTGCGAGTGCAATGAAGACGGGGCTACAGTGATCGCTCACAACGGGCAGGGGTTTGATTTTCAGTTCATTTTACGGACGTTGCTGGAAAGCGACCATTGTCCCCAAGTCATTATGAGAGGGGGCAAAATCCTGAGTCTGTACTGGGAGAGATTCCGGTTTGTGGACAGTCTCTGTTTCATTCTCAGGTCCCTCAGTGAATTTCCCAAAACGTTTGGTTTGCGTTTGCAAGGCGAACAATCCCTGCTGGCCAAGGGCTATTTTCCACATTTGTTTCACACCCCCCAGAACATGGATTATGTTGGCCCCATGCCCCCCATTGAATCGTACGACCCGGACGGCATGCATCGCGACAAACAGCCCGTGCTTATGGCCTGGTACAAGAAACAAGTGGACGAGGGGGCGGTGTTCAACATGCGAGAGGCGTTGAGAGCCTACTGTTCTGTGGATGTGACCATTTTGAGAGAGGGTGTATTGGAATATTGTCGCAAATTTCAACGCATCAACGGTGTCAACCCTTTCAAGCACAGTATTACGTTGGCTTGCATATGCAACAAAGTCCTCCGTGCCTATCACATGCCGCCTAAAAGCATTCCTCATGTGGAGGAGTCGGGCTATTTTCCGCAACAAAACCAATCCTACAAGGCGTTGGAGTGGTTGAGTTGGCTCAACCATCAGCATAGCGGTCACATCCAGCACGCGTGGAATGGGGGCGAGTACCGACCTCGGGACGCGGGGACGGGCCCCGTGGATGGGTACCAGGCCCAGACGCGCTGTTGCTATGAGTTCTGGGGCTGTTATTTCCACGGCTGTGAACAGTGTTATCGCGGTGACGATCAAAACACGAAATTGAGCATGAGCATGGGAGAACTTCACCGACGGACACGGCTCAAGGAAGAACGCTTGCGAGCGTGCGGTTACCAAGTGGAAACCATGTGGGAGTGCGAATGGGAGCGTCATAAGAAAGAGGACCCTGCTATTCAGACGTGGTGTGAACGTGCGGATTTGGTGTCGCCGTTGCGACTGCGTGATGCGTTTTTTGGGGGGCGAACAGGCTGTACCAAATTGTATGCAAGTGCAGAAGGTCCTGAGGAGGAAATCAATTATTATGATTTTAAGTCACTGTATCTTGATTGCAATTTGAACATAAGTCGTGACGAAAGAATGGAAAGAATGGTGCCTTTAGACCCCAGCGTACCCCCCTCAGTGGGCCCCAGTGAACCAATGGGCAGTTGGCATCCAGACGACCATGACCCCTACCCCATTGGTCACCCTGAAATCAGACAGTACTGGAATCACACGCTGACCGAAGCCGATGTACATCAGACCTATGGATTTGTCAAGTGTGATATCGAACCGCCGGGTGATCTGTACAATGCAGTGTTGCCCTATCGATGCAACAACAAGCTGATGTTTCCCCTCTGTGGTACATGTGCTCAAGAGTTGAAACAGGGGTATTGCGATCACACCCCTCGAGAGCGGTGTTTGCGCGGTACCTGGGTCAGTGAAGAGGTGAAATTGGCATTGCGCAAAGGCTATCGCATTCATAAAGTATGGGAAGTCTGGCATTATTCGCAACGCTCGCGTCACCTGTTTCGCAGCTACATTCAAACGTTTCAGAAATTGAAAGAAGAGGCCAGCGGATGGCCCGCGGGCGTAGACACGGAAGAGCAACGTGCTGCATTCATTGCTGCGTACGCAGCGCACTCTGGTGTGTATTTGGACCCCGAGAAGATGGAGCGTGACGAAGGCAATCAGGCGATTAGCAAACAAGAGTTGAACGGTATGTGGGGCAAGCAAGGACAGCAAACGAACAAGATGCAAACCGAGTACCTGACGGACGTGTCCGAATGGATGGCTTTGGCCACGAATCCTAAGATTGACATTCATGCTGTGTTTCCCATTGGTCAGACAATGTTGATGGTGGTGTATAACTACCGCGAAGAACATGTGGACGATGCTGCATGTCCCGCTCACGTGTCTGTCATGATTGCGGCCTGGACCACTTGGTTGGCGCGCAAGAAATTGTATGTAGAATGTCTAAACCCTCTGGACAAACGTGTCTTGTATATGGACACCGATTCAATCATTTTCACCAAGGGTCCAGGAGATCAGCGCGACTTGATTAAGACGGGAGAGTTTTTTGGTGATCTGACAGACGAGATCGAACCGGGGCGTGCTATCAAGATGTTTGTCAGCGCTGGCCCTAAGAACTACGCGTACGAATTAGACAATGGGGATCGAGAAGTGAAAGTGCGCGGTATTTCGCAAACGGTGCGCGCTTGTCGCAAATTAACGGCGGACACCATTCGTGATACGATTGTTAACGTGGTCGAAGATGTCAGTGCTGGTATGACGCCTCGAGACGCTGCCAATGAGCACACCATCAACATTGTCTATCCCAACAGCATTGTGCGGGAAAGTCACAATGCTCAGAAACGCGTATTTGCTCGGGAACGTACCAAGACGTATTGTGCGGTCATTAGCAAGCGCATGATGGTGGCCAGTCTTTTATCGGACGGAAGTGTTCACCCCTCTCATTGTAATCCCTATGATACATTGCCTTACGGCATGCAGCGTCCTCCATAAAAGAACGCGTTGTTCTTTAAAACATGCAGACTAAAAAATGGCGGAGATCCATCGTTCGAAACAATGGACGTACCAGCCCCCACCCCGCAAGAATCGGAACGCATTTCTCACTGCACTGTATACGGATCCAGCCAGCCCTCTCGCGTTCTCGGGACTGAACGTATTTGCTCGTGAGGTTGAGCGTCGCTATGGTATTCCAAATGTCGAAACGAAAGCGTGGCTGCGCACTCAGCGCGTTTATACCAAACAGCGATCGGCCCCCCGTCGCAACCGCTGGGACCCTACCTACGTGACAGGGATGCATGAAACGTGGCAGGCAGATCTGTTGGACATGCAGGCCCTGGCGCCTGACAATGAGGGCATACGCTATTTACTGATGGTAGTGGATGTACTGTCGCGTCTGGCTTATGTGCGAGCTCTCAAGAACAAAACGGGGAGTGTTGTAGTGGCTGCGTTTGAGTCCATTGTGAACGAAGCGCAGACCAAGCCCACAAACTTGCACACTGATCGGGGCAAAGAATTTTACAACAAGAGTATGCAAGCGTGGTTGAAAGAACAGTCCATTCATCACTATAGCACATTTAGCGAGAACAAAGCGGCGATTGTGGAGCGTTTTAATCGAGAATTTAAGCAGAAGATTATTAATTTCATTATTCACACGCGTCAAATGAACTATGTGAAACAATTGCAGGAATTTGTAAAAGGTTACAATTCAAGATCACATTCAAGCATTGGAATGGCTCCCCAGGATGTGACCACCTGGAATCAATATCAAGTGTACAAGCGTCTGTACAGTATAAAAGGCCGACACGTTCAACGTCCTCAGTTACGTGTGGGCGATTACGTGCGTTTGAGCATTGCCAAAGCCAACGTGTTTCAAAGAAGTTATTATGGGCGCTGGACCAAAGCTTTGTATCGAGTGCGTCGCGTGGTGCGCACTTTAGGAAACCCGCGTTATTTAGAGGAAGAATTGGATGGTACTCCTATTGAGGGTCGATTTTACGGAGACGAAGTACAAAAGGTTCCCTATAATCCCCAACAGGATTTTGCTGTAGAAGAAGTTTTAGACGAACGGCGGCGAACCGTAAGGGGTAAGAAAGTAACCGAAGTGTTGATCAAGTGGGTAGGCTATCCGGAAAAATACGACTCGTGGATCCCTAAAAAGAATCTAAAATGAGTATTCACAGCGTGGAAGGACAGACAATGACCTTCTTTAGTAATGCCGAATCGCGTAATGGACAAGTCAACACTCCTGCGAATTTTAATGTGAAACTGCCATATCCCATTGATTTGACGGGAATGCAAGTGCAAGTGATGAGTGTCATCATTCCTACCTCTTGGAATGCCATCTCCCGCAAACGTCGAGACATCAAGGCACCTCGCTGGGTAGTGACTGGCGGATACGATGGCGCCAAAAATATCAGTTGGAAAAATTTGAGAATGGATAACCATTCAGAATATTTGCGCTGCGAAACAACAGACAGTCAGGGTCAGAAAAAGAAACAGGTACGCTCCGTCCTGTTCACATTGGAAAACAACAAACCTTATAAAAACGTCTATCAAGTGCTCATGCAGATGATGCAACAGACGTACAGCGCTTTCCCTCTAAATCACTTTAAAAAATTGCGGTTTACCTTTGAAAATGGAAACAGTGATGGAGCGTTTGTCAACAAACAACGCATCACCATTGAAGACACTGACGGACATGATTACAAACTATGGGTGAATGAGACCATGGCAAAATTGCTTCGTTTTGGACAAGATCCTAATGATCTGTTTCCACGGCGGTGGTTGGTGACTGATGAAGGGGTGTGGGGAGGTCAACTGGTCAAGGAAAACCAGTTGCCAGCGCGAGGTGGCTATCTTGACAGTCCTTTCATGTGCACCTCCGACGGACAAATTGACCGTGGCGGCACTAGACAAACCATTAAGGAAAACAATGCTATTTTGATAAATGCAAGCGCTACTACCATGAGTGACGAACAAATTGGACGTTTTTTGCTGTATTCCACCCTGGGTAAAAATGTGGTTGTCGGCAGTATCTTGTCAGGTTTGCTGGTCGTTGTTCCTCATCCTGGGGACAAAGAACGATTGAACTCAGCGGCACATACGCACCGTGTTGCTAACCCTATTCCTATACCGACGGAAGATAAAGTCGTTAAAGATATCTCGTTTCAATTTTTTGACGAGGAAGGAGAAGAAATTGATTTTGGGTGGGGAGTCACCACTGTAGTAGTCTACGTCACAAAACGATACAATAACAAACGAGCCTGGGACAGTCTATAAAAGGAAATCAAAAAAAGAAAAACACTCCATTTTAAAAAACATGGTGACACCTATCGTTGAGTTGTTCAGCAATGCCCAATATGTGGGGATAAACAACACCCCACAAAAATTTACCAACCAACTACCCAAACCAGTGGATTTCACAGGCTGGGAAGTAGGTGTCCAAGAATTGAGCTTACCGACCACCTGGTTTCAACCACATCGAAAAATGAGTTGGTTAGTCACACGAGTGGGTATGGATGCGGGACAGAGCGATGTGAGCAAGCTTCGAACAGCTGTTCACGGGTTTCAACAATTTCCTGAGTGGAACAAAATGAAATTAGGACCTTATACCAGATGGGTCACTCAACAGGCAAGTGACATGCGTGGGCGACCTCTTGGCCACTTAATGATGATGGATTTGAAGCCAGGAGTCTATCTTACAGGGGAGGATGTGGCGTGGCAAATGATTCAACAGATCAATGATGCGTACGAGGACCTTCCTCAACAAAAACCTAGTTTAACGTTTAAAAAAGATGCACGCGGATTGGGTCGCATCGAGGAAACCACCCCCGATCAGACGATTATCATCCAAATCAATCGCAATCTGGAACAATGTCTTCAATTTGCTTCCCGAGATCCTACCAACATGTATTATGGGGGGACATGTCTTTGCGACCCATGGACGCGGCATATTAATCCTGAAGAAGGATATGGACATTTTCGACCGATCACAAACGCCTTTGTAGCCCGCCAAAAACAGCATCCAGATAGAGTAGGCGGTCTTTTGGGGGATGTAGCATCTCGACCACCCTATGTTTTCAACATTGACCCGCTGGACCATTTTCATGCTGGCCCTTTAATGTTTGACCCTTTTGCCTCTAATTTAAACATTACATTTGGAGAAGTGAGAGAAGACATACATCCACACACTAAAGATAGAACCGTTGAATTATACGATGCCCCAGAAGCAAAACGAGTTGGACAATGTTTTTATTTGCATGGTGATTTTATTCGATCACAGATAGTTAATAATACTGAGGATTCTTTATTGGCTGTGGTCAAGAACCCTGGTCTAGTACCAGAGGCGCCTATACATCATTGGGAAGAAATGAATGTATCCTATAAAACTATGAAACCTGAAATACGGCAGGCTCTCACAGTGTGGTGGGTAGATGATCCCGGCCAACCACTAGCTTTGGGAGACACAGGTGTCAGCCGTGTACAATTACATTTTCGAAAAAGTATAAATAAACATGCGTAAATAAAAAATGTCATTTTTCTCAGCATGTCTGATGTCCTCTTTCTAGCCAGCAATGCGGCACACACGCTGTCCTTTACCAACACGCCGGGGAATTTTATTGCACCCTTTCCCCACCGTGTTACTTTTTACGAGGATGCAGAAGTGGCCCTCAAATCCCTGACGATTCCCAACTCGTTTATACCTCACAAAAAACATCAACGCTTGGAGTCTTGGACTCGCGCAAAGCGCAATGGCTGCTGATGCGTCGCCCTCCCGTGAGCAACCGACCCATACCCCCCCGTCTAGACACTTTGGCCATTGAAGTCAAAGCAGAACCTCATGGCAAATGGTTAGGCAATCGAAAAGTGGTACTGTTCACCTTACCTCCAGGAGAGTACGAGGTGGCTGATGATGTGATAGATATGATTGTTAAAATCACTACGGATGCGTGTGGTGATTTTAGACCGCGATTTCTACGCTTATCGTCGGCAGCACACAAACATCGTGATTTTGCACATTATTGCATCCTTCACGATATGTCGAATCAATTCCTTCTCTTTGTCAACCCGTTTTTAGCCACGCTTTTAGGTGTAGGCATACGTGCCCCTGAATTGTCGGGCTATTATATTCATTTATCCTATGGGAAATTCCAATATTTGACCAAAGAAAAGGAAACCAGCGTGGGTATCACCTCTCCCCCCGGCGGACTGTTTCAGCCTCTGGATCAATTCATTCCCTTAGCCAATAATGGACGCCCAACCAGTGCTAACCCTATTGATCCCATCATACGACGTCATAGTTTGGAATATTATGAAAATCAAAATAATGTGGTTCGTCACCAAATCTGCGTTTATTCTGATCTCATTCATAACATCAATGTTAACGGTAAAAAAGAACCTCTCCTCTTCATGGATGTCTTACCGTCTCCCACCCCCGACAAACCAGTCCACGAATATGTGGTCTATCACCCTCATTATGTCCCCATTAAAGCGGGTACGTTCCATCACTTTCACATCTGGTTCAAAGATGAAGACGGACATCCACTGGAATTTACTCCCAGCGACACTGCCATCACTTTCATGACATTACACATTCGACGAAAAAATATCTATAAATAAGAGTGTCACCTACCAATACATTAACAAACAAAAGCACCACGGTAGAAATCAGTTCAAAGTACAACCGCCTACAAGGTGTACCCCTCTACCCTCAAACTGTATTGGGGAAAAAGAGACGCCGTCAAGTGGGCTCTGGCACCATTCGCCCCTACCCCGTCCAAGAAAAACGCAAACAAGGTGGAGGACGTCGCAAACGCAGAACTCGTGTGCGTGTATCACGCGGTCGCCGCCCCCAAATCATCATGCAATAAAAACAAATAAAAGTGAGAAACGGATGAAAATACTAGTCATTATGCGTAAACGTAAGCAGCGTCGACAGCATTGCAAAAAACCTGCCCGTCGTAAACAGAGACGGGGTGCTGTTCGCAAGTACAAACGCCGAACAATTGATGATGTAGCCGAAGTCATGTCCATGTTTTTGAGCGGACCAAGTCCCACTTTTGCCACAGCAGGACGTCTATTGGCCAAACAAGCCTTTAAAGGTGTTGTTGACAACACCCCCCTACCCAAATATTTGAACAGCTTTTAACATGTGTAAATGTAAACAACGCCGTCGAAAGCGTCGACAGCGTGGTGGCAATCCAATCACAGCTGCCGCTATCTGTAAAAAATTCCCTATTCGATGTGTCAAGGGTATGTTAAAAGTACAAAAAACAAACGTGAAAGTACGTAAAGCGATACTGTCGGCCATGGGGTTGCCAAGGATATAAATAAAAAGACAAAAAAGTAGAAAGACTTGTTCAACAAGATGGCTAAAGGACAACAACGCAAGCGCAAGCAGCACAAACGTGCTCAGCGTGGTGGTATGAGCGATGTGGAAAAATGGTTTCGGGAAGTTGGCTCTGCCATTATCCCCGGTCTGGCTGTTGATTCCCAAGAACAAAGACGACAGCGCGGTCTCGATTACACCGGAACGCGAGACTTTTCCAAAGGTAAAAACAAGTATCGCTTGGCAGGCAAACTAGCCATAGGTGCTTCCACTGGTCCAGCAGGTCTCGCTGTGGCTCTGGGAACAAATGCTCCTGAAATTGGTTCGCGATTAGGAAAAAGAAAAAGGAAGAGAAAATATCATGGAAGCACTTGGCGCGTCCGGTCCTGGAAGGCCAAACCCATAGCGGACCTGTGGGGTGGTGGCTTTTTAGCCGGATCGAATTTTAGTCACCTTTCCAAACTTTGGAAGAAAAAAAAAAAGACGTTAATCTGTCTATAAATATGAGGTACACGTTCTTTATTTTTACCATTTTAACCATCATCATGCGATACATGTTCAAGTACAGTCACAATTTTGGGGCCTCGGCCTACCCCCAACAGCGTGGGGGTGGGTTTTGGGGGGATCTGGCAGGAACTGCCGCCAAAGCCGCTGGACAACAACTTGAAAAACAAGCCAAACAATACGTGTCCAGTGGTCGTTTAGCAAAAGATTTAAAAAGTTTATCCGAAGATGCTACTCCATCACCGTCCACGACCACGCCCATTGAACAGGCCGTTCAGCCCAAATCTACCCCAGCCGCCACCCCGCCCACGTTACCAGCTGCCCGCAAAACAACTGTACCCACTGCACCTCGCATGGCCCCCGCTGTACCAGCCCCTCCTCAAGCAGCTCCCACTTTGCCCATGATGACAGCTCCTACACCTGTTACTACCCCTGCTTTACCAACACTTGCCCTAGGCACTGTACCTACAAGCACACCAGCAGGCACCCCCGTACCAGAAACCGCCACTGCTATTAAAAAAGAGGGTCCTTCGTGGATGCAATCAGGTAGAGGTCGCAAAAGGAAACGCACCAAAAAACAAAAAGGAGGTGTCAATTACAGACGGCCACCCCCTTTCTTGGGAAATTGGCAAAAGGAAAAGGCTATTTGAGCGGTGTCATTGGGAATAAAACCAGGGCCAGTGACTTTCTACAAGGGAAAAAACAGCGCGGAAAAGGAACCTTTTCAAAATACAAGTTGACAGCCAAAGACTATGCAAAAATGGCAAGAATGGAAAAACAGATGAAAAAAGCAAGAGGATACAAAACAAATAATATCTGGTTGTAAGAAAAATGTATAAATAGAATGTCATTACCCTCATTTGTTAATCATGCCTAAACAGCGTGGAGGCAAGCGAGCCCCACCTCGCCGAAAAGCAGTCTCGGCTGCACCCGTTACTACTACATTCATGAATCCCGGACTCAATTTGTTCAGCGCTCCACCCATCAATGACACCTTGTACGCTTTTGAAAGAGAGGAAGTGCACCCTCTCAATGATTCCCTGAAGCCCCTTCACTTTCGCTTCAAAAGAGCACATTGGATTAATTTGCGGCGTTCTCCTCTGAGACTGCGGTTGGGCTTGGTGTCAGCAGATGGAAAGAAAATCGGCGAGGATTGGAGCACTCATCTCATTGGAGCAGTTCAAAATACTGCTCCTTCCTCCATTCCGCACATGGAATTACAATTGAATGGAAAATCACTCGGAACTCCAACTCCCAAAGATTTTGGCTACAAAGAATGGTGGTACGCCTGGTTTTACATGAGCGAAGCAGACAAAAGAAGTTGGGGGGGTCAACAGGGCTACACCCCATTCATAGACTTGGACACTAATGACAGCGTGGCAGATGGTACCAGTTCAGCAGATGGCACATTAGAATTTAAATATCGCTGGGAACAGTGGATGACCAAAAAGGGTGGTAGCAGTAAGGACAAAGTCAGATATTTAGGACCAAATGACTTTGTTATTCCTTTCAAGCAGATTCCCGAACTGGCCCGCATTGAATTCCTTCCACCCAATGTGGAGATAGACCTGAAAATTCACTTTCACAACAACAACTGGCCCCTGATGACCAACAAAGCATGGCAAGGCAAACTAACGCCAGTCAATGATGACGAGAAAATCTACATTGAATTGCACAAAGCTGTCATGAACCCAGCCCACATTGCCCCCCTCGAAAGAGAACTGACTCACCCTGGTGGCCGCAAAGCCACTTACGTGATCACACGACCGGAACTGAAAGACTACAACATCACAAATGGTGTGAAAAAATATCACATCCCCAACGCACGGGTGGGAGTGATGCCCAATTACGTGGTGCTCATGCTCCAGCCCCAAGTCAATTATGAAAAAACCGACACTGCTGATGACGATGCAGAAGGTGGCAATGGGCGAGAAGCAAACCCCTACACGTTTGGAAAACACAATCTGGTAAAAGTAGAAACCAATGGAGATGGTGGGTATGACATAATCGACTTGAAAGAAAACCCCAGCGAACCCTACCGCAGATTCATGAAAATGGATGAGAACACAGGAGATGGTATTTACATGCCTCAAGAAACATTTGACCAAAAATATCATTTCATTATCTTCAACTTCACCCCCGCTGAGAGCCCAGCAGACCCGCAACTCTATAAACAACCCCACGGCACTCAATCCTTCACACTCTACTTTGACGGTCCAGGCGGAGTAGGTGCCCAAAAGAAACTCAAAGCCTTGCTGCTGTTCTTTGACACTTCATTGCTGAAACTGGACATGATGGGCTCCGTGGAATACCAAGAGCGTGTCTGAACAACATGGATGTCGCTGCCCTCTGGACCGATCAAATCAACCAACTCTTATCCCAACACCCTCTCACACATCACCTGTTTCGAGGTGTGTTTGCCTGTGATCAACTCCCACCCCCTTTCCCCCTGGACGCACACGGTCACTTTCGACCCTGGCTGCTAGTGGTCAACACACACCCGTCATCCAAGTCAGGGGAACATTGGATTCTCATGGGAGCGGACGACCCCAATCAATTGCACATCTTTGACAATTACGGACAAGATCTCCAGCAGTATCGCAACCCCTGGTTCAATCGTTTTCAAAAACACTTTTCCACTTCCCATCAAAATCAAATTCAATACCAGGGTATGAGCAACGCGTGCGGTTATTACTGCATCGTGGTGGCCGCCGAACGCGGTCTCAAAGGCCGCTACGATTTTCAATCTCTACCCTATCTCAAACCTTTCGCATTCGTCCAAAACGACCGTCACATGGCTCACTTGGCCAGCACCGATTTGGACCCCCAGGATGTTATTTCTGATATTAGTTTAGCCAAAGGACAAACCTGTACCTACAAAATGCATAAATAAAAATGTTCATTTTTTCTTTTCATTCCCAGTGTCATTATGCCTAAACGACGCGCAACGTCACAGCTGACGTATCCCAAGACCATCAAAAAACATGCGCATGAACTCGACTTGCGTTTCAAACACCCGGCGCGCATTCTCGTTTCTGGACCTTCCAACAGTGGTAAGACCACTCTCATTACAGAGATTTTTAAACGGAGAAAAGAGTTTTTCCAATGCCCCGTCACCAAAATTGTGTTCCGCTACGGTTCTTGGCAACCCGCCTATGATTACTTGAAAAAAAATGGGCGTGGAATTTAAAGAGGGACTCCCCGAATCCATCGAAGAAGACTTCCCCCAAAAGACGCCCAAGAACGAAGTGAGCATTCTGGTCCTAGACGATCAAATGGGGTCAGCCGTCAATGACGATACCATTCAACGTGTGTTCGTAGAAAAATCACATCATCAGGGTGTAACTACCATCATGACCTCCCAAAACCCCTATCACCAAGGAAAACACAATGTAGACATAGCTCGCAACGTGTCTGTAGCTATTTTCATCATTGAACTTCGCAACATGGACGTCATACGACGATTCTTACACAGCAGTTACACCGCAGAACAAGTACGTGAAATCATGAATTGGATTCGACGCACCACACATCGTAAACCTTACTCGAACTTTACAATTGATTTCGCCATGGACACAGACGATGACTGTCGTCTTCGCATCAACTTAATCCCCAACAAACAGCACGGGCCCACTCGACTCTTTTCCCCATCCTTAACTCTATAAATGCCACTCCCCTTTTCTAAAAACATCAATCATGGCTACCCCGCGACGTGGCCCTACCCCCCTGATGCGAAAACACAAACATTTTTTATGCAACCTTGAACACGACCCCAGCCTCCTGATACGTGCTGGTCCCCAACAGTTGCGTGCCGCCCAAGAAGTCCTGCAAAATATCAAAATGGGTACCCTCCCCATACCTCCCAAGCTCATAAAAGGCGTGAAGCGACAAACATTGGGACATGCTCTGGAAACCGCCTGTAACCACAGAACACAACGCTGTAGACTCCAGTCTCTCTTCCGAGGCAACAAACAAACAGGAGGATTTCCATTACACGTAGTCTTACGCTGGGGTATTCGAAAAGTAGTCAAACACGCTTTTTAAAAAATGACCGAAACCATTGTGATCCCCTCTTCCCAAAAAAGGAAACGATATGACTCTCCCGAATGGAGCGCTCCCATGAGCATGACCCCCGATCAATGCCACTACAACGCTCAAGCCACAAGCAAACGTCTCCAAGCTATCCTGGACAATCCAACCGCTTCACCATCTCAAAAACGGGACACCTTCATGCACGAACTGAAAAAATTCCAAGAGCATCAAGAACAGCAACCGGCTGCCTCCCAACCCCGTGTGGTCATGGCCGCAGCCCCGCCCAAGAAACCCTCTCCCAACACCCCAGCAGCCGCACGCAAACCCCGAAGCCGTCTTGCTCCCTCTCCTCTCCCCCTTACCCCAGTCGCTCAAAGAACACGAAGCAAACGACCACAGATAGGCAAAGGAATCCACTATGTATCTTTTAATAAAGATCCTCGCAAACGGCGAGTTTACATTCTGTAATAAAAAACGTTTTACAAAAAACAATGTCTCTTTTACTGACTCTTTTCTGACAACTCTTTCACCACATCGCTCAAATGCTCATCAAAAAACATGTCCGACACTTTGTAGTCTAACATAAATGCATCCACGCGGCGATTCAGGTTATGAAACAGTTCCCTTGAAGCGCCCCACATAGTAGGGAAATCCCGAAGTAGCGCAGCATCTTCAGAACCTTCGGGGGGAGGGTCAGGCACTTGGCGTGCAATCACATCATACATGGCTGCCAACGTGACGGGGGGTGGGTCGCAACGTGTTTCCCGCTGCCACATGCGAATCAAATCCGCTGGGGGCGCAATGGTTAAAATGCTCTTAGTGGTGGCAGCATCGAGATGGTGCTGTTCCATCACTCCATTCCACGACATACTGGCCAAATTCAGTTCGTTCAAAATCTGAAACGCATGCTCGCTCCAGACAGAACGCATGGATTGAGTGCATGCATCATGTAACCGCCAGGAAGAAGACCGACAGCCCAAACAGGCACTGCGACAAAAACGAACAATAGTTGCTCGCATTTCTTCCAAAATGATCCCCCAAGAACAATGGGCCAGAGGTGGAATTGCACGGCTGCGAATAATTTGCTGGCGCAATGTGCGACGGCGATCCCGACTCTCACTCAACTCTAGTGACTTCTTTTTCGCATCCTCGTCCGCCGACGCCAGTCTTCGTAGACCTTGTTTGACTTTCTCTGCTTTTCTTTTTTCCATTCTTCGTACTCGTCGGTAGCTAATCGGGCGATGATGTTTTTTTCCGGCGGTTTCACCACAGGCTTCCCATCATTCAAAAAGATCTCCAATTGCTCTTTCTTGTAATCCAACTCATGGTACCTCTCCAGCATTTCACCCACGGTTTTATTTTTCCAATTTTTCACATTCTTTAGATTCTTTTCCATCACTTCAATCTCCTTTCGGATATCTTGACACCATTTCTTGCTAGTCTCCAATTGCTCCTTTGTCTTCTCTAGCTCAATCTGTCCCCAGGATTGGCCCCCATTCTGGTGATTTTCTGTCGCATTCAAGATCTCTTCTGGAATGACACACACGTCTTGCACGACATCCAGTCCCGTTCTTTTTTCTGGTGATGATGGGGGAGGGGGTGGAGGAATGGCTTCCAGTGCTGCCACGGCTTCCTCGACGCTTTCGTATGAAGAGGGGATTCGACGTGCTAACTCCTGAAAAGCTCTCGACATGGAAAAGAGAGTTGTCTGGCTAGTCGACATGTACACATTGTACTGATCCACGGTACCCGTAAAGGTGATTTCCTCCAGCAGATCCGTACTCAGATCTGAATATTCCCCATAATACATCATATAGGGTGGTGACTCCATGATTATCTCTCGAATCTTGTTTTGAATCTCCTTTCGAAGCTCCTTGTCATCGGTGCTGGACAGAAAATCTCTTGCCATCACCAGTTCCTGCAGATCAACAGGATACAGCTTTTGATACGCAGCCGTGGCCATTTTTCGAAAATACTTCTTTATCGTGAATGTGCAATAATACACGCCCTCGCCGTCGGACCCCTTGAGGATCATTTCCAAAAACTCTTTCGGAATATCCTCATAATTGCCAAACACGCCGCGGAATTGTGATTTCCACTTAGCGGTTTCCTCAGGGGTGGCCTCTCGGCTGTGCAACGCTTCACATCCTGGCTCACCATCAGGACACGCAATGTTCACATACAGTTTGCGCGTTCCGTTGATGTCTTCGTACTGGATCCTTTCTTGATCCTTTTCACTGCGCATCCATTTCTTGCGCTTCGTATGAATCTGCTTTTCAGATAGCGCTCGAAAACCTATCCCTTCCAGGGGCTCCACTTTCTTATTCTTCTTCTTTCTCAGTTTAGGCATCTCCTCCTTCTCCCGCTCTTTAATTTTGGCCAACGACACGCTGTACCAATCGCCTTCGCCAGGTGCATTCAATTCGGGGGGGTTCACTTCTTGTCCGTTGATCACATTCGCGCGACGAAATGGGTCGTGCGTCAAGTCGGGCGTGCGAGGATCCACTCAGGCAATCTTCACCCACGGATATTTGTCGTACCACGGTAATGCCGCCTCCGCTTCTGACTCGGGCAGAAAAGTTGGATATTGATAATCGCGTAATTCCGGAGGTTGACATGTTTTCCCGTTCAACACGTTGTACCGCTCCCACCACATCATGGGCGTTAGGGTACCCGCAGGACCAATGGTCGAAAACGGAAAGCGATTGAACCACTCCAGTTTGTCTTCGAACAGCTCGCGAATCACCACAATCTCTTTCAACAGTTTGTGATACCGTTCGCAGGGATGCAAAGTGCGCCAGAATGATATAGGTCCCGTCTCTGAATACGGTTCTTCATTGTACCACTGAGGACTTCGGCGTAGATCAGGGTCGCTGGGGGGTACTTTCAGCCAAGCCGCTGCACGCTTCTTCATTTCATTTTCATAATATCCCACACCTAAAGGTGGGCTAGGACCAAAGGGGGCTAGAATACTGATCTTCAGGGTATGATTATTTCTTCGGTAGTTTTCCTGGGTTGCTCTTAGCCACGAAGGCGCCACATTGTATCAAGGCATATATTTGCAGGGATCATTAAACAATGATGGACTTGTGATGTGCTCGTAGGGATCTGTAAACACACCTTTCGACGCCTCGAGCAGATCACTACTCACGGCATGATGTCGTTTTTGTTCAGACACGTAGACCCAGGGCCACTCGTCGTACCATCTGGCATTTTTCGTTTACGCGGTGTTTTATTCAAAGGAATAAAATCACTCGCATCCAGCATCGCCTGAGCCATGTCACTGAATATTTTTTTCTTTTGTAGCATCGCGCTTTTTAACATATTTTTCCAAAAGGATTCGTCAGCATGTTTTTTATTTTTATCGGCCCACGTGGGATGACGTCACATAGTAGCACGTGCATCATCCCACGTGGGGTCAACAACGACAACAACAACAACAACCTATTTTTATCGGAAAAACTTAAATACATCATCCCACGTGGTACAACCTATTTTTAGCGGAAAAAAACCCTATATAAATCACGTTTTTCTACTCCCGCATCACGCCGCTGATGTTTTTTCTTTCCATTGCTTTCATTACTATGGCCAACTCCAAACCTCGCTGTGTATTTCCGAAATACACTCAAAACTCTTTCATTCGATACAAACCATGTGATGAAGATTGGAAAAAAATCTATGACTGGATGAACGAGCAGTATCACAATCGATACACAGAAAGGGACCAAGAAGAGCGTGAACAAGAACAAAACGAAGCACAACAAAAAGAGTTTGAACGAACTCTCTTGGAAGAAGCGATCATCGCGCTCAACTTTGTTCCCCAAAAAAGCTTATTGCAGACCGCCAGCCAACTCAGCTTCGTCCTCTTCGACGCCATTGCCAAGTACGTGATGCACAACGAGCAAAGCAGCAAAGAATCGGAACATTGGCCAGACTTTCGTACCGCCTCAACTCGAGCTTGGACCAAAGAATTGATCCGTGGCGCCATTGACTACCCTCATTGGCATGAGATCTACACACGGATGAAAACAAAGTGGGCGAATGTGGAACGAAAAGAACTGGCCAAGATGAAAGGTGATAGCGACCAAAACAGTTATCTCATTGAACAGCGGTGGAAACAGCTAGAAGAAACCTTGTTTAAAGAAACACTGGAAGAACTGAACTTGACCACCACCACTACCACTCTGTATGTAACTACATTCGTAAAGAAATCTTAATAAAAATTGTTTCTTATTACAATTTTTACGTGTGATTTTTTAAAACCCCGACTCTTTCCGTTTTATGTTCACAAGTCCTCAACCTCCGGACGAGCATGTTGTATTTTCTTAAATGCGACCACTGTGATACCTACATAGCAGAATACGCTGAATACAACACGGAATACAACTATCAAGTAGAAAGCGTCGTGGACGGGTAAGTTAAAAACAAATGAATTTTAGACAAGAAATGGAAATGGCGCGTCAAGTCATTGCACGCCGTCACCAACAGCGACAAGACTACATGGCCACGCATGTTCCCAAAGACTCCTACAGTTGGGAAGAACTCACTCCCCAAGGAAAGCAAGGTTTTATTGAAAGCAGGCGGCGTGAGATTTACAGAAAGATTTACTCCCCGCGCATGCAACAACTGGTCTCTTATCATATGTCACTAGAAGAACATGAACAATAAATGGCCGCACTGTACCGCGAAGCTGAACACGATATGCGCTGTGCATTTGGCGGCATTGTTATAAAAACAAAAGAAGAAGCAAAAGAAACAGAGTGACGGAAGCCATTGGATTACCAAAGCAGAGCAAGAAAGGCGAGAAAAAGAACAACAAAGACAGTTTGATAACAGTTTCTTTGGTCGCTTTCTTCACAAGGCATTCCATAAACAAAAATAAAACATGTAAAAACATTGAACAATAAAAAAATCTTTATTTCAAAACATGGTGTTTTTAAAATACACTTTTAACATCGCTTTTTCAAAAAGTTCAAAGTTCCTGACACGGATCAAAGTTCCTGACACGGAATGTCATAGCGAAGAACCACATCACTATTAAGCAACATAGATGGATCGCATTCACCTCGCATACCCGCATTGTTACAAGGCCAATCCTTCTTGTCCCAGCCCTTGTCGAATATCTCCACGGCTTTTCGCCACCGCATCCATTCCGCCACTTGCTGCAATTGTGCATTGAAATCCGTCCGCAGAAACAGTTTGCGAATGAAAATGGATCGCACCGGCTCCGGCAATCGCATCAGCCAAATCTTGAACTCGCTTATGGACTCAGACTCAAACTTTTGCCAGGCCTTACTGCGACAAAAGAGAATCAGCAATGACTCGTGACCGGTAATCGGTGGCTGTGTTGGTGGTGGTATCTTGACGAGCGGTAGTAATGATCCGATAATTCCACGCCGCTTTCTAGTTGACTTCTTCTGGGTTACATTCTGTAGCTTGTTAAACGCCGCCAATGCTGCATCCAATGAATCAAAGGTTCCAAGCGACTCGACTGAACCATTCTTGACAGGAATCGTTTTGTTCGGACCCACTCGCAACTGTACATAACCCGGCGGAGTTATTACAGTTTTCTTCGTACCATTCTGCATCTTCTGCATATTCTGCGTATTCTGCATCTTTTGAAATGCCGCCAACGCTGCATCGCGAGAGATAAACTTTTGACCATTGTTCGGAACAAAACGTCCCGATACAAAAAAGACATACAGAAACAGCGCAACTACAAGCAACACGATTGACTTCCTTTTTCGCATTATGCATTTCATTCTCTCCGCTACCTGTTTTTATAAACAAATCAACGCAACTATTTTTATCTTTGCTTACGTCACCCCACGTGGGATACAGGCGTGATGGCATCCCACGTGGGGTGACGTATCATTTTTCAATTATAAATACTGTTTCACTTTTTAATATTTTTCACTCAAGCATAACAACATGGCAAACATGTACACCTACGACAAGGCTATACCAGACCCGCCAATGACCCGGCAACAAAAATTGATGCGAATATCAGCGTGGAACAATCAAGAAAAGCTCGTTAAAAGACGAGGTTACGGTCCTATTGAAGGTGGCACTGACTGGAAAGTTTTTCGAGACGAAGCCGTCATGGTTATTTGCTGCAAAACTTGCGACCATATTTTCAGCGTAAGAGGTTTACGCGATCAACACTGGGCCATATCGTGTCACGATCGTTTTCACTGTCAGCCGTGGTACTACACCTCTACCATGCCTCTAAAAGAGTAGGTTTTTTATTTTTACCATTTTTTAATTCATTGTTTTCATCTACTTACACAGTTTTTATTTTCTTTCAGTTCCGTACAACTTACAGGTGATTGGCGGTGGGGTCCACACTGCTATTGTGTGATTCAAAACATTCAATGTGTCAACTGCAGCCACTTCGTAGGCCACAACGTTCGCATGCCTTGTTTGGAATGTTTTGAAACCCCTCACAGCGGCAAACTGTGGATCTTTCACCCCGACTCAGTCGTAGCCATTCCCCGTACCCGACGCGACTCTACCACTCTAACTCATGGGCTACACCATTGCCACATCGATTCAGAACAAGAAACCGAGGACATTAAGCGTGACATCCAAGCACAATTAAAGGCACGCCGCGACCAGCTAAAAGAAACCGAAGTTTAACTTCATCTTAACTTCATTTACCCTCATCATGTCAGTCGTGGCGGACGTGCTAAACTTTGAAGCGTCTATTGATTTTGGCGTCACAGGGCAGCATTTAACTGACCAAATTCAAGCTTTGATGTCTGAAAAAACAGCTCCCAAATCGTATTGTCACGATGATAGAAGGACAGATTTCCTCGATCCTATCCGAGATACGGAAGAAAAAACCACATGCCTTCAAGATCTCCAGCTGGCTTATAAATTTCTCCGACAAGAGTTCTTCCCCAACAAACAGTACGATTTTGTGGTAACCCCGCCACTGATGACACCTGGCTTCATCTGCGAAGTGCATTCCCGCATTTTTGGTAACAAACAGCCCAGCCAATTCAGTCCATACGTACGCAGCACTACCTTTGGCGGAAAAGAGTACACCTACTCATCCCCCAAAGAAATTAAACATCAGCTGGAAACACTCTGTGATCGCTTCAACGATCTCCACGAATTTAGTCTCCTGACACTCTACGAATCCTTCAAACTCTGTGCCTGGCTCATCTATAATCTCCTGAAAATTCACCCCTTCGGCGATGGCAATGGTCGTCTCGCCAGACTTCTAACCAGCCACATTCTCCAACATGCCATCAACGCTCCCTTCCCTATCTCCATCCTAGGATCCTCAGATAACTTCACTGAAACTCTAGTCGACGCACGAAGCTGCAATGGTGAACCCAAAACCCTAACCACTCTACTCCTCCGTTCTGCTCTTGATGCCTTGAAAACCTACAAACAATGCATTTCAACATGCAGTCGATAAAACACGTTATTTCATATTGATTGTTTTTCTTAATTGTATTTTTCATCTTGCTACCATTAAAAGCACGTTATTTCATATCTATTGTTTTCTTAATTGTATTTCATCTACTTCCGGTCAACCCCATTCCCCCCTCCCCTCCCCTTCAGTTCCCCCTACAGTGACAAAATTCACCCCACCCCCACCCCCTCAGTTCCCGTTTTTAGGGTGACAAAAACCATCCCCAGGGGGTGGGGGGAAGGCATCTCATTAGTATGCAAAGTGGGTCATTTTTCGGACCCCATACTACTAGTATAAACAGTAACTAAAACAAATACATAATAGAGTTGTTGAGACGAAAGCCGAGAATCTTGATTTCTAAGTTCAGTGATGATAGATTTTCCGGCGGACTCTTCAATGTAGGTTCATTACTTCTTCCGCCAACTGCTTTCACGAAAGCGAATCATCCGCTTTCCCTCTTCCTCGAGCTGAACGGTTTTCCAAATCGAAGCCTGAATAAAAATTCTGAACGGGTGAAAGATCGAGTTTGTCTGACAAAGATTACGAGTAAGTGTTCCCAACTGTTATATACTGATTCATGAACGCGTAAAGACTGAGCCCTGTTTAGTTGTCAGCGGTCGTGGTGTTTCTTCATTTTGTCACAATGATGTAATCAACGAAAGAAAATTTGTTATGCACGAAGCGAGAAAACTTCGTGTTTAGGCCAAAGAACACTGCTCCAAGTAAGTACTTATCACTTCTGTGTTCACTTCTTAACCTCGGTACAAACCAAGCAAACCTTAGAGGTCATCATAATAAACCATTCTTTTTATAAACCACTAAATCCTCGCACTAGAGAACATGCAGGTGGCAAACTATCGAGCAAGGAAGTTTATTTTTTCTCTTCAAAAAGCGAAAGTCACGACTGAAAAACCCGCAGCATAAGCCGTTAGCTTCAGTGAAAGCAATAAGTTCTAGACACCATGGGGTTCTGCCACCAGGCTGGCAGATATTTTGCCCACATTACCGCCGCCAGCTAAACTAGACTACACATCTAGTAGAATCCCAGCCTGTTATTCTATCAGGAGTACAGAGGTTGATTTGTTGAAGCCGTGAGTTGCTTTGTGCCAGCTTCGGTTGCTCTCAATCAAAATCGTAGGACTTTATTGCGAGCAGGTGCACAATACCGGTGTTCCAGGTCAGTGATCATACCGCAGTCTGTGCACAGGAAAGAACTGACTCACAAGCTCTCTAGTGTCAGACAAGACTCGAAACAGGAGAGATGTGGCTGAGAGTCACGCTGGCCATATTCAGCTTGTTTCAGTAAAATATTATTATTCTTTCAGAAATAAATCTCGTTGGGCGGGTTGAATTATGAAGTTATTGCTTGCTTTGGTGCTCACCTGCTTCGGCGCAGTAGTAAATTAATTTGTTGGTGTATAAGAAATTCATTGCCTATTTTATTTGTTCTTCTAAAGGAAGGGCGGAAACGAGGTGGATTTCGCCAGTCGTAATCCTCAATTCTTCATCATACATAACGATCAGTTTTTTTACAGGACTATGGCGATTCACAAACAAGCAGAAAGGAATTAGGAGCTAAATATTAGATGCATTAAAAACAAAATAGGCAATTACAAAGACTTATTTTCTTGCTCCGGCAAACGTAGACCAACCTGTTTTCTTTATAAGCTGTGGCACTGACTCTGCGCCCAAATAGTGTACGCCGCCCTCCCCCCCCCATCACCCCACCCTGTCTTGTAGTCAAGAAGACAATTGCTCACTCACTACTTGACAAACACTTTCAAGAAACCAAGTTTCTAAACTCTATTATCTTACGCAGACTCTTGAGGTTCGAAAACATTTCACTCCAAAAAGAGAAAGAGATGTTGTTTCATTTTGGTCATTTACCTACACTTTGTTTATTTTCTATTTTTGTTTGTTTCCTTGTTTGCAGGGTTAATTAAAGAAAGACAAAAAAGAGGTAAGACTATATTTGCTTTCCACGGCATCAACACGTCCACTATAATATAATTTTTACATTTATAAATAGCCACAGCCAGTCCTGACAACAGCTTGCACGGCCATTCAATTCGTCTGGTGCCGGTCTGAAAAGTACGTTGGTGCACTGATGTCGGCTTATTTGTCCGCGTTGAACTATTTTACCAGGTTACTTGTCCCGAACTGGACTTTGCCCAAATCCCGAGCAGAACTACTACATACGGGACAATCGCCTGAACTATTTTGGAAATCCAATTGTTCTGCCGGGAGACGAAAAGCCAGGCTGCGAGGAATCAGAATGCGACGAGGATAGTCACTGTGACGCAGACAGGAAATGCTGCAAAAACAGCTGTGGAGGAATGATTTGCACTCCCTCAGGTAAGGAAACAGCGACAGATAATACAGTAGCTCCTCAAATAGTCGCTCTCCAGGCAATACATTTTCTTCAAAGTATGCGAAGGTTGGAGTCCGGAGATTTATTTTTTATTTTTTTATTTTTTTGAGGAGGGGCGGGGGGGGGGGGGGGGAGGGGGGGAGGGGGGGGGGTTAAAATGCAATTATATTGACAAAAAACCTACTCAGTAGAGAGATTTACTTGACAGACACTCGTTTATGTGGGGAGTAAAAAGTGGTGCCCATGATTGTGAAAGTGGCTTATTGCACTGCCCGGGTTCTCAATACCTTTTAGCTAAGTATGGTTCCGGCTGCCGATAATTAGTTACAACGATTTAGATCATTTCCATATTTTGAAATTTCTTCACGCGTATGCTTCTTGCACTTGTGCGCTCACTGAATGCTAACGCGTTTATTGAATGTTTCTTTGTTGTAGAGAGGGATCCAAACCCATGTGAGGTAAGTTTGTACCCGTCACTTATGGTCCTCTTGACTCAGTACAACATGCACGTTACCGGCCGAATATCTTCATTCCTCCTTTGAAACTCTAGCTCTTCATAGAAGTTAATCACGGTTTTTGAATGCTACTTGGTTTTATGCCAGTGGAGGCTTATTTATAATTTAAGTGTAAGATTGCTGGGCCCCACTTGGTTCTTATGGTTCGACCCGACTGTGATTATTGCTTCTAGTGTACACTTAAAGGATTTGTTGAGATTTTCAGTCTCATTTCTTACCGGTTTCTCTGTCTTTGTTCAGAAATTCAACTGCCCCACTGGTCAGACGTGCCATGTACACAAAGTAAAGTGTGTCATGCCAGAATGTTCAAACGCCATCGCAATCAACCGACCCACGTGTGTTCCCGATAAAAATGCTGGTAAATAATTTTCTGTTTGTAAGGGATTCATTATTTGTTTGTTTGTTTGTTTGTTTTTTGTTTTTAGTAGAGAGTCTGTTGGTTACTGTTCTCGCTTTAACTTTTGAAACCTGACGTTGGGAGACAAGGTGGGGCGTGGACTCAACGGAATGTGACTGGTTCTTAATTACTTTGTGAAACGGCCAAAGTAAGCAGTTACTGAAAAATGGACCGCAGAACCACAAACTTTTATCATCTCTTAACAAAATCTTATAGCTGGAGCCATAAGGATACGGAAAGCGGGCAAAACAGAGTAAATAAAATTATAATTTTAGAGTTGACAAAACTCTTTTCTTGTAGCTGCTGCTCCACCTAAAGCAACTGAAGCCACCGCTGCCCAAGCATACGCTGCACCCATGAGTGCCTACACAAATCCAAACCAACCCTTGCAGGACAATTTGTCCCCTCTACTACCCCCTGAGCAGCAGCCCTTCGTCTCACCCGAGAGTGCTTCACAATTTGCATCTCCTGAGCCTGAGCAATATGCGTAACCACAGTCCTTCGACTCGCAAGAACCGCAAATGCCTGCAGTGGATCCACAGGCCTTCCCGCCCGTGGACGCATATCAAGGTGGCCCAGCAGACACTACGAGCCCAGTCATTTCACCAGGGGATGCTGGGTATCAAAGCTTCAGTCGATAGAGTGATGGGAGGTAAAAGTTTTAGCACAGATTGTCTCAACGAAAGGTTGACTGCTGTAAATTTGCCCAACAATTGTTCTTATGGGGACAAGCAGCACAAGCTCCTTTATATTAGTAGCAGCTTAGTTCCATTTGGACAAAACAGGAAAGTTCGCTTTGCGAAGCAATTATTTGAACTGGGCTGTCATCGAGATGAACATTACTGTACGACGACTGGATTGATTTGTACTAGTTTGTACATATCATACTTCAGTATGCGTTTTCGTATTCATTATATTTTAGGACTACGGGGAGATAACAAGGACATTCTCGGTGGAATATTGTCGCAGGTTTTCAGTCGCATTCACGTGAATCATAACGCTACATTTGTTCTGTAAGGGAAGCGCCCAGGAATACATACATTTATTGCACGACTTCACATTTTCGAGTGCAAATAAAGGTCAAAACGAGTGCAAAGATGGGAGAGTATTGCACTCGTCAGGAACCAGATCAACTGGTTTATTAGCTAATGTGAACAATTTCCGCAAGCAAATTTACGAACGCGTCATTGTTTGTTCCATTTTGCGCGAGGCGAGAATGTTTGTCCTGCTTCGATTGTCGTATAATAAACAGTTTATTACACGAGAAGTCGTGCAATATGGCTGTATTTTAACTCGTCAGTTTTATTTTTTCTCGCCTGAAAGCAGGCTCGAAAAAATAAAACCGATTCGTAAAAATACTCCGCCGTATTGCAATCCTTCCCGTGTAATAACCTCTTTTTATCAGTTCCCGCACATACGCACACAAACAGCTTCAGTTAGACCACGCAGCTAGCACAAACGCCATCCTTTATTTCAGCACTGACATGCATCAAAATACACAAACCTCTGGTCAATATGACAATCATAACATCAACAAAAAAATCATCTATTTAATCACATCGGCAAAAGCACGCCCCAAGCCAATTAAATAAAGCATTATAAAAGCTACGCAAGTTCAACCTCCGTGTCGTGACTATAAATTGAAAAATGTATTTTCATTTAAATGAAAGCTGGAACGTAGCAGTGTTTAGCTATATATGTACAAATTAGAACCTCTGTAGCACCTAATGAGGTACAACAGGTAAATTGAAACAAACGTCACCCTCATTTGTGTATTCAGGCAAATATGAACGAAAGGAACAGTGTTAGAAACGAAGAGAAGGAAATGGAAAGGAAAGAGCGGAAGAGGGGAGGGAAAAAAATGAGGAGCAAAGAAATGGAGAGAAAGCAGACAAGTAGCAAAGGCGATGTTGAAGATAACGAGCTAGTCGCAATAAACGGTATAAAATGTCAACACCAAGAGAGGAAGACAACCGATTTCTCTTCCAACGGGAATCTTTAGATGCTGCATTTAACTAAAATAACTATCGCAGCCAACCATATGATCATTGGGCCGCGCGTCATTCCTAATACCGAACTTTCACAAGTCTAAAAATGGATTTTCAAAGATTCAAGTTGGTCACGGGATCGGGTTTCTGGTCATCCTCTCTTGCTCTACTAAATATAAAGCAATTATCCATGAATGTTAGCATACTCATTTCTGAAACAGCGACGTTCCTCTATATTCTGCGGCCCTTACTGTCCAGGAAACCGCGATTAACAAATTCTAAAACGAATCAATGTTGAGGCCGGTCGTCTTCTGGAGTTCGATTCGTCACGTTTTTCGTGTCCTCTGTGTTTTCTTCTCACAAGTCAGTTGTGGAATGCGTGGTGCCGGGAAGTGTCGCGACAGTGCGCAACCCCCGGCCGTCACGGAATGGCATATTCACAACGGGCCCGCGAGGTATCTGATCACGCCTGCGGTCCTGGCCATTGGGAATGTGCGTACGCACGTGAGTTCTGACCGGATCACTGCTATATCCAGACGGCGGATCGCGTTCCTGAGGGATGCTCCGTCGCGGGGCTTGGGAGCGAGCTGAAGGAGGAGTTGATTCCGAAGTGCTCCCACCACGACCGCTGTCCAGATCGTCTTCGTGCGGAGAATTCTTTGGTGCAGCCGCGTAGAAGCCATTTTGGGACGAAGTTCCGGGCATTCTGGGGTTGTACGTGGCCGACCGACCGTGAAGCAGGGGCTCTGTGTTGTCAGTGGACAATTTCTTTGCCTTTTGCAGGGCTGAGGGATGCTTATAGTAATTATCCGTCGCATTACTGTACATTTTCTTGGTTACTTTGATGGCTTCCTCGCGGCTTATTTCGTGTCCGCTGTAGCGCTTCTCTTCTGGAGAAAGCGCCAACTCTGCAACTTCTCTTTCGCCCTCTCTTTTTGCGCCTGACGGCAAGAATGACCACAACCACGACGACAGCCAGCAGCACCAGAAAACCGCACACTCCCACCACAATCATCACCTTGGTGTTGGAGAAGAAACCTCGCGAAGCTGTCTTGCTAGACCTTGTTGTGAAGGGACCTGGTGCTGCTACAGATGGTGTTATCACCGAAGCTTTGATTTCAAGTTGAATCCTAATGAACGTCTCTTTAGTGATGTCCCCTTGATCAGCAGCGCGCAGTAGCAACTCGTACGATTTTCGTGAAAACGCGTCCATAACAACCAATTCCCCGGTTCCTTCGTCCATGGCAAATGCCCCGTCATCGTTACCTTCTTCGATGGAATACACAATCTCGCCGTTCTTCCCACTGTCGGCATCGATGGCTCTAACTTTGAAGACTCTCTCGCCGACACGAGCGTCACCCGAGATAGAGACCAATTGGTTGCTGCTGATATCCACGAACATTGGAGTATTATCATTCTCATCCAGGACCCGGATGTTGAGTGTTACTGCCATTTGCAACTGTCCGTCGGAGATGACTCCCTTCAGCTCGTAAAAACTGACGTCTTCGCGATTAAGAGTTCTGGTAGTTGTGATGACCCCAGTTTCGTTGTCAATCTTAAAGTTCTCTTGTTCTTGAGGAAGCAACCGGATCAACAGCTTCTGGTTTGGCACGATGGGAGTGAGCATGACCGTACCCACGTGAGCTCCGATTGGTTGATTCTCAGGGACACTGAAATGCTGCACGTTTTTCTTGCAAGTTACCGTAACATTCACCGTTGTGCTCGCCGCGCGTGGAACTCGCCCACCGTCTCGGACGTTGATGCGTAACACAAAACCGGGCGTGAATGTGCACCAAAGCGTTTTCATCAGGCGGACTTTTCCAGTCTGCGTTTCAAAGCTGAACCAATTGCCCACATTTCCTAGTCCGGCCGTGTTTCTGCCAATCATTTGGACGCTTTCGAGCGAGTAGGTTAATCGGGCGTTCCGACCATAATCAGCATCGGTGGCTGTCGGAGTGCTAACGAAAGAGCCTGGGGATGCATCGTCCGCTACTTCCACTCTATAGAGACTGTTCTTGAATTTGGGCGCATTTCTGTTACTGTCCGCCAGTCGCAGGACAAACGACTGGTTCACCTGTCTTGGCGGCGTGCCGTGGTCTTCGGCTTTGAACAGAATGTCGTACTGTGAAAACTTGTCAAGATTGAGCGGTTGTTTCACTTCCAAGATGTACTGTCCTGCTAAGAACTCCCTCAAGGCAAAGTCGGAGTGGTGTCCCTGCACGGTAATAGACGCCTTGCCGTTCACACCGCTGTCCTCGTCTTGCGCTTCCACTAAGGCCACTCCACTGCCAACCTTCACGTCCTCTGGGAGTCGGTTCTGGCTGTCAACAGCTTGGTTGAGGAAGCGGACGGTGATGGTGGGGGAATTGTCATTTTCATCGAGCACCTGCGACACGAGAAGCGGAAAAATTTATTCCATTTATTCCTTTATAATGTCTGTAAGTATTGCAGTAAAAAGAAACGCCGTGTCGTCTTTCTCGACACAAAATCGATTGTGGTTTCTCCCAATTGTTCACTGAAATCTGAGAACAGAATAGTTTAACACTTATTTACAACATTCCAAAAACAGAAAGCAGACAATTTAGCGGGACAAAGCATAAATATATGTCTCCTCATGTCTCGACAGAAGGCTCTGTGTGAGGACGGTATTTCTCAAAGGAAACAGTAAAGAAAAAAAGGGAATCCACTAGCTCGAAGATGGACATTTGATGACCAAATCCATGCTAAGTACAGAAAATGAAATTGCTCTATAATGAAAAATACCTGACTCGCGTGACACAGAAATACTTGCGGTTTTAGCCGGGCAACCCTTGAAGCATACAGCAACACGATAGCGTGAATGCTCTCAGGATAAGGGAGAGAGGATGAAAAAAAGTGTCCGTGAAAAGGGAGACTACTGGCAACATTGTTTATTTGGTAATTTGACTGTTTATGCCTTTTGTTGCACTGTGTGCAGTCTTGTGTGGCATATTGTATGCAGCTGTTGTTTAATACGAACTGAAATGAGTCACGTATAAACCTACACTTGCTTTGATCATCAAAAGATGAACAAATTAAACAGAAATGTTCGATTTTTATTCTTATAGAACTTCATTATGTGGTCAGTAGAAATAAGCTCTGTGAATTTGGACCAGGCAAAAAAGACGACACAAGTTATTATGGTCAGAAGTTCCAGAATGTCTCACTACATCATTTACACGAAATATTCCCGAAACAACGCTAAAGTTCACAATGTGGATTAATATTTCAATTTCATTAAATATAAACACGAGTTTGAAAATGTGTTGAAATTCCTAGACTCAATTACTTATTTAATGCAAAAACCGCACACACAAAGAAAACCCGGCTTTATAATAGAAGAAAACAAAAGTTCGGTATCTTTTGAACAAATCGTACCACTGTAATGATAGCATTGTGGACAAACTGCGTACATAACCAGAAAAAAAAAAAAAAAATGGAAAGCCAATTACTCGAAGAGACTACAAGTAGAACACTGGCGACCACCAGGCGACCACCAGGCGACAAGGAGTCACAACTCCTGTGGATAGCGCTATCCGCTCTTTGAACAACAGGGCCCTGGTCGTTTGTAGCCTGTTCTGCAGTGAGTTGGTAATGACGTCACTGTCAAGCTATTAATACTTTACGCCTTGTGGTCGGCGTTTTCTTCAAAGATTTTGTTTTACACTTAACGAGCGAGTGATTTTACATTTTATATTTATATAAAATTTTATATTAAAATGACGTCACAGTCACATGAGGAGCGTATTTTGACTCATGGTCACTCGTGGTCACTCGTAGTCACTCGTGGTCATTCGTGGTCACTCGTGGTCACTCGTGGTCACTCGTGGTCATTCGTGGTCACTCGTGGTCACTCGTGGTCACTCGTGGTCACTCGTGGTCACTCGTGGTCACTCGTGGTCACTCGTGGTCACTCGTGGTCACTCGTGGTCACTCGTGTGTTCTTTTAGTCACTATCTTACAGCGTCTGCCATATTAGCCGATAACGCATCTTCAGTCCGTCTGGTACGTCAAGAAAACTGACTGAGCCAATACAGAGCTACATTTGATGCCGTCAGATTATCAACCCGACACAAAATCGAAATTAAAAGCCGTTACCTCGGAGCTTACCCAGCTGGCGGGGACTTTGAGGTGGTCTTTGAGCGCTTGACATTCGTGTGTTAATTTAGTTCTTATCGAAATGAAACACGATCCAGCAAAACCAAAAGCGAAAAAGCCGAAGTGCACCAGCTGTCGTTTTATTCATTACTGATAAATAGTTCAATAACTTGAGGTTATTTTTTTAAAATAGTTGAGACACGAAGCAAAATGTCTAAATAAGTACATGCGTCATGCAGCGAAACAAAACACGGAAGATTGAAAAGTTTCATTTGACAGTCACTCAGTGTTATATCTGCCGTATCAGAAAGAATATCAAATGTCTGACACGAATGTTTCGAACATAAACAAATTCCAATGATTTTATATATCTATTGCGACGAAACAATAGAGCACCCCCAGGTCTGTTCATCGCAGCGAAGCTTTGATCGGAGAAAACAGATATTTTTAGACAAAGTTGTGAATTGGAAGGCTTTTACCGACAAATTGCACATAGATACAGTTAATCTCTTGACTGACAAGGAATATCGCATAATCTCAAAGCAGTGAGAGCACTCTGGAGAGCAGACGTTTCCGAGTGGTTCAGTTTGTTTACCAATATTAAAACGAGATCGCGAAATCCGCAGCAGGGAAGCCATTCGTGTGCAGATAAGATGCACGCGGGCTTTGTTCGGTTTCACGGTAGAAATGAGCGATGTATCGGCAACATTTCACGCAACTAATCTACTAGAAATACGATAATCGCAGATACCCCCTCACTCTGCCATTGATGGGACTTTTACTTTGGTAACTCCCAACAAGAGTAGCCTTTGTTTTACCGAAATGTTGACTCGATCTTTTCTTCGAAGTCAAGTGCTACACGCAAAGGAAGGAGAAAAAGAATGGTGTGTTATGCTTTTGCGTTGAAAAAAGAATCGATTGCGTGACGAAGTACGTATTTCCCACGGTCGGCACGTCAAATTAATTCATGCAGTCTGCCAAGCACGTTCTCAAAATTTAATACTCAAAGTTTGAAGTTGGTCGGCCGTCGTAGTACGGGAAAAAAGGAACACTGATTTTCCAATTTTGAATTCATAGGCAGTACAATTAAATAGGCTTCCTGTGCGATTTGTTTTTACTCTGGACTGCATGCACCAGATTCAGACATGCATATTTAATAGGCTCGAATTGTTTTGTATGTGAACCCACTCAAAACAGCAAGATTTTCCCCAGAATCAAAGCAAAACTTGAACAGTTTACTTCAAATTATACACGGGCTTCAGACCCAGTAATACTTCTAAGGGCTTGTGAACGATTCTCGCTGCAATCACCGCGTGTCAGATTACAGAAAAATAAGACATCTGACTAAATCATTCAAGACTCCAAGTTCCGATTGCTCTGAGCGAATACGGTACCCGAAACTGGCGACAGAAGCGTAGTAAAACAATACTTCGAGGGAAAATGATCAGCATACAGATTTTAATACATTCTTGAAGTGATCAAGTTACAAGCTATACGGGATACAATATATTTGTCACGGTGATTGTTCGGTTTCCACTGACTAACCTTTGTTGCTTGTCCTTTCTAAATAAGTATCTGAGTTTAACACAAAACGGCGTCTGAAGCTCCCGATTTGCTTTCAAGCGCTGAGTTGTCTGTGTTACCCGCTTCTGTTCATGTCGCTTTTGGTCGGCATTCATGCGCTGTTGTCTTTGCGGAGTCTTTTTTTCGGCCCGCTTTTTCAAGTTTTCTAGCTTTCAAATTCATTTTCGTGAACGCAGTTACGTACAATTGTTGCTTCGTTCAAATCTTTCTCAAAAACATGGCGGTGACGCTAGTCGATAATGATTACGTCATTACCTTATTTGGACATTGCCTTAGGCACCTGGCCTAAAAAGGTCGCATCGCACAAACACACACACAAATACACGAACATTAGATTTCGAGATGGCGACGCGTCTTCAGATGAGCCGACTATGCTGCATTAGCGTCGTAAATATTTCCCTCACTTCGTTCGGGGATAATACTGAGATGAAATAATAAGCTAAATGTGGAAAAATTGGGGTATTTAAAAGACTAGTACACTTCTACCAACTAGTGTTATTACGCCGATAAAATCAGTTTTTCAAAACAATTTTCGCGACTGGCTCTTCCGAGTAGAAGCGATGAACCACAATATTCGATCGCTCGGCCAAAATGACTTCGATAATGTCGAGAACAAAACGACTAAATAGGAAACAAAGCAAAATATAATTTGGATAGAATTATTTCTCATCAATTCTTATTGCTTGTTATTCTGTGTTCTTGAGGAAATTAAAACCTTGAATGCAAATTTGCTGAACACGGAGTTCGACGCACGCGACACAATGAGAAACGCAAGTGCTGAATTCTAAACTTCCTCTTTAGAAATAATTAGTTGATTTGGGGTTTAGTTTATTTGTCGACAACTCCAAAATTTCTAAAGAAACCAACTGCTTCAAATCCTTGTATAATCTGTGACACTAACCTGTACTTTGACAATGGCGCTGGACTGTATCGCGTCCGCTCCTTGATCTTTCGCGATCACTTCTAATTGGTATTGTGGCGTGTTTTCGTAGTCCAGTTCAGCATTCGTCTTCAGTTCTCCGGTGATGCTGTCTAATGTGAACAAATCCTTGTACTCTGGTCGCTGTGCAAGCGAATACCTGATCTCAGCGTTCGTGCCCAAATCCAAATCAGTTGCGGTGACGTTCACAATAAAAGAACCTTTCGGCTCATTCTCCTTCACTTGTCCAGTGTACAGACCTTGACTGAACTTTGGGCTGTTGTCATTTGAGTCAAGGATAGTTATGTTCAGCTCTTTTTCTCCAGTTTTAGCTGGGTTTCCGCCATCTTTAGCCTGGATAGTAAGCGAGTATGAATCATTCTTTTCCCGGTCCAATTTCTTGAGGACCACAAGGAAAACTTTGGTTATTTCGGGACTTGGGTGCTTTACTCTCAGCCCAAACGCATTGTCGTCGTTTCTTTTCACTATTTCGTAGCCCTGGATAGAGTTATTGCCTATGTCAGCGTCCTGGCCTCCCTCGACTCCAAACTCTGCGACGTTCAAAGCGGCCGCCTCGGAAATGAAAATATCTTCGACAGGTTGCGGGAACCGAGGTCTGTTGTCGTTAATGTCCAAAACCTTGATATTCACAGGAAGAACAGCATTGATTAACCTCACCGAGCACACAATCCTGAGCAACAACGTGTCATCAGAAAGCGCGAGGCTTTCACGGTCAAGAACTTGATTCGTACGCAGAATTCCAGTTGTCTCGTTTATATGGAAAGCTTTCGGCTTGGGACCTTGGAACCTTAAGCGCAGAGGACCACTGAAAGCTCGCTTTAAAGTTTGAGCGTCGCTTGTGTTCACGATATCCGCCACGAACGTGCCCGGTTTCTGTTCCTCGAGTACTTCGTATTTCAGTGGCTGTGTTCGACAACCCCAAATACACAGTAACGTCACCAGAATCGCGAGGACGTGTTTAGTCTGCATGGCCCTGGTCCTTCTGTGTTCTGTGTAAACGTGAAATAAAAGTTAATCCTTCTCAGTGGAATCTCAATTATGCAGAGTCAATAATCAGCTTGGGTGGACTGTTCAGTTTTCCGTTCATCTGTGACTCACTCTTGCTGTGCGCTCGCGTCCGCGGGTGTTATTTCAACACCCTAAAGTATGCGGGCTTACGAATACAAAGAAATTTTGTCTCTGCTCTAACCTCTTTGTTCGGCTCTTGTGTCCCCACTTCTCTTGTTTATGCGTGGTGAAACACAACTGAAAGAATTGTCTCGAGCCGGTGACAAAAGCGGACAATAACTAGCCCAGTCCACCCCGAGGGTCAAACTCCCTGGGGAATATTTTTACAATAACAAGACTGGAATTGCCAGTGAGCTCGTGGCGTGAGTTGGGTCGAGACGAGAATAAACTAACATTAAAAGTAGGGACAAGGGCGAGACTCCCAGGAGGGGGGGGGAGGGGGGGGGGGTGGGAGGGGTGTACTCATCATAATTTTGGGTGGGTGTGCTGCCCAGTCCTGAAAACGCTTAGCCTATTTCAGACCAAGATATCTGATTTTCTATAACCTAACTTTAAAAATGTATACGGCACATACCTAATGTGGCTGATATAGCAGAGTACCCCATCGGGTTTCAGTCTCACCAGAAAAATATTATACAGCATAGAGAACTTGGTTTTTGAGACCTTGCTCAAAGGAAACCTGATAAAATTATAAATTTTCATAGAACACTCATACATTTGCTTCAAGTTTAAGAGACTCATTTTAAGAGATGCATTTTGAGCTTAGGGGTGATAGGTCAGCCAGCAAGAGAAGAGTGACTTGCGACACTTACTGTATTTATGCACAGCTGATTTTGACAGTTTGACTTCGAGCACTTATTTCTAATCAGAGGCCACGATTAATCCAGCCTTTGCTCCAATAATAATCTGTTTTCTTTTTACTGAATGAGTTTCTTTTATTAGGCTTTCGAGTATTCGTGCTTTGTAACAAAAATAAAATTGAAGGTGAGGAATGTAAGAAGTGAACTCTGCCTCATGCAAGAGTTTCTGCATGGAAATGATAGAACCATAGAGGTGTGCAAGCACAGTACAGTCTGTATTTATTCATCAGACACTGTATCAAGAAACAATAAGTTATACACATGTTATTTTGTCAGCTGGCAACAGAAAGCCAGTATTATTCCTATTGTTTTGTGTAATAAGTTCATGAAGATTCTGCTTGCTTAAACTTTTGTCCTTAGACAGAACTCCTTGTCTTTTAGCAGTAAAGACAACATTAACATCAGTGCCTGCACATATCTCTAGTTTATTTGGTAAATCACTTATCACAAGGTGTTTGTCAACTTTCATTTTCCTGTAAAATGTGTTACCTTTTTCAATTACAGCACTTAATGTATCAGAATTCCAATAGCTGCAAGATTTAATTACAGAGAAACAAATGCTATAGAAAGAAATTGCACAGCACTGCTTACATTTGCAAATAATTGCTTTACTTCTTTGCTGAACAGTTGTAGGTTCTTCACATCTGTGCCTGTTGTGTCTGTCTTCTGTTAGACAAATGTTCACTCCTTTAATTTCAAATGTAATGGCAGGCAAATGTACATATAAAGTCTGGAAATATTCCAATAAATTGCCAACTGAACGAAGTTCAATTAATACACATTTTCCTTCAGGATGTTCCATGCCAAAACTATCTCTACTATGAGAATCAAATACTTTGAACCTGCCACCTGACAAACAAAATACAGCTACAGTACTACAGCCTATTGTCAGAATAAAGCAGCTGAAATCCTGTCTGAGCAATAAATTAAAAGCCCCAGTCAGTGTTGTACAGTAAGCAAAGCCTTCGATGGGAAAGCAAATTCCAAACAAATTACCCACGTAACTTTCACTGTATTGCAGCTCATACTGAGTTTCATATATTGTGACCATTCCAGGTAGATCTGTCAGCAGCAAAAATAGTCCTTAGATAATTGCGAAAGAGTGGAATACAGATTGTTCCCAGCATTCATACTTTCGCTCAAATCCTCTGATAAAGAAATAAAATTCGTGTGGTTAAATATGACAGCTGCTAGAGACATAGCTACACATTGTCGTCCAGCATTATCTCCAAATATTGCAGCATTACCTTGACTGTACGGTGCAATGATCGTTTTGTTTGGATCGACAACTGAAGGACCGGGATTTTTTTCTATATCCCTTGACAGAGAAAACGCGCAGTAATTGATTTTGTGATTTCTATCTCTGAACACAGCTGGTCTCGAAATGCTTGTCCTTGAAGTCATTCTAAAATACAAACGTACCTTAGCACCTCGTTTACTTTTGACAAACGTCTTTTTGAGCTTATAGCTTTCTCGCAGCGATGGTTTATTGATCCTAATTTTCTCTTTGCATTTCTGTGGCTTTCTATTGTTTCCATGTTATTTACGCGCACGTTCACGGAATGCATTAGCATTGTGAAGTACGTAAGCTCTGGTATAATCATGAACTTTTGACGACTTTGGGACATTCTTTGAAATGTATTCTCGTAATAGTCGCCTGCTTTTCCTGTCCTTGTTCAGAACGCGCGAAAGTTCATTCAAAGGCACTCGGCTTGGCTCACGACTTCGTCTTGGACGAGTTCGATTTTCTTTCACATAAACATTACTGGGAATACAATAGAACTGCTCAAAGCGAGATCTACCAACGACCACTTCTTCTTCAATCATGTTCCAATTTTCAAATAATAACGCCACGTTATCTGCTGCCTGTTTGATCTTCATAGCACTGAGCCAAAATGTCGCAACAACAACACAAATGCACAACAGAGTGAAACGTTGATTCCAAAGAAAAGTCAGATTTTCTGACGCTTTACTTGTATCAGCAAGAAAAATACGAAGTAAAAGAATACAAAGTACCTTTAAGTTCACCTTCATACTAAACAGTTCCATATACACTATCAAGCGATGGCCAAGAATCGAAGTTGCTTCGCCGTTAATATCATTCGGGTTCTGATCTTTGCATTTGGAACCCCTTCGTTCAGCTTGTTCCTTCAAGTTCTCAACGTTCTGGACGTCAGGATCTTCGTACATTTCTGTACAGTTGTGCATAGCTATGCAGTTCATTGATAAGAACATTAATATGTTCTTTGATATGTTCACTGATATATTCATTGCTTCATTTGCGGCTTTTTTCAAAGCTTTCGAGGCTGAACGGACCGACCCAAGCCAAAACCGCTCAATGAAATTTAGTGTGGGTCTACCGCAGCCGGCGTATTCGTTTGTAAGTAGGATGAGCGGTCCATAAAAGAATCCACAGAGCCAACCAAGGCAAGCAACGCACAATTCCATCGCCCACATATCTCCTTCAAAAAGGCGAAACTGCTCGCCCGGCAAGTCATGTGATGACAAAACGTCTGCATAAATCACGTGAAAATATGAACCAATCACCGTGTGCTGATTCGTAACCCAGAAAAAAAATAAAAATAAAAATAATAAAAATAAAAATATGACGATGATGAAGACACGCTTTCCAATCCTAAGCTCGTCGGCTTGGCCACGAGCAATTAGAGTGATATGAGTGAAAGCTGTGAGTGACAAGGCGACCGACGGACAATTCTTGAGAAATGTTTCAAGTATGAAACTTGAAGTATTGACCGTTTTATCTGTGCTGTTCCGGTCCTTTCATAAATGCCATTTTCACAGGGCTCGAGACAAACAAAAGGTTGACACCTTCATTTCCATGTGAATTGAAATTGCTATTTGATAACGATCTGCTCTCAGCGGGCTTGACAAGGTCTACGCACGCTAACAGGAAAGCTGATTAGATTACAAACAAACTATCAAAAGTAGAGCACTCTTCACAGCGAGGTGGGGACATTTACTAATAACACGAAGAAAAATCAAAACCACAGGAGTTCTGTAGTCATCTGTGGTAAATCCTACTGATTCAGGCGTTCGCGATCGATTCCAAAGTATAAAATACCGAAGTAAATACCGAAAGAAGGCGGCAGTCAATTTCTGACGTCACTTCACCCACCCAAATTTAAAACCATTCAATCATGCAGAACACGCGACGCTGTTGGTTTGCTTTTAATACGTAAAACGACCCCTCGGTTTCCCGGCCTCAGTTTTGACTTGTGCGACCGGTACTGTTATTTCTCCGAATATCCACTTCAGCCGCTGTCCTATATTCCTGCATTGCTCATATCTTCCGCTTATCTTCTTTGTTGAAGAGGCTGTGATATTTCATTGTTTATTGTTTTTCCCGAGACGAAAGTGGCCGTAATAAAATAAGCCGGGTCTCCAAGTCGCCAGGCAAAGTCCGACATCCTGGCAACCACAAGACAATCCTTTTTCTCACTTCCTTTCTTTGGCGTTCTTCGTTACACTGCGATTCTTTTCCACTTCACGCTGTATGTCAAACTCATTTTCTTCTTTGGATTGCAGAACAGAATGCTTATGAAGATTCGTGATAATTTTAGGGGATGACAGGTTCGCGTACTAATTTTAGAAATTGCGCCAAATAGTCTCGGAAGTCCAATTAGTCCCACCCTGAGGGAGTTGCAACATTTGTTGCTCTGGATCCGCGCCAGGATGACCGGCTGTCAACCATGAGTGACTAAAAACGTCAAGTTTCGAAAGAAAAATGAGCAATTTTTCTTTTTTTTTGCCGAAGACCACCCAGCAACCCAACTGTCAGAAATGAAGAGGCGTTTCAAAGGCTGTTAGTTAAAGTTTTAGTGAACACAAACTCCGCGTTGTTCCAGCAGGCTGCCAACCGCCAAATTCAAAGAACCACTGCAGTATAATTATCTATTTGAAGAAACTATTGTTCGCTGTACTTTCGTCTTGATCTGATATTCAACTCAGAAGTCAGATTCATTTTTGTTAAAAAGTTTCCGTGCTTGATAAGGTTACTCCCACAAGTAAATATTTGAGGGACAGCTAAATGGTTTCTTTGAATGGAAGTTTTGTAACTTGATTTTTTGAAAGCAAATATTTAGGCCAGATTAATGGCTTCATTTCCAATACCGTTTGTCGGTATTGTTCATCGATGAGCGTTGTACCGTTGATGTGTTTAATACTGGTTTGATGCGTTTACACTGCTTTGACGCGGGGTCTTGATGCATGGGGCTGCGGTGATGGGCCTTAAAATTTTCAGAGTATATTTCCGGGTCATACGTAATTCCGACAGTGAAAGACTAAAGACCCTTGAAACCCGCCTTTTGCTCACTCGACTGTAGTCGGCTCGGGTTTCTCTTGCAGTTTCGAAGTCTCGGCTATCGGGTTTCAGTCGGTTTCTGCTTTTATTCATAACTCTGACCCTTTCGGGCCATTTGCTGCATACAGCCGTTTTCAAAAGTTTGCACCTGCGGAGTTTTCACTTATTGACCATCCACAAAGAATATGTGTTTTTGAATCTTTCCACTCTGGTGGCCTTTTTCCAAAAGTTTGCGTTTTCGGTGATATATCGTTTCATCGTATTCGTGTGGACGGCGCGCGAAAACGCAACAAAATGCTTGCGTTTTCCGTACAGACCGGGCCACACAGGCAGACTGCGAGGTCAGCTCCCGGGGGTCAGCTTTAGTTTTTCAACAACGTGTCATGACTAACAGGAAACTGTAAAATTTAATCCCCTGCCATCCTTCAGGAAATAAAATAACAACATAAATCCAAGGAAAGAAACGTTCCCACGGTCACCACGTAAATACATAAAAATTCTACCGGACATAACTCGAATTTTTCCGAGTAGTTGGTCCATCAGGTATTGATCAGAGCTCTCCAGTCTCCTGGGTGAATCAGAACTTAGTCGGTCGGGCAGCGTGGACAAAATTGTTTCAATTTATACCTAAATTTTCGGTAATTTTATGCATATAATTTATAGGACACATAAAGAAGCAAGGTATATCCTTTGCTTACCAGTGAGGAACAAGAATGCAAAACCAAAAATTGCAGATAAAAAGATCGGCGGGTCTGTCACTCCAAAGCAAGGAAACGGTCAGCATTGTATGAAATTCCCATGGACAACAGTTGCCTGACTAATGGGTGAAAAGATTCCGTTTCGTACAGAATATGTAAGCAGTTACTCTCGCATGTGTATTTCTGTTATGTTACAGGCTCTACAGGTTTCTTACCTTCACAAGTCTGCTTGTGTTAATGCGAGGACTACACCCAAGTGTAAAGAGACGCCAAGCCCACAGATTCAAAATCTAAAAGAGCCTTTTGTTCGCATGACAGTTTTATCTAGGTAGTGTCAATTACATTATTGGATGAAAGCTATTTACTCCAGCGAACGTAAATCATTGGCAGGTCTGTCACTCCAAAGCAAGGAAACGGTCAGCATTGTATGAATTTCCCATAGACAACAGTTGCCTGACTAATGGGTGAAAAGATTCCGTTTCTTACAGAATATGTAAGCAGTTACTCTCGCATGTGTATTTCTGTTATGTTACAGGCTCTAAAGGTTTTTACTTTCACAAGTCTGCCGCTAGTATTAATGCGAGCAACTCATAACATCCAAGTGTAGAGACGCAAAGCCCACAGATCCAAATTTTAAAAGGGTCTTCTGTTCGCGTGACAACTTCATTTAAGCAGTGTCAACTATATACATCACTGCATTAAAACTATTTATTCCGGCAAACGTAAAATCATACATGCAGTCAACAAATCGTATATTAACTGTTATATTAGAAGGAAGCTCAGCAACCTAAAGCATAGAAATCCTTTGTCTTGTGTAAAACATTTGGAACTCCTTTGCATTCTTGGGCCAAAGTTCAATATCTTTAGTATGAATCGTTTCCAGGTAGCGTTTTACCACGAATCACTAGATTTTAATTTATAGGCACTAACGTAAACTAAGACCACTTTGTTGATGTAAGGTAATGCATCTTAATTAAGAGTGATGTATGTTGAGGACACTTTATTTACACTCTTTTCTGCGTTGTGTGTGGAGCGTGACGAGATGCGCTTTTGATCCGGGCCACATCACAATCTTCATTCTCCATTTTTCCAAAGAGACGACTAATTAAGATTTTCAACCGTAATCAGATTCGTCAATCGCTTGCATAAAGCACAGGCAACCGAGGAGTATAAGTAAAATCGATAATACAGTTTCTGAAAACTTATCTCACTTGTGTGTTGTCGTCTGCTCTCGGGTTCTGGGTGGTTTCCGAGCAGTTTTGGTCTTTTGTTCTTTTTTCCTCCTTTTCTCTCTTAAATAGTTAAATTACGTTTTACCAAGAAACTTTAATCTTTCCGAGAACCTTGACTTATAGGACTATTTCCAGCTGTACGTCAAACAGAAATTTAATATTAATTCGTTCTCCAGTATAAATGCTTCCTAGAGTTCCGGGGGATAGCCGGACCTAAAAGCAAATTTTCAACTAAAAGTTTTGCCTTCTCCGGAATGCTTTAGAGGGAATGTTCGTAAGGTAGCGAAAACAGAGTGTCATGCGTTGTTTAACATTGTGCGGCAGGGTTAAGCGAGTAAAGCCTAATTGTTACCAACCATCATGGTCTACACCGTCCAAGTTCCACGGAGAATGCATCCTGATATCTGTAGGCAAACCACGTCATCTTGATGTTTTGATGCTGCTCTTGTTTATGTGAACACCTCATTCAACCGTTTGAAACCCACGTTTGAGAGTTTTTCCGATCGATCCGGAGCAATATAACACCCCATTACACATCCCTGTTATGTTACACCGCCAAAGCAAATGAGACGCGAACTTATATCACAGTGAATTTTAGTTAACATGCAGCATATCTTATCGCGTCTGTAGCCACTGGCGTCTACGCGGTGCTTTAAGCAAAATCAATACAGCTATCACATCAGGCCTTTATCGTTACGATATTTTTGTCCTGTCAAATCGACAGGAGAGTAGAATTTATGCCTTCTAGAACTCTTGATCTAACACCGAAATTGTGCGCGCTCTGTGTAGTTATGTGAAGTGTCCACCTCACGCTCTGTCGCAGAAAAAAATTGCAGATACAAGATCGGCGGGTCTGTCATCCCAAAGGAAGCAAAAGGTCAGCATAGCATGAAGTTTCTCATGTACTGAACAGTTGCCTGACTAATAGATGAACTATTCCGTTTCGTGCAGAATATGTAAGGATTTACTCTCGTATGTGCAATTCTGTTATTGTACAGGCTCTACAGGTTTCTTACCTTCACAGGGGCGGATCTAGGATTTTGAAATGGGGGGTGGCTTGCGGCCGAGTATGGATGTTCGAGCGCCGGAGGCGCGAGCCACTAGGGGGATCCGGGGGCATGTTCCCCCGGGAAAATTTTGAAATCTAGAGTCTCTGAAATGGCATTTCCTGCGTTTTGAGACCACCTTGGAGCACAGTTAAGAGTCTATTTTTCAAGCGTGATACACTCTATTTTACGCATAGTAGCCACACAATTTGCTTACTGCAATAAAAATTATAGGTGTGTAGTAAGTTAAAAATAAATCATAAAATTGCGTGAAAAAACGGAATTTTAGCAGAATAAACCAGTTTGTAGAATAAACAATGTTATTTATGTATTAGAAAACTTTTACATTTCTCTTAACGATAAAGTCAGTACAGTCTAAAACAAGCAAGAACTAGTTGGTTCACACTGCCTTAGTTCCGTTAATTGGCCAAAAGTGAAGGTGACATCATCCTTCTGGGGTGCAGTGCCATAAATTTCTCGCAAACCTGCCTTCTGTCGATGGAAATTGTCTGTGCATGCATAGCGATGACAGCCAAATCTGATAGTTGTTCGTTGGTCATTGTGCTGCGGAGCCAAGTTTGAATCCTCCGAACACAAGAAAACTATCTCTCCGCCTCCGTGCTCCTCATAGGCAAAACGGCAAGAATCTTCAGAAGTTCCCTGACGTTTGGGAAGAAGATGTTGTCTGCGTGTGTCGCTAATAGGGTGGATACCGAGATGGATTCATCTGAACTCGCCTGTCGCTTCCAGAGGTTCCTCCAGCGGAACAGTTCACTTTCGAAAGCTGATGGTAATGGCATCACGTGTCCCCACTTCCCATGCAGTATTTCATGCAAGTTCCACTGTGGCTTCTTCAGACTTATTTGGCGAGTACCTGGGGAATAAGAGCACAGAGCTCGTAATGGGCCCTCTTCTCATTGCTGAAGCGGCACTTCATTTCCGAGCAGATTACGTCAAGGAAGGGTATTGCCAGCGTCCGCTTCCAGTATTCTGCCACTGACTCTGCTGGCTGGTTTTCCCGATGCGTTTGTCTACTGCAAACACGTGGTCGTTGCTCAGTCGATCCGACCAATTCTGACAGCGTAATGGCTTTAGTGTACACACGTTGAAACCACGAGTCGATTTCACTGCGTACATCCTTGTAGGAGTTGACAACTTCTTCAATCTTCTGGAAACCGAAATACACTTCTACGAGTCGGCCTTGCAGGGCGGTGACGAGTGGCCGCATTGGTTCCAGCATTTCTTTTGCACAGACAAAGTTGACAATATGTCTAAAGCTTGTCATGGTGTGCCGCAGTCCATTTGCCATTGTCCTAGTTTGGCATCCCAGCTCCAGTCCTCGTTAGTTGGATAAAAACGGTCGTCATTTGTAGGCTCGCACATTTCATTTAGTGTGATGACAACATACTCGTACAAATCGAAGATGGTCTCAAATGTGGAGTGTATCTCGATCCACCGCGTTTTGCACTACAGATCTTTCAGCTTACGCTTCTTGCTCTCTGGTGAAAGGGCATCAATTATGACCTGCAAGAAGTTCTGTCGTTTTGGTGAGTTGTCGAAAAAACTGAATAATTCGTGGCAAGAATCCATCATATTCTGA
This sequence comes from Plumapathes pennacea, assembly GCA_964036295.1. Lineage (NCBI taxonomy): Eukaryota > Metazoa > Cnidaria > Anthozoa > Antipatharia > Myriopathidae > Plumapathes > Plumapathes pennacea. The sequence continues at coordinate 17,297,678 of OZ038462.1, forward strand.
ATTGACTTTATTTTGCAAGCATGGCAGATAACAAGATTGATGGAATGAAGGCCACAGCCTTGATATTCTGCATCAGGTGCAAACTTGCTTATCTCAGCTTGAACTCCCTTCTTATCTGAGCTCATTGACGCAGTTGTGTCATATGCTTGACCACGGCACTTGGTTATGTCGATTGTGTGTTTCTGTAAGCTGTTTCGGATTGCGGTAGCTATAGCTGCTCCAGTGGTTCTTGGCAGGTCACACATGTCTATCAGAACCTCGCGCTTTATTGGTTTGGATGGGTCAGCAATGAGGTCAAGAAGGCGAAGACACACCGACAACACTTCGCGTCCCTGTGATGTTGTTTCGTCGGCAATTAATGCGAAGTGGGAATTCTTTTCCAGGCATTGTCGGAAATAGTCACGAATCAGGACAGCAATAACTGCAATTACTTCGTTTTGGACGGTTTTACTTGTATACCTTGCATTTTGTGGTCCCGAAATGAGATGCTCTTTGAGTGCAGGGTTGCTTTCTGCCAGGAGACGCATGATAGCCACAAAATTGCCTTCATTTGATGTTGGTAATTCACCAAACTGCACTCGGTCGTCTCGGTTCCCTCGCAAAGAAATCTGTTGCTTCGCACACAACAACACAGCATCTACAATATGGGGCAGGATTGTTTCATTTCCCTGGACGTTTTGCATAGCCATTGTGTTGATCTGTGAGTCAATGTGTCTTCCAATTTGTGCCATTTGGGATCGTATACAAGCAGCATTATCTATAGATCTCTTGTGGTACTCTGTGGTCTCATGGCTATCAAGCTTCTCTTTGGATTTGTTATAGTTCCTGAATGGAGCTTTCACAAAGACCCCTAATGATTCTTTCTCTCAATCTTTTAGGAACAAGAGGCATGGCACACACCAACCCCCTTTAAAGTCGTCATGCGCACTATAGGCTAGCCATCTGCGTTGATCGAGCCATTTTCTTTGGAAGCTTATTTGTTTCTTAGGTCCAAAGCGTCGAGTGTCAAGAGCATCGGATGCTGCCGGCTGCCAGCATTTGTCGAGAAACTGTATTTTATCGGCGTCACTTAGCGTATCGGTCGATTTATGATTGATTATCTTCTTATTTTATTTCAAAATACCCATAATTCCTTTTTTTTTGCCACTTCAGAGGGGGGTGGCTAGCCACCCAATCCACCCCCCCTAAATCCGCCCCTGCTTCACAAGTCTGCTTGTGTTAATGCGAGGACTACACCCAAGTGTAAAGGGACGCCAAGCCCACAGATCCAAAATCTAAAAGAGCCTTTTGTTTGCATGACAGTTTTATCTAGGTAGTGTCAATCATCATTGCATGAAAGCTATTTACTCCAGCGAACGTAAATCATACATGCAGTCGACAAATCGTATATTAACTATTATATCTGAAGGGGCTCAGCAACTTCAAGCATATAAATCCTCAGTCTTGTGTAAAACATTGAAACTCCTTCACATCCTGGGCCAAATTTCAATTCGTCCGGTCTGAATGTCATGTGATCCATTTGGGGGAAATGCAAACCTAGTTACTGTTAATCGTTGGCTACGAAAAATGCCAAAAAGGCTGCTTTGTTTATAATTATTCCGTGAATAATAATCAAAGATCTGATTCAGAACATTTTGTAATACAGAGACAAGGCAAATGGAAAGTACACCATTTTGTTTTGGGGAAATATTTCAGCTTCCGACCGGGCGAATAACTTCAGTACGAATCGTCTCCAGGTAACGTTTTAACAGGAACCACTAGATATCAACTTGCTCTCAGGCACTGGATGGCTGTTTTAGCATTTTTGAATAAAAGCGACAGAAGTTTTGTTTCCCATTTCCGATCGAAACAATCAAGTTTCAAATTAACCTCAATCGTACTTCACCTTCAGTGTGCCTGAAAACGATAAAACAAGTTCTGTAATCTGCCGTCCAAGACCTTTACAACGATATATAATACGTGTATTTACGCTAAATTGTAACGCTACAATGATTTTTACCCGAAAGGGGTGCGCGAACCTTTATCAAGACCTTAATCTATTTAAGAGGGCAAGTTCTACAGAACCACATCGGTTTTGTTTGCTGTTTCACAACTGACAATGCAAAAAGTGCGTCAAGAAAGCTGTTCAAGTTTCTGACAAAATTTACGTGCATAATTCCTCGCGGATTCCTGAATGTTACTGCTTGTAACGGTTTCGGAAACTTCCGCGGAACGCGAGCGCGGTCAGTAGAAACTCAAACAGAAAAAAAAAAAGCGGCGCATGTACACACTGCATGTGTCTAAACAAAGTTAGATAAACATATTCGGCTTTGTCTCTTTGGAAAGTCATTATTTTTATGCTGGGCCCTCAGGCCCAGCATATAATTGTTTTCACCCGAGAGCCAAAAACGTAGGTTTCATGGCAATTGGTAAAACACATCCCCCCTCTAGGATTTTGGAGTTTGATTGACGTGCAAGCAATAATACTATAATTTCATTGGGTAATGTTCACCGCAAAGCGGTGTTGAAGGCTTTATTTTCTTGGCTGAGTTTCAAGTATGTAGCGTGAGATTTTTGTTGACATCTACTTGCGCTCTTGCGGTTTTTGTTCAATTATATTCATCTTCGCATTCTTCTTCCAGTTGTGTACATTTTTATTGCTGGTCAAAGCTAAGCGAAGCGAAGGAAACATAATCAAACGATACCATCAGTTCGACAAGTTAAAGTCGCTCCCGGCTGTCACGGGTTTTTCAACTTTAACATACGCTTGTTAAACAACCGTGAATTTACCAAAACCGCTGTGGTAATAGCTCTAAGCTAATTTGTTGCTCGCGGCTGCGGCGAGCTTAAATTTGCAAATTCTTTACTACAGATGTGGACTATTGAATTGTTCGCTACTTGTGTGTTAAAGTTAACTTTGTCCCATCCAAACTCAACACCGTTTGGCTCTGTGGAACATGCACGGATAAACTGGATTTTAGGGAATTATTTTGGCTTGCGTTCCTAAGTTCACCGCGGAAATTTGGTGGATTCGATATTTGATGGATACCGCTACGGGATTGCAAAAAACTGTCGCCGCTAATTATTTAGTCCTGACGAAACTTTCTGTGGCGACACGAAATACTTATGGCAAGATAACAGGCCGAAAACGGAAACCAAAGCAACGATGAGCTTTAGCCGTAAAACAATGGCGATTTATGCTTTACACTGTACATGGACATCTGTTGCCTCATAAAATGCTTCTGCTTATCGTACATTGCCTGTTGAAATGTTTCTTATTTTACACTTGGAGGCTTCAGTGAAGACACACAGTGAATGGCACAACAAAACAATGGAATTGAAGAAGCAGAATAAGCACTCAAGCATTTGGTAAAACAGAAAGCGCGCCGAACTTGATGTAAAAATGATATTACTTGATCATTTAAAGAATGGTTCTTGATATTTTGCCAAGTTTCAAATAGCAGTCTATCCAAACTGGTCTTTATTTCACGGATCATTGATTAAGGATTGGGGATGGGTAAAAACCCTTGTTCCCGTGATAGGAACAATTGAATGGATCCGAAGTTTAAAAACCAGTGAGAGTACGTAAGAGTTAAGAGAGTGACAGTGGTTTGTTTTTTACGCCTCTGCAGCAGAACTCCACCCAGCCTCCTCCTTCCCCCCCTGCTCGCGATCTGTTTCATGTACTTCGTCACTCTCTTGAACCTGTGTTGGTGCCTGTTCCCAGTCTTCTGCTTTCCACAACTTGCATCGGCCGTCTGCTTGCCATGTCATTTTGCAACAGTCTCGCAATGCTGCAACCTCGTTCCCAGGCTCTTTCGTCTCCCGGGCCACGCCCCCGAAGAAAGACCCTGGTTCAGGCTGGTCACGTGCATCGCTAACAAAAATAAATTGCTGGGAGGGGTCCCTTTATCAAATGAATTTGTCGTGCTGTGCGTTTGTCGAAATCTAAACGAGGCTGGAACAAACGACACATCCGCCATGTTCTTTAGCAGTCTTCATTACGCTATTGTTAATAGCAGCTACTGGAACAAAATTCTCAAGCCGAAACAAGTTAAGTGCTTGGAAGCAATTTATTCTGGAAGAGATACTGTCGCTGTGCTGCCAACGGGATACGGAAAGTCTATAATTTTTCATCTCCTTCCAGAACTTTTGTTCGACAAAATTAACTGTGAAAAATCGCCAACCTCCCTCCCGATTCACCCGGTTGTTGTTGTCGTTTCGCCGTTAAACGCGCTAATCAGCGATCAGATAAGGAGGAGCACGCAAGGAAAAGTTAAATCCACCATCCTCAACGTTAAAAAGAAAGCGAATAGTGATGACTTGCAGCTGGATTCTGGCAGCACGGACTCGTCTTCGCTGAAAGATGCGAAATACGATCTCGTCTTCACGCATCCTGAAGCCGTTTTGTCTTGCAAAGATGGAGCAGAACTTTTTCAAAGCCCACCATATTTTGTTTTTCCTTGTGCTTGAATACCACGCAAAACAGGATGTTGCCTCACGAATTTTCCATCACATAAACATTCATTTTGAGTGCAATTTGAGTAAAATCCAAGAATAATCTTCAAAGCAAGAAATTAAATATTCTTGGTGCGCAGCCATGCGTCGCATTAGACCGCGAAATTCAAAATGTATTTTGGCAGCCAAAAGCAAAGTTTCGTTTTAGAACTCCACATTGAAGTTGCCCGCATGTCTTTACGTTTAGGTATACTTTTAGTCGCCAAGCTGCAGAGAAATTGTATTATGGGCAGCGCGACTTCTGAACGCTGCAGGCGCACGTGCGATTCAGCAAACATTATGCAAATTTGGTGTCGAAAGCGGCGAGGACAAAATGTTTCGTTCCCTGGTGGACAGAGTAGAGCAAATTTTCGACTTAACGGCCCCTCCCTCGGTTTCTTTTTTTGCAACCGGCCAGATTCTGACCGACACGTGACCAGCCTGAACCAGGGTCTTTCTTCGGGGGCGTGGCCCGGGAGACGAAAGAGCCTGGGAACGAGGTTGGCAATGCTGTCGTCAGAATTTTTAGTAACATGCCTTGGGTCACTTTACTTTTCTGAGCAGTCACCTAAACTGCACAACAATCAATAAACGTGCTCACAGAAGCCCACTGGACCTCGATATAAAAACCATTTTGGCTGAAGAACTTTGATTGTTGGCTCCCTTCCATAATTGAGACCATAATGTCTTTAACCCAGATAATATTTAGATAATAATATATACAAAAGTTGCGGAAATTTTTATTTGCTCACTTGAATCCACACACACCACTAGTACATCATGACTGAGTAAGTATTGTATTATTATCGTCCGCCGTACTGTTACAGTAAGCATGCGATATATTCCATTTCTAGTCTGAAATTTATTCTAGTATCGAAACAGGTGTACAACCAAAAGTAAATACAGTAAAACCCCGCTATCTCGAACTCGGTTACTCTCGAGCTCCCTGTTATCTCGAACACAAATTCTAGATTTCCTTTTGAAATGAACTTGGAGAAATTTCCTTTGGTAGAGCCCCACTATCTCGATCCCCCGCTATGTTGAACTCTCGCTTACCTAGAGTTTTAGGTAGCGTGCCCGGGTTGTATACTGTACATATAGAGCTAGTCACCAAGGCTGTAATAAAAGGCTTGGTTTATTTCCGTAAAGGAGTTTTATGAACACTGCAAATCGAAACTTGAGTGTGTGACCAGTGGTTAAACCAAATAAAAGTAATTTCATGCTTTTGCTGATAGTCCTGATTGGTTAATAGTACACAATATTTCTACCTTGATTGGTCAGAGCAGATGTTACAGATAAAAAACCGCAATAAAAGAGAAACTGTGGCAGCATACTGCTAGTTTCCAACAGCAAACACGAAACCATTGCAGTTCTATGTAAGTTTCAACAGCCAACTTAAAGCCACTTTATCTAGAATGCTAAATAATATTACGACTCGAGGGTGAGGTGTCATTTGAACAGCGCTTCCCGTTCACGGAGTCACGACGGAAAATATCAGTTTTCTAACTTTCTCACATGTGAATATATTTCAATGGTGTCATGGTGGATAAAAAAAATGAGACCATCCTTTTGTTCAGAATTTTGGCATAGAAGATTAAGCGGGTACTTCTGCCATATCTGATTCATGTCCTCGACTTTTCATATATATAAACAATAAACTACTTTTGGCGAGGAAATATGCACGGATAATTGTCCGAGGATATTATCTGTTCCGAGAAGCGAACACTTGCCCGAGAGCGAAGCTCGAGGGCAACTGTGAGCTTTGAGGAACAGATAATGTCCAAGGACAATTATCCGTGCATATTTTCGAAGCCAAAAGTAGTTTATTGTCTTTATTATCCTTCAAATATCTCCTCTCGCAGCGCAAATAACGGCGCGGAAACTGTGAAGCTTTTTAGTGCTTTCTGGAACTGCTTTTTCGACCAATAAATTGATGTCCTCCTCAGTAGTCGTCTTGTAATGATTTTTGTGATTAAATGTATAAAACTGTGTTCGGATATTGTCAATAAACAGCGTTAGTTCGCCAGGCGGGGGTTATTCGCTGATAACGTCCGCTCATTTGTGTACAGTTTTTATTGCTGTGGAATATGACAATTTGGACAAGTGACAGCGACGTTGTTGTTGTTGTTGTTTTTTTTCCAAGAGTATTCGAAGTTTGCGTAAAGGAATATGCGACGGTTCTCTGGTCGAGTCGCTTCTGAATATAAATCGACTTTATTTCCCCTCACCACTCCGTTTAAACAGTAACGCGAGCGTTCGTCAAACATTTCAAGTTCACAAGCTGCTGTTGTACCCTCATTCAGCGGCTGGTTTTCGTTTAAAAAGAACGCAATGGCTGCACTTCATGATAACAGTATAGCCACGCAGTTTGACTATTAATCTCTGTGGTTCAGTGTCCGCGCTCAACGGCGCTATAGTTTTCGTGCCTTGATAATCACGATGTAATTTACATTCGCGTAGACTTTTAAGCGCAATGGTCAAACAAACTTTGAATGCTTGACCACCAGACAAATGACAACGAGTTCCTGGAAAGCACAAAATCTATTTGGAGAACTGCTATATAACGCGTAACACGATCATGCCCAAATTTGGAATTGACAAATTCCTTATTCGGAAGTTCACTGTTGACACAGAAGCCTGGAAGGACACCGTGATTGCTTTAAGGCCGCCTCACCTCGTGGACGACCTTAATAAAACACATCATTTTGTTCAGAATTTTGACATGGAAGATTAAGCGGGTACATCTGCCATATCTGATTCATGTCCTCGACTTTTCATGATATACAAAAATAGTTGAGTCACTATAGAGTGCCTTGACCCGGTTGTAACTCACTGGACATCTCTTACTGCCTCGTGTCCGAGCCGTTTTGATGCTTGAAAACCGCAATTAATGGATTCTCCCTGTTTGCATTCTCAAGAGCTCGCCTGCCGATGATCAATTCGATAATTTGCAGGGTTTAGTCGAGTACCTTACCCCTTATTTTCGCGATTTGGGGAATAGTCATATTTCGCGACACTTCATTTTTACGATTTTGTTAGATTTGTAGAAACTGAGTCACATTATTTTCGCAATTGCGTCGATAAGTAAACATTAGCATACCTTTACTTTAGTTAAATCTACTGCTGCTTTTTTTTGACTATTTGACGTGATACACGCAACACATTATTACTCAGCTTCTGCCTGAATAAAAATCAAATCCTATATATACTTATCCCATGACGATCTCAGGATCTTTGATGCTTGAAAACCGTAACTAATGCATCTCCCTGTTTGTACCCTCAAACTCGCCTGCCAATGATCAACTCGATAATTAGCAGGGTTTAGTCGAGTACCTAAGTGGCGCCTCGTTAAATCTATGACTACTTTTTTCCATATGGTATTGGACGCGTGATATTAACAGCAAACGCAACACCTACTCAGCTCCTGCCTGCATTTCTCGGTCCACTCTATCCGGCTGTTCTCCAAAAAAATTATCTGCTTCCATGCAAGCGCGGTAGCCTTCCCTGTGATAAGCGCTGAACATGGCCGGGGTAAAGAACTGGTTCACGGTGTAATGATGGGGAAAGACGCCACACATCTTCTTACTAATCCAGCTAAGAAAGCATTGACTATGGCAACATTCACAGCAGCAGAATGTGAGAGGATCGACATTTGTGGAGTTCAGCACCGGCCCAGGTCCCCACAGCCCGGACTCAAGATCTAGACCCACATCCTGCCATGTTTCATTCTCTCTTGTCAGGCCTTTACTTGGGTGTCGAGGTGAGATTAAGACCACATGTCCCTCTCCCACTTTCCTCCTTTCGCTTTCCTCACTGGTTTTCTCGTAGTAGTGGACTTTGAACTCGTACTTTCGGGGCTGCTCTAGATTCTTAACAAACTTCTCTTGAATGTCCGCTGACACGTCATCTCCGTCCATGGCAGTAAAGGAGCAGTTTAGCATCTCTCTTGCCAGCTCCAGTGCTTTCACAAGGTCGTCTCCATAGCAACTATCTGACTCTATGTAGCCACCGTTGACGATCAATATCTTTCCCAGTCTTAGTTTGAGCAACGGTAGGATGCCCAAGTTTTCAAAATGGCCACCGTCACTGAGGTGCAGCATTGCTGGAGGAACAGGTCCCGTGTTGATAACACTGAATATCGACCGCATGAAGCGGCAGAATGGCACGTGAACAATCAACCACCTAAACGTAAATGGAAAAGGTGATGAAGATTGGCATATTAAAGTCCTAAGTTCTTGAGCGTTCTTCCGTCATGAAACAATGTAGCCTGGGTTCTGGCGGTTCGTAGCTCGGCTATAGCTTGCCTGGTTTTTACAGGTTCACAGTAGGGATGTAGTAAGACCCAAAGGCGATAAAGGCGATTATTTGAAAGCGGTCCAAGGACTGTACAGCCCCGCCAGTATTTACCTAAAATATTCTGCGAGCCACGAAAGGGAGGGGTGATAAGCATCATGAAACTTTTAAAGTACCTGGAGCAACGTGAAATACAATCTCCGTCCGGATTTCCTGTGTTGCGCAGAACAGGAATAGAAATAATCACCAGGACAGCGAAAGGGACGTAAACACCAATGATGACCCACATAGAATCCTTGTGGGTGTCCGAGAAGTAAATGATCGGTAAGACGATCAGCAGCAAAACAGAGATTCCTTTAATGACGTAATAGAGAACCTGCAATTAAAATTCAATACTTTTTAGTCTATATTATTTCCTGACAGTTATAATTGCTCTGTTTTTAAATATGCGGGGATACTGAACGTGGATTTAAACCTTGATCTACAAACGGCGCCCAGAGACTTTCAACGCTTCAATTTTTAGGAAAAAACGTATGATTAATGTAATGAGAACTGATAGAGCGGTTTTCGAATGACTGTCGAAAACCAAAACCAAAGCAAAACCAAAGCAATCACATAGCCAATCAGAGACGCGAGCAAAAACACGTCCGACCAATCAGAAGTGCGAGCAAAACCAAACGCAATACATCGGGTTTGGTTTTGGTTTTACTAACCAATCAGAGAGGCGAGCAAACGCAATCGTGTGTTTACTTGCGTTTACTAGCCAATGAAATCTCGAGCTGTTCGAGGTATGGCGTTAGCCGCTCAGAGAAGGTCCGAAGGAATGCCGAGTGGAAGAGGGTCGCTGATTTCGTCTCGAAAATGGAAATGCTTGTAATTCTTCTGCAATTCACGATGATGCCAATTGGAATAAAGTGGATTGAAGCAGAGGTTGCTGTGGTGTTTGTCTTACAAGTCATTATTTCGTTCACGGAGTCGCTGCGATCGCCGTACCTGTCGACTGAAGTTGTGGAAGTAATTGACTTCACAGTCAAGAAATCATAGACTTTGTTCCGTCTTTTAACATCTCACGCCTCTTGGAAGTGTAAGTACATACTTTTTCGTTTAGCTTGGTCGAAAATCGCATGATTTCTTTACCGCATGAATCGCTAGGATGAATGTTTGCTTGATTGATCCAGTGTGTTGATCGATGTGAACTTTATTCGCAACTGATCGGGAACTGACTGAGCCAGCGTTGAAAATAGGCTATTACATTCTTGATCTTCGAAGGAAAGGTGTGTTCTCTGATTTGTTTGTGTTGATGGAACAGCGCAGCGCGCCGATGGCGTAGGATATTTTAGCGCGCGAAAATTGGTATATCTGTACGCGGTCGCGTCGTACAGCCTAACGCCACGCAAAAACATGTCCGGCATTGCACATTATTGCAACTTTTGCCGGAACCACGGTGTTCCGACCCGTGTTTCCGCCCTCCATAGGGCAAATTGCCCTTGGAGGGACTGTGGGGAAAGTGTCAACAATGTGTTGGATGTGCTGACTGGGGCACATCCAACAGCCTCCTCTGTCCCTGCCGTTCCTCCTCCTGATGTCACTACTGCCCCTTGTGTTGTCCCGTCCGTTCCTTGTGCTGTTCCTGTTGTTCCTTGTGTTGTTCCAACTGACCCTCCTGCGCCTGCTGCTGTTCCTGCTGACTCCTCTCCTGCCCCATGCATCATGACAGTGGAGGATGCCAGAAATGCTGAGAGGTTAAATGTATTATTTCCCCAGTTTCTTTCTATTATTTCAGATGTGTTCACTTCGTTTGATTTTAATTTTGTGCAAACAGTTGATTTCTTGATTTCTTTGTCTGGATCTGGATCTGAACCCCATAACAATGTTTTAAGTTTTTCTTCTGGGGTGGAACAGCTGCCCTCTGTGGGGGGTGAGCCAGATCCATTTTCTGTGGTATTGGCCACTCCCACACGGCATGAGGGGGGAAGAAGGCCCTTCAGGTGTCCACACTGTGGGTACACCACAGCTGCTGGGGATTTTCGGTTCTGCCCCAGTTGTGGACACCCTTTGGAGGGCAGACCTCGCCTTTAGGTACATTTAGGGTGCGTTCGATTGGCCGTATTCTGGAAATAAGAATAGCTAAAATGATCCAAAGTTTTGCTTTTTCTGTGGGAAATTTTTTTTCGGGATTGTTTTTAAAACCTTCATGCTGACATTTTGAACAGCTTCCGATACATCTCAACATAATTCAGCTCCAAAGCAAAATATTTTTTCAACCAGTATCGCTATTCCTATTCCGGAATAGACCCAATCGAATGCGCCCTTAGTGACACTTTCGGATTGGTCCATACAAGTTTGGCAGCATTCTCAGCCAATCAGGAACAAAACCAAAACCAAACACTTCTAACGCAAGCAATGGCGTGTATTTGCATTGCTGATTGGAAAGTAAAACCAAACGCAAGACCAAATGCACATTACTCTGGCTTCCGATTGGCTGAACTGTTTTCTCTCAGTCTCTGTGATTGACCTTTGTGATTATACTTTGGTTTTGGTTTCTGACAGTCATCCGAAAACGGATGATACCCTCGTATATGCTTGTTGACAAGTGCTTCATTTCTTTTACATTATGCAAACGATAAATTTGTAAACAAAACGAAAAAAGAAAGTATGCCCAAAACCAGAATGGTGTCAGGTCACATCAAGATGACGCATGCATATGTATTGTATTTAACAAATAAACCAGCTTCAAGCGTGCTCCGTTCAGAAATAAAGCACGCAGCAAGTGACGAGTGCACGAAAGAAGTGTAGGGAGAAACGCGAGCCGAAGGCGAGCGTTTTTCCCCACTTCTTGAGTGCTCTCGGCACTTGCTAAGTGCTTTATTTCTGAACGGAGCACGCTTGAAGCTGGTTTATTTGTTTTATAACATAGAACTTCAAAACTTTCAGAATAAAACTGTCTTTATTCATCAAAAATGTTGGAATGCTAACAGCGATGAAAAACTAGATTCTCCTAAACGGCTCGGCGGTCCGAATTGCCAAGTCAGTACAGTTTCGCTTCAATTTTTCAACCAGGCCGTCTGTTCTATAAAATTAGACAACATCTCACAGTAAAGAACTATATTTCCTGTAGAACTTTGGACTACAAGTACATGAAATCATACAGTCGGCTAGTGCATAAAATGCAAATTTGAAGGAAATCAACAAATGCTCCAACGGCCGACTCGAAAATTGTGTGAATGAAAACTTACCGATTTCTTGACTCTACCTCGTAGTACAATCATTTGAAGTCCGTCCGAAAATTCTTCAATCATTTTTTTCAGTCACCTCGTCGGAAATTCTTTCTCTTGCATCACTACAAACACGTCTGTTCGTCTGTCTTCGCCGTTCATGTTCAGTGATTGCTCACGGCTGATCTTCTTCTACTGAATGATTTGCTCTCTCCTTCCTTGTTGAAGCATTCAACTTCATTCAAACAACCCACTGATGTAATTGTGACTCCCAAATATGCTGTACTTAGGGACAGTGCTTAAACCGAGTCGCTTTCCGCGACGCTGACAAGAAACTTGCCGTTCTTCGACATGATTTTCCCTCTCCAAACTGTCGAAGTGCTTTTTGATGAGGTCACGTTCTTTACCGATTCACGGTGAACCGTACTAGCCGGTGCCTTCACTTAAAGCCAAATTTTATCTCGAAGTTGGGCATTGGTGACTCCATTCTCGCATTATTTTCTCTTTTTTGCCAGAGGATGACGTAAGCGTGGTTTATAACTTATAAACCACGGGTAAGTGTGGTTTATACTCTGGCAAACCACGGTTTTCGACCAATCAGCGCGCGGCTTGTATCGTGACTATGTTATAAATGTTATTACACTGACACAGTCTGCAATCAAATGCCAAAAATAGAAATGTGTTTGATTTTGTTTTGAAAAACATGATTGGATGTGATTGTCTGGGTATTAGTCAGTAGTCTTCAGGCAGACTGTTGCTGTTGACTGATGCAATCAACAGTTACTGTTTAGCTAAAATTGCACTGTGTAAATCGGCCTTCACGTTTAGCTCAATGGTGTTTGACTGTGTGCTTTGTCATAGTTTTATTTACCAATGGTCCAGCAGAATATTTCAGCTCAGGAACTGTGCATGGTTTTTATATGTACAAATGTAAATATCATTGAATGTAAATATTTTTCCAAACAAATAATTCAGATTGAGCTGTGTATGGAATTTTGCACACAGGAAAAGATGAGGCTTGGGCAGTAATTTGTAAACTGGGAACTTTGACTATTTATAGTAATTTTATGTGCTTTATAACTGTAAACACGACCACTGTTTTCTGTACCAAAATCAGTGGGGGCCATTTTCAGGACAAAAGAGGAAATTAAATGATTATTATTCTAGTTTTCAAAATTTATTGAATATATAAAAAGACGACACTGCTTAAATACATTAGCACATACACGTAGATACACAGGACATCAAGTAATTAAAGTGTCTGGTCATGTGAAAGGCAATAACAAAGTGGATTGAAAAGACTGTTGAAAATCAAGGGCCATGTGTATTTCACAAGTTGGACCACTATTATGACACCACCACCAGCCTTTGATCTGATGGAAATCTGTAAAATATTTTTTGATTGTGATTGTCCAGGTGGTAGTCAGTAGTCCTCAGGAAGATTGTTACTGTTGACTGATGCCTTCGACTACCAGAGCAGAAGTTGTCAGAGTCAAAGATGACCTCTGTTCAGGTAGTGAACACATCAGACAACAGGACCAATCTTCCTGAATACTACTGACTACCACCCAGACAATCACAAATTAACTGTTGAGACTCCTGGATTCAAACCATTTGCCAAGTGAAAGTACATTGCATCACAACATTTTGTGTAACCAATCCAAACAGCAAATGCAAAATCAAAACTATTCACTGATCCTATTGACAGTCATCTAAAAATGCAAATATGCATGCAAATAATTTTTAGCTGGAAAAGGGTCTGTGTTGTTACCATGGCTATAAAATATTTCATTCTGTATAACTGGTAGTTCACAAGCTGTCACAATCATACAATGTACGAAATTGTAAAAATAGTCTATTGTCATCAGGAATTTTGTGCATGACTGTAATTCTCTTAATGCAGAATGATTAAAGTCAAAGTTTCGTCAGAGAAAAGTAACTGTAGAAATTCATATTCTTTCTGGATTTTTATAAAATGTCATTGTCGTTGTACACCACACCATTTCTGAAATATCTTTTGTAAGACAGTTTTTTGGTTGAGCACACAAAATACTGTAAAGGCATTTTAAAAGCCAGGTAGATTGCCATGCAAATTGAGGTCGTCCAACCAAAATACATGTACATATGTTTCAGCTTGCAACTTGCCAGCACTTGTGATAAAATCTTCTTACACTGTTTACTGAGACTTGAGCAAATGCGTTCACAATGGCTAATGGCGTCTTTGATCTCAGCAACTCTGGCCACCTACGAACATAGCTTTTAACAATGCCAAAAACCAGTTCTATAGGATTAAAATCGTAGGAATACGGTGGTAATTTAACGAGCGTGATGTTATTTGGTGCAAGCATGTTGATCAAATCTCGTTCGTTATGAATTGAAGCATTATCTATTACAAGGTAAGAATCGCGAGGAATAAGATGTACAAAATGCTGGTTCATACCATCATTAAATTGAATTCTGTTGAAGCTTCCATAAATTGGATAGGCGTCCAGTACTCCCGCGTCGTATCCAACAACACTGAGGACTGACATTTTCTCTCTTTCGTCTGCTCTGTTGGTCACTAGAGGGAGGTTGTGATTTGTATGGCATCGCCCAATTCTTCTCACTCCGTCTGCCAATTGAACTGTAGTCTCGTCAACGAAATACAACCTTCTGGGATCAACAGATCTTCGCCAGTTAACAAAAGCAGTGCGCCTGGCAATGTTTACTTCCGTGAATCTTTCTAACGGCACTGTCGATGCTTTATGTCGAGTTAAGTCTAAATTCTGGAGAGTTTTGCAGATGGTAGGAATGGAGGGCACTGCAAAATGTTCCAATTGTAGATCGTCCTGAAGAGCCTGCTGCATTTCAGATAGGTACATGAAGGGGTCGTGGCAAACCAGAGATTCAAGGTACGCAACTTTCCATGGGTCCATGATCGTCGGAGGAGACCCTCTATTCCCGGGTTCAAAGCTTCCGGTGTTTAGAAAATTCAAAGTCACAGATTTTGCAGTGTCGTAAGTGCACATATTTGCTACCGAAGCCTCGGTTAGACTGCCACTTTCAAGGTAGGACGCAACAATTTGGTAGCGCTTCTGCATGGGATATGAAGAACCTCTCTTGTAAACGCCACCGAACTGATTCTGTCTCCAAGCCATCGTCCTTCGCTAGCCAGTGAACCGTTTCTCCAGTTCGTGTTGAGATCTCCACATGTTTAGCTGCTTGAAATACGCTTGTACGCCGCTAACTTGACGAAACGACTCGACCCGAGTCGACGAACAACAACGGCAAAAAAAAAAGCTCAAAAGCTCGACATACAGACGCCTTTCACATGACCAGAAACTAAGAAACGAAACAACACAACATGTGCACTGTAGGGAAGGAAAAAAAAAATGAAAAAAATTCTTTCGTGATGATGACGAGTAAAACCAAACACACGATTGGTGTTACTTTCACGTCTGATTGGCCGACGACTCGCGCCTTTTTCTGTCGACCAATCAGACTGCAAAGCAAACGCAAAACCAAAGCAAAACCAAAGTAATCACACGATTACTTTCAACAGTCATTCGAAAACCGCTCTAAGCGTTTGGTTTTTGTTATCAAGGTCCACAAGGCCTCTCTTGTTGATCCATGACTGGGCTATTTGAATTAATATTGTGCTGTTGCTGAATTAACATTTTGCTGTGCTGCTACAACAACAGATAGATACAGAATTATCACCTGTGAAATAAGGTTCCCAGCCAACTTCTTGAAATGATACTTCTCTCGTAGTTACAGTAACTACATGCATGCAAAACCAAGACAGTGTGTGCTCCAGCTAGTGAACAGTATAGCTTTACTTTTATTCACCTATATTTACTTTATCTGAAGTACAAAATGCAGATTTGACTGACCTTGGGATTGTAAGAATTTTTCGAGAGGTGTTAACATGTAGTCACTGGGATTATTCTAGGGTAATACTTGAATGCAGCACAATTTATTATTGTTTTCTTATCTCTTTAGTGATACTGTACTTGAAATTACCTTGTGTTGGGTTAGTTGAGCTTTTGTCTAAAATCACAAAAGTCCCTAAAATAGTAAGATGGATCACGTATGTGAAAAAGAAAGCCAAAAAGAAAAGAAAGAAAAATGAAATATGATCTAAGATATAACATTCTCACCTTTTTTCTCAGCTTGATTAAGTCTTTCTTCTTATCGTTGTTTGGCGCCTCATGCTTATGGGTCGGGGTACCTGAAACCATTGATCGGACTCCCGGAAAGTCAGAGAAAAGCTTGTACCTTATTACATGACATTTTTGAGACATATAATTTCGGGTTTTGGGAGTGCATATTTCGCGGCATTTAAATTTCGCGATTTTGTCAAAAAGTTCGCGAATTAATTTGAATAATTATAATATTGATAATTTGTTTCAAACCCGGATAACAGACAGCATTTCCCCTTTTCCCCCTAATTTTGACAGCTATTATTGCCTATAAAGTTATATAGTTTTTAAACACTGGGCATACTCGAAGTCGCTTAACTTAGTTTTAGAGTGACATAGCTCAATTTCGCGATTTTTTGGTAGTCACGAAATTCGCAAAATTAAAAATGTCGCGAAAATCTCATGACGGTAATTAGGTACATGGGTCAGTGTTACGTACTTTTTCCGTATGTTTGTGGACCCTCGTTTCAATTGATCACTGGAGTAGTGCAAGATATAAAACGAAAGGTATCTCACCACGTTTGAGACGGTAGATCCTTCCACTTTTTCTTTTAAGGTAGTATCGGGCGGAGATTCACTGTGTTGAAGGAATCTAAGAGGAATTCGCTTGCGGTCCTTATTACAAATGCTAAATTCCGTGACACTGTTATGTTCCCTGATTACTATTCCACAGTTGCATGATACAGTGCGCCCGCAGCGATACTGTCTCACGTGAATCTGTGAATACAAACAATGTGAAGATTTTTTCAGCTAATTTTCTAGGTTCTGTCGTAAGAATCTCCTCAACTAATGTATTTGTAGTTCTAAACCCATTCTCTTTCCATAGGCACTATACCTACACACATGCTTCTTTTTGTCTTATATTCTGGTTCGGGTTCGGGGGAGGCGGAAGTCTTGCTCGGATGGGTCATTTTCAAAATGTAGACTGTTTTTTTTTGAGAGGGGGGTCATTTTCGAAAAGTAAGACGTTTTTTGGGGGTGGGGGTGTTAGTTTCCAATAGTTTTATTTCATTTACCCTAGTGACGCCTGCTTTATTTGAAGTACGCCCGTTTAAATTTGGGTCACAACTACCGTGAAAATAAAGAAAACGCCATTTCAGGGAGACTGAATTTCAATTTTTTTTCCGAGGGAGCATGCCTCTGGACCGCCCTAGAGGCTCGCGTCTTTGAGGCGCTCGTATCCATGTGCAATTATGCACATTTCTCATGCCTTTGAGTCGAACACAAAAAGTTGGCAGGTATAAATCATTTACCGTATCTTCATTAGGAAAATTCTCGGTTGTTTGACAAAGTTTAAAGACCCGTGACAGCCCGAAGCGACTTCAGCTTGTCGAAATATTTCTATCATTTGATTGTATTTGCTTTGCTTCGTTTAGTTTTCGCCAGCAACATAGAGCTTGTCATAACAACATAGAGCATTTTCGGATGACCGTCGAAAGTAATTGTGTGATTGCTTTAGTTTTGCGTTTGCTTCGCTTTCGGATTGGTCCACACGAGTTTGTCAGCATGCTCATCCAATCAGGAACAAAACCAAAACCAAAACCAAAACCAAACACTTCTCACGCAAGCGATGGCGTGTATTCGCACTGCTGATTGGAAAGTAAAACCAAACGCAAGACCAAACGTAAATTACTTTAGCTTCCAACTGGCTGAACTGTTTTCTCTCAGTCTCTGTGATTGGCCTGTGTGATTACTTTGGTTTTGGTTTTCGACAGTCATCTGAAAACGGCTCTATTATTGTACTATTGTACTCATGAATAGCCAGTCGATCTGTTGCATTTTAGAAACATCATCGAGGTTTTAGTAAATTCTCGTTAGTTGTTTGACAAGCGTAGATCACTAAGTCAGGTTTAAGAACCCGTGACAGGCAGGAGCGACTTCAGCTTGTTGAAACATTTCTATCATTTAATTACATTTGCTTTGTTTCGCTTAATTTTTGCCAGCAGTAAAAAACTGTACACAACTGGAAGAAGAATTTGAAAGTGAATACAATTGACTAAAACTGCAAGTACATGTCAACAAATTTATCGCATTTCACCTAAACTACTCAACTTGATACTCAACCAAAAGAAGAATGCGTAACTTTCTTTACGCATGTATTTAGTTTGGATGCAGCCCGGGCTGGAGTATCATGGCCTCTGATAAATATGTAGGTGTCGAAGATAAGCTGTGCATGACATATACTAAGTAATGAAGTCACAGATATACTTTTTTCTTTGCGGCTCCGAACGGTCTTCCGGTTCAGAGATTTGGTAGTAAAGATTTCCAAATTCTCCCATTTCAAGCGCCATACTAAGTTCTATAATTTTCACCTTCTGCCGTCATGCAAATGAGGGATTTCAAAACTGAGACTAATTCGAATACGCGGTTCAGAGAAATTGGAGGCCCGACAAACGGATGCGAACTTTCACATAACCTAAAATTGAGCACATTTTACAATGTGGCCTTATAAGGCCAGTTCTATTAAACCTACTCCCCCAAAAGTACTTTTTACAAATTCGCGAGCTTACAGCTGCCTTGCTTCTTTGATTTCTTTGCCAACTTGCGGTCTCGTTGGGGTTTAAAGATTCAGCAATGAAGAATTCCCAATGATTGCTGCAGTGTTTTCGAAGGCTACCAGTTTAAGCGCCACACTAAAGTTCTATAATATTTACTCTCTGGCGCCTTGGAATGAAGGGTTTTGAAAAAGACTTTCGAATACGCGGCTCGGCCAAGGTGGAGGCCTGCGGAAACAGATGCGCACTCTGCAAATTAAAAATTTCTGTTTCTGTTCTGTTTTTGAAAAGTGAAAACTGTCAATTAAAAAGAGAGCCCACCTTACAGCGGCAACGCTGCTTTGATTGTATTGGCTGGGTTTGTGTGGGGGTTAAATAAAATAATAATAATAATAAATAATAATAATAATAATAATAATAATAATAATAATAATAATACGAAGTGTGGGATTGGTTTCAAAATGCCAGTTATATAGACACGAAATTGTCAGGCCCCCCTCACAGTTAATGAACGGCCCCCCTCTAGAGCAAGCCGATGTTAGAGAGCATGGAATGCTTGAGCCATGGACGAGGCAATTGTAAAAACGTATGTAGTGCAAGACTTCTAGATTTTCTCACTGCTAGATGTTTTTCCAAGGCTGGTTTTGAATGCCGCTCTGTTTATATGTAAAGCCTTTCATTGTAATTCGAGTACCCGCGTGAAAGAGTTTCACAGCTCATAGAGTATAAAAACGAAATAAATAGATAAAGTTTTAGCTCAGTAAAAAATATAAGTCATTAACTGCAAGTAAACACTTACCCACACAGAAGGTAGATGAATTTGTTTCCAAAAGGAATTTGCAGTTTCGAGAGCCAACCTTACACGAAGCTGCTTGGAGGCTTTGTTAACGACATCGCATTCCACCAGCAACCGTACCTTTATCTTTTCCATTCCCGATTTTTTATCTTTTCCATTTGTTCCCAATGTTTTCACGCATTCGCCACCGTCCACTTTCACCCCATCTGGCACATATAACCGCACTTTAATCGGTTCTCTCACTGCTATGGTTGGAATGATTTCAATGGTCTGTTTAGCTTTGCTCTGAAAGTCGCAGGTTTGTATTGTTATAGCTTTAGGTCTGACCTATTAAGAAAGCACAAAATATTGTTTAGAGAGCTTCACATAATTTTTGTCCCGTTTGATCAATATTTTTTTTACCAGTCCTTCCACCAGTTTATAAATAAGAAGGTAGCCAAACAAATGAAATGGGGAAGCTGGTTCTCACCCAGCTCAATCCCCCCACGTAACAGTTCAGCATGGTTCGTTCATTTTCCAATTTTGAATCCATAGGCAGCACAATTGAATAGGCTTCCTGTGCGATTCTTTTTTTACTCTGGACTGCATGCACCAGACTCAGGCATGGATATTTAATGAGCTCAAATTGTTTTGTATGTGAACCCGGTCAAAACAGCATCATTTCTCCCAAAATCAAAGCAAAACTTGAATGGTTTACTTCAAATTATACACGGGCCTGTGAACGATTCGCGCTGCAATCACCGCGTCTCTGATTACAGCATCTGTTACAGTTGTAGTCTTAAAGAAAAAAAGAAGACATTTGACTAAATCATTCAAGACTCCAAGTTCCGATTGCTCTGAGCGAATACGGTAGCCGAAACTGGCGACAGAAGCGTATTAAAACAATACTTCGATGGGAAATGATCAGCATACAATTTAATACTTAAATTTTGAAGTTGGTCGGCCGCCTTAAGAGTCTTGAATGATTTTGTTAGATGTCTTATTTTTTCTTTCAAGACTAAAACTGTACAAGCAAATGCTGTAATTTGACACGTGGTGATTACAGCGAGAATCGTTCACAAGTTAGCCTGTTCCAGGCTCTCAGATACTGGAAAAAGGCGCAGAGAAAAGGCGCGATGAACTGGGGCGGAGGCGCGAGAGGGCTGGGGCGAGGGAGGGAGGAGGAGGGGAGAGCCTGTAGTAATTCTATTCAGAACCCTGTTCCGCCCATGATCATGTGATTTTGAAAGATGTCACTCACTGATTAATGGTAAATCCAATTAAATCACAGCGGCTCTGAACTCAGTTGAATTAAATCACAGCGACTCTGATCTCAATCGATTTAAATAACAGTGGGTCTGAACTCAGCCGAATTAAATCACAGCGACTAAATGTTTCAGGCTTGTCTCTTGTTCTTTTTTGAGAGAATTAATGTGCGAGAAATCTCGTAAACATTTCGCGATTGCACTGTTTACATCCATGTTTCACGTGCGAAAAGCGTATGGATAATTTACATATCAAATATCATATGATTGGCATGTGACAAAATTGACCACTCAGAGGGTATACCAGGAGCTGGTATACCGGAACAGGGTTCTGAATAGAATTACTACAGGCTCTCCCCACGTCCTCCATCCCTCGCCCCAGCCCTCCCGCGCCTCCGCCCCAGTTCATCGCGCCTTTTCTCTGCGCCTTTTTCCAGTATCTGAGAGCCTGGAACAGGCTATTCACAAGCATTAAATTTTGAGAATGTGCTTGGCAGACTGTGTGAGTTAATTTGACGTGCCGACCGTGAGAAATAAGTACTTCGTCACGCAATCGACTCTTTTTTCAACGCAAAAGTATAACACACACCATTCTTTTTCTCCTTCCTTTGCGTGTAGCACTTGACTTCGAAGAAAAGATTGAGTCAACATTTCGGTAAAACAAAGGCTACTCTTGTTGGGAGTACCAAAGTAAAAGTCCCATCAATGGCAGAGCGAGGGGGTATCTCCCATTATCGTATTTCTTGTTCCGGTAAAAGACTTTCTAATTCAAACTGGTTGAAAACTTCTGTTATCGCTTTGGTAAACAAGTCCTCGCTGAAATGCGCCATTGCCGTCTGCTGAAACTTGAGTCATGCGCCAATCAGAAATCGTGTAACAATGAGAATGGATAACAGCCAATTACGATCGACTATAAATAATCCTGCTACTTCGTTGGGGGTCCAGAACAAGGAATCTGTCGCTGTTGCGCAGACGGACTATACCGGGGTTTAGTTCGGATGCGGCGCAGGCTAGTTATAACATGTTTGTCGTCTTTTCTCTAGACGTATTTGGCGCTGTTCGATCGTTTCACGTTTTCGCCTTGCCCGTGCCTGTTCCCTTCTCTTTTGAAGACGAGCTTTGCGAGACCGTTTTGTTTCAAGTTTTCCAGTTTACGTTCTTCGACAACTGCAGCACGCTGTTATCGGCGTAGAGTGTTGGCTTCATTTTGAGCTAGAAGTCTGCGGGTACTCTGTTCAGACGATTCATTGTCACGTCGGAAATCTACTCGCTGGCGATTGGATTTTCTTTGCGGAGTCGTCTGCTTGGCCCGCTTTTGTTTCTGAAGTTCCCGATTCGCTTTCAAGCGCTGTTCTAGCCTGTTCCAGGCTCTCAGATACTGGAAAAAGGCGCAGAGAAAAGGCGCGATGAACTGGGGTGGAGGCACGGGAGAGCTGGGGCGAGGGAGGGAGGAGGAGGGGAGAGCCTGTAGTAATTCTATTCAGAACCCTGTTCCGGTATACCAGCTCCTGGTATACCCTCTGAGTGGTCAATTTTTGTCACATGCCAATCATATGATATTTGATATGTAAATTATCCATACGCTTTTCGCACGTGAAACATGGATGCAAACAGTGCAATCGCGAAATGTTTACGGGATTTCTCGCACATTAATTCTCTCAAAAAAGAACAAGAGACAAGCCTGAAACATTTAGTCGCTGTGATTTAATTCGGCTGAGTTCAGACCCGCTGTTACTTAAATCGGTTGAGATCAGAGTCGCTGTGATTTAATTCAACTGAGCCCAGAGCCGTTGTGATTTAATTCGATTTACCATTAATCAGTGAGTGACATCTTTCAAAATCACATGATCAGGGGCGGAACAGGGTTCTGAATAGAATTACTACAGGCTCTCCCCTCCTCCTCCCTCCCTCGCCCCAGCCCTTCCGCGCCTCCGCCCCAGTTCATCGCGCCTTTTCTCTGCGCCTTTTTCCAGTATCTGAGAGCCTGGAACTGGCTAGCGCTGTTCTCTTTGAGGAGTCTTTTCTTCGGCTCGCTTGTGTTCATGCCGCTTTAGATCGGCATTCATGAGCTGTTTTCTTTGCGGAGTCTTTTCTTCGGTCCGCTTTTGCTCTTGAAGTTCCCGATTCGCTTTCAAGCGCTGTTCTCTTTGAGGAGTGTTTTCTTCGGCTCGCTTGTGTTCATGCCGCTTTTGATCGGCATTCATGCGCTGTTTTCCCTGCGGAGTCTTTTCTTGGGCCCGCTTCTGCTCTTGAAGTTCCCGATTCGCTTTCAAGCGCTGTTTTCTTTGCGGAGTCGTTTCTTCGGCAAGCTTCTGTTTATCATGCTGTCGTCTTTTTTCTAGACGTATTTGGCGCTGTTCGATTGTTTCACGATTCCGCCTTGCCCGTGCCTGTTCCCTTCTCTTTTGAAGACGAGCTTCGCGAGACCTTTCCGTGTAAAGTTTTCCAGTTTTCAAATTCATTTTCGTGAACGCAGTTACGTACAAATGTTGCTTCGTTCAAACCTTTTTTGACCTTGCTTTGACGCTAATCGATAGTTATTACCTCATTACCTTAGAGGTCGCCCCATGACTGACAGACTGAAAAACTGACGAACACTAAATTTCGAGATGGCGACTCGCTTGGAGTCTCCAAACAAAGCGAATTTGCTGCATTAGCGCCGTGATTATTACCCTCACTTGGCTTGGCTTGGCTTGGCTTGGCTTCGCTCGGGGATAACAGAAAATCACCCATGAAGTCTAGTACTTATTGCTTGAGGGATTCAGCCCTTTCGGTATTGAGAAAAAGGGCGGCTTGTCTTTTCGTTAGTAGCGTAAAGCGCGTATCCTTCCTATAAACGTTTCGGGCCGAGGCTTCCCGATTAAGAAAACAGCGCATGCGACCAATTTCGTTAAAAATACTTTCAACTTCAATTTCATAAATACGCAAATATTTTCCTTGTTTCTTCGATTTAAATAGGGGTCCTTTAAGTAAGGGTCCTACTAGAGAGCAAAATTTAAAATATAAGTCCCCTCCCGATTAAGTGGCCTCCGCCAATTACGTTGATTACCTGGTAAGCTTAAATTTTACCAAATCAAACTGAGAGAAAGAGGGACGTCAAATATATAGTGGAGTATAGTAGGATTAGCAAGAGAAAAAGAGAAATCACTACATCAAATTCGTATTTTGATAAGATGAGCATTGATAACAAGAAACATCCATCTTCTTTGTTGTTGTTTAGAATTGCCTTGTTCGAAAGCAGTTTTTGTTTTTGTGTTCAAAAAGGGAGTGCCCTAGTGTATTTAATATACACCTTCTTGTGATTTCTGCTAAATTTAGAAGTTTTAACATTAAACTGTTGAGCTGCACATATTTGCATGTGGAATTAATTTTGGGGCCAAATCAAAGAAAATGTTTGGTGCCAAATCAGCCTATCCGTATTTGGCACTTGGTTTGGCCGAATTGATATCAAGGGCCAAATTAAAAATTAAGGGAGCTAAATCGGAAACGTTAGGGGATAGGGCTTAAATTAGTACCATGCAGACCTGTTTTAGCCCCTCTTGTACAAAAAGGTTCTACCGTGGGCCATATTGGCCCAAGTGACTTTTGGGCCGATTTGGCTTATGGGGCCAAATCAGCACTTTTGATTTTACAGTGACCTACCGTAATGCCAGCATAAAAGTATTGCAGAGCAGTTTTCGGGGTACTCCATTTGTGGAACTGAGATGTTGTGAATCTGGCACTAACTCGACATGTAATCTACATAATAAGGACAAATTTGAGACAATTATTACGCAGAATCTGGGAAATGGAAAGGTGTCTGCCACAAAAACTAGTGCGGTAAAACGGTATAAATAATTATTACTTACGCACTGTTTACTAATAAGGAGAAAAAACATTTGCAATTCGTAGTTACCCAGAAACAGTCCCACTATGTGGTAGTTTGCTTTCATGGCTTTGTCAGGTCGTTTTATTTTGTTACTTGTACAACATGTACGATGAAATATATACCAAATGATCCCAGCTTACGTTATTACCAATGAGTGCGCTATTGTAGTAAGAGCAGATTGCATTATAATCCTTTTGGCTACCTCCCAAACCGAACTTGATAACCATAGTGCTGACTTACTGTTTGCCCTGGTCGATAGTCCCCTTTTTGTTCACTTGAATGCCCAAGAAGTGGTTCCATGAAGACTTTGTTATCAAACCCAGGACACTGAGCTTGCGTGGGGTTATTATCGCATTTCAAGAATTTCCTAACACGGACGCCGTCCACAAACAATTCTATCCTATATGTAGCGTTGTTCCATTGCTGAACACCTTTGAGAAGATCGACCTTGCAAAACAAAGTAACATCAATCTTTGTTTCTTGTTTAATGTAAGTAATCCTTGGATAACTGAAGTATTCACTCGGGAATTCCACAGGAGCATCTGCACAGAATTGAAGAAAATAGGAAAAAAAAAATTGCTAAACTCTTCTATCAGTGACCGCAAGGTCTGCGGTGTTACCAAACCAATATTAATCAACTGACTGATAATTTACTAAATGCTATGTTTCATCGGTGAAGTCGGTGAAACGTAAATAGATGTGGTATAAATGCGCCGTATCGGAACTGAATAGTTCAAACAGCTGTACGTCTTTTACCATCCAAATTTTCTCACCAATTAAGAAATTTTGTAGCTCTTGTGGAACTGTGGATACGTCACATGCACGGTATCACAAGATACTAACCTTGGCAATTGGGAGGTTTTCCGACTTGTCCAGGGGGACATGTTGCCTGAGTGCCTAGAAATAGAATAAAATTACCTGAGATTGTTATTTGTAAATTCCGTGTGCCTTTTCAACTAGGGTATGCGAAGGGAACGGGTAATAGCATTGATTTCCTTTAAAAGCGAAATACAAATTAAGCAAACAACGGCTCTAACTATTCGACAGAATTCCAAGACAAGGACTTTTATGACTATCCTGGTTCTCAGGCCCTTGGAGAAAGGACATGGGAACGAGGATGTTCTATGAAGTAATTAGCAGAGAGCAAAAGACCCTGTAAAACGTCCATGAAACGAAAGCGATACCATAATGCGATGTCGTTCATGTCAGTTATTCAGAAGAGTTTCTATATTTAACTCTCGGGCGCAGAAAGAACTAATTTGCCAAATTCGGTGTCCTTTTTCGATTTTCTGTTTTATTTCGCGATGGCTCGAAGGCAACTTTTGATCAAAACAGCGACATGTCACGATCTGAAGTGTTTCTTCAATTTTCTGTTTTCGCTTTTAGAACTCGAGTTATTTCATTTGCCGTAAAAAAAAAAATTAAAAAAAAAAAACTGAAGCACGTAGCCCAACCTTGAGTTACAATAACGAAAATCGGAAACACCGTTTTTCACACCAGCATATTTGAAGTACAAAAATACTATCGGCGCGGTAGTCCGATAAATCTGTCATGGCTTGGAACTGGCCATTTAGGGCGATTTTATTTTTCAAAACAATCCCTAAAATTTAGCTTACGCTTAAAATTTTGAAAAACAAAGGTATTCCTGTATTCATAAAATTTTTTGCAACCAGGTTGTGACTCGATTTTCGGGACCAAGTATACTTAGCTGCCAAAAAATGAATGTTGAATGACCGTCAGTAGACCGTCGGTCGACCGTCAATCTACAGTTAATCGACCGTCAATCAACTGACCGTGGGCCTAGAAATCGGTGTCAACTGTCGTCCGACTGTCGATCGACTTCCGATCGACTTTCGACCGACTTTGTATCGACCGTCGGCCGAATCGGCGTTTCAGAACGATGCATAAAAAGCCGACCGACTTTCGACTGACTGTCGGTAGAAGGACAGTCGGTCGACTACTTGGTCCGATTTTCGGATGTCTGGATGGATTGACGATCAGTCATGTGACAGCTGATGGCCAATTACACACAGCCATATAATTCTCAGGGGACCGTGGGAGTGATTTCTCCGACGCCGCTCGAAAGTCAAACCAAAGGTTTGTTTAGTGTTCCTGGTCGATAACGAATCGAGTATTGAAGTAAAACATCGATCGCCTGATTTTCCTGATAAACTCAAACAAACAACAACACGACACACTCGGAAGGTACCGGCTACAAAACGATATGTCTTTTTTTGTCAACGTGCCCCTCCACGTTTTTCTGTTTCATCATTTGGTTTTACATTTCGTCATCCACGTGAGTAAAACCTACACTCTGGAGAAAACAAATTGTTTTTGTCATTACCGCTCGTTTCTTCGCTGTTGAGTCGAGTCAAAACGCATTGCGTTACTCACGATTAAATACATTATTTTTGCGAGGGGTCAATCCCCGGGTCAATCACAGGCAGCCCAGGCTCCCCGTCTCTATCCTCGCAGTTAAATTTTTGGTATCAGGTGACGATAGACCACCAGGTTTTTGGCAGTGCTAAATATTGCCCTGGGGTGGGAGGCTGATGAATGGTTTTGCTGAGTCCGCTGGGGGTCGTGTCCGTATTTGTGGAGTTGAGCATCATTTCGTTGCCGAAAAGACATCGTTTTGGCAAATTTCTCGACACTCTCTGGACGGACCGGCAATGTATTAAACAAATGGAAAGAATATTTGTGCAGATAGCGCGTACCTGAATTTTGTCGCGACTGGTTCGTCGATTGCTAAGATTTCGGCGCCGAAAGGATCCGTGGGTCTTCCGTCCATTCAATTTTCGTATAAATTACAAAATCAAAAATTGAATATTGAAGTTTCCAATTTTCATATTTATCGTTTATGCGACAATGAAAATTAGAAATTCCTCTTTGACTTTGCATCGATGTATATTTTCAACAATCCAAAATTGAATTTGGTTTTCCGATTTCTCCTTTCCAGTGTGTTCGAAAATCAGAAATCTAACCACCAGTTTCCCTTTTCCATCCGTTGAAAAGCGACAAAAAACGGACGCATACTTCGTATGATTCGAACTGGAGATCAATTTTCAATTTTCGTACATACGAAAATTGAAACATCGAATTTTGACAAAATTTCCCGAGGGGGAGGGTATGGCTAGTCTGTTTCGGCTGCTACTTGGCTCTTCGTTTGTCAGGGGGAGGGACACGGGGTTTTCTGGACCACTCTTAGCCCGAAAATGGCGGCGCGCAAGAGGTTTATTTTGTAAAGACGACGAATTGATGTACGATTGCCTGAGTCTACAAAGTGTGGCAATGATTGTGGAATGGAAACGCCGAAGATTAGGCGCTGATGTGGGCAGCTAAGTATGGCCGCCGAACGTCGTAATGACAGGTAAGAGACCGAACTCGTGCAGTTTAGTACACCTTGCTAGCTATTGGGTTTTTCTTTCTTCGTTCCTGACAGCATTAAACAAAACATTATCGTTAGCTCTCGGAAAATCAAGGAGGCTGTTCGCAGCAAAACAAGGCAAAACGAACGAGCGACGACTGCAGCGGCAACAACAAAAGGATAGGCAAAACACATTTGTTACAGTGGGTAATCTTTCGTGTGTCGTAATAGGCAATTGACTAGAAGACGTGAACTGAAAACTAGAACAATTTATTTACCAAATATGATTGAGCAGACTCTCTTTCCATTTAATTGTAATCTAGATGCATATCTCTTTCTAGATCTATAAACAGGAAGGCAACTGCCAACAGGATACTGGCGAAAGTGTACATACGCCGAAAATTAATCTGAACCGACATATTTGGTAAATAAGTTGTTCAAGTTTTCAGTTCACGTCTTGTAGTCAATTGCCTATTACGACACACAAAATATTGTTTTGCCCATCATTTTGTTGTTGTTGTGCCGCTGCGGTAGTCGCTCGTTCGTTTTGTATTGTTTTGCTGCGAACAGCCTCCTTTATTTTCCGAGAGCTAATGATAATGTTTTCTTTAATGCTGTCAGACACGAAGAAAGATAGCTAGCAAGGTGAAATAAACTGCACGAGTTCGGTCCCTTAGCCCACATCGGCGCCTAATCTTCGGCGTTTCCATTCCACAGTCGTTACCACACCTTATAGACTCAGGCAATCGCACATCAATTCGTCGTCTTTACAAAATAAACCTCTTGCGCGCCGCCATTTTCGGCTAAGAGTAGTCCAGAAAATCCCGTGTCCCCTCCCCTTGACAAACGAAGAGCCAAGTACCCTCACACACTCGGGAAACTAGCAGCCGAAACAGACTAGCCATACCCTCCCCCTCGGGAAATTTTGTCAAAATTCGATGTTTCAATTTTCGTATGTACGAAAATTGAAAATTGATCTCCCGTTCGAATCATACGAAGTATGCGTCCGATTTCTGTCGCTTTTCAACGGATGGAAAAGGGAAACTGGTGGTTAGATTTCTGATTTTCGAACACATCGGAAAGGAGAAATCGGAAAACCAAATTCAATTTTGGATTGTTGAAAATATACATCGATGCAAAGTCCAAGACGAATTTCTAATTTTTATTGCCACATAAACGATAAAATATGAAAATTGGAAACTTCAATATTCAATTTTCGATTTTGTAATTTGTATGAAAATTAAATGGACGGAAGACCCACGGACCAAGCACGTTCTCAAAATTTAATATTTAAATTTTGAAGTTAGTCGACCGTCGTAGTACGGGAAAAAAGGAACACTGATTTTCCAATTTTGAATTTATAGGCAGTACAATTAAATAGGCTTCCTGTGCGAGGGGGGAGGGGGGTACCTCTTAGGGGTCAAAATAAGCTCAAGCCGCGCGCCCTCGCCCATTTTAGTACCTGGCTCTTAGCAGTCAAAACAATTCCCGACGAGCATCTCTGTCCTTTTTATGTGGGTGTCAAAACAATCGAAATAAGTCATTGAATAAGTCATTGTACTCGGTGGCTCATCGCCAGAAATTTCAGACATCCGGTTGCGCCATCTCGGAAGAGGCATCAGGTTTCACGCTGACAGCCGCTCAAGAAATAACAAAGAAATGTATGGGATCTGATAATAAATTGTGCTTTTCGCTTAACTGAAGCACGTTCGTAAAAATGTCTGGGCAGCATTCGGAAGAGGAAAGCTTCCTAAGCACAACAGTACAAAATATATTTATCTCCGGTAAAATTCGATGTGTACTTTTTTGAATTTAAAATTTCGGCCGACGTAAGAAGGGATTGATAGCAGAATACGCTCAAAACCGGCTACTGTCACTTTTTAAGCTGCATTTAATACAAGAACCTTGGGTAAAACGCAAAATGTCTACCCCGTACCTGATTGTCGAAGGATTGAACATCTCCTGTGAAGCCTCAGTCAGTCCCCTGGAGCAAATTCGATGTGTACTTTTTGTGTTTGAATTTGCAGTTCACAGCCAGCCATGGCGAATACCTCCCGTGAAATACGCTGACTTCGGATGTTGATATTTTGGGCTGGGAAGCTCCAAATCGCATGAAAATTGTACCAAACGAAAGCTAATTTCAACTAGGTCGTTCAACGGCACGTCTCCTAAACGTAGCAGTCTCTTTTTGAACCGGAGAAACCCATCCCTCCCCCACCCCATTGAGGCAAAGTACGTAACAATGTTGAATGTGTGAATGGCGCATGCTCATACCGCACGCCGCTGGGAAAGACCGGAAGCAATCGTGGACGCAAAATGTCCGGAATTTCTGGCAATGTGACTTGTACGAGCTGAGGCTCTGGATGTTCTTGTGGCCACTCAAGTACATCACGTAATTTTCAGGTATGTTGGCATCAAGTAGTTTGGAAATGCTTGTCTTCCTCACGGAGTGGTTGGTAATTTTCTTGTCGCTTTGCTGATCTCCCTGCAGTCCTGCCTCTTTCGCCGCTGTTGCCAGAAACTGTCCGATGATATTTTTACCGAATGGACAATTTTTGTACCACACATTGCTGCCTTGCTTGCGCTTGTGGTTCACAGCCAAGAAAAATGGGCTCGCGTCAACGTTGGCCTTGGCTGGTCTGTGGCTCTTGAAAGCCTTGTAGACTTTTACCGGACATCGCTCTGTTCCCGCGTGGCAAAGAGCTTCGGAGCGAATTGGCGCCTGTGCCCAAATGTGGCACGATATAAGAGTTTCTGATTTTGCTCTTGTTAAAACACTTACATTTAAGTTTGGTGCACGATATAAGAGCTTTATATTTTCTTCTTCTGTTGGCACTTAAACAAGTTTGCGACTGTGAAAATGGTAAGCCCTTTTTGGTAAAACCATTATTTTATGCTATAAACCTTTAAAAATTGCGCGTGTAAAAATGATAAACCCTTTTGGTGGAAACCATTGTTTTATGGTCAAAAGCATTAACAATTGCGCCTGTGAAAATGGTGAGCCTTTTTGGTAAAACCATTGTTTTGCGGTTCCTCGAAGCTCACAGTTGCCCTCGAGCTTCGCTCTCGGGCAACTGTTCGCTTCTCGGAACAGATAATATCCTCGGACAATTATCCGTGCATATTTCCTCGCCAAAAGTAGTTTATTGTTTATATAGTTTAATCAGGTTCATTTGAGTAAATCAAAAGCCAAGTTTCCTATACCGTATGATATTTTTTCACTCTTGGGAGTCTCGCTCTAGTCCAGAGATTGCTATTTCAATAATTCTTGTGGTGCGTGCGGACACTTGCCACACCAAACTTGAATCCCAGCATCTGTCGCGTTTTCACGCGACAACACTTGTTATAAGTGTAATGAAGCGATATAACACGCGTTTCCATGTCTTTGTACTTTTATATAGACATGCGGGGTGTGTGAGAACAGAAGAAAAAGTTCAAAATCACGAGCCGCTTCGGCTAAATAACTAAACGTTAACACCTGTCAGTGAAATAACTAAAGTCATGTCATTTTTTAGCCAATCAGAACGCGCGTAGTATCGTAGTTATTCTATGACAGTCAAAGCTCTCCCTGCGCTCACTCTCGTAGGCGACCAGCTCCAGTTTCGACCACCATGTTGTGAAACCCCGTTTAAATTGTCATACAAGTCCATAATTAGAAGCTCTCGTAAGCGCTCCAGTAAGCGACCGTGGCCACTTTTGGGAATTGCCAACTGGTCTTTTCCTTTGTTTTAAAGTTCATATATGCACCTAAATCACGCCTTTTTTTCAAAAACTATAAGATATCGTCAATCAATAAAAAAAAATTGAGCGAGATCGAGCTAAAGCTCGACCTTCCACGCGCCGTGAAAGTTGCGTCCGGAAAATCATTGTCCGAGCGCTTGGGAGCCTGAGACCGACAAACTGTGTGACGTCATGTAGGTAACACGCCATTGGAGTCTCTCTGTTTTTGACACCTTTAGCCACTCGTGCTCGCTCTGTTTTTACTGCGTTTTGTGATGTCTGATTCGGAGTTTGTGGACAGCGTTGGGTCAGATGACTCCGACTATAATTATTTGCCGGGGTACGAGCTTGAAGTCGATCCCAGCGAAGAAAATCCCGGGCTAGAAGAGTTGGAGTGTGAAGGCGCATCAGGACCTTACGCGGATGAGCCAATTGCCAGTGACGAATGGGTCACTAAATACGAGGAAGAAAGAGAAGAAGAGGAGGCTGTTCGCCTTGAGTTACAGAAAAGATTAGATGGCGTAAATCCTTCGTGTAACTGGTGAGCGTTTTACTATCTTTTGTCACGCTCTGTTATAGGGCTAAATTTCCACGATGCGCTCCACACGCTTGGGTTTGATTTTGTTTTGTTATGCATTCCAGGTGCAAATGTGGTAATTGCAAGGTCGATCATCTCCAAAATGTCTACGAGACGAAGTGCTGCACGGAAATCGAGCAGTGTGTAACGGCTCTCAACACGGAGTTGGTTGTCAATGAAGTCGGCACAGCACCTCCGTGCGTTACGCTTCATCCCGGCTTCAGGATTGTGTGCGTGGAGCCTTGGTCCCTTAGATTGGCGGCGGGGAAATATAAAATAATCGACGGCAGTCGATATCGCCAAACCGGATCAGAGGAAGCGTAAGCTGTGTATTTATTGTTTTCAGTAATTGTGTATATGTCAACTATTTCATCATATTTTTGTTTCTACTTTCTTCCTTTAGATTTTTTCGAGCTGTTTCGTACAGGGAGTTCTCCCAGTTGGTGCATGGGAAGTTGGGGAACGTGAGAATTCCTTTGCCATCCTGTGCATATGATGCCATAAGGCGCAGGTTCAAGGCCCAGGGAGAGAATTTCGGTGGTTTCCAAGAAGACCAGGAATAGAAGGTGAATTTTGTGTATCTGATGCTTCAATTATACCAGGCTGGGACATCATTCTGGTCTACAATCTACAGTGCGTAGTGGAGACAACATTATCTACTGTGCAATGCCACGAACAAAATTTCACCCCATTCATGTTGTGGAGTTACTGGCCGGCTGATTTCGTGGGCAGTCCAGGACATTCTTGTGGCCTTTCATTGGTTTATGGCAGGCAGCACAAGTAGGTTTTGCCCTGGGCATTCCCCCTTGCTCTCTTCGTCCTCTTGTAACTTCTGGGACATCAGCAACTGAACAAAAAAACAAGAAATGTGAAGTTTCAATATATTTGATTCTCTGTCTGTTTGCTGCTTCTATATATATTTACCTGGCGTTGTTGGGGGTACATCTGGGACTTGCATCCTTTTCCTGTCATCTCTTTTCTTTAGGGCCTCATCTCTGGGCTGCCTCACAAGCATTGTGTTCATCGCATCAGGTGTCATTTCCCTCAGCTCCTGTTCAGCAGCAAGGAGTTTGTCCTCCCTGACAGCCCAGGGGAAGCGTAATCTGTGACAAGAAAGACTTTGAGTGTGTGTGCAATGTAATGAAATAGCTACAGTAGCTCAATCACACAGCCATGTAATTGGAACACACATGGTTTGCACAAGAAAAAATATGTTGTTAGCTGGGCAAGGGTTGGGGGTGCACACAATTTCATCAACTATCTCCAAAGTGTGATCACAGCAACCACCATCTGTTGATCAGCTAGCATTCTAAAATGTAACCGTACCAAAGTTCTGTTGCACTTTTACATTTCTCACTGTAGCTTCTCCATTTTTGAACTTTGGGTAGACCACAGACACCTGTTCGCAGCCAGCACCATCTAGTCGGCTCTCTCTAAACAAGTTATCATTGAAGTGCAGAACAGCAATTGCATGCCTGAAAATGATTATGTACAAATATTGTGATTAGTTACTCGCACTTCATGGTGTCACACAGGAGATCATTGATGCGTGTGGTTCAAACCTGCAGAACATGCCACGATATGAATAGTTTATCATCTTTGGAGCAAAGTGGTTCAGCACTGAATGGAATCCTTCCAGGCAACTTGTTTGCTCCAGGGGAGACACTTTCTGTATTCCAGCAACCAGACTTGGGTTTGTCAGTGCCTTATTCACTTTCTCATACAGTTTGGAATCTGAATAAACAGAAACATTGTATGTGATCAGTACACTAGGTTCCCCCCTAACCTTCCCTCCAACTCTATTGCTACATCGTATAAAAGAAGCCAAGGGACATTACATGTATGTCATTTTGCAATGACAATGTTCAGTGTGAGTCCAACTCATTTGTCTCTTTTATGCTTTGGATGTGTAATATTCATGTTGGTAACAAACAATGGGAGGCAGATAATTTGGAGATATAAACTGGGTATATTTACCATATTTCAGCCACTCTCGATGCCTAATTTCTCCATGAGCACATCGGTTAAGTAGTGGATCATCCAGGTCTTCATGTTTATTGACCATGTGGCTGAGGAATGACTTAAATTTTGCCCATATCACTCGGCCATTGCCATTGTGTGTTGAAGTGGCACTCCAGTAGAGGTGGTTCTCACATGGGCGTATCCAAGGCAGAATGGTTTCACAACCACTTTCCTTGGAGATGCTTGTCAATAACTTGCGGATCTCTGTCATTTGAAAGCAACAATAACAATAAAGGAAAATCTCAGGAGAGTAATGGTTGAACAATATTTTTATATGCATGTGACATATAATCAATGAGCTACTATACAAATCCGAGGGCATCTCGCAATCTTCGGTGACAATTGCCAAACTTTCGTGCTCGGTGCTTTGTGAAGACGGCGGCGTACACATAATCTCTTTCATGTTCTGAATAATGAGGAAAAGAATACCGCTAAGTATAATTTCTGCGAATATCATCCATTTCAAGGGCGGACTGACTCACCTGGCGACGCGTTCTCGAGGATTGCGGTTGCTCTTCTTGCGCATGTTTGACGTGAACGGACGGGAAAGACACGATTCCGATCTCATCTCGCCTCAGGCGAGGAAGATAGGGCGTCTCTTGTCCCGGTAGAACCGTGAAAAGGCGATCAAAATCCTCTCCCTTGAAGTGCGCCGAGCAAACGCAAGATGATGCTGTGGACTCCCATTTTGCGCGCTTCGACTTTACGAAGTCAACCCATCTTTTTCGTCGTTTCCTCGCCTCTGGCCTTTCATCTCCGGCAAACGGGATCCTGTGCAGGCCTATTCCTTTTTGCACATCGGGAATATTTGAGCAACCTCCAACAACGCACCGAGTTGGCATGCCGCAATAATAATTTCCCTCCTTGCGACATCAGCAAATGCTTACATCGTCTTACCTACATGACGTCACGATGCTAGCTTGGCCCCAGGACACTCTCGCTCGGCCGTGATCCAATATGGCGGTCGAAACCGGCATTTTCGTCGCGTTTCAATACAAAATACCAGTGAAGCGGGTGGTCTTTATCACTTTATTACCAGTTAATTCGAAACAGAATTGTGTCTCGGAATCACAGAAAAATGCTCATTTTGGTGCATATCTGGACTTTAAGCGCTCATAAGCGCATTTACATTTTAGAGAGCTTAAGCAAACTAGGACGGCGACGGCAACGCGAGGAACCAGGAAAAAAGTGTCTCCGTATTCCATATGTCTATGTAACTTTGCCTATTCTTAATTTGCTCAGATTGGCTCCGTTTTTGCCGAAATTCTGTTACTTCCATAGTCTCCTGCTAAGAAGAACGACTGTCTTAATTTCTTAAAATGTCGTCCACGTCCTGACAACAGCCTAGAAAAGAAGCATTTGAAGTCGCACGCGAGAGCACGACGACCCGAGATCATGTCAATTTCACATAATTACGTGCGCTTTTAGTCTTCTGCATCGAGTGTTATTGTTTCACCGACGTTGCCGTCTTCCTCTCCCGTCCTGGTGCTTAAGCTCTCTAGTAATATAACATATTGCGCTGATGATGGGTTGGATAAGATCTCAATCTAAAAGTTCAAGGCAGTTTTGGCTGGAGCATCCGAGCGGCTTTAAGCTAACAGCTCTTACCAGCCTTTTCAGCGTATGGTTGCTTATGAGAGCCCATTCTCGTGAGCGATCAGCCCTAGTTACGACCACTTTTTCGAATTCCCGAGGGGTCGCATTCAAGATCTTCGACTGTATTTACAATATGAATGACGATGTTGTATACGATTTGCAATCTTGAGCCGCAGGCGCCCCCTCAGCATGCATGAGAGTCTAGAGTTAACACAGATGCTTTATATTATAACACGACTCATGTTACAGCAGGTTTTAGAAACAGATCTGTTGACCCACCTACTGGAATGTCTTAGAAAGTTAACTTACATCCATTTCTCGCCTTCCTGAGCGATAATGAAGATGACTTCTCGCCTCAAATCGACGTGTCCCCCCAATCTAAAATTGTATCTTCCTCCACTTCTGTACTATCTTCCTTGGTAAAGATTACAACATTCTTCTATACCTAACAACATTTTTTGCTCCCAAGGTGTGAGGTTTTTACAGAATTGCGCGGGGGTACGAGCGGCTGAAAGGCGCGAGCTGCTAGAGGGGGTCCGGGGGCATGCTCCTCTGAAAACTTTTGAAATATAGTCTCAGTCCCTGAAATGGCATTTCCTTCATTTTCACGGTAGTTTGAAGAGTATTTGAAGAGCGCCAGCCAGGCGTAAGAAATGGCACCTTATTATTTCTTAAAGAAACGACTGCCTGGGAGGCTACGATACATTCCATTGCACGCTTTTCTTCACTTTTTCTTCTAAATGAACCGGTCTGCATATTAAGAGTTTGTAATGGTACCACACATTTACCCCCCCCCCCATTTCACCAAGAAGATAAAAAAATACCCCCCCCCCCCAAAAGTGCATATTCCAAAGTTTTACCCCCTCACTCGCGCTGCTTTCAAGTGGAGTCTACGGCCCTGTGGCGGGAAAGCTATGCATGCGACCGCTTCAGTTCCCGCGCTGTTGCCATATTTGGAGGTCTGCTCTGTGCTGTGGGTACAGTGCTGCGGGTAAAGTATCCGTGGTGTAACAAGTCTGGTAAAAGAACTGAGCTCTAAAAATACCAAACTCAATGCAAAAGACAGCGCAAAGTGGAGACAAACTTTTCATTTGACTCTGAAGATGACTTTTACTCAAGGAGTCGAAATGTCTGTCACCAACAACAGTCTTCCTGAAGACTACTCTAACTGAGACTATTCTAACTCGGCCGGATGATCACAACCCGGCAACCTACTGCAACTGGAGACTTGTCCTGTTCAGCGAGAGCTTAAGTTCAGTGGGTGATTTGTACAGTGTCAACCACAAGGTTAATGATCAACCAATAATCAAGGGTTGAGATTCATATTTTAGAGCTTAGCCCAGTCTGAAATACTGTTGAGATTGGATTGTGTAGACAAAAGTGTCCCTCCCAGATGGAATAGCCTCGTCAACATACCGGCCTTCCAGTGACTAGATTGCGAAAGTACATGCTTAATGCACAGACACATTTCACGACATTTTCGCACGGATTAGTTTGTGTCGAACCACAAATTTACCTTATTTTTCTCCTTCTGACTTCGATTGCTTTGTCGTTCGAAGGCACATGTAAATAAGGCCTAGTCCATAAATGTACGTCGTACAATCGTCAAATTTATTTCAGACGAGTTTAATTCCTTAACGCACAACGTGTCACCAAGTTCGTCATTCAGTGGTTACAGGAATCTCACAACATGTATTACCGTGGTGAGTATTCTTATTTATTGTTTAGTCTTACGTTTTGGCTCGATAGATCTTTTAAAATATGAAAAGTGAATGGATGTCGTACAGAGTTCATTATAATGTAACTATCGCCGGATCAATGACAAAAATATGTTAAGGTGGCTCCATAGGGTTTTCAGACGCAATTTCGCGTGGGCACCAAAATCACAATAGGGCCGTTTATACGAGAAAAATAGGACGCGTCTTACATAAGACGCGCCTTAAATAAGACGCGAACTGACCCATTTATACGAGCGCGGCTTGTGTTGGATGTGAAGTGCTCGTATAAATGGTTCGCGTCCAGCAAGACCATCGTTTGTTTATGTGTTTCGTTTCAGGGTCTTTTGTCATGGCTAAAAAGTCATGTAAAAAGCTACGGGATTCATAAAGTAAGAAGTTCGTACAGACTAAAGTGCTATTTGCAAAATTTTCGTGCGATTTTGACTGCATAATGACAATATAATAACAATGGCAAACTGCGAAAAAGAGGAGCTGAATGGAGAACGTTCCAGCTTTACATTGAACTTGACGTTTCCGATTTGTCGGTGACTTTGAGCAGAATTCCCGTCTGAATTGTTTTGTATCGTATTAGTCTCTGCACCATCCAATTTCCTTGGCAAGAAGGACTATTTTGAGCATTTACAAATATTAGCCTGACATACCATAGCGTTGTGGCGATGCCTCATTTTGTCCGGTGTAAAGTATCTGGTGTCGATCAGCAGGCAGTCTTGTATAATGTCAGGCCTTTTTGCAATCCATTGCCCTCTCTATCGTGGGTATCTATCGGAGATTCAGACCCAGACACGACCAATAAACTGTTCCACAAAACAGCTTTGTTGTCAGTCCGAAGAATTATGAAAGTACTCCAGTGATCGAGTTATTTGACTTTCTTCTGCCGTGCATCTTGAAATGGTCTGCCTTCAAAGAGAAGTTGTTCTCATTGTGGTCACTTTTGTCCTTTAACCTCTCAGTGAATTGCTTGTCACGCAGGTAAAAGACGATTCGGATTGGCAATATTAGTAAAAATTTCGGCTTGAATGAAACTGGCAGCTTTGCAAATCTGCGCACGCAGTAACTGGACAAACTTTGACAGGAGTCATCAAAGCTGCACTTGAATGGGCTGCACAGCTTCAGTAGAAATTGTTTAAAGTTTCTGAATTCTGTGCTTAATAAAGTTCCTATCTTCTAAAAATAGTTTCGATCTATTATCCTAAAACGATACCGTAACTGGGTGAAGGCGGATCTACGCATACGAGGGACGAGACGGATTTTAAAAATAGTTATAGTGTGCCGAGAGAAGACTGGGATGCAACAACAAACCCGGCGCTTTGCGCAGTATGTGTTCCCAGCTAAAATAAGCCGCGAATAACTGTTGAACCCGTTTATACGAGCATGTTCGAGTCTTATTTAAGACGCGTCTTGAATAAGAACAGCTCAAAACCCTGGCCTAGAATAAGACGCGTCTTAAATAAGACGCGGCTTGCGTAAGACACGAACAAGGGTTTTGTATCATTTATACGGTCAGTTTGCGTCTTATTTAAGGCGCGCCTTATTTAAGACGCGTCTTATTTCTCTCGTATAAATGGCCCTAATGAAATAAAAACCTGACTTTCGTAATTCTTTGGAGGAAATCTGAATTTAACAGGAAATTCTAAAATCTCGGAATAAAAACAGTTTACGATGTGTGCACGGTTCTTCGTGTCAAGAAGAAACCAAACTTGCAAGCCTTTCAATCAAACTCAGTACATGCCGGCTTTAGTTGATCGCCGATCTTTATCACTTTAACTTCGAATGTATATAACTCTACTGAATTAGTTTGAAAGTATTGTTTCTGCAATCCGGCCAGGCCAATAACTAAACAAGCAACACACGATGAACAAGTTCTACAATTCAGATTTTATTCTGTTTGACTTTGAAATGAACAGCAGTGACAAACGCGGCTCGGACGGTCATTTCGGCAATCATCAGTTGCAATGGACAAACCAGTACATTCAGCCTAGTCACAACGCTGACAGCAATTCTTGAAAGTAAGCAAACTTAGACAGAAATTATTGGCGTTGTTATGAAGCTTTGCAAATCCTACTAACCCGCAGAGTTCGATCCCGTGTCAGTCTGTGGCATATTATCTCAGGTGAGCAGTCGCAAAACTAAATATTCACGAACTGTACTGAATACAAACTAAATACAAGCAAGTGCAGGGAAATACCCCATGGAGCCACTTTAAATTATCTATAAATTATAAAGTAGTTCTGTTTATATGAAACCGAAATAGTAGTTAAGCAAGTTTCGAGCTCCTAAACAAGTTAAGGGGCATGGTAGAACAAAGAGGGTTGTGATAAAGTTTCAACCTTTGCTGTACACGGTCTAGTTTTCTGGCTTTTTGACCACAAATGTGCCAGGAAAATAGACTAGTTTTCAATTGATTCCTTTCTGTCTTGTTTGTACCTATCTGAAGTCATGAAACAAAATTCGCTGTCGTGATCTTCAGACTTATATTGAGATGTAGAAAATAAAAGGCACATTCCAGGAAATTAAAATTGCACTTAAAACAACCTCTACACAACGGCCACTCAACGAATGAAATTCCATACTTCACTCAGCGAGTGTAACTTTTAGCCAGTCACACGCACTGAACCTGGTTCGTGGTTCATGGTAAAAAACAAGTTTCCATTAAAAGAAAAACCCCTGAAATACCTCCTGATCACGCCCTAGTTTAAACGTTGCTCCTGATCACACACGAGCCGAACCTAATGCAAATGAGCAATAATCATTGTTAATGCTTGTTTGCGTTAGGTTCGGCACGTGTAAAGAGCGACAAAAACGACCCTCAATTGTTTTTAGGAAATATCTTCCGCACTGATTACTTCCAAAATGGATTTCTCACGTTGTTTATTTGATTTACTGATTTCTCTCACTTCAAGACTGATCATCCAAGACTGGTCGCTCCCCCGCGATTTATTTCGAGATACATCACTCAAACTTGTGTGATTGACATGTGTCGCGAGCGTCATTATTCAAAAAGTGAAATTGATGATCAGGCGGAAGTCTTTGACAGAAATATAAACGAAACTCTATCAGCCCAATTCATGTATAACGATAAGAGTCTGTACCTAAAGTGTCATTCTGCAATTGAGAGAAATTCGGGATAAACCTCTGCGAAGGTGAGTATTTTAGTTTAGCATGTAAAACCCTGACATGGTATTAAAAGGTTTCTGGTGCTTAACTATCAAAATAGTATACAAACGAGGTGAAGAATGGTATGATTGGATGAACTCGCCCAAAATGCGCAGCCTGCTTGTTTCGTCTTGGACATCTCCCAGATTTGACTGAATCTGCGACGGCCACTCTAGTTGATGTGTTATTCTGATTTGTACCAGAGGATTTTTCAGGTAAGTGGAAATTAGCTGATCTTACATGAACCATTTCGATCTTGATCTTGAAATGCATTAGTTCGTGTTTCCTTGAGCGTCATTTTTTCTTGATCCTAAAATATTGTTTCTTCTTAATTAATTAATTTTTTTTTACTTTTTTCATTATTTCGCAAATGGCCGGAACTTGATTCAGCCAAGTTCGCAGAAAGTGCAATGAGGTATTTTTGTGATGCAACATCACTGTTTCGAAAGCAAACCACAAGTTCTCAAAGGATTTCCTCTTATGGAGGTTGCGCATTTGAACACACAAAGTACTGACAGAACAATTGTTAGAATGGAGGAACTGCTTCTTCTAGCTATTAGGTGTGATGCAGCATCACTGTCTCGAAAGCGAACCACAAGTTTTCCCCTGATGGCGGTCGCAAATTAACAAATTACTCACGAAACACAATTGCTCTGCAATGAAACTAGCTACAAAAATCGCAAAGAGAGGGGGGGGGGGGGGGGGGGGGAAGGGGAAGCACAATATTTTTTTTACGTGGAATCTCCGCCCAGGAGAGGAGAGAGAGAGAACGGGAAGAAAGTTATTTGAGGAGGGATCATTCCCATCCCCCATAGATAGAAAAAAAAGACATGATCATAAATAAATACACATCTTTACTAGATATTTAAAGCGAAACATTTCAAAATGTCGGACGGAAACCAGTAGGTTCCTAAGAATCTCCAAACGCCCAGCTAGTTACCTGTAAATAATAAAGATAAACTATTTTCAAAGATGTCATTAGTGTAAATTGTCAATAACCGACGAAAAACATAATCTTGCCTGTATGACTAAACAACACTTATTTGGCTAAACATATAAACGTTTTCAAGTCATAATCTTGCAAATCGAAATATAATTAAACATCTGAAAATTGATTTGTCCTTACGAGAATATTAGGAAGATTTCACGAAGTTCTTCACTTCTACAGGACGACAACCACCAATGGAGGAACTGCTTCTTCTCGCCAACTCCTTAGAGTTTCCAGAGCAACCTGGGAACGAGCAATCAAAAATACAAGTTCATAAAACAATCGGTTTTCGTTACTATTCTGCTGGACAGTACAAAAAAGCTATAAAACATTTTCAAGTGTGCCTTACTCTTGCAAAAATGATTGAAGACAAAAATGTAGAAGGAACAGCTTATGGCAACCTTGGTGGTTCTTATGACTCACTCGGCCAATACGACAAGGCTATTGAATATCACAAAATGCGCCTTACTATTGCAAAAGAAATTGGAGACAAAAATGGAGAAGGAACAGCTTATGGCAACCTTGGTGTTTCTTATGACTCTCTCAGCCAATACGACAAGGCTATTGAATATCACAAAATGCGCCTTACTATTGCAAAAGAGATTGGAGACAAAAATGGAGAAGGAACAGCTTATGGCAACCTTGGTGTTTCTTATGACTCTCTCAGCCAATACGACAAGGCTATTGAATATCACAAAATGTGCCTTACTATCGCA
This sequence comes from Plumapathes pennacea, assembly GCA_964036295.1. Lineage (NCBI taxonomy): Eukaryota > Metazoa > Cnidaria > Anthozoa > Antipatharia > Myriopathidae > Plumapathes > Plumapathes pennacea. The sequence continues at coordinate 17,340,124 of OZ038462.1, forward strand.
AAAGAGATTGGAGACAAAAATGGAGAAGGAACAGCTTATGGCAACCTTGGTGTTTCTTATGACTCTCTCGGCCAATACGACAAGGCTATTGAATATCACAAAATGCGCCTTACTATCGCAAAAGAGATTGGAGACAAAAATGGAGAAGGAACAGCTTATGGCAACCTTGGTGTTTCTTATGACTCTCTCGGCCAATACGACAAGGCTATTGAATATCACAAAATGCGCCCTACTATCGCAAAAGAGATTGGAGACAAAAATGGAGAAGGAACAGCTTATGGCAACCTTGGTGTTTCTTATGACTCTCTCGGCCAATACGACAAGGCTATTGAATATCACAAAATGCGCCTTACTATCGCAAAAGAGATTGGAGACAAAAATGGAGAAGGAACAGCTTATGGCAACCTTGGTGTTTCTTATGACTCTCTCGGCCAATACGACAAGGCTATTGAATATCACAAAATGTGCCTTACTATCGCAAAAGAGATTGGAGACAAAAATGGAGAAGGAACAGCTTATGGCAACCTTGGTGTTTCTTATGACTCTCTCGGCCAATACGACAAGGCTATTGAATATCACAAAATGCGCCTTACTATCGCAAAAGAGATTGGAGACAAAAATGGAGAAGGAACAGCTTATGGCAACCTTGGTGTTTCTTATGACTCTCTCGGCCAATACGACAAGGCTATTGAATATCACAAAATGCGCCTTACTATCGCAAAAGAGATTGGAGACAAAAAAAGAGAAGGAACAGCTTATGGCAACCTTGGTGTTTCTTATGACTCTCTCGGCCAATACGAAAAGCCTATTGAATATCAGAAAATGTACCTTACTATTGCAAAAGAGATTGGAGACAAAAAAGGAGAAGGAACAGCTTATGGCAACCTTGGTGTTTCTTATGACTCTCTCGGTCAATACGACAAGGCTATTGAATATCAGAAAATGTACCTTACTATCGCAAAAGAGATTGGAGACAAAAAAGGAGAAAGAACAGCTTATGGCAACCTTGGTGTTTCCTACTACTATCTCGGCCGATACGACAAGGCTATTGAATATCAGAAAATGTGCCTTACTATTGGAAAAGAGATTGGAGACAAAAATGGAGAAGGAGCAGCTTATGGTAACCTTGGTGCTTCGTATGACTCTCTCGGCCAATACTACAAGGCTATTGAATATCACAAAATGTACCTTACTATCGCAAAAGAGATTGAAGACAAAAATGGAGAAAGAACAGCTTATGGCAACCTTGGTGCTTCGTATGACTCTCTCGGCCAATACGATAAAGCTATTGAATATCAGAAAATGTGCCTTACTATCGCAGAGGAGATTGGAGACAAAAATGGAGAAGGAACAGCTTATGGCAACCTTGGTGTTTCTTATGACTCTCTCGGCCAATACGACAAGGCTATTGAATATCACAAAATGCGCCTTACTATCGCAAAAGAGATTGGAGACAAAAATGGAGAAGGAACAGCTTATGGCAACCTTGGTGTTTCTTATGACTCTCTCGGCCAATACGACAAGGCTATTGAATATCACAAAATGCGCCCTACTATCGCAAAAGAGATTGGAGACAAAAATGGAGAAGGAACAGCTTATGGCAACCTTGGTGTTTCTTATGACTCTCTCGGCCAATACGACAAGGCTATTGAATATCACAAAATGTGCCTTACTATCGCAAAAGAAATTGGAGACAAAAATGGAGAAGGAACAGCTTATGGCAACCTTGGTGTTTCTTATGACTCTCTCAGCCAATACGACAAGGCTACTGAATATCACAAAATGTACCTTACTATCGCAAAAGAGATTGGAGACAAAAATGGAGAAGGAACAGCTTATGGCAACCTTGGTGTTTCCTATTACTATCTCGGCCGATACGACAAGGCTATTGAATATCACAAAATGCGCCTTACTATTGCGAAAGAGATTGGAAACAAAAATGGAGAAGGAACAGCTTATGGCAACCTTGGTGCTTCGTATTACTTTCTCGGCCAATACGACAAGGCTATTGAATATCAGAAAATGTGCCTTACTATCGCAAAAGAGATTGGAGACAAAAATGGAGAAGGAACAGCTTATGGCAACCTTGGTGTTTCTTATGACTCTCTCGGCCAATACGACAAGGCTATTGAATATCACAAAATGCGCCTTACTATCGCAAAAGAGATTGGAGACAAAAATGGAGAAGGAAAAGCTTATGGCAACCTTGGTGCTTCGTATGACTCTCTCGGCCAATACGATAAAGCTATTGAATATCAGAAAATGTGCCTTACTATCGCAGAGGAGATTGGAGACAAAAATGGAGAAGGAACAGCTTATGGCAACCTTGGTGTTTCTTATGACTCTCTCGGCCAATACGACAAGGCTATTGAATATCAAAAAATGTGCCTTACTATCGCAAAAGAGATTAGAGACAAAAAAGGAGAAGGAACAGCTTATGGCAACCTTGGTGTTTCCTATTACTATCTCGGCCGATACGACAAGGCTATTGAATATCACAAAATGTGCCTTACTATTGCGAAAGAGATTGGAGACAAAAATGGAGAAGGAACAGCTTATGGCAACCTTGGTGCTTCGTATGACTCTCTCGGCCAATACTACAAGGCTATTGAATATCACAAAATGCTCCTTACTATCGCAAAAGAGATTAGAGACAAAAAAGGAGAAGGAACAGCTTATGGCAACCTTGGTGTTTCCTATTACTTTCTCGGCCAATACGACAAGGCTATTGAATATCAGAAAATGTACCTTACTATCGCAAAAGAGATTGGAGACAAAAATGGAGAAGGAACAGCTTATGGCAACCTTGGTGTTTCTTATGACTCTCTCGGCCAATACGACAAGGCTATTGAATATCACAAAATGCGCCTTACTATCGCAAAAGAGATTGGAGACAAAAAAGGAGAAGGAACAGCCTATGGCAACCTTGGTGTTTCCTATCGCTCTCTCGGCCAATATGACAAGGCTATTGAATATCACAAAATGTGCCTTACTATCGCAAAAGAGATTGGAGACAAAAATGGAGAAGGAACAGCTTATGGCAATCTCGGTTTTTCTTATGACTATCTCGGTCAATACGACGATGTTGAATGCAATTTAAGAAAAAGCGTAAAGTGCTACTGTAAAGTTCTGGAATCTGTGCCCAGTTTGGATGAATGTAAAGTTTCTTTCATCGAAAAATTTGTGCAGACGTGCAAATGTTTGATTAAAACCCTTCTGTATCAGGAAAGGATGGGTGAGGCTCTAATTGTTGCTGAAAACGGACGTTCAAGAGCTTTACTTGACCTGATGTCCACCAGTCCCGCCGAATGTAAACCCAGGATTGAAGACCTCTATGAAACCCGTGAGGTGGTCAAGGCCCTGGAAAGTACAGTCCTCTTCTTCGTGCTACTTAGCCGTGATATTTGTACTTGGGCCATTCAGCCAAATGGAGATGTTTTGTTTCATCACAAAACTTGCACTGAGCATTTGAACTCTCTGATTAGTAAGGCTGTAGAGTCGATACAACCAAATAAGAATTCTAGATGCGAAGATCGCTCGCTGTCGTTTCTTTACCCAAAAGAATTGTCGAGACCCTTTAAGAAGAAACCAGAATGGGTACTAGCTCGTGCCGCCAAGCCTGTCGATTGGGCCGTTCAAGAATTACCATCATCTCAGGCCAGGTCACCACAATTCGCATCTGCGCAAAGACAGGGTGTAGGCAGTACAACGGTATCTGCGGGGTTTTCTCAGGAACAGGAAGATTTAGAAATGAACAGTTTTCTAAAAGCTCTTTACCAGATTCTTCTGGAGCCTGTTCGACAACATGTGGTAGGGTCTCACTTAATTATCGTCCCTGATGAAAGACTCGCTCTGGTTCCATTTGCCGCCCTCAAGGATGAGAACGGACACTACGTGGCAGAATCCCTACGAGTGAGACTAATTCCATCTTTAACAACAGCAAAAATAATTAGAGAATACCTGGTTGAAGTACTGTCAGGCCAGGCAAGACCCTTAATAGTGGGAGAGCCAGAAGTGGGCAAAGTGTGGAAGGATGGTAAAGTTATCACTGCTCCAAGACTACCATTCGCAATGAAAGAAGTGGAATTGATTAGTAAAATTCTGCACGTTAAGCCACTTGTGGGGAATAAGGCGACTAAAAGGAGGTTTCTACGGAGAGTTGAAAGTGCCAATTTAATTCATGTTGCAGCACACGGAGATAAAGATAGGGGAGAGATCTTGCTTGCCCGTTCTCCTGAAATGCCTGAAATTCCTCAAGCTACAGATCTCATGCTTCTCACTTCCGATCTTGAACGCAAACGCATAAAGGCAAAGCTGGTTGTTCTTAGTTGCTGTCACAATGGATGTGGTGACGTCATGAAAGGAGAGGGTGTAGTCGGTATAGCTCGTGCGTTTCTTGGAGCTGGAGCTAGAGCGGTTCTTGTAACACTGTGGGCGGTTGACGATAGGGCCACCACGTGTTTTATGTCTCGTTTTTACAAATACCTTAAAAATGGCGAAAGTGCAAATGGGGCACTCAACCAAGCTATGAAGGACGTGAGAGAATACGAGAAATTCCATCATCCCCGCTACTGGGCTCCTTTTGTCCTCCTGGGAGAAGATGTGACTCCTTTTCCAAAGCCATGATGCAGCAAAATGTCCAATAGTGATTATAAGAACGCTAATCTATTTTTGGTTAATATTCATTGATAATGGAGTGGTAAAACAGCCACTTGGTTTAGACATTCTTTTACACATTATTCATATTTCGTTACAAAATACATTACAGAAAACGTTGCAACGCTGGTAGCACAAGCTAATCGAGGCGAGCAGAGTTACTTATTGATACAAAAATAGAGGGAAAATAGGTCAAGTGAACAGGATTTAACACTCGTTTATATTACAGAATTAGTTTCTGTACTCTAAGTACAAAATTCTAAACTCTAAGTATAAGTTAGTTGTTTTGATTAAGGTTGGAACGTCGGCATAAGTATCTTCTTTTACTAAAACTTGCAAAAGCATTCTGTAAATATTTGCTTTGAATGAAGGTTAAGGTTGTTTCTGAAAATTATCAGAGATCTCACTCCTTATATCTTTATTTTCTAATCCAGTTTTTGTATCTTTATCCAGTGGACCAACAATACAGCTACTCAAACTATATTACAAATATTTTATGTAATTACTTGTGAAGAAATTGTATATGTAAAGGTAGGCAACAGGACATAATAATCACAACTTGTTTTAGTACTATATTTTGTGGGCGTTGTTTTTTAGGAAGCTTTCTTGAAGTCATAGTTCATATGATGATGTCTAACAGCATTAAATGCAGTGGAACCTCCCGTAAGGATCATGGTCGCTACTTGATTTTGTCACCATACGAGGCCTGACTGAGACCGCATGGGTTTTAGGTCTGAGACACAACAGTATCAAATCCCAAGTGTGACGAGAACGAGTCTTAGAACTAATTTTTTAATATCTTAGTGGGTTCTCGAGCCTTTCTCGGAAAATATCATAGCGTTACAATAATTTAACGTACATGCACGTACTATATATCATTGTAAAGGCACATTACAGGTGGAGTACGATTTCGATTAACTTGAAAATTGACCATTTCGGAAATGGAAATCTAAACTTTTGTCATACTTATTCGAACGTCTCTCTCGCCCGGGTCTTGGGTTGAGGACCGAGAAGACGACTGACATTTCATCAGGCTAGGATGGATCGTACAATGAATTCACGGGTCGTGCGGGTCGAATAACTGGCATCTCATTGAATATGACACTTTCGGTACAATTCGTACGAGTCGTCTAATATATTCACGACTCGTTGTCGATCTGTGAATTTCATTAAAGACACTTTCACGATGAATTTCTTTCAGTGGATTATTGCTCGCGGTTGCGGCGAGCTTAAAAATAGAGGTTTTTTTTTTTTTTTTGTTTTCTTTTCTTTTCTGGGTCTTGAATCAGCACTTGGTGATTGGTTCACTGACTATCACGTGATATGCGATCACGTAATTGACTTCGCAAAACAACTCGAGATGTGGCCAGTGAAATGCTCGTTACTTGTGTGTAAGAGGTACCTGCATACAATCCAAACTCAACACCGTTTGGCTCTATGAAACATGCACGGATAAACTGGATTTTAGGGAACGATTTTGGCTTGCGTTCTTTAGTTCATCGCGGAAGCTATGAGAATAGCCGGAGACAAATGTTTGCCGAAAACGGAAACCAAAGCTACGGTAAGCATTAGCCGTAAAACAATGGTGATTTATGCTTTATACTGTACATGACATCTGTTGCCTCATAAAATGCTTCTGTTTATCGTACATTGCCCATTGAAATGTTTCTTCCATACCATCATGTAGCCTTTGTTTCGCAATGGTCACTGTATACTAGAAATGAACAAGACAGGTGTGGCCAGTGCGCTTCTGACGTCATTAGTACAATGCGGGGTTCCGGGAGAGGAACTTTTGTCGTTCGTTTATATGCAAAAGACATTATAACCGAGTCAGTTTTTGCACATGGCGGATCTAAGAGCTCCCTTTATTTTTCTTGCCCTCTTTTCTTCTAATTTCGGTCAAACAGAAATTCACGAAAAAGTGTTTTGTAATAATTAAGAGAAAACAATTATCGAAGGCCCGTGGGAATATTCTTCGTTTGCAACAACGGGGTTTTCACGGGTCACGCGACTGCAACATCCTCCAAAATAACAGATTGTACCTTTTTGACTCCAGAACTAAAAAGAGCATGCCTGAATTAGTCCAGATGCCAATTTTGGATTGTCTAGGCTTCATTTTGGCGAAAAGCAGCGGCAATCTGTTTTTTAGAGTTTTGATAAGAGTTTGTAACTAGTGAGTTTGTATGCGGCCGCCATGTTATAGTGGAGCTGGAACACAAAATGATTGATGTTATGTTACTTCACATTTTTCGCAGTGCCAATTTTAAAATGTTTCGTGATGGAAAATTTTATAGTTCAGACACAAGCACCGATTTTAGTCGGCCACGAGCGTGTCACACGGCTTTGTTGTCACGGTATTCAAACGTCCATAGCTCCCGATAGATATTTTGTGTCGACCCGAAATTTTGCTTTAATAACTCTTAAGGCATAATAGTCTTGCACATATCAGTGTATTGGACTTTTGAGATGGCTTTTTATGACGTCACATGCAAACCAAGAATTAAAATACCTGATAATTTGCACATTGTATGAACTTGTAAATATTCACCGAAAATGATTATTTTTGGCTTTTTTATAGCCGAGAGATTCAACATCTTTACGGCTTAGTATCTTCCAAGCTTTATTTACTGTCACTGCAGAAATTTTGGCGGATACTAAACCAACGGCTTCAGATTTTTTGCGATTTATTAATAACGCCATCGGTGCCACTGACTGTTTGACCTTTATGGCACCGCGCCAACATGTCGCAATAACAACGCAAAACACAACCAATGTCAGAATCAAAGCAGCGTAGCCGCTGTAAGGTCGCCCATAAATGTTATACTGCCTGATTGGGATTAGTTTTTGCGCCAAAATAAGAGAAACTTGTTTGCGCGAAATCTGAGCAATCTCCAATGTGGACGAAACTCGGAGGCCCTGGGAGGACGTCCGCACGGAGGTTAAAGTCGTAACATTTTAAGAATTGGATCGCTAGCTGAACCCGTTAAGGGTAATCTAGTTTCAAATAGATCTCTGTAGTGCAAAGACAATCGGGAAAAGTACCAACGGCCAGAAATGGCGGAGCTTTCCCGAACGATGAAGTTTGCAGGGACCCAGTTGATTTAGCGTTGCCAGTGAGCTCGCGGCGTGAGTTGCGTCGAGACCAGAATATACTAAAATGGACAGTAGGGACAAGAGCGGAACTCCCAAGAGAGACTTCATTTTCTCACCAGAAAATTATCACACAGTATAGAGAACTTGGCTTGACACCTTGCTCAAATGAAACCTGACTAAACTATAAATTATCATTACAACACTCCTACATATGCTTCTTAAAGTTGAGCGACTCTGCATTTTGAGCTTAAGAGCGAAAGTGTCAGCTGACAAGAAAAGCTGAGTAATGCGTGATATATCCTTTTATGCACAATCGATTTTGTCAGTTTGACTTTGAACACTTATTTCTAATCAGAGGCCACGATTAATCCAGCCTTCGCTTCAATACTTATGTTCCTTTTTCCCACGCCCTGCGTGGGTACTAATCTGAACACCATGTCGTTTCTGAATGTTTGTCGTTCACGGGCGACCTCCCCGCGCAGCGGGGTTTGCTGGGAAAAACATCGGAAGAGAATCGCGGGGACCTGGGTAGAACACTCTAATCTCGTTCCCAGGCTCTTTCCTCTGCGACCTCGAATCTCGTGTTTTAATGTTTGTCTTTCACGGGCGACCTTCTCGCACCGCGGAGCGAAGCAACGGACACAGGAGTTTTACACTCATAAATACGGCAAGTATGAATCAAGCAAAGAATCAAACCGAACACTCTCAAGAGAAAAAACAAGTTTGTCTTCAAAAACGAAGAGAACAAGCGAGACTAAGACGAATTCGTGAGACAAGACAGGAGCGGTGTATTCGTCTCGAGCGCAGACGGCAAACAGACAGTGCTGTCGCTGCCAAAAAAGCGAAACAACGGTATGACCGAGAGCATTATCAGCCGAAACGAGCTCAGGAGACAACCCAGGAAATAGAGCAGCGCATTATAGCTGATCAGGAGCATCATATGCAGAAGCACGAGAGCACCCAACGAAGATATTTCTCAAAATACGATAGTTTGCGCAAATGTATGGTTATTTGTCCAAAATATAGTTTATTTTCTGCTTTTTTTACGTTGCTGGCAAACACAGAGGTGTTCCACACTCCCAGGAAGGCAATTCAGAATATCCGTTTCCCAGCAGAGCGGTCCCAGAAATTCTCGCAGCCAGCAACTTGATGGTGTACCACTTTGTCAGAAAATGTCAGCATTTCAAACAAAAATGTAGCCTCGATTGCAGTCTTCCTTGTTCTCATGCCTCCAGCCAACCTCGTTCCCAGGCTCTTTCGTCTCCCGGGCCACGCCCCCGAAGAAAGACCCTGGTTCAGGCTGGTCACGTGTCGGCCAGAATCTGGCCGGTTGCAAAAAAAGAAACCGAGGGAGGGGCCGTTAAGTCGAAAATTTGCTCTACTCTGTCCACTAGGGAACGAAACATTTTGGCCTCGCCGCTTTCGGCACCAAATTTGCATAATGTTTCCTGAATCGCACGTGCGCCTGCAGCGTTCAGAAGTCGCGCTGCCCATAATACAATTTCTCTGCAGCTTGACGACTAAAAGTATACCTAAACGTAAAGACATGCGGGCAACTTCAATGTGGAGTTCTAAAACGAAACTTTGCTTTTGGCTGCCAAAATACATTTTAAATTTCGCGGTCTAATGCGACGCATGGCTGCGCACCAAGAATATTTAACTTCTTGCTTTGAAGATTATTCTTGGATTTTACTCAAATTGCACTCAAAATGAATGTTTATGTGACGGAAAATTCGTGAGGCAACATCTTGTTTTGCGTGGTATTCAAGCACAAGGAAAAACAAAATATGGTGGGCTTTGAAAAAGTTCTGCTCCATCTTTGCACGACAAAACGGCTTCAGGATGCGTGAAGACGAGATCGTATTTCGCATCTTTCAGCGAAGACGAATCCGTGCTGCCAGAATCCAGCTGCAAGTCATCACTATTCGCTTTCTTTTTAACGTTGAGGATGGTGGCTTTAACTTTTCCTTGCGTGCTCCTCCTTATCTGATTGCTGATTAGCGCGTTTAACGGCGAAACGACAACAACAACCGGGTGAATCGGGAGGGAGGTTGGCGATTTTTCACAGTTAATTTTGTCGAACAAAAGTTCTGGAAGGAGATGAAAAATTATAGACTTCCGTATCCCGTTGGCAGCACAGCGACAGTATCTCTTCCAGAATAAATTGCTTCCAAGCACTTAACTTGTTTCGGCTTGAGAATTTTGTTCCAGTAGCTGCTATTAACAATAGCGTAATGAAGACTGCTAAAGAACAAGGCGGATGTGTCGTTTGTTCCAGCCTCGTTTAGATTTCGACAAACGCACAGCACGACAAATTCATTTGATAAAGGGACCCCTCCCAGCAATTTATTTTTGTTAGCGATGCACGTGACCAGCCTGAACCAGGGTCTTTCTTCGGGGGCGTGGCCCGGGAGACGAAAGAGCCTGGGAACGAGGTTGGCCTCCAGCGAGACTGAAAACGGCTATCTCTCTCCCAGCAGTCCGATTTATTATTTTTTTCCCAGCCAGCAAAAAAGCAGATAGTTCTCATGCCAGCCAGGACAGGTTGCAGTGCAGAACACATATTTTGTGGAACAGCTCCGATGGGTGCTCCTCGAAGCAGACCCAAGAAACGACTCAGGCAAGAGAATTAACAGCAGATGAAAGCCGCTCGACAACGAGCTTGCTTCCCGACGCCACAATGAAACGAATGCACAAAGGGCCCGCAGGCTTCAGGCTCAAAATGAGGCCAACAATCGACGCCGTGAGCAACGTTCGTCTGTTGTCGAAGAACGACGCTTCCAGAGGCAACAATATCTGCATGGCCGCGGATGGGCTAATCCTGGCAACCCGGCTCTACACGAACAGCAATGGGCACAAGAGGAACTTGCAGCTATAATCCACTGCTACGAAGAAAACCTTCACTGTAAGGTGTGTAAGGAAACATGGCCACTTGTTGCCAACCAAAGTATGACTGACCCGAACTATACCTGCACCAGCTGTAATCGAAACAAAAAGACTTCGTGCCGTATTCTCGGGTGACAAGATGTGCAGAAATTTCTCAGCAGTCTCCCTGCCAATGTGAGTGATTTGCCGATTCTTATCACCAGGAAACAATGGGCAGGTAAGAAATAAAAAGCTTCCTTTTCTTCCGTTGTACCTGGGCAATAAATGCTTATGGGTAGTTTTCTTTGCTTTGTTGTTCTTTCATTTTGTTTGTTTTTCATGTGAGGAACTGCCAACCATTTGCAATTTTCACACCTGATTCACTTGCTAAATGTAATATTGGATTTGTTAATATTTCCTTCTTTGTTTAAATTGTCTGTTGAAAACCTATCAAGTTTATTGAACACGAATAAAAAGTGCTGTACCTGCACGAAAGACAAAATTGACTGTACGTATGGTGCTACATTTTTGACTGAATTCATGACTTCATGTTGTTTTTCTCTTGTTGAATTGATTGTGTTTGCTTTCAATTTTTTTTACATGCATGTAATTGTGCAGTATATGTTCACTTCACAATTTTGCAAACATCCTCCAATAAGTAGAACACAAAGAAAATGTATGGTGCAGTGCACTTGTGACACCATTACACAACTATTGTCTTTTCTAACTGGATTACACTTTCCTCGGTGTGTAATTTCATGGTTTTCTATCAATAATTGATTTAACAATTGATTTAATAATTGATTTAATAATTTAATTATTAAAAAGCAGGTGCCATACTTCGTTTTACACTTTTTTGTCTTTGAGAAATTTCATGATTTTCTATCAATTAAAATGTAACTACACATACTTTGTTTCACTTAATTTGTCTTTGAAGACTATGAATTTCATTTCAAATGCTTCATTCTTCTTTGTTACTGAATACAGCTCAAAATTATTGTGGATGTTCTGATTTATTTTACCCCTTAATAGAGATAGTGAACATGGTTTTCATATTTAACTTATTTTATGTTTGCTACTGGCATACCGTGCAGTGGAGTGTTTTTGTACAATATATCATTTTTAAGTAATTAGTGATACCAGTACATGTATGTATTATTTCGTAGGCATTTATTTTTAGAGTGCAAGATTAGCCTTACTAAATTTGGCATAAGGAAAATAATGTAATTTATTGCTGCAGTTCCTTTTGCTGTTTTGAATTAGCTGTTTAGCTGGTACACATTTCAGAAAAGATCTACAGCACTAGCAGCTGGTGTGAGCAGAAAAACATTTCCCTCTAAATAAGTTGGAATTAATAGATAGCACTGACAGAGACTGTCAAATACAGTATGTAGAAATTGAGTCCTGGATGCCTTCAGAGACTTAAGGTCAATAATCAATTTGCAAGCCAGGATACTAACTGTACATAATTAAGTGAAAAGAATCAATTTGCATTTACCACTGACAGTTAGAAAAGTGTTTGAGTGGTGTTACGAGAATCGAAAGTTTAATGTTTTCATTTGAGCAAGCTAATCCTATACACCTCCGCAATAACTGCTAGTGAGATACTATTCCAGCTGTATTACCACCAACACCAACCCCCCCCCCATTGCCAACCACAGAACACACTTGATAACATTCTTAATATTATAAACTTCAGTGCTTTGTTTTATTTTCCACAGGTCCCAAAATATCAATGGGAGAAACATGAAGTTCACTGAGCCCAATTAGAAAAAGTACCTTTCTGTGATAAGAAGAGTTAGTTTACCCATATGACATAAGAAATGAGACATTTTAAGAGAAGAATGTCAATATGGTAATAAACTGATCATGCTCATCTTGTGTCTCACAGCATCTTACATCGATAGAGAATGTGCTTATCTGACTCTCTTTTGTCTAATATTCTGTAGAATTATTGTATATTTTATAATGCATTTTTCCATTTTCACTTACAGAACTTCTTATTTTCCAATATGTTGGGGAGTATAGGGTTAGGTTTATATTTTCCTGGCATGGGATTTTGTGCTTTAATTTGTACATGTACCAGGCAACACATGCAACAATTGAGAACTTCTGAGAAGTACAGTATAATGTACCCACTTGAGAAGTATGTATACATTTTACCTATGAATGTAGTGCAAAAACTGACTTGACCTGTATAATAATTGTAAGAAATTATTTAGAAATTAAAATTAAAACTATTACAAAATTATTTCTTAATAGTGGGGCAAAATAAATTACTGTGAAATGGACATGGCGTGATTTTGTGTGAAAGAGAATTTTATCATGATGAGAACTTTCTTCTTTCAAGACCACCCTACACACATATAATATAATTACTGCACTCTTCAAAACCAATGAGTAGCGAGCTCTCCTCTCATGTATGCAACCACATCCCCACTATCATGTAAATGCTCATATAGTGTCATCTGCTTTTATTTACATTTAATACACGATATTGAGCTCTATGGTGTAAGCATACATGAGAGCTCTACCCAGTAGTGTCATACATACTCGATTAGGGCGTGGGGCTTCTGCGAATATCGTATTTCTAGTATTAACTGAATGCATTTCTTCTATCAGGCTTTAGAGTATTCGTACTCTGTAACAAATATAAAACTGAAAGCGAGGACTGAATGAAACGCGATACTTATTGCTGCCGACGATAGGAGGCAGCGACACTAATTCTGCTTTGTGACTCAACTCATGGATGTCGGTCTGGATGATCAGTCATGTGACAACTGACGTTGCTGTTTGTGACTCGACTCGACTCACGGATGTCGGTCTGGATGATCAGTCATGTGACAACTGACGTTGCTGTTTGTGACTCGACTTGACTCACGGATGTCGTGATGATCAGTCATGTGACAACTGATGGCCAATTGAACGCAGACATAATGCTCAGGGGACTGTGAGAGTGTTTTTCTCCGACGTCACTCGAAAGTCGAAGCAAGGACTTTTTGAGTGTTCCTTCGTTGTAACGAATCGAGTATTGAAGTGAAACATCGCCTGATCTTCCTGATGATCTCTGCCAAACAACAACACGTTACATTCGCGATGTACCGGCTACAAACGGTATGTCTTTCGTGTCAATGCATGTGCCCCTCAGTGTTTATCTGTTTCATCATTTGGCTTTACATTTGGTGATCCATGTGAGTAAAAAATAAATAAACTGCACTCTGACTTGAGATAACAATTTTTGTCGTTAACGCTCGTTTCTTCTATGTTGACTCGATACCGCGTTGCGTTACTCACGATTAAATACATGTTGGGAGGGTCAATCACGGGCATTCACTGCTGGCAATCCATTTCTTGTGCAAAATTCAAAGCAGTATGGACACATGTATTTTGTGTGCAACCTCCTCAAAATAACTGGCGACTTATGAACAGATTTTGGCAGATTTAAATTCTGAAAGAGCCTTCGACCGATGAAGACGAAAGGAGAGATGTCATGTTGTTTGGACTTTATACAATGGCGGAGGTACGAACGCGGATTCTTGTAAGCTTCTGATCTGTCCAAGACAGTATGTTTCTTCGTTGTGTTTATCAGAGATGGATTTGTGGAGTTATTCGTCTTGATAGTGACCGCGAAACGAATCCGTAAGGAAGAAATATCGTTCAATCTTCGTGAAACTGACTTTGTTTATCACCACGTGGCGATCGATGTACTTCGCACAATTATTTCCAGTTCGCTTGCTAATTTTGCTTCTATTTTGTCTGCAGATTTATTGCTCGCGAGCAGCGCAGCTGAGGCGAGCTTAAAAATGGAGGTTTTTTTGTTTTCCTTTTTCTGGGTCGAGAATCAGCACACGGTGATTGGTTCATATTATCACGTGATATAAGATGACGTAAATCGCTGCCTGGTTGGCTCAGTTGGTTGAGTGCCGGTCTTTCGTGCAGGAGGTCGCGGGTTCGAACCCCGGCCGGACCAGCACTCGGGGTCTTACAATAACTAAGGAGAAGATGCTGCCTTTGTTTTTATCAGCAAATGGTAAGATCTTCACGTGGCTCGGATGACTACGTAAAATGGCGGTACCGTCTCCCTATACTTCTATACTTGATTACAGGGGGACGTAAAAGAACCACTGAGGACGTAAACAAATTTCTGGCAGTGACCACTCTCAGTGCCTGTACTTCAAAGTAATATGGCGAAGCCAAATTGTTGCTAAAAAGCCCCTTGAGGGGAGCATCAATAAAAATATGTATGTAATGTATGTAAATGACTTTGCTAAACAACTCGAGATGTGGCCAGTGAATATTGCTCGTTACTTGTGTGTAAAAGCTAACTGCATCCTATCCAAACTCAAAACCATTGGGCTCTGTGGAACATGTACGGATAAACTGGATTTTAGGGAATGATTATGGCTTGTGTTCTTAAGTTCACCGCGGAAGCTTTGAGAATAGCCGTAAACAAATGTTTGATGGATACCGCTCGGGGATTGCAAATTTCTCTGTCGCCGCTAAAAATTTAATCCCAACGAAACTTTCTGTGGCGGCACGAAATACTTCTGGGAAGATAACAGGCCGAAAACGGAAACCAAAGCTACGATGAGCTTTAGCCGCAAAACAATGACGATTTATGCTTTACTCTGTGCATGACATATGTTGCCTCATAACATTCTTCTGCTTATCGTACATTGCCTGTTGAAATGTTTCTTTCATTCGATCATGTAGCCTTTGTTTCGCAATGGTCATTATATACCAGATATAAAAAATACACCGAAATAGTCCTGAGCATTGAGTTTGCAGTCACAAATGACTGTGAACAAAACCGCAATAATAATGTAAAACAATTGTCGTGTTACATTCCTCGCTTTCAATTTTATATTTGTTACAGAACACGAATACTCGCCTGATAGAAGAAACGTATTCAGTTAATAAAAGAAAACACAAAAGTATTGAAGCGAAGGCTGGATTAATCGTGGCCTCTGGTTAGAAATAAGAGTCGAGGTTAAACTGTCAAAAATCGATTGTGCATAAAAAGATATGTAACGCATTCTCAAAATCCAGGGTCGCTCTCCTTTAGAAGCAAGTGTATGAGTGTTGTAATGATAATTTATAGTTTAATCAGGCTTCATTTGAGCAAGGTGTCAACAGCCAAGTTCTCTATACTGTGTGATATTTTTCTGGTGAGAAACTGGAAGTCTCTCTTGGTAGTTCCACTCTTGTCCCTACTTTCCATTTTAGTATATTCTGGTCTCGACGCAACTCACGCCGCGAGCTCACTGGCGACGCCAGTCTAGTTAGATTTGCTTTAACGAGATCGATCTATGAATTTAGAATATCAGTCTGAAGTTTAGAACCATTTCACTTAATAAGTTTTGTATAGATAAATTCGCTGTTCGGACTCTTCGGATGGACGAACGCTGCGAACAAAATATTTCATTCAGTGATTTATAAGTTCATGTTTTATTGCCTTTTGAATTATCTTTTGTCCTTTTTATTATATGTTTTGGTCATGTATTCTAGTTTCAAATAAATTTTAATTAGGAATGGACGGGGATCTCGCTTCTGTAATTACTGCGCATTTGGTTTATTTTTGCGAGTCGCGTTGCGTTATCGTTCCCGTATACAACTTCCCATCAAGGAATTTCAAGGTAGCTGCGCGCGTTATTTCTCCAGGAGTGAATGGGTTAATAGATTTAGTTACAGTTGTAAACAAGAAAGAAACTTTCTTGCTTCCGTGTTCTGACTTGTTTTAATCAGCTAGGGTAAGTCTCGGCAGCATTCACCTGACCTTTGGTTACTCCTATAGTTTACAATATTCTTGCGGTTTTGATCACAGCGTGTTCAGTCCATTTGTGACTGCAAATGCTCAGGACCATTTCGGTGTATTGTTCATTTCTAGTACACATTGACCACTGCGAAACAAAGGCTACATGATCGAATGGAAGAAAAATTTCAGCAGGCAATGTACGATAAGCAGAAGCATTTTGTTAGGCAACAAATGTCATCTACAATGTAAAGCATAAATCGCTATTGTTTTACGGCTAAAGCTCATCGTAGCTTTGGTTTCCGTTTTCGGCCTATTATATTCCCAAAAGTATTTCGTGTCGCCACAGAAAGTTTCGTCGGAACTAAATAATTAGCGGCGACAGAGTTATTTGCAATCCCGTAGTGGTATCCATCAAATATCGAATCCACCAAATTTCCGCGAAGAGCGCAAGCCAAAATCATTCCCCAGTAGAATCCAGTTTATCCGTGCATGTTCCACAGAACCAAACGGTGTTGAGTTTCGAGCATACAATTGCCTCGCTGTGTCAACCTCGAAATGCGTTACAGCTGTAGAAGCCCTCGTTAACCGACTGGTTTCCGTTTACAAAAGAGCACAATGGCTGCATTCCATGATCACGGTATAATAGCCATGTAGTTTCATCATCTTCGTTCGTCCGAACATTCTCGCTCAATTGCGGTATGCTTTCGTAATTACAGTACAGTGAGTGCCCTACAATTGTAGGAACACTCAGGCTCAATGGCCAAACAACAGCTTCAGATGCTTGACAACCATGATAAATCAGAAGAAACTACCTTCGATGACTTTACCCGTTCGTCACGCCCAATTTGGAATACCCAAATTTGGAATGCCGAAATTTGGATAGAACACAAAAGAACACATCTTTATATGGATTTCCATTGTGGTCGCAGAGCGAATGGGGGACAACTCAATCCCATAAAGGTCGCCTCTCCACGAAGTGGAGTGGGCGACCTTAAAAACCAGAGCAAATTCATAAGAAATTGCAAAAACACAACCCTTCGTACTTTACCGGGGTCCCGATGGTAATGCATAAAGCCTGGTCCTCACTAGCGCATAAACATTAAGCATATAAAGCACAAGCATTCAAATCTTCCGACGCTTAAAACAATGGAAGCCAAAATCGTTCTTTAAAATATGACTTCCGTGCATCCACAGAGCCTACCGATGTTAAGTTCGGATGGGATACAGACTAACTTTAACACAATTCATTTTCAGTCTCTTGCTTCAATCGCCGACATCTCAAGTCGCTCGCGAGGAAAATTACATAACGTCATCGTAAATCACGTGATAAAGCGAACCAATCACCGTGTGCTAATTCTCGACCCGAAAAAAAAAAAAAAAAAAAAAAGAAAAGAAAAAACAGTCTCACTTTTAAAGCTTGTGTGCTATCCCACAAGCAAAAATACTCCGAAATAGTCCTGAGCATTGAGTTTGCAGTCACAAAATGGACTGAGCATACCGTGAACAAAACCGCAATAATATTGCAAACATGTCTCGTGTTTCATGTCTTATTCTTCCCTTTCAATTTTTATATTTGTTACAGAGCACAAATACTCGGAAGCCTGATAGATGAAACACATTCAGTTAATAAAAGAAAACAGATAAGTATTGACGCGAAGGCTGGACTAATCGCCATTAATCGTGGTCTCTGATTAGAAATAAGTGTTCGACTCCGAACTGTCAAAATCGATTGTGCATAAAAAGATATGTCACGCATTATTCAGCTTTTCTTGCCGGTTGACCCTGTCTCTCCTAAGCTCAAAATGCAGAGTCGCTCAACCTTTAAGAAGCAAGTGTATGAGTGTAGCAGTGATAATTTATAGTTTAATCAGATTTCATTTAAGCAAAATGTCAAAAGCCAAGTTCTCTATACTGTGTGATATTTTTCTGGTGAGAAACTGGAAGTCCGATCTCTCTTGGGAGTTCCGCTCTTGTCCCTACTTTCCATTTTAGTATATTCTGGTCTCGACGCAACTCACGCCGCGAGCTCACTGGCAACGCCAGGGCCCAGTTGTATAAAATATTAACGCTCGGGACTAGGCATTTATAGCAATGGAAATTAATTGCATTCGACAAAGGAGAACGCAGTCTAACGCGTCATTTCCGGTCTGGATGCCATGCGATTTCAGGGTTTGGGGCACCATCTTGGTAGGTTCTCAGGAATGTCAGATTGCCTCGATCTCGTGTAGTAATTTCAGGGTTTGGGCGCCATCTTGGTACGGTCTCAGGAATGTCAGATTGCCCAGATCTTGTGTAGTATTTGGTAACTACAGTGACACAGAAATAAACCTCGAAAGCAAGCGCATGTTCAGGGGTGAAAAGAATTCGATTTTCAACTGCGTCACGGATCGGATCGGATCTGTGTGGTGCCGTGTTTGCCAAGAAACAGACGTTGTAATCCTCCTAGAGCTGTGATGTGTCAACTCAGCTGTTTTCCACAGGAGATACAACTTCTCTCTGCATTCAGAGTTTGCCACCGTATTCCCTTTGGCGATTGGACACGAATGCGGATCATTTTATTTTGCTGGGCTATGAAGCTAACAATACGAGTTTCTGACCTTGTCTATAGTACGTAGGTGGTCAGAGTAGAATGGCACATATACATTGTCATGCATTGTCATATTAATGTACTGTTTTCCAGTGTTCTATTTTGTTAGTTTACAGACCTTGAGTTGTTATCCAAGAGATAGTTCAACATTACTTGGTAGCATTGCGATGCAACAGTCACATGACATTTCACACAACTTTCGTCTTTTCGTTGCCATGATTAAAATCATGGCCATGTCAGTGGAGTTTAACAATAACTATAAAACAAATGAGCAATCCAAGTAGAATGCTTGCAAATGAGCAATCCAACTAGAACTCCACAATTCAGTAGCACGAACGCACTGTAATCCCTGATTATATCTAGTATATTTCTATTGTTATTTACGCCTGGTTCCGGGCGTTAATTTTTTATGCAACTGGACCCAGTCTAGTTCTGTTAAAGACTCCACGCGAAATACACTACACAAGGAGTATAGTACTCGTTCTCCTAAAGACAGTGCACGAAACAAAGCCGTTATAACGCGCTAAAAGCAATGAGTGAAAACTCCACGCCAAATACACAGGAAAGAATGAGTATTCCTCGTTCTCCTAAAGACAACCCCGAAACGAAAGCCGTTATAATGCGCTAAAAGTAACAGCAACACGTTTCAAAACCAACTGGCATATTTCAAAATCGCACATTTTGGTAAAAATCAAGCTTCATGGCGAAAAGTTACCAATGCTAGACAAAAATCACGGTAAAAACCTATATGGAAAACATATATTTTACCAAAAATAAAATGTAATTGACAAATGAAGCAAATACTTCCACTATTTTACCAAATGTTGAAGGAAACCATTTTGGTAAATATGGATTATTTATGAATGATTTTACCATATATTTAAACAACTTTGCCAGGATAGCAAAATTTGCCTAATCTTCAGCATTCTTACCACAAAGCAGAACAAACTGCACTCTCCGAGTTTAACAATTGTAGTGTATTTTACCATTAGAGTCAACTCAAGGCCAATTTTTGGTAAAACATAGTATCATACATACAGATTGTACTGTGCGGTTAAACCAACCCCAGTCAGCATGGTAAAAAATAACTAAAAATTATCTATTTGCACCATCACTTATAAGCATCCAGTCGGTCATGGTAAGAACCTCAAATTGGTCACAATAATTGTTGTGACCAAATGAACCTCAAGTCGGTCACAGTAATTGTTGTGACCAAATGAACCTCAAGCTGGTCACAGTAATTGTTGTGACCAAATGAACCTCAAGCTGGTCACAGTAATTGTTGTGACCAAATGAACCTCAAGTTGGTCACAGTAATTGTTGTGACCAAATGAACCTCAAGTCGGTCACAGTAATTGTTGTGACCAAATGAACCTCAAGCTGGTCACAGTAATTGTTGTGACCAAATGAACCTCAAGCTGGTCACAGTAATTGTTGTGACCAAATGAACCTCAAGCTGGTCACAGTAATTGTTGTGACCAAATGAACTTCAAGCTGGTCACAGTAATTGTTGTGACCAAATGAACCTCAAGCTGGTCACAGTAATTGTTGTGACCAAATGAACCTCAAGTTGGTCACAGTAATTGTTGTGACCAAATGAACCTCACTTTGGTCACAGTAATTGTTGTGACCAAATGAACTTCAAGTTGACCAAATTACATAACAAACGCGTTCCAAAACACTTTGTCAAGTATTTTTTATTCTACTGTATTAAGGGTAAAACGATTCAAGCTTTGGGAACTTTTGAACGTTATGCTAAAAAAAAGCAATTTCCGAATGTTCATTCCGCAGCGCAGAGCAGTCCCGGAAAATTTTCCCAGCAACTGATCAAAATCACCTTTTCTTCCAGCCGGAAAAAAAATTACTGCTTCCAGGCTTAAGAATATATATTTTTCGGCGGCGCAAAACGACAGGCGGAAAACCTGTCTATTTTCGAAGGTTATGCAAGAATCAATTTTGCCAGCGGCCCGATGAAACAATTGCTTTTTTCCCCAGCGAGCAGTAAAAGAAAAACAAAACGCCTGCCAGCACAGGATGCTGTGTGGAACACATGTTTTTGCGGAACAGCTCCGATGGGTGCTCTCCAACTTCTCTGATCTGATAATCAGAGCACCCAATTTCCTCGCTTTGATAATCAGAGTACCAAAGTTTCCTCCTATGATAATCAGATAGCGCGTCGAAGGTGAGCTTGAAAAGGTTTACGTCATTTCCAACCTACAAAACGATCACAACGAAACTAAATAAGACATTGCAGCCATCTTATGTATTAGAGTAAACAGATAACTTGGCTCGAGAATTTGCCGGCTCACATAAAATCTGGTAGAACTGGCCAGTATTGCCGGTTTATACTCGCTCGAATATTGTCAACATTGGAGCCTCAACATTTTCTTCTAGATTTCCAGGAGAATCTACATAGTATGCCAATTGAATATACTAGATGAAAGATTGTGGAATATAAACACCGGTATTTTCTGAACTCGTGGGTGACGGTGTTTGAGAAAAATAAAGACCTGGAGAGAAAATAATAAAGCGGCAGCATACCTTTGCTTTCCTTCTTCTCTTCTGTTTCCGTTCGACGACCAGTCGCAATTGACATGTTTCCGTTTGACGACAAACACTTGCTCATAAATGTAGATTAAACGAGGTGCGTTATACATGTAAACGGTCACACAGATGTGTTGCAGTGCAGCTTTTCTTACGCTACAATTACCCGGCATCACGTTGTAGTAGGTCAGGAGTAAATTTCTGAATGAATTTGAAAAGAAAGACGTTTACTTTGTGGGTAACTGGTTTATAATAACTGTCAGAAGATGTTGCGGTATTCTTTTAAGTGCTAATACCTGCTGCGGCTTCTGGTGCTATTGTTTTTTGTTAACCTTTTTTTTTATCTCTTTTCTTCTTCTCCAGCACTGAGGCGAGAAATTAAATATGATTTTGCTGCAGTGCAGAAATCCTGCTGAAGACCTTTTTCTTTTTTATCCATTTCTTTGTTTGACTAATTTAAAAGTTAGCAGACGGCCTCAACGAGGGGTCAAAAGTGACAGAAGTGCCCGCTAATCGAGGCGGCGTGGGGTCAACCTTTGCACAGAAATTAGTTATAAGGCGCTGTCTCTCAGAAAACGAAATGAACGAATATCAAAGGAGTGAAAACAATGGGCCAAAAATGATCTTTGCTGCTGCAAATCTTGGAGCGTCTGAGGCAATAAAAAAGAAAAGAACAAAAGGGCCGGAAGCCGCCGACTTAAAAGAATACCGCAAGATCTTGTGACAGTTTTAGATATAAACCAGTTCACAAAGCAAACGTCTCCTCGTTTTCAAAATGATTAAGTCGGAACTTTTCCACAGCCAACGTATGCCGGGTGATCGTAGCCAAAGAAAGATTGTATCACAGCATATCTCTGTGACTGTTATGTACTGTAATGCACCTCTTTCGACCGACATAGGACAAATGGACAGAGAAATGGAGTTGTCGTCGAACGGAAACATGTCAATTGCGACTCGACATACGTTGAGAAGAAGGAATGTAAAGTATATTTAGTTTTGATAGTTCGTTATAATCGTTTCGTAGGTTGGAAACGACGTTCGACGTGTTATCAGTCAATGTGTCCCTTCTGTTTCATGTAGTTCCACTGTTGCTGTCTCTGTTACAGTTGCTGGATTTTGCCAAATCAGAACAGGGTAACTTGGGTGCTGTACTAGCTAGGTCAAAATAGGTCAATTTAGCATAACGTTCAAAAGTTCCCAAAGCCTGAACCGTTTTACCCTTAATGCAGCAGAATAAAAAATACTTGACAAAATGTTTTGGAACGCGTTTGTTATGTAATTTGGTCAACTTGAAGTTCATTTGGTCACAACAATTACTGTGACCAAAGTGAGGTTCATTTGGTCACAACAATTACTGTGACCAACTTGAGGTTCATTTGGTCACAACAATTACTGTGACCAGCTTGAGGTTCATTTGGTCACAACAATTACTGTGACCAGCTTGAGGTTCATTTGGTCACAACAATTACTGTGACCAACTTGAGGTTCATTTGGTCACAACAATATTACTGTGACAACTTGATGTTCATTTGGTCACAACAATTACTGTGACCAACTTGAGGTTCATTTGGTCACAACAATTACTGTGACCAAGTGAGGTTAATTTGGTCACAACAATAACTGTTGTAATTATTACTGTGTCAGGGTCCAGAATGGTAAATATATGATAAAAATGGAGAACATTACCATTTTCATTTTTTGACCAGTAAAAACAGTATCAATTGCCCCTTATTTACAATAAGTTATTACGACTGTCCAATTTTCAGCAGAAATCACTTGATTTGTGAGATTTTTACTTGGTCAATACCAAGATTTGAGATTCATGGCAAAAATAAGCATTATAATGGAAATTTTACCAAAAATTACCCATTTTGAAATATGCCACTTTGTTTTGAAACGTGTTCAGGTGAATACTCCACGCCAAATACACAAGGTAGAATGAGTATTCCTCGTTCTCCTGAAGACAACGCGCGAAACGAAAGCCGGTATAATGCGCTAAAAGTAATGGCTGAAAACTCTACGCCAATTACACAAAGAAGAATGTGTATTTCGCGTTCTAGTAAAGACAAAGCGCGAAACGAAAGCCGTTATAATGCGCTAAAAGTAAAGGTTGAAAACTCCACGCCAATACACAAGAAAGAATGAGTATTCCGCGTTCTATGCGTAAAACGAAAGCCGTTATAATGCGCTAAAAGCAATGGGTAAAACTCCACGCCAATACAAAGGGAAAGATGAGTGTTCCTCGTTCTTCTAAAGACAATGCGCTAAATGAAAGCCGTACTGCGCTAAAAGCAATGGGTGAAGCACGAGTTTTCACCTTATGAAATGAACTTGAAGCTGTGTGTTTTTGGTGCTTAAGTTTGGTTTCTGCGCCTTACGTTTTTAAAAAGCCCGGCTTCGCATCCACAGTGCGTCAAGAACTCAACGTCGCGTCAAGTGCACAGAATAATTGAACAAGTGAAAAACGCTTTATTATTCGTCAAAAAAATGGACCCGGTCGCACTAGGAAGTTTAGTCGATAACAAAGAGCAATACGACGGCTTCTTCAATGTTTGGTAGCAACTTGCTGACATATATTTCTGGTCACAAGCGCTTTTTGCACTTCAAATGATGCAAATATCGATATTAATGTCGTCGAAGTTACGAGTGCGACCGGAGCCAATGAATCAACTAAAATATCAAATTTGAATGCCCTGTTGTACTGGACAGGATACAGTTAACAATAACTAAACATCCAAGGGCCTTGTAAATGACGACATTATTTTTGCCCAAATCAAGATTTATGCAATGCAGTAGTTAGTAGTCGTATAGTGAAAAAACTTGGAAATTAAAGATTCTCTTTCAACCGGCATGCATTCCGCGCCTCGTACCAGGTTTCATGGCCTATGAAACCTCCATTTATCGTCGGTCGTTTTTATGTTGTTTCAATCTTTTGCAATCGGAGGCATTTATCGAGATGTTCAGCTACTGTTACGTGTTATCAATAGTGTGATTATCGTTTTTTCCTTTTATGGTCATATTTTGATTTTAGTCGGGAGTTTGTTGCGTTTATCATGGCCGCTAAGTGATGTAGTTTTCGCTAATGGCGTCTGCGAAAAATCCCGGTGGACGACCAAGAAGACCAGAGCCTCTTAAAAAGATTTGTTTAAGGAAATCTGTTCAAGACCTATCGAGGAGCAAAAAGTCTTCACTTGGATATGCAAAACTCACCGACAGCGAGTTTGCTGAAGTCTTATTACAGTAAGTGACACTTTGATTATAGCTGCCTTTGTTAGAAATTCTGAAGATTAGTTCACCTCCCGATAGTGTGTTGATTTTGTGTAGGTATCGTTCTTGGACCAAACATGTTTGAGGTTCTTCTTTTTTGTTTGTACAGTTCCTGTCTCGCTAAGAGGACTAGTGAAAGTTACCAAATTGATGATGTTGAACTGCCGCCTGCTTTGGAGCTCGAAGGTGGGAAATGGATTTCTGTTTTCGTTGTGTGCTATGGGTTTACTTTGTATTGAAGGTTTTTATTACGGTTTTTATTACGACTTTTCCTACTGTAAATCTTTAATTTCTCATAGGTACTTTGCATCCAGAATTTTGTTCTACTCCTGCAAAGAAAACACGAAGGGAAGGCCCTTCCTTCGCTCTGGCAGTCGGAGGATTGTTGACGAAAACAATAACAAACGCGCGCAATGCATGCCGGTCGACAGTCTTTAAAAGCACTTTTAAATGTCCGTGAGGGTGTGCATCTCGCATTAAATACGAGGTGGTCATATTAGACTGTATAAAACCAACCGAAATTTCGTTTGTACTTTCCAAATAATTACAATCTATGGCGACACTGTATTTTCTTCCTCTGATGGGGTCCGTGGAATTTGTACATGCAAACATCGTTATTAGCGATCAATCCCATAGAAGGCCGCAGACATTGCAGGAGCGTTGCTGGGTCAAACTGACCCCCAAGACCAGCGTTTACTGATTTTACTGTGTGATAAGTGTTTCTAAGAGCCCCGTTATTACGGATAAAAGCTAAATAAATGAAAAAGATTCCTGCTACTGTGGAGAAGAGGCGTTAAATACACAATATACAGTATATATGTTTGGTGAGAAAGTAAACAGAAAAAATGAAGTTGATCAGTCAAATAGCAACTTCGGCACATAATATATCGGGCACAGAACGAATCAGTTTGAAGTTTAAATTCTTCGCTGCGTTTCTGCGCGTCAGCACGCCAGAAACACAAATTGTCCTCCAGCTATTTACGTAAAATGTACAGAAGCATCAGGATGCATACAGCCATTCTTTAGTTAATCTCCGCTTTGATGCCGGATTTGCTCTGGAGAAACAAAAAGAAATAAGAACAACTAGGAATCGTTAAAAATTGTTTAAATAACAAATAAACAATCAATGGGTTTGTATGTGCTATTATTATATAGATATCGATGAAATACAGGATTTATCCAGTTCTAAAAACTGATATTTTCATCTCGTGCGATATCTTTACATGTAAATCATAAAAATGATATGCCCTGTGCGCGCCATTTTTAAAGACAGCAGGTTCTGACAGGAAATAAAGGCTGTGAGATATGTCTTTGTTCTCGATAATTCATCGTTATATAATAAACAGAACATTACATGGCCGCTTCCATGTTTTTTTCCATGTATTACAATGTGCCTCGTCAGGGTTTGAGGGCATCAACGGAACCCCCTCCTAAACTTCTGTCGAGTACCCCTCCCCCTCCCCCCAAATCATGGTCGAGAGAAAAACACAAGAAAAACAAACGCAATACCTGTCAACCATGCAACTCCTTCATCCAGGCCATCACCAGTCAGTGCGTTAGTAGCGCTATAGAGAAAACACATGAAAACTAAGTGTGGCGTCATCATGTCATGAATTCTATCAAAACGCCATCATCAGATGAAAATTGACTCGAGTCGTTATACACCTGAAATTAGAGAGCTTAAGCACCAGGACGGGAGAGGACGACGGCAACGTCGGTGAAACAATAAAACTTATTGCAGGACAAAAGGCGCACGTGAATATGTGAAATTGACATGATCTCGGGTTGTCGTGCTCTCACGTGCGACTCCAAATGCTTCTTTTTCATGCTGTTGTCAGGACGTGGACGACATTTTGAGAAATTACGACAACCGTTCTTCTTAGTAGGAGACGATGAAAACAAGAAAACTTCGGCAAAAACGGAACAAATTTGAGCAAACTAAGAATAGGCAAAGTTACAAAGACATAAGGATTACAGAGACAATCTTTTCCTGGTTCCTCGCGTTGCCGTCGCCATCCTAGTTTGCTTAAGCTCCCTATTGTGTCAAGGCCGATTTGCACGGTCCGATATTTGGTTACGATTGTCGCATTACGATAGGGATATGACAGCAATCGTATCGTGTAAATCAACTCTACGACATACAAGTACGATCAGCGTCATACAGAAGGTCACAAGTGACAATCGCTGGCAAAAATCGCAGTATAAGCCTGGTTTTCACGATCAACGCAAGCGCAAAGGCCAGCAGAAGAAATGTGCGTCATTCGATACGAGCGACGATGACCGTGTGCTTGCGTCGAGCGTGTTTCACTGCGTAGTATAAGAACTCTACGTGGCAGTGCCGCTCATCACTAGCTCATGTCTGTACATAAGTATTGTGATAGTGGCCGGCTTTAGGTTTTTATCTATATATTTTGCATCGTACCATATATGCCAGGGTCTATCTTTGATGTTCTCTAATCCCAAATGTTGTGTGCACTGCAAAAACAAATCACACACACAATTAACGTAATTTATATAAATTAACCATCAACTACTGACAGTTTACCTCACTAACATGTAGGCAAAATATAGACTTGAGTTATATTTCATATTACCATTTGGACAGGGGAAAGAAATAGAAACAACGAGTCTTGTATATTAACATAACTTATGAAACAATCTGACTCCTTTATTTACATTGGCACAAATAAGAAATAAAGATTTGCGAACTTGAATTCAAATGACTTCATGAGCTCCACACTACTGAATTCTCGTGGTTTACCCACTCCCAGTTTATAATCCCACCCTCTTCCTCCAATATCCTCACTATCACCATTTTACCGAGATATCACAGAGTAAATAAAGTTTGAGCAGAGCAGTACAGAAGAAGTACTAAGAGCAACCACAGTAATTATGCTGAAAATTTTCAATTTTGTTCACTAACTTTGACTGCTGAAAAAGCAGTTGGAAGGTCCATCTTGTTGGCAAAGAATAGAATGGGTATTTTCCTGGGATGGATATCTATGTCGGAGAGAAAAGATACATTTTAGGAGCTATGTATCGCCAAGCCCAAACATTCAAAGTCCAACTAGCTATTTACTGTCACTCTTTCACTTGGAAGAGTGATAAATAAAGAGTGATTAACTTCAATTTTCTCTTTCAGTTTCTCATTAGAGATACACATGGACATATTAAACAGTATGGAGTGATACTTTTCTTAGATAACAGTCAATTGAATGTGTATCATTTCTCACTCCTGCATCTGCATTTTGAGCTTGGGAGTGAAGCCGGCCAAATCCACTCGCTTTTAGGCTAATAATCCCTGGGAAGGTGGGGGGAATGACATTCCCTTTGATGGGATAAATGGGAATTAAGGCTCTGACCAAAAGGGGTCCCTATTACACTTCAGCCTCATGCAGGTATAAGAAAGGCCTTATGCTGTTTAGGGGACCCCTAACTATTTTCATGAAGCAGTATGTATTTCCCTTGGGTATTAACAAAAGAACTATCGACCAATCAGAACAAATCTCGACAACCAAAGTAACACCTTGGTCGGCGCAAACAAACTACAGCTGTGCAGTTTCATATTTCGATTGCAAAACAGGAAACTATTTCCTTGGGTTTTCAGAGTATGTCCGTGGGGGCGAGCTGGCTCGGATTTCACCAGCAAGCGGCTCACGTTCATTTGTGACGCAGTCTGAAATTCTGGCTGTGTGGTGGCATTTCCATTCGGTAAGTTAGAAATAGTTCCCGAGGCCACAGCTGATATTTTGCTTTAACCGCTAATAAGCCACTTTCATAATTATTATGCACAATTTGTGAAGCGCAGGTGTTCTGGCGGGCCAATGGACAATAAAACTTGGCAGGTAGAATGTATAACTTATTCTATGGTATGCAATTATACACAGACACAAAACTAAGTTCAGCAGAGAGATTTACTCGACAGACACTTGTTTATGTTGGCAATAAAAAGTGCTATTTCCTACTGCGCATGATTGTGAAAGTGGCTTATTGCTGAATTTTCCTGTCCACCTCCAATGAATACATGTCATCGGTGTGCGCAATTGTTTGTTGCTAACTAGCAACTGGCAGCGTCCCCGTTTGTTGCTACTTTTCTAGCAACAAAGCTACTTGTTTAGCCTGTGAATATAACGGGCGGCATTTATCATTTTGCCCCCTGAATGGGTAAAGTGGTGTTGAAAGTCTGGGCAAAGAGCTTCGTCTCCATCCAAAATTTCCTTGTCAGTACATGTAATAAAGAAGTATTTAACTACATAAAAGGTAATTGTAGGCTATGGCATTATTACATGCAGGTTTAAATGGTTAGGAAGAGGTGTTACCATATATTTGAATTGACACATGATATGTCTGAAAGCAGCCGTGCTAAAAACAGCTCACAAAGAATTCCCACCTGCATGCTGCAGTAGATTTTCTAATTCATCCTTTGCCACGACAATCCTGAGTTTGTCACTGCTGTCAATCACAAAAATGATGGCATGGGCACTCCTGTAAGAATAAACAAACATAAAATTGACCAGGTAAGCAAAAATCAATAATACTCATCTGATGAAACTATTTTTGTAGTATATGTCAGTATTGCATCTAGGGTATAATTTTACTAAATTATAAGCTGCTAGTCATGCAGTGGTATGCATGGACAGAGAAACTGACAGTGGATTTTAAAGTCTTCAAACGGATAAGCTCAGCAACCATGCACTTATTAACTTTAACTTAATCCTTTATTTTAGGTATTATGTTTCTAATGTATAGTTTTTATTATGTTTTATAGTATTTTATAGATATTTATTTTTATAAATTGTGGTGGAACAGCCCTGTGTAAGGGACCTGTATAATAAACCGTATGTATGTACTGTAGCCACGAATTAGTTTGTACATAATAGAGTAATATAATGGGGCAGCTAGCATAATAAAATACAGTGCACTTTCAATAATTAAATGGTGATTTAAGTATAGTTTATCACATGCAGGGACACAATGCTGAGATTAGTACGTAGAGTAGTGGAGTGGACTAGCTGCTGTAATGCAGTCTGGTGTCACTATGTAGTCAGTTCTATATAGACGAGATGAAATCCTGAATATTGTTAACAAGTGCAGCTGAGAATTTAAGATGTACACAAAAATGAACCCTTTCACTCCTGAAAGTGCCATATTGGCACTCCACAAGTTAGCTCTGTTTGGACCAATTAAAAGGCCCCTATTTCTTTTGTTTTTGAGCCTATGTATTTCAGTTAGGTCTGGGATTTGTTTTGGGCCCACTTTCGGAGGTAACGTGCATATATGAATTTTTGATACATCGATGGTTGAAACTTGCCAACAACTTTCCTGCACTCACTTGTAGTAATGTTCCCATAGGGTTCTGTATCGACCTTGACCAGCCATGTCAAAAACTGTCAATTCTAGCTGTCTAGAACCAAATGGAATTACAAAAATGTCCATTATACACAATATACAATGAAGGAACAAAACAACTATTAGTACATGTACATGATGTATCGTGCAGTCATAACATTTTCAAAACATGACTATTGTGTAGACTACAATTTTTTTACATATTTATTATATAAAAGAAAAAATTATGTGTAAGTACATAAAATAAAATGCAGATATGATGTTGTGAACATATAAATTCATGAAGGTTAGCATATAGTACACATATACACCTGTCCACTATATTGCTGAATACATTTTAAATTATAAATATCCAACAGCTTTTTAGTTGATATAAATCTTAATATGGGAATATGGGATCCCTCTCAGCCAAAAAAAAAAAAAAAGATTAAAATCAACCCATGCACAAGACATATGTCAAGTTGATCACAAGCCAACACCAGAAGACACAGAAAAACATATGAGACAATATTAGATTACACAGTCATCAAGAAAGTAACATAATCTGAAGAATTACAGATAAAACCATAAGAAACACAATCACGCAAAAAAAGGCAGTGCACTTCAGCACATTAACAATAAAATGCAGATATGACGTTGTGAACATATAAATAATTCATGAAGGTTAGCATATAGTACACATATACACCTGTCCACTATATTGCTGAATACATTTTAAAATATAAATATATCCTCCCCAGCTTTATATTAGTTGATAATCTTAATATGGGATTCCTCTCAGCCAAAAAAAAAAAAAAAAAAAGTGAGTTAAAATCAACCCGTGCACAAGACATATGTCAAGTTGATCACAAGCCAACACCAGACACAGAAAAACATATGAGACAGAGATTACTTCATGGAAAGTGCGCGCGTATGGTTTTTATTCACGAGTTGTGAAGTATCATAAAACGAACGAGCGAGGCTTTGCGAGCGAGTGAGTTTTATGATACGAAACAACGAGTGAATAAAAACTGTACAAAGCACTTTCCATGATGTTTTCTGTTCATTATTTACATAATGAGACATTTATGATGGGACCGGGAAACCCTTTAAAAGTAGTGAAAAATTGTCGTTCACAGCTTGTGATTGGACGAACGATATTTTTCACGTGTGCAAAGCGTCGTTCGCGGCCTTTCATTGGCTAGAACTCATTTGCGTACGAAATTTTACGATATGGCTTTTTCGTGAGTATGTCTCAGTATGTATATAATAAAATATTAGATTACACAGTCATCAAGAAAAGTAAACATAATTTGAAGAATTACAGATAAAACCATAAGAAACACAATCACGCAAAAAAAGGCAGTGCACTTCAGCACATTCTAAACCAGTTGGGGTGAAAACTTCAAACAAACTGGAATTTATAGACATAATCTTCCCTGCTTGAATTAGCTCTGGCCCTTTTATAATAAAATAACATAATCACATACAGTAATGTACAGCTAAAAATCTACGTACATATCTAAGTTACATCCCGTTCTATAAATGGCTGTGTAGAACTATTACACAATACAACAAAAACTTCACAGAAACCTGTGGAAATTTACAGTCGCGCCATTTTATTTCATCGGCACACACACTTTATAATCTCACCTGTCTATTTTGAAAGTCTCTACGTTGAACCCAATCGTCGGCGCAATATCCTGGGGAGGAGCCTAAAAAATCGAAATAGAGTTCAACGACCACAAACTCGGAAAATCAGACAACAAGTAAGAAATGTTTGTGTTTGTTGACATCGAAACTAAGCGTACCTTTTCGGACTTCTGCCCGGGCTTCAGACGATTAATAATGGTAGTCTTCCCGCTGTTATCAAGTCCAACGCATAGTACATGCACGTCTTTCTTCTTTATACCAAGCCAGCTCTTTAAAGAATCAAACAAGCCCATACCTTTACACTAAACGAAGTACATGAATCACTATAAACTTCTTCGCCGCTGTTGGAAACGAAGCCTGAGGTCTGGGACTGCACAGTTGCTTTCAACCGTGTCCCAGTTCCCACCTTGAATGACGTAATACAATATGGCGGCTCTAAGGAGCTGTGTTTTATGTACCAGAAATGCCCAGAGGGTTTATTCAGTTATATACAGATTTTCAACTACTTTGACGCAATCAGTGGGTGAGTAAAGTTGTAGTTTGATTTAAAGTGAAGGTCCGAGGAAGAAGAGCTTTTTACTGCCGCTAAAAAAAGCCCTGTCTGATCGGTGGAAATCTTTAATATGATACTACGTTTACACTATGCATGACATGTATGCTTATCAAATTTAGGAGTCACGGTTTATAGTCAAGGCATTGGCTTGTAGCCGTATCTGTACGGATAATTGTGGAGATCTTTCAGTTTTAGGTTCCGGTGAATCGTCGACAGAGTTAAGTAATCAAATTTCAAATCATGAAGATGGACCGCTCAAAGTGTTCGATAGAATGGTGCATGATGGCAAACTACAGCCCGATTCACACCAAAGGCGTATCATAGAGGATTTACAGAAGTTGTACGTTGATTTGCACAGCTACAGACCCAGCTCCAGTGGACTAATAAACAAAGTAAGCAAGCAAATGCATATTGAGAGTAATTATATTAGACGTTGTCAAGTGTACACAAACTCACCATCTGGTCATTTTAGCATACTTTTTAAACTGTATTGAGCTTTGTAGCCATATAATTGTACATGATTGTATAGTACTGTCAGCAGTTTTTGTTGATTGTTATGGTTTTTACATTGTAACATCATTATCATTGTCTTCATTGTAATAATTATAATAAAACTCGTGTTTTAGATCGTGTTCATTAAATTGTTAAGAATTTTTACAACAGTTTTCATCATACAGTATGTTGCTGTTTTTTTCCCCAAAAATTATATACACTTACCACACTCCTCTGTTGATCAGATTTTTAGGTTAAGAAAACAAAAGGCACCAAAGGGGCTCTACTTGTTTGGAGGTGTAGGTGAGGCCACATACAAGTTGTTGAACTATAAGTTAGGCTCTGGGTTTGGTGGGGGGACCCCTAGAATAGGCTGAATATGTGGGAGTCTGGCTCTGCCCGAAAGAGGTCTCTTTTCAAGCCTCAGGTAAATAGAAAGGGTATTGAAAAATAGCTTTTTTGGTATTTTGGAGTGTCAGTAAAGGAGGCTTGAATAGAAGGGAGAGCATGTGATGAATCAAGTAGGGGTTAATGGACATATAAAACTGAACACTGGTAGGAATTCTGAGCTGATGTTTTGAGTGTTTAGCCCTTTGTCAGAACTTCAACAAAATTGGCTAGTGCTTGAAACATCAGCTGAGAACTCTTAACAATGTCCAGTTTTTCTACAGTGATTCCCATTCTATTCATCATAAATGTTTTTCTTCACGTCGACACAGTCTGAACATGTATCTGTGCTTTATGGTGGGTTGTTCTAAAACTCATGCATTGGTTGATGTCTTCACAAATATCAATAATCACGATGCTAATGCATTAATTTGAAGACTCCAAGAGTGTTGCCATCTCGAAATTTAATGTTCGTGTGTGTGTGGGTGTGTGGGTGCATGTGTGTGTGTGATGCGACCTTTTTAGGCCAGGTGCCTAAGGCAATGTCCTAATAAGGCAATTATGTAATCACTGTCGATTATTGATTAGCGTCTCCGCCAGTGTTTTTAAGAAAGATTTGAACGAAGCAACAATTGAACTCCGTTCACGAAAATGAATTTGAAAACTAGAAAACTTGAAACAGAATGGTCTCACGAAGCTCGTCTTCAAAAGAGAAGGGAACAGGCACGGGCAAGGCGAAATCGTGAAACGATTGAACAGCGCCAAATACTAGAGAAAAGACGAAAAACATGTTATAACCGACAGCATCGTGAACGGAATCATGCCGAAGAAACGGCTCCGCAAAGGGAACAGCGCTTGAAAGCAAATCGGGAGCTTCAGGCGCCGTTTGTGTTAAACTCAGATACTTATTCAGAAAGGACAAGCAACAAAGGTTAGTCAGTGGAAATTGAACAATCACCGTGACAAATATATTCTACCTGTATCTTGTAACTTGATCACTGCAAGAATGTATTAGAATCTGTATGTTGATCATTTCCCTCGAAGTATTGTTTTAATATGCTTCTGTCACCAGTTTTGGCTATCGTATTCACTCAGAGCAATCGGAACTTGGAATCTTGAATGATTTAGTCAGATACCTTATTTTTCTGTCAACTAAAACTGTAAAGCCTGGTCCTCACTAGCGCATAAGCATTAGCACAAGCATAAGTGTAAGAATAAGGGAGCGAAGGAACGGATGTGTTTGATCCTTATGCTTATGCTTATGTCGCCACTGTCGCTCTCTTATTCTTATGCTTATGCTTATGCGCTGGTGAGGACCAGGCTTAACAAATGCTGTAATCTGACATGCGGTGATTGCAGAAGAATCATTCACAAGCCCTTAGAAGTGTCACTAGGTCTGAAGCCCGTGTATAATTTGAAGTAAACCGTTCAAGTTTTGCTTTGATTCTGGGAGAAATCATGCTGTTTGAGTGGGTTCACATACAAAACAATTTGAGCTTGTTAAATATGCATGCCTGAGTCTGGAGCATGCAGTCCAGAGTAAAAACAAATTGCACAGGAAACCTATTTAATTGTACTACCAATGAATTCAAAATAGGAAAATCAGCGTTCCTTTTTTCCCGTACTATGACGGCCGACCAACTTCAAAATTTGGGTATTAAATTTTGAGAACGTGCTTGGCAGACTGTATGAATTAATTTGACGTGCCGACCGTGGGAAATACGTACTTCGTCACGCAATCGACTCTTTTTTCAATGCAAAAGTATGACACACACCATTCTTTTTCTCCTTCCTTTGCGTGTAGCACTTGACTTCGAAGAAAAGATTGAGTCAACATTTCGGTAAAACAAAGGCTACTCTTGTTGGGAGTACCAAAGCACAGTAAAAGTCCCATCAATGGCAGAGTGAGGGGTATCTGCGATTATCGTATTTCTAGTACTTTAGTAGTCGGATGCTGTTTTTTTCTGGGAGTGAAACAAGTTAAGCCTGTTGCTGTGTCCACATGTCTTTTGCAGGATGTGGTAAAACCATGCTGATGGACTTGTTTTATCACTGTGTCTCAGTGGACCAGAAACAGCGTGTGCACTTCCATTCTTTCATGCTTGATGTTCACTCAAGTAAGCTGACCATTATTTCATATATATGGTAACAACACTTAAATTATGTTGGAGGATGCAATTTTTTGGTAAATCAATTCTCTACTATCTCTGGGAATACCACATGCCTCTGGGGGTCTGTCTGTCTGTCACGCAGTGATATGTGATACCTTGTTATTATGAAAGAACGTGACCGTTGGAGATTATGTGGAAATGTATGGGGATTTTGGTTGTTTGCCAAATGGTGCTCTTTGGGAAATATTAAACCTAAAAAGTGGCTAAATATGTTAAGTTGAGTGCTATTTTACCTCTTTCCGACCGTCAGCTTGCTGCGCTTGCTGGAACCAGAAAAAAATTTGGGGCTAAGAAGAAGAGAAAAAAAGGAAAGGCAGGAAACTCTGTCACGACCCAGGGTCACTCGGCGACGAAAATCTCTACAATGACTGAACCAGTCGGGACAAAATTCAGGCATGAGTTATCTGCACAAATACCCTTTTCATCTGATATAATTGCCGGTCCATCCAGGGAGTGTCGACCAGTTAGCCGAAATGATGTCTTTTCGGTAGTGAAATGATGCTCACTTCCACAAATGCGCAGACATGACCCCCAGCAGACTTGGCAAAACCTTTCATCAGCCTACCTCCCCAGGGCAATATTTAGTACTGCCAAAAACTCTCTACCACTATCCCCACAGTTAAATTATTGGTATCAGATGACTGGAGACCACCGGAAGCGCACATTCAAAACCCACTTGCGTTCTCAGCTGTCAGACTTAAAATCTTTTTGTGATGTTTTCGAAACACAGATAAACAATTCTAAACAATTCTTCAATAAGTTTTTCAGGGGTTTTTCGTACGATATTTCAAGGGCTTTTCATGGGAATATTTCATGGATTTTTGAGGGGTTTTTCATGGGTATTTCATGAGTTTTCAGTGTTATTTTAATGGTTTTTCAGGGATACTTTAGGGGTTTTTCATTCGGTATTTCATGTGGTATTTCAATGGCTTTTCGATGGTGTTTGCAGTATTTTTTTCCTGGGATCTTCAGGGGTTTTTTAGGAATGTTTCAGAGGTTTTTCAGGTTTTTTTCAGGGTTTTTCCAGTTGTTTTTCAATGGTTTTTCAGTGGCTTTTCAAGGGTTTTTCAGGGGTTTTCAGTGGTTTTTCAGGAGTTTTTCAATGTGTTTTCAGTGGTTTTTCAGTGTTGTTTCAGCGGTTTTTCAGAGGTTTTTCAGTTGTTTTTCAGTTGTTTTTCAGGGTTTTTCAGTAGTTTTTCAGTGGTTTTTGAGTGGTTTTCCAGGAGTTTTTCAGTGGATTTTCAGTGGTTTTGGAGTGTTTTTTCAAGGCTTTTTCAGTGGATTTTTAGTGGGTTTTCAGTGGTTTATCAGCGGTTTATCAGTGGTTTTTCAGTGGTGTTCCGGGTTTTCTTCAGGGGTTTCTGAGTTGTTTTTAGTGGTTTTTTTTTTCAGTTGATTTTCAGTTGTTTTTTAGTTGTTTTTCAGTTGTTTTTCAGTTGTTTTTCAGTGGGTTCTCAGTGATTATTCAGTGGTTTTTCAGGAATTTTTCAGTGGTTTTTCAGTGGTCAGTAGTTTTTGAAAGGTATTTTAGTGTTTTTTTTTTTCAGGGGGTTTTCAGCGGTTTTTCAGTGGTTTTTTGGTGGCTTTTCAGGGTTTTTTTTAGGGGTTTTTCAGTTATTTTTCAATAGTTTTTCAGTGGTTTTTCATGGAGTTTTCAGTGGCTTTTCAATGATTTTTCATAGGTTTTTCAGTGGTTTTCAAGGGGTTTTTCTGGGGTTTTTCAGGGTTTTTCAGTAGTTGTTTATTGGTTTTCAGTGTTTTTTTTTATGGGTTTTCAGTAGTTTTTCAGTGGTTTTTCAGTTGTTTTTCAGTGGGTTCTCAGTGATTTTTCAGTGTTTTTTGAGTAGTTTTTGAGTGGTTTTTGAGGAATTTTTCAGTAGTTTTTCAGTGGTCGGCGGTTTTTCAGTGGTATTTTAGTGTTTTTTTTTTCAGGGGGCTTTCAGCGGGTTTTCAATGGTTTTTCGGTGGTTTTTCAGGGTTTTTTTTAGGGGTTTTTCAGTTTTCAGTAGTTTTTCAGTGGTTTTTCAGGGAGTTTTCAGTGGCTTTTCAATGATTTTTCATAGGTTTTTCAGTGTTTTTTCAGGGGTTTTTCAATGGTTTTCAAGGGGTTTTCTGGGGTTTTTTAGGGGTTTTTCAGTGGGTTTTCAGTTGTTTTTCAGTGGTTTTTCAGACTTGGGTTTTCAGTGGTTTTTCAGGGGTTTTTAAGTAGTCTTGCATTGCTTTTTCAGGGAGTTTACATTGGTTTATCAGTGTTTTTTTTTAGGAGTTTTTTAGTGGTTTTTTAGGGGTTTTTCTGTAGGTTTTCAGTAGTTTTTTATTGGTTTTTCAGGAGGTTTTCAGAAGTTTTTCAGTGGTTTTTCAATGGTTTTTTATAAGCTTTGCAGTGGTTTTTTAGTATTTTTTTGTGGTTTCTGTGGTTTTTCAGTGGGTGCTCAGTTGTTTTTCTGTGGTTTTTCAGGGAGTTTTCAGTGGTTTTTCAGTGGTTTTTCATTGGATTTTCAGTGTTTTTTTAGTGGTTTTTCAGTGGTTGTTGAAGGGATTTTCAGGTTTTATATGTTTTTTCAGAGCTTTTTCAGGAGTTTTTTTTAGGGTTTTTCATGGGTACTTCATGGTTTTTAATGGTTTGTTAATATGTTTTTCAGGAGTTTTCAGGGGTTATTTCATAGGTATTTCAGAGGTTTTTGCAGGTTTTTTAGTTTTTAGTTTTTTTAGTTTTTTTTTATGGGGTATTTCGTGGGTTTTCAGTTGTTTAGGGGTTTTTCATTTTCATTCATTTTTCACTCCTTTGATTTCTCACCAATGAGCTTTACTGGTACAGTAAAACTGTGTTGTAATGGGAACTTGGCTATTTATACCTTGCTCAGGTTTAAACTAGGGTATCTCACTACATCACACATCAGTTAAGTGTGAAAGGGTTAAGTGTTGTTTCTTTTCAGGAATACACAGATTAAAACAAAGTCTTCCTGCTCGTAATCCCAAGTCAGTCCGGGCGCAGCCGTTTGACCCTATTGTGCCAATAGCTCAAGAGATTAGTGCACAGTGGTGGCTGCTTTGTTTTGATGAGTTCCAGGCAAGTTCATGTATAACATTAGGCCCTATTATATGGCATTATTTAGGTAGAGGTACACCTCTAAAAGGCTGTATCCACCAGCTACCATGATTTATATGGAGTCAAAACAGTCTTCCTTCCCGAATAACCCTGGTCAACTATTCATATGTTTCTTTATAAATCAAATAACAACCCCCATCTGCAAGAAGTTGTGCACTTCAGTTTATAAAGAAACATATGGATAGTTAGCTCACTCATGGGGTGACCTGGGAAGACACAGGTGAACAGGAGGGGTACTTAGGTATATTAGTGATGGGGAATCTTTAAACTCCCAAATAGATGAATAGATAAATGCCCATTAGGCTAAAACTAGACCCAAAAACTTCATCGCCTATAATGTAGCCCCAAAAAGGCATTCTTTTCTTCACATAAAAAAAACAATCAAACAAAACAAAAGCAAAACAAAACAAAAACAAACAAAACAAAAAATAAATAAATAAATATTATAAATAAAAAGTCTCCATGTCATTTTCATGTAGTTGAAGCTTGTAAAATTATGAATTATACTATTTGGCATTAAATCGAAAACACTGGGTTCTGCTTTTTATCGAGGCTACTAAAGGGCCCTGTGAAGTTCTTTCTACCCAAAAAAATCTGGCAGATAATTTCTAACCCAAATCTGGGCCCCAACTCGTTAGTTTCATCCCCCAAATGGCTTCGCACCTCCCTGTCACTAATATACCTAAGTACCCCGGAATGGTGCCCTGGTCCCTGGGACAACTCCATGGAAACAGGGCACATCTGGCATAAGTGACTTTTGGCCATGTGTGTGGGTACTTTATAACATAAGATGCTGCATGACTTCCTCTGTTATGAGGAAACCTCTAATAAGCTGTCCTTTATGTTTGTGTTCTTTTTGAAAATGCAGGTAACTGATATCGCAGATGCAATGATTCTAAAGAGATTGTTCACAACGCTTTTTGAAGAGGGTGTTGTGGTTGTTGCAACTTCAAACAGGAGTCCAGATGGTTAGATATGTACCGTATTGTCTGTACTGTTGTTACCATATTTTTGTAGTTTGGAACAAAAAGGAAACTTTTTTTGAAAATTAATTTCCTTTGGCCTCCTAATAACAGATCTTTACAAGAATGGTTTGCAGAGGAGCAATTTTCTGCCCTTTATCTCAGTGTTAAAGGTAAGATAAGTCAGAACTTTAGTCACACCTAAATGGGCTTACTAAATAAGTCAGAACTTCTCTACACTGGAAACTAGTCCCCAGCTCTTGTGAGAAACGTTTTTACCGCAAACGTCGCACAAAATCACTGTGTCGAACTCGATACTGAAGGTTTGATTACGGCAGTTTGGCAATGGAGTTCTGTCGTGCTGCGTGCCTGCATTGGTCATTGTGTGCTTGGTAATTGTCCAGTAACACGTTGATTGACCGCTCAACTACCGCTTCAAAGATCACGTATTACCAAACCGAACTAATAAACGGACAACAGAAATGACGTGAAGGCAAAATACCGTGCAGGGATCAATTTACGACTTAATAGTATTCGACATGCAACGACGGCACGACATTAGAACTGCACTATTTGTTCCTCAGTTTGCCTAAGTTGGTAAACACATTTTTGTTTTTGTTTCAGGAAAAGTGCCATGTGAAGTGCCTTGATTCAGAGATTGACTACAGAAAAAGAGGTAGGGCATGTGTGGTTTAGCTTGCTTCTCTGGCCTAAACAAAATCATAAGCGCAATCACTGGATATATACGTCAAGTAAAAACGAACCGCACAGTATGAATGCAGACATAAGTGCAATCACAAGAGATGTGTGTCAAGTGAAAACAAACAGCACAGTGCGTATGCAGGCATAAGTGCAATCACAGGAGATATACGTCAAGCGAAAACGAATAGCACAGCGCGAATGCAAACGTAAGTGCAATCACAAGGGATAAGCGTCAAGTGAAAACGAACAGCACAATGTAAATGCCGGCATAACTGCAATCACAAGAGACATTCAAGTGAAAATGAGCAGCACAATGCGAATGTAAGCACAAGCAAAAACAAAAATATGATCTCTTGTTTTGATTTTCAGATTTGGCATATATTGGAAAAGTGTATTTCAGGTCAGTAATCGGTATCATTTCACAAAGTAAAAAATGCACAAATAAAAGTAGATAAAAAAGACATTACGTCATAATATGTAAGTCATGGACTTCTTTTTTTTTTTTTTTTTTGAGTATATGTGGCTCAATAAAGCACTTTACGTTCACCTAGAAAGAAGTTCGGGTGTATATTCTGTATTTGCTTCAACTACTCTAGTGATTGTGTGGATAATGTGGAGGACATGCCAGATAGTGTTTTTTTTTCTCTTTACAGCTCCCATAACCCTCGGACAAAGGACGACTTGGACTGGATTTTCTCCAATCTCTCAGAGCAGCAATTGGAATGTATGTTCGCTGTTTTTTATTGCACCCACAACAAGTCTTAGGAGTTGATGGTTTAAAGTGTCCAGTTTGGGCACATCATAGTATGCCTCGTCGGTTCACATGAACAAATTGATATTATGCAAAGCCACACTATACCCGACAGGATTTCTCAAAACGAATAGACCGGAGTGGCTTTGTCTTCAAGCTGTTCTTGCTATACGCTGAACTTTGTTTCATATGAGCTTAAGGAAATTGAATACAGTGACAATTTCTCAATACTTTGTTACACTTAAGTGGCTGTAAAGGGAGATGGAAATTTCTTTTTTGATCAGTCTTATCTGCTTTCCTTGTAGATGGCGACAGTGAGCTTGGTCCGAAGACCATTAACGTCCTTGGGAGAAAACTGTATGCACCAATAACCTGTGGACGAGTAGCTGACTTTACTTTTAAACAACTCTGCGAAGAGGTTCGTGGCTTGCAGTGTCAACAGCCTCATTTATTACTGCAACGAAACAGAAGGGCATTGGTCCTCAGTCCCTCGCATCCCATTCAGACTGAGAAAAGGGGTCTGGGGAGGGCAAGAATTTTACGTCATGAATGAGTGGACAAAAATTGTCTTAACAATTGGTGGAGTACTGATTGCAGGAATTTCGACGTAGGGTTCCTGTTCTGACACAGTTCTTTTCTAGTGTAAACTCAAATATACCACCTAAAACCCCTTAACCATTTCGCTCCCAAGAGTTATCAACTTCAATTTTCTCCTTCAGTATTTAACTAGAAGTATATTATACAATCAGGTGAACTTGGCTTTTGATACCTTGCTCAGATCAGTTCTCACTTCATAATTCATAAACTTCGTCATTCATAATCTTGGGAGAAACTGTTGTATTTTTATCTTAGTAATGAAAGAGTTAAAAGACTCTTGTTTGCATCGTGTTTTTGTCTTGTTTCCTTTTGTTCATGTCTTGTTTTTCTCTTAGCCACTCGGTCCTGCTGATTACTTGGCTCTGTGCGAGAACTTTGATGTGATCATCTTGAGAGACATCCCACAGATGACCCTGACGAAGAAGACACAAGCCCGCCGCTTCATCACGCTGATCGACGCGTTGTATGACAACAGGGTCAGTAGGTTGAATGACCTCATGATTGTCATTATTACCACCACCAACATCAGCAACACTGTCATGATCGGCATAGTCATCACATCATCACCATCATTGCCATCGTCATCAACACTGTCATTATACATCTTGGTCATCATCATCATGATCTCATCATCGTCATCATTACTATCATCATCATGAACACTGTCATCATCATCATTATCAAGTACCATGCACCGTCGCCATCATCATTATCATCATGACCATCACTTCCCCATAATAATTATTGTCACCGTCAATATTACCATGGAATGTCATCGTCAGTTTGCTTGGCTTTTTTTATCCACTCCTCACCCTTTCCCTCTCCACGTCATTTCTTATCTCACCTTACTTCGTCTTCGTTTATGTCGTGAGTGTTTTATTTGTCTCTGCCGTTTCGGATACTACACAAAGACGTTCATAATTCTGCAGATACGGTTGGTATGCTCTGCGCATGCAACTCCGGCAGAACTATTTATGGCCTCTCCGCTGACCACCAAAGATGAAGAATTCCAGCGCGCTCTATTGGATGACTTGGACCTAAAACTCGTAAGTGCCAAGTAGATGGGTCAGGGCTCGAAATTGGGAAAAACATTTTGCGACTAGTTCCGAAAATTTAGTCGCAAGTTCGAAAATTTTAGTCGCCTCGAAATAAAATTAGCAAATGTAATACGTGAGCTAAGTAGTCAACTTCTTTTTTCATTTACAAAACTGCAATTTTAGAATTACTGTGATGTTGTTACTTTAACAGCTTCCATCATTTACCATCGAAGGAGGGTGGAGTCGTTTTCTTGCGAACAAACAAATGTAACCTTTTATTCACACGACGACAAGAACATAATTGCTACCAGCCGGCCCTAAGTATTCATTCAAAAGCTAAACCAAACTGAAAGAAGCTAATCTGAATGAAAGCGTATATTAACTCCCTCAGAACGAGACGGATTCCAAGGCCAGCATATTCACTGCAGAGGAGGAAATTTTTGCTTTCGAGAGAACGGTGTCACGGCTCACAGAAATGCAGACAGAGCAATACTGGAAAACTCCTGGAATGCGTCATGCGAACATCGAGGCGACAGAAGCGAGCAAACAGGAGCGCGACGAATTATAGGTACAGACCGCTGACCGCGACACTTCTGTGTTGCCCATTGCCTCTGTTTCAAAACGAGGCCCACTGAGACACCTTGATGAAAATGAGTATGGACACGAATATTCAAGTAAATGTGTTTTTCGCAATTTTAAACTTTCGCTGCTTGGTTCCGTTTTGAAGCGTAGGCGATGGTCATCTCGGGAGTGGCCTATTTCTTTGCGATTTTCAGTGATGATGCTTTCGTTTTCCCCATTTATGAGCACCCAAAATGGCAGTGACTGATCACGGCGACTAAAATCAAATTGCTACCTCGGAGAAAGTACTGAACAAGCCCTTGGTCCGCTTCCTAACATAAATTAACTTAAAAAATGAAGTGTTTAGGGTTAGCTAAAGGACTTGATTGCATATTGCATAGTGTAAACGTTGTTTTGGAGGGCCCAGTTTATTCCTCGAGGCTCCTCTTCGTGGAGGCAGTCTTTTTTGACATTTTGAGAAGTATAAGAAGGTAATATGATATTTTATTGGGGATGGGAAGAAC
The DNA here is from genome assembly GCA_964036295.1 of Plumapathes pennacea. Lineage (NCBI taxonomy): Eukaryota > Metazoa > Cnidaria > Anthozoa > Antipatharia > Myriopathidae > Plumapathes > Plumapathes pennacea. The sequence continues at coordinate 17,383,718 of OZ038462.1, forward strand.
GCCCCATAATACCATAATGTATGTTATCTTCACCATTCATAAAGAAATTCAAAATCCCTTTTCATTGCTTTTAGTGAGGGAAGGCGGTTAATTCCTGTCATTATAATGCCAATCCTTTTTATGTTCACAATATATTTTACAGTTCCCAATTTTATCTCTTAGTGAGTTTTATATAATCCAGGGACTCGTGTTCCTTTGCGTAATTGCCCTGAAAGTGCAAAGTTTATAAGTGATGTGGTGAGAACTGACAGTTCAATCACCTTTTATCTGAGCAAGGTATCAAAACCCAAGTTCTCTTTACTGTATGGTATATTTTTGTTCAGAAACCGAAGGAGAAAATTGAAGTTTATCACTCCCAGTGAAAGGTTAAACTCCTGGCGAGCTTGTTGAGCCAAGCCATATTTATTGAAAGGTTTATCGAAACTAAGAATAGAACACTTTATATTGGCCTGGTGCTTGAATTTCACATTAAATGAATATTTTATTACACAGCACGTCTTTTCTGCACTGTCGTCGCTTTATGGGAACATGCTAAGCACGCTATGATGTCATAACATGCTAAACACGTTATGAACAATCCACTCAGCCAATGAGGAGCAAGATCATTTTATCGGCATAGCTTGAATCGACTGGAGTCGATGTGTGAAAGCTGGATGCCGTGAAAGAATTTTAAGCTGACGTTTTGAGCTCAGACGAAGGGCTAGCGCTCGAAACGTCAGCTTCAAATTCTTTCACGGCGTCCAGTCTTTACACATCGACCCACAATCGATCCAAGTTATACGTATTTCTCCACGCCGACGCAGTCAATCTACAATCCTGGTCAAAAGTACGTGGGACACTCTGAAAAACTGCTATTTTTCAACATTACTCTATTTTCAACAACGACAGCGGCTCCCTTTTCGAATGTTAAACCCTCCCCCCTCCACCCGATAGACCGTGGAATTAATTTCTAAATTCGATTTGATGGAAACGTCTGATGGCTTGTATGAAATAAATTACTATAGTGCTTTTCAAATTATCCATAAATAACGCAGTTTTGAAATACGTACGTGATACTGTAGACATACTACGTCATAACATGACGTCATTGACACCACACATTCTACTTACGTTACTTGTAGTCGCGAATGAAGCCTTCGCTCCATTTTAATAAGATCTAGCAGGAGTTACATGATTTATGACGTTTAGTGCTGCTCATTAGATTTTATCAGAAGCTTAAAGAGGCTCGGCCATGAATTACGCATGCATCTTCTTAAAATAACACGGCGCGCATACTTAACGAGCTTCAACGGCTAATTCAATTTGTTTTGTATGTGAACCTCAAAACAGGTTAAAATTCTCCCAAAATCAAAGCAAAACCTGACTTGTTTACTTCAAAGCACATAGACCTCGCTAGCTTAATTCTGCGGCGCTCAAATCTAGCCATACTTCGAACGGCTTGTCAACAGTTCTCATTGCATAAATCACCGCCGGCTCAAATTGCAGCATATTTATTGAATAATTCGTACTTTGTTGTGCTCGAGCTTTGCTTCGCTTCATCCGCCATTAATCAAACTTGTTCAAAAACGTTAGCCTCACGTTTTCAAGTTTTGAGAGCTGAGCTACCGCGCTTCACAGCTCATGACCGAGCCCCTTTTTCCATGACTTGAAAAGGCCCACCATGTAAATTGCTATCTGGAAATCACTTGCGAAACGAAAATGCAGTCACATAATCGAGTTGATACGTATTGGTGTGTAACACGAGCGACGCCAGCACAAGGGAAAGTCGGGAAAGATTTCGCTCTTTAAGCTGTCTCCGTTGGTGTCCAGTTAGTTTCCTTTAAAAATATCCAAACAATCTGCACTTACTTAGACTGGTTTCGGGTAATCGACTTTATGAACGTCAATTATGTGCAGTGGCGTGTTTGTTTCCTCCACTTTTGAGTGGCTCGGGGTGGTTTTAATTTGTTGTTTCTCGCATTTTATTTATTTTTTTTTATCGTCGACATCAAGGCGGATAATTTTAGTGAATTTACATTATCACTACTAGTTTTTGGTGAGTTTAAATTAATTCTTTACACCGATGCTTTCAAATCGAGAGTTCAGTGTTGTCACACGCCTGACTCCTTTAAAAACACGCGATCTTTCCTTTAATCCGGTTTCGTTTTTTCCCCCGCTTTTCGACGGCAATGACAACAAAATATCTGATTCAATTTCATCTGGATGCAAAGACTTAAAATATACTTTTGAGCCTTAGAAGAAATAAAGGCAAGCCAGAGTCTAGATTAATGCAAAGAGATCAGAAACAGAATTAGAAAAAGGAGAAATTAAACCGAAAATAGAAAAAAAAAAAAAAAAAAAAAAAATGCAGCCATCTACCATGTCAATTTGACAGATGCAAAGAAGAATTGCTTTTAATTAAAAAAATGAACCCAGAGTAAATACTTTTCCCTCAAAGACAATAACATGCCGTGTTCGAAAGCTGACACGGAACACCTTGTGCAATCAACGAATAGTGCAGTTGCGACATTTAGCGTCACTTATCGTGTCGATTTCTTTACGTAGTCGTTCGGGTCGTTTACGTCAAGCTTCGTGAAATGCCGTAAAAATGTGTGGAAGTCGCACCGGTAAAGGTGGGCAGTGCTGCAATTACGTTTTATAAATGAAGTTTCAAGTCTTGCGGTAGTTTCACTGTAAAAAGTAGATGCATGGATAAAAATGCCACGAGTGAAAGAAGAGGCAGCCGTTTCTGATGATGGCCTCTTGACTAATGAAACCACGACCAAAGCTCTTCAGAAAAATGTCGCCCGGAAGAGCAGCAGCGGGAAATTAAACTCGACCATGTGGTACTCCAGAAGCGATGGAGATATCCCGGCTTCGGCGTCGGCTTCGGGCGATGCCGGGGGATTTTCAGATGCGAAGAAAAGAGGCTCGACAAGCAAACTGACCCCCGAAATTCTGGTCACATACGCGCGCGAATTGGAGGAACGAAAATCATACGAAGAACAGTACAGGGCAGCAATGCTCGGGGCTTTCGGAACGTCGAAGTCGTTTAGTCATCTGAACGTTCCATGCACTGTGTTAAAAACTGACAAGGAAGCAGTGGTACGGGAGTACAACTCCGATCCATGTATCGTTGGCTTGGGGCTTTTAGGATGAATGATATGGCAAGCCGCCGTCGCTCCACTAAGGATACAGTGATCAAGTGAACAAACGAGGAAAGCAGTAAAGGAAATTGAATATGGAGTGCTGGACAGTTCTCAGTTCTGACCGGAGGTGTAGGGACTCGTGACGGGCAAGCGCGAGCGCCATGACGAACTAACATCTAAAAATAAAGATGAATAGACAGCGAACGATATTTTTTTTTGAAACTAAGCTTCGGTTTAAACTCGAAACATTTTATCGCAAAGAGACTGCAGTTTTAAAAACCACAGTCTCTGGCTGGCGACTGTTTCTTAAAACTATGAAATTATTGAATCAGTCAGCTTTTAACTCTTTTAGGCGAATTTGTTTGATCAAGAAAATTTCCAACTTCTAAATTGTCAATAAATTTATGAAAGGCGTGACCACTCTAAAGTGAAACTCTAAATGAGTTCATGTTTTGATAGCAAACCCCTTTTGCTGTTCAGCAGCCGCGGTCAATATGCATATTGCGCAGTTTTAAGCGAATTCGAGACAGCTGAACATCATAACTACGGACGTGTTTTTATATATTAACCTCGAGGTACACACTTTAATTCTTTTTCTACTCAACGGCAGTTTTCACATGTTGTGGTTCGCAAACTGTTATATTTACCGCATACAAGTGCACAAAATTATCGAGACCGTGCTAAAAAAGGATTTAAATTCTGCAGTTTCCGACCTGGAACAGAATAAATTTGAACAACTCAACTATATTATATTTCTACATCTGGAAATGAATCCGGGCAATTCAATATAAAAATACATATCGCCTTGTCATTGAATTTATGTTAAATTTATCGACAAGATTTTTGAAAGCTTTAAAAATGCGGGGTCTTTTTGACAATTTTTAAAAGCCGAGGCTGTTCTCACTAATTCATTTTGTTTTTAGAGCAATCAAAGGAAATGGATTTGTCGAAGCAATACTAATATTAATGGAAACCTTCAATCATTACTATACCATGCCTGTGGGGTTTAAATTTTACACGATTAAAACAACATTCATAACGGTATAGGCCTTTAAGGTCTCGTTTTGTTTACACTTTCAAGGTTCAGAGATGCGAGAATTCTCATCTCTGTGCTGCCGCTGATTCTCCACAAATTCACTTTGATTTTTATAACGTGTTTTGGTCACGAGCTTCAATGACAATCGAACGGTACCCGAGCAAAAATCACTTTCACAATGCTCTTATGTGCGCTTAGTTTAAGCTGAAAAATATAGCTGCATTCATCTCCCAATATATTCAGTCGAACTTTAATTGAAGGCTCAGAAAAGAAGGAAATCTAAAAATTTTATTCTTGTAAAAACAGTGTGTAGCAGTGTTTTTACAGCCGTAACGTCTGGGCCAATATTGGTTGCTAAAGTATAATGTTTTGAAAGAACCGTGTGCCTTGCGTATAGCTCCACAAAAACTGTTAGTAAACAAATCTGGAACGGTTTTTGATAGGCAAATGCAAATGCAAGTTCAACATTCACAAAACATTTTCAAGAAGAAACATCCGTACTTATCTCGGAATAAATAGTAAAAGAAAATGAAGCTTGACCGAGAATTCTTAGTCCTCAAAAGCTTCAGAGGTTTGTCGAGCCGGTATTCTGGTTATTTTTAAAGTTGTGCTTAATAAACAGCGTTATCTTAAGCGGGGGGAAAGGATTTCGACAAACTTCCTGAGTAAGAAATTAATTCAGGGCCGGAATGAGAATAGACGGTGACCCGGTAATCGTGTCTGGAATGAACGGAATAATATTCTGTCTATTCAGCTCTCCATAGCAAAGTAGAAGTTTGTTCAGAATGTGTAGACAGAATAGCCGATAATCGTGTTCTTTTTATAGCCTTTTTCCTTGCGCGCACGGTTCGTACCCAGACTTCCTCGGCCTCGGCACGTATTTCTGTTCTGTATTGGTAACTGATATGCTGTATTCTGTTATTCTTACACCCGAAGAAAAAATATCCCTAAAAAGAACGCGCCGTCGATTACAGGAAGCATACAGTAGTTGTTCGGAGAAAAAAACTTTAATAAACTTTGCAGCGACTTGGTTTTGTCATGCAGAACATAATTAGTTTGCCTTATTTTTCCCCCTTTGCTATATGATTCTGTGTGACGACTGGTTTCAGTCATAGCTTGAACTCGTTTCCCTCGGATCTGCAGCGAACAGGTCAGTGTGAACAAGTTGCACTGGTCGGCAAGTGTTCGGTAAGTGTTTGGTAACGTCGGCAAATGGTCGGCAATGGTCGAACACCCTCACATGCAACCTCGTTATCCCCGAGCGAAGCAAGGGTAATAATCACGACGCTAATGCAGCAAAATCGCCTTATTTGAAGACTCCAAGCGTGTCGCCATCTCGAAATCTAATGTTCGTGGGTGTGTGTGTGTGTGTGTGTGTCAGATACGACTTTTTAGGCCAGGTGCCTATAAGGCAATGACGTAATAATTATCGACTAGCGTCTCCGCCTCGGAAGGAAAAAAGATTTGAACGAAGCAATACAGTGTACGTTACTGCGTTCACGAAAATGAATTTGAAAACTGGAAAACTTGGAACAGACCGGTCTCGCGAAGCACGTCTTCAAAAGAGAAGGGAACAAGCACGGGCAAGGCGAAATTGTGAAACGATCGAACAGCGCCAAATACGTCTAGAGAAAAGACGACAAACATGTATCATGAACAGTCGAAGAAACAGCTCCGCAAAGGGAACAGCGCTTGAAAGCAAATCGGGAGCTTCAGACGCAGTTTTGTGTTAAACTAAGATACTTATTCAGAAAGGACAAGCAACAAAGGTTAGTCAGTGGAAATCGAACAATCGCCGTGACAAATATATTCTACCCGTATCTTGTAACTCGATTACTGCAAGAATGTATTAGAATCTGTATGCTGATCATTTTCCCTCGAAGTATTGTTTTATTACGCTTCTGTCGCCAGTTTCGGCTACCGTATTGGCTCAGAGCAATCGGAACTTGGAGTCTTGATTGATTTAGTCAGATGTATTATTTTTCCTTTCAAGACTAAAACTGTAGCAAATGCTGTAATCTGACATGCGGCGATTGCAGCGAGAATCGTTCACAAGCCCTTAGAAGTATGACTAGGTATGAAGCCCGTGTATAATTTGAAGTAAACCGTTCAAGTTTTGCTTTGATTCTGGGAGAAATCATGCTGTTTTGAGCGGGTTCACATGCCTGAGTCCAGAGTAAAGCAAATCGCACAGGAAGCCTATTTAATTGTACTGCCTATGAATTTAAAATTGGAAAATCAGTGTTCCTTTTTTCCCGTACTACGACGGCCGACCAACTTCAAAATTTGAGTAGTAAATTTTGAGAACGTGCTTGGCAGACTGTATGAGTTAATTTGACGTGCCGACCGTGGGAAATACGTACTTCGTCACGCAATCGACTCTTTTTTTCAACGCAAAAGTATAACACACACCATTATTTTTCTCCTTCCTTTGCGTGTAGCACTTGACTTCGAAGAAAAGATTGAGTCAACATTTCGGCAAAACAAAGGCTACTCTTGTTGGGAGTACCAAAGTAAAAGTCCCATCAATGGCAGAGCGAGGGGGTATCTGCGATTATCGTATTTCTAGTAAGTTTTAATATAAGTCCTAAAACTAGGAATTCTCAAGAGACGTGAAGTGCTGCGTCCCATAGCGCTTCATTAGTACAGTATGTGGCAGCTGATGGAAGACGTGTTTATGAAGACTTGGAAGTTACCTTGTGAAGCAAGGTGCGCTGCTGGGAAGCCGAAACTTGCAAGGTGTTGGAAATAATGATCAACTTCATTAATGATCAACACATAGCTTTAGTTGCGGAACTGAGAAGCCACCTGGTAAATATGTGTTCGTTTTTGAGATGATGAATGACTTCTATCAATGAAACCTTGTCCGAAATCAATAGATTACAGCATTTTCCCGATATTTTTAGCAATTTTGGGGGGTTTGTGACACAAAAACATGTATTTTTGTAATATGAAACGTATTTTCATGGATTTAGTTAGATTGCAATTAATAAATCATTAGAATTTGCACAGTAAATATTCCACACGTTGTATATCGTTAGTGGCGCACGTCAAAATGATTAATAATTGCCCTAATTGATTGAAAATCCGGACATCCACATTCCACAGCAAATCTCGATTTATGTCACGATTAGTGTTGCTGCGTCGCCGGTGCTCCGCAGCAATTATTACATCGTACTACATGTTGACAGTTAAACTGTCGACATGTAAAACGATTTGAAAATTTTAAGACTTAGAGTTGCAATCGATAGTCATTGTGTATTTTGTAGTCAGATTAGAAAAACAAAAAAATAGACTAAATTTCATCGGTCTTCGGTTTATTTGTTGGTCAACGACTTGATGGCCAGTAATGACAAAGTGGCCAGCTTAACATTATCACAAGTCAAAACTGACATTATCAAAACGCACTCTCAGCTAGAAAAATTCAAGACTTAGAGTTGCAAGCGATAGTCATTGTGTATTTTGCAGTCAGATTAGAAAAACAAAAAATAGAATAAATTTCATCGGCGTTCGGTCTATTTGTTGGCCAACGACTTTATGGCCAGTAATGACAAAGTGGCCAGCTTAACATTATCACAATTCAAAACTGACACACAACACACTCTCAGCTAGTTCGTAAGATTTCTCGACCATGCGTCACATCCTCGGATGGTGGTACCCGCCATGCTCCCCCCAGCGTACACGTCCTGGTAAAGCACATCCAGGGGGGGCTCCGAGTCGTTTTGTGCTGCACTAACGGCTTCCTCCACCTCCTTCTTAGCCCTCTGTTCGATCTCCTGAGGAAACATTAGAAAGACAGTAAAATTAATGCTGTAAATTCCAAACGTCAACGCGGCGGAACTTGGTTATCGGCTCGCGAGCCGGACTTGCACGGTCACGTGTCACGATTTTACCAATCGCGCGAGAGGAAACAATTATTTGATGGATCATAAATGATGATACTGATAATGGTAATGGGTTCTTGATTGTGATGATAATGATTGTGATGATGATGATGATGGTCACATATAGTGATGATAAAATACCGTAAGCAAGTCAAGTGTTCTGAACGCACCTTGATATCATCGGTGTCGGCCAGATCGGAATCAAGAAGTTTCTCACGCAGACCGGTGATTGGGTCGCGAGTCTTTCGGACAGCCTGCACTTCATCTCGTGATCGGTAGCTAATGATCGAGAAAAGCCTTACGTCATTGAGTGGTTCCCATATTTACACATTTTGATATCAGTGAAGCACATTACACTGTACTGTCGTTATGATATGGAAAGCACAAAGGAGTAAAAAAAAAAAAAAAGAAAAAAAAAAAAAAAAAAAAAAAAAGAAAACTGTTTGAGTAATAGAGTCCTGGTGGTGTGTGAATTTCTGTTCCCCTTACCTTGTACCAGGGTCACTCATACTGTGGCCATAATAGCGATAAGTAGCCAGTTCCATCAGCACAGGACCCTGCATGTGATACAAAATAAGGGTCAGAACACTCACCAGACTGCAGTCGTGTGAACGGATTAGGAGAAGGGAAGATTACCTTTCCTGACCTTGCATGGTCAGCAGCCCATTTCGTGGCTTCTCTGACAGTAAGGACATCCATACCATCCACCTGAAAGAGACACGAGCATGTTGAGCTGCTTCCCCATTAGCAAATTTAAAATTTGAACTAGGAATTCTCAAGAGAAGTGACTGAAGTGCTGCGTCGCAGAGCGCTCCATTAGTACAGTATGTGGCAGCTGATAGAAGACGTGTTTATGAAGACTTGGAAGTTACATGTACCTTGTGAAGCAAGATGGCGGTGCTGGGAAACCGAAACTTGCAGGGTGTTAGAAATAATGATCAACTTTATTAATGATCAACACGTAGCTTTAGCTGCGGAACTGAGAAGCCACCGGGTAAATACTTGTTCGTACTTGAGATGATGAATGACTTCTATCAATGAAACCTTGTCCGAAATCAATAGATTACAGCATTTTCCCGATATTTTTAGCAATTTTGGGGGGTTTGTGACACAAAAACATGTATTTTTGTAATATGAAACGTATTTTCATGGATTTATTTAGATTGCAATTAATAAATCATTAGAATTTGCACAGTAAATATTCCACACGTTGTATATCGTTAGTGGCGCACGTCACAATGATTAATTAACAATGATTAATAATTGCCCTAATTGATTGAAAATCCGGACATCCGCATTCCACAGCAAATCTTGATTTATGTCATGATTAGTGTTGCTGCGTCGCCGGTGCTCCGCAGCGAAAAGACTGCAACCAAGTGTGCAGCCAAAACAATGACTCTGTCTAAACTTTGGAAAGAACACTTGCAAAGGGTGGAATTCCCAGGATTGACTAAGTTTATGACTCAAAATACAAATTCTCCTGACCCTTAAAAAAGGAATTGTATTAGTGATGTAGTAAGAGAGCAAGAGAGCTCAATCAGCTCTCACTGAAGCAAGTTACCAACTGTCAAATTCCACATTCTGTGTGATAAAATTAATATAAGTTGGTCACTGGCCATGCCAATGGATTTGAGATCACTAAGTGATAATACCTCAATCCAAGTTTTGGTGACACAAACTTTGCCGGCCCCTCCCCACCAAGTACACTGTAGCTTACCCTTATCCCTGGAACATAGTCTCCACGACTGTAATACTCTGTAGTGGCTGCTGCTCGCTCCACAGATGTTCCCATACCATAGCCATTATTCTCACAGACAAATATCACTGGTAGGTCCCACAACTTTGCCATGTTATATGTCTCAAAGAGCTACAAGGAAAAAAAAAGAAGTTTGATGCAAGACATCAAAATGATATAATGTATATATGTGATAAACTCATATATATGAACTGCGGATAGGAATGAATCACGTGAATTTTTGATCATCGCAGTGAGTGAAGCAACTTAAAGTGCATATAAGCCTTCAGAGGATACATTTTTATACGAAATTAGGAAGTAATCTAAGCAACTTATGCCCAAAAGAAAGCCCTTCCGAAGCGTTCTTATATTTTTTTTCGCCCGGTAAACATGCGAAAAAGTGCCATTTTGACTTCCGGTTTAGATTTGTCCGCGTAAGATGATTGATCAAGGGCCTGGGCTGTGACGTCAGAGGAGTGGCGTCTCGACTCGTCCGAACAGAGTTTTCACCGGTTTTACTCCGAAATGCCTTATAGATGTGTTGTTGGAGGCTGCTCCTGGGAGCCAGATCATAAGCAAGGATTCGCATTTTATATGATTCAGTTTCCGAATGACCAAAGAGGTGAAGCGAGGAAGCGAAAGAGAAATGGTCCAGTTTGTCAAGGCCAAACGTGTGAAATGGGAGCTGACGATCAATTCCGGTTCTGCTCAGCTTATTTCAAACCAGATGATTTTGACATTGCATGGAATTGACAATAACGAATTGCACAATCTCGACTTGGACCTGGTAAAGGACAATCTCGGTATTGTAGTACAAAGTTGATAAGAAGGGGAAAGATTGACCGAGTAATCGTCGGGTCCCACAATTTGTCGACGGGTAGTAATAAGTAATTATATTTAATCCAAAATATATTCAGCTGTAGGAAGTTTGTTACCTTTTCTATCGTAGGTATCGAATATCAAATGAGCAAACCATCGCGTTCGCCGGAGGTTTATGGTCGATGAGGTCAACACTGCGACACTGCAATTCATGTTTGAAACCGAGCGAAAGATGGTTTTTCGGCTAGATTTTTCTAGGGCTATAGTCGACCGTGTGCCGGATTTGCGGCACATATTTACTCAAACAACTTGGTTTCCACATCGCCGAAGTTAGACGACGGCCGCAGAAGTTGGAAATTTTTGGCAAACTCCGAAAGGAGTCGTTGACAGTCGCCTGTTGATCCACCGCGGCGAAAGCAAAATCCTCCAAACGGTGAAGAAGGGCGCCACAAACCGCAATTAAAGTGTAATACTTTATTGTCTACCCGTACAGGGAAGTTTAGAATGACTGTTTTTGTACATTCCAGGAGTTTTCAGAAGAGCCGCGCTCTCTCGAAGTCAAATATAACTGACCGTGGTCAACTGCCGTGACGAATTACGCAACTGCTCTCAGTCGAAATCCCGAGCGAGAGTTATCGTGAGACATCCGCAGAATCTCAATGCTTGTGAATGCCGATGCTGCCGTAGCACATCAACATTGCAATTCCCACACGAACACCTAAAATATGAGTAAAACACAGAGAAGCAATTACAGATGTACCACGTAAACAAATCCAAACTCGGACATATTTTACGCTTACCAACTACTGGCTCCAAAATGTTCTTTCGAGCAATCTTGCAGTGTTATGGTTCTTGTTCTTTTCCCTCCCTTTCCTTTCTGTTACGCTTCATGCCATTCTTGGTCAGCAAGTAGCTCTTGTCAGCGCACGGGTTGGACTTCATAGTGGATATCGTACATTATTATACAACTCCCTTAGTAACGTGAAAATACCGCATAGTAACGTGCGAATAACTCCATAGACACGTAAAAAAGATACAGCCGTATTCAACGTTGCTAAGGAAAAAAAAATTTTTTTTTCTTCATTCGCTGCCGTTATTTCTTTTCTTTCGCTTTTCGTATAAAAGTCGCCCTGTGCACAGCTGGTATTTACATCACTTCTAGAGATTATTAAGCAAAGAAAGAAGCACAGAATTTAAACTGACCTGGCTTACTATCCGATACGCAAAATCGAGCACGGAGACCAGCTTCTTCGTCAGAAAATCAACTGAATTTGCCGCAACATAACTAATCTTCCGTTCCACAAAATGTCAGACCACACACCTGTGACGATGTCTGATTAAAACCTAATAGCCAATCAATGATAAGGTAGTGACAGCTGCCTATAATCAACTTAGACCCACGCGGTGTCGGGCGAGACACACGTTGGAAAAAACAAGGATAGTTTTTTATGTGACAAGACTTATGTGTAAACAACAACCGAATAAATCCCTTTATTCGTAAACCGAGTTTGGTCGTGCCATATCGTTACATGGTGGCAGCGGTGGAGAACTGTTGTGACGAAAACACGCAGTTTTAAGCAACGAAGACGAGCATGGCGTCGGCACCACTGAACTTGCCGCCGCCCCCACCTTTGGAGATCCACGATGCGAATGCATTCGAAAAGTGGAAGAAGTTTGAATTGGCATGGTCAAACTACGCACTAGCTACAGAACTGACCAAAAAGGCGCAACCGGTCCAAGTAGCAACGCTGCTAACAATCATTGGCGAGGAAGCTCGCGATGTTTATTCGACATTCACGGGATGGGCCGAGGAAGAAGACGCACAGAAACTGTCCCCGGTACTCAAGAAATTTGCAGAGTACTGCCAACCGAGAAAGAACATACCTTTTGAGCGGTATAAGTTCAATCGGCGAACACAGGAGTCCGGTGAGTCCTACGACCAGTACAGAACGGCCCTACGGAAACTCGCCGAAGGCTGTGGTTTTGAGACAATCACGCCAGACGAAATTCTGCGCGACCGCCTGGTGTTTGGCATACGCGACGATAAAGTGCGGGAAAGACTGCTCAGAGAAGGCAACCTGACTTTATCCAAGGCCGACGAGATAGCTCGAGCCGCCGAAAGTATGCTCTGGCAAATGAAAGTCGTGAACGACGCCACAGGAGCGACAGTTCACGCTGTAACCCACAACCGGAAACCGCCACAGAAACAACAGCGTGCGAAAGCAGCATGGAGCCGCCCGACAACAGACGGCAATTACGGCCAAGCGAAAGAATGCGCGAACTGTGGAAGAAAGCATGAATCACAAAAGAAAGAGAATTGCCCAGCACATGGAAAGACGTGCAACAACTGCGGAAAGCCAAATCACTTCGCAGCCAAGTGTCGAAGCAGGGGCAACAACAACAACAGCGTTCACGTTCGAGTCGCTGAAACCGAACCGGAAGAAGAATACGACTCCTACGTAGTAGAAGTAGCGGCAGTCAACCTTGATGATTCACAGCTCATCACTTTGAAGCTAGAATCGGGTAATTATCTGCGGTTCCAGCCTGATACAGGAGCACAGTGTAACGTGATCCCTGTTCATCTATACAAGAAAGCAGCAAAGGACCACAGTTTGGCGCACGTCCAACCACTCAACACAGCAATTGTAGCATATGGAGGAACGAAGATACCAATTGTTGGCCAAGTACGAATCCTAGTCTGGCGGGGAAACTACAAATACCAGCTCAATTGCAAACTTGTGGATTCTAAGACAATCAGACCTCTGCTCGGCAGGAAGGCCTGTGTCGGAATGAACATAATCCAATACACCGATAATGATGCACTGAACAGACCGAACACAAGAGATGCGCCCGTCTACGCTCTGGACAAACCCAGCCAGCAGGCAGCGATGCCAACCGCCGTTTCCAAGGAAGCCCTTATTCGGAAGTTTCCAAACGTATTTGGAGAAGGAGTAGGAAAACTCGACGGCGACTACCGAATACGGCTTAACGAGACGGTAGACCCAGTACAGCACGCACCTCGTCGCGTGCCTGTGGCACTCAGAGATCGCCTCAAAGAGACCTTGGAGGACCTTGAGCAGCAGGAGATCATTGCGCCCGTCACAGCTCCAACAGCCTGGGTCAGTTCAATGGTCGTGGTGCCCAAGAAAAACGGCAAGTTGAGAATCTGTTTGGATCCCAAGGATCTCAACCATGCGATCCGACGGGAGCACTACCCGTTACCCACGATTGAGGATGTAGCAACACGTCTACACGGAGCCAAAGTCTTCACCAAACTAGACGTCCGCAGTGGCTTCTGGCATGTGAATCTGGATGAGAAATCGTCCTATTTGACCACCTTCAACACACCCTTTGGACGATACCGATGGAAGCGGATGCCCTTCGGGATTAGTTCAGCTCCCGAAGTATTCCAAAGGAAGATGCATGAGCTCATCGAGGGGCTCCCAGGAGTTGAAGTTGTGGCAGATGACTTTGTCACAGTTGGCTATGGCCGCACCACACAAGAAGCCGTCGCTGACCATGACAAGAACCTAATGGCGTTTATACAGAGATGTGCAGAACGAGGGGTCCGGCTCAACACCGAAAAGTTTGAGCTCCGACAGAGCGAAGTACCCTTCATTGGTCACGTCGCCACACCAGAAGGTCTGCGTATCGACCCGACAAAGGTCCGGGCCATCCAGGAGATGCCGCCCCCCACCGACAAGGCAGGAGTGTCGAGACTGCTGGGCCTAGCTCAGTATCTTACCAAGTTCCTGCCGCATCTGTCTGACATCACGCAGCCACTACGAGAGCTCATGAAAGATGATGTCCAGTGGACCTGGGATGACCCTCAACAAACAGCTTTTGAGAACCTAAAGAAAGCTGTCTCAAGTACACCGGTACTTCGCTACTACAATTTGGAAGAGGAAGTAACTCTACAGTGCGATGCGTCGCAGTTTGGACTAGGAGCGGCACTGCTGCAGAACGGCCAACCAGTGGCGTATGCATCGCGGGCCTTAACGCCAGCGGAAACCCGCTATGCACAGATCGAGAAGGAGCTGCTGTCCATAGTCTTCGGCTGTGACAAATTTGACGACTACATTTACGGCCGCGACAAAGTCCATGTGGAGACCGACCACAAGCCACTGGAGTCCATTGTCCTGAAGCCACTTCACTCCGCACCAAAACGACTGCAACGAATGCTTTTGAGGCTCCAGAAATACAACGTGGTGCTGGAGTACAAGAAAGGAACAAACATGTTCCTGGCTGACACGCTCAGCAGGGCATACCTACCGGAGGTAAATGCCTGCCATTTCTCAAGAGAGCTCGAAGGCATTGACCACCAAGCATCGCTACCTGTCAATGACGCACGCTGGCAGCAGATAAAACACGCATCAGCCGACGACCCAGTGCTACAGCAGCTTCGGACAACGATCACACAAGGATGGCCTAAGAGCAGGTCAGACATACCAGAGTGCCTGTACCCATACTTTGATTCTCGCGATGAACTGACAGTCCAGAATGAACTAGTGTTCAAGGGAGAGAGACTGGTAGTACCAGCTGCACTACGCAAAGAGCTTATGGCCGAGACCCATAGCACACACATTGGTATCGAAGGATGCATACGAAGGGCGCGCGACACCCTCTACTGGCCTCACATGGCGACAGAACTGAAGAACTACATATCTAAGTGCGACATTTGTTTGACCCATCGGAGCGCACAGTCAAAGGAACCACTATTGCCCCATGACATGGCTGACCGACCCTGGTCAAAAGTCGGAGCCGACCTGTGTGCGATGGACGGTCGCACACTTCTAGTTGTCGGTGACTACTACAGCAACTACATCGAAGTTGCTCGCATTAACTCTGTGACTTCCCGCAGTATCATCAAGGAGATGAAAGATATATTTGCAAGATATGGCATCCCCGACACCCTGGTAACTGACAACGGGCCCCAGTTTGCATCAGCGGAGTTTGCCAAGTTTGCTGCAACTTGGTCTTTCAAGCATACCACATCATCTCCACGGTATCCCCAGTCTAATGGAAAGGCGGAAAATGTGGTCCAAACAGTGAAACGCCTCTTCACCAAGTGCAAAGCGTCGGGAGAATCAGAGTACAAAGCGCTTTTGGACTGGCGCAACACGCCGACAGAAGGCATCGGTACTAGCCCTGCCCAACGTCTCATGGGAAGGCGCTGCCGCACCCTATTGCCAGTCGCAGACACGCTGTTGCAGCCACGATACTCCATGGAGAAGGACGCCCGTGCACTGAAGGGGATGAAACAGCGACAACAGCACTTTTACAACAAGGGTGCAAAGCCTCTGAAACCAATCAACCCTGGCGAAACTGTGCGAATGCAACTTCCAGGCCAGAAAACCTGGCGTGCTGGTACCTGCCTGGGAGAGGTGGGTCCACGGAGTTACAATGTCAGAGTGGAGGGCTCCACATACAGGAGAAACCGACGACACTTGGTTCGGTCAGGAGAGCCACCTGTTCCCGATGTCCCTATCGACATGGAACCAAGTGTCGTCGATATGCCTGTGCCACCAGAACACCCACCAGCTGGTCCCTCTGAAGTGCGAGTTCCTGGCACCCCCGTTTCTAGCGGTCCACGGCGATCCGAGAGGAACCGCAAGCAACCAACGTGGTTCTCGGATTACGTGAGGCCCTGAACCAGCTGGACATGATGGATTGAACATTTCAGCACAGTTTATGTTTTGTTCCCGTTTTGATTGATTTGGACTTGATTAATGAAATAATATAGTATAGTGTTGTAATTTTTTTTTTGAAAGGGGAAAGATGTGACGATGTCTGATTAAAACCTAATAGCCAATCAATGATAAGGTAGTGACAGCTGCCTATAATCAACTTAGACCCACGCGGTGTCGGGCGAGACACACGTTGGAAAAAACAAGGATAGTTTTTTATGTGACAAGACTTATGTGTAAACAACAACCGAATAAATCCCTTTATTCGTAAACCGAGTTTGGTCGTGCCATATCGTTACAACACCACAGTTCGGTTATCTGGCCATAGTGTTTCCAGCCAGATCAACATTTCTGAGAGCAGTTTAAGAATCCCTGTCAATCTCGAAACGAGTTCTTGTCGGCATTCAACACGACAGCCGTTGGATTTGCCTCGGCGTGTAATTCCAGTCCAAGATCTATGGCATCGACTTGCAATAACAGGCAATGATTACCTCTATCGAGAAACGGCAATGCGAACTGTACCACCACTGGTCACAAGGTAAAGTCCTTTTCATACTTCATAAGCGAGGAGAAGGCGAGAACTGGCTGTTTGTTGATTCATGGCACTCGACGAAAATGAAAATGTTGACACATCTCGTTCCTCCAATTTGTTCTGTTTATGACCACATTGTGTGTTGTAGTATCTCAGATATGTAGATACCTCTTTCAGCTTCAATGTTACTCGGCTCAGAAAACAACGACTAGAAGTACTGCAAGTACAAAATCCGCGCTTGCTTACACTGCACACGGCACTAAACTTGATTGACATATCGCGCGCGGAAAACATGTCACTTTGGTCACACAACGTACCGCGATTTAAAAATAATTTACATCTTTTACTAAGGGAGTTGTATAATAAATAACTTATTAGACACTTAGGCGTGTAGTACGGCTGTATATTTTTACTCGTCGTTTGTATTTTGGCTCGCCGAAGCGGCTCGCCAAAATACTGCACGACTCGTAAAAATATACAGCCGTACTACACGCCTAAGTGTCTAATAAGATATATGTATACACGCGGAATCAATGTAATATAGTTCAGATATCAGATATACCGCTTTCTTCATCGCTTCTAGATCTCGCCATTGCCGTACGAGTCCAAAAACACGGGTAAACAGCGAGCAAAACGTACACAAACCTGATAAATAAGAGCTATGAAGAGGTGCCGAGCCGAAACGCGCCACTCCTCTGACGTCACAGGTCCCAGTCTCCTACATTGCGCGGTCTGAATTTTATATTTCCGATTTCAAACGCGTGAAAAAAATATAAGAACGCTTCGGAAAGGCTTTCTTTTGGGCATAAATTGCTTAGATTACTTCCTAATTTCGTATAAAAATGTATCCTCTGAAGGCTTATGTGCACTTTAAGCAGTTGCAATGAGCCCGGAAAAAAATCCGAGCTTCAACGGGAATCGAACCCATGACCTTCACGATACCGGTGTGATGCTCTACCACTGAGCTATGAAGCCGTATGGGAGCTGGGTTCAGCTCCCATACGGCTTCATAGCTCAGTGGTAGAGCATCACACCGGTATCGTGAAGGTCATGGGTTCGATTCCCGTTGAAGCTCGGATTTTTTTCCGGGCTCATTGCAACTGCTTAAGTTGCTTCACTCACTGCGATGATCAAAAATTCACGTGATACATCAAAATGACTTAGCATACAATGCACTGATCGTGTCGATGAAAATTCCATGAAAAACATTTGTGTTTCCTTTTAATGGTGAAACCGAAAAACCCCATGAATAGACAAACAGAATTATGGGGTCAAATACCTATGAGAAATTGAGAGAAAGAACTAACATAACTTGGTTTAGTATTCCTGGATTAGCTAATTGTACTTTAAAACATAATGCAAATTCTTTCAACCAATCAAGGGAAACAATAAGGTGATAAAGTGAAAATTGATGGTGCAATCACAATATTTTAAACTTGCACTGTACAGTACCATGCATAACTTGTTTAAATTTCACAGCTTTTATTCTCACTGAAACATGCAATGCAAATGGGCAATGTAGCATTGGTGTGAGTAACAATCTTGTGTGTGAGGCTTAAACTGCATGTGACAGGAGTTGTCCTTGAAAAAAAAAAAAGAGAGCTAGAGCAGTTTACAACTACAGTATGTACTGTACACCATGAACCAGTGTGCTCTGAAAAATGTTGATATTTGTACACCTACCTGTCCCTGATTGGCAGCTCCGTCACCATATAGGGACACACAGATTCTACCGTTTTCACGGTACTTATGAGCCAGAGCAATTCCAGCGCCCAGGGGTACCTAAAAATGAAACATCAAATGTGGAAAAGATTAGAAACAGTGCTTGTAACCAGAACTTACTCGACATGTAGTTACTGTAAAAAAAAAAACAGGTGCTTCCATTTTAGGTGCATCAAAAAACAAAGCCTCCATAGCATAGTGCTCTCCTGTTACATACATATGTACAATAATTGTTGCAAGTAGCATTATTAGTGCTACTTGCTTCTTACTTGATGCCTGATGCACACTCAAAAAGGGAGAGCTTGCATTTAGGTGGTACGTACTGTAGTGGGTGGTTCCTTTTCTTATATAATTTTATGTAAGGTCTTCTGCTTGTCCAATCAATTAGTTACATGACTGCACAGTACTGTGTATATGACTTTTTAATCAGAATTCTGACCAAAATTGAATGACTGGGTGTAAATTCTGCTCACTTATTTAATTAGTTATCCACACTTTGAACAACAGGGCCCAGTAATTACCATAATCATGATATCATTTTATCATCAAGGCCATCACAATAGCTAACAACACAGAATATTAATCATGATCAAATACCCACCTGTGCACCAACAATCCCATTACCACCATAATATTCATGACCGTACATATGCATTGATCCGCCTTTTCCCTGAGAGCATCCAGTCTGTTTCCCTAAAGGAGATACACATGCATTTAACTGGCTGCTGGCATCTTTGGGGTCCCCCAGAAAGAACCATCTCAAAGGAATGATACGTGAACAGAGATTATATTTTGCCTTAATATTTTACAATAACAGTTACAGTAAGAAACACAGATCATATGACGAGGAAGCCCCCTAAATTGGAAGGAGGAAATATTTAAAAAAACAATATAATATTCTCTAAAAAACTAAATTTAAATGTAACCCTTTGCTATAAACCCTGGTTTACAGACCACTGAAAATCCCCATCTGAGATTGTACATGTATATTATAGCACCAAAAAAAAAAACAAAAACAAAAAACAGGGCTGGTCCAAGTACGAACAAGGTACTGGTTTAATTTTCGATTAAAACATCAACCCAGAGAGTACCTGCTAATTCACAGAGAACATCTTTAATGCTCCTGCCCCTCGTATAAGTCCATCCGTGGCAACGATATGCGGTTATTATGCTGTCATCCAGTGTAATGGCTGCCTCCATACCTACACAGCAAGCTTCCTACAGTGTAGGTGATTAAAATGGATCAGTTTCTAGCTCAGTCTTCCATGGTATGACACAGACTTGTGGTAACATACCCTAGCTTCCCCAATCCACACTTTATTAAACACCTTTATCCACACATGTACATATGCTGTATAGTACAACATTTTTATGTGATGTGTTTTGTGCATGAATGTGTTTTCATCTTGCATTTACATAACAATAGGTCTGCAATGTGCACATGTGTCTACTGCAAGGCATTTGAAAGGAAGTCTGGAGAATCTTCGCTTTAGATTGTTAGTTGTTGCCAGTCACTGGTTCTTTGCTACGTGTTTTGTGAGCGTTCTTGTGATTAGCTAATTGTTGCTAACTTGGTGGTTTTACAGTATGGAATCTGTATGGAATCTTTTCATGACTTCAGATAATGTTGTGTACATTTCCTCTGGCCGTCGAAGTGATTCAATTTGTGACTTGAACAGAATGTTTATAACTTGCGTGTTCATGGTGGCAAAATGTAGTCAGACTGCTTTGGTAGTTTCTTGGGTTGCAATTCTTGAAATTTAGCTGCATTTTTTAATGAAATTTGACGGAACGCCCGGCATCGATAAAGTTTTTAAATTCCTTGTGTACGCTGCAAGGTGAATTGTTTACAAAAATCGTCAATGGCAATTGAATAATTGTACTTCTGTGCAGCGTTTACGGCATCCTTAGGCACTTTCATCTCTGGGAACCTGTATTTTCCAACTTTTAAGTCTCGTCTTCTCAGCGCTCGTGGCCGTGCTTTTGCAATGCCACATTATCCAAATGTGTTTTCTTAGCAACTCTCCAAAATACATATAGATTGTTTCTCCAAATTCTCAAGTGAATATTTGCATATAAATCTGCACAACTCACTCTAAATCTTCTAGCTGCAAGTGAGGTGAAAAAGCATTGATACGACATGTCAGGTCCATTGTTATGGGTTTTGCAAACGTTCTTATGATTGGCTAATTGTTCAGTTTCCGACGTTTTTTATTCGGGCTACGAACAGGCCAGACGTGCCGTTATCGATTAGTCCGATGTCGTGTTAATTAGTTAACACAGTTTTTAGATTCATTAACATAGTGTCTGCTGGGCATGCGGAGTAGACACGAAAACAATCAAATTGAGCAATAAAAATGCACTCATTCAAAAACATGCATCCAAAAGTTGATCCTTTTTGAAATGCTCTGTTTTCTGTGTTCAAATATACAGCAAAAACTGGAAGTGACAAAGCATCATATTCAAACAAAAACACACCCAAAAGACTACACATAGATGCAGACATTTCATTTGATCACTAAAAACACAACAGACTTGTACCACACCTGACCAGAGTACAAATGGCAGAAACCACGGATGACTTTTGACTTATACAAGTTGCTTGCAGCGGTTTCCATGCGCCGTATTATTTGCATTTGCTCGTAGTACTTTAAACCATCCTCCCTTGTAAGGGTTGCTTTAGATGGAGGGCTACTTTCAAACTTATGAAGTTTGAATTCCTGATGAGAATCACAGTACACAGCATATTAGCCAATCATGACATTTGACAGTTAATGTAAGTTAGTATTTCAATTCCCTTCAGGAAAATGGTACAGTAAGCATTCTATAGTACTTAAACCTGTTTTCTCTTGTAAATGCAGTACTAGGTTTCTGACTAAAAGAAAACCATGAAGAAACTTACAGAAAGATCAAACTCCGCTTCTTTGACCTGCCCAGCATAACCTCTGCTGCAAAGCCATGCTGTTACCTGAGATAGAAATAGCAGCAACAATAATTACAAATATATAGTAGTTAAAGCTATCTTAAATATAAAAATAATCTACCATAAATAATTATTGTGCATCAGCATTCTTTGTGTGTAACACTCGTTCCCAGATTCTCTCTGCCAGACCCATCACTAAATTTGCACAAGTGCTGATAAGCCACAAACTTGTACAATTTTTTGATCAATCGCCAATCAAAGAAGATTCTGTGTATTTTACAGAGTCCTGCTAGTATACAATATTATGTACATGCAGATTACTTTAAATGAAAGTATAAAATCTGCCCTATAGAAAATCTGGTAATTATATCAACTTCAACAATTTGGAGTCATTGATCAATCGATACAGATATCAGTAAGTGGTTACAGCTAGAAACTGTTTCACAATTGTTATGGTTGTCAATATAACCAATCGTTCTGCTTAGAGCGCTTTTCAGATGACTGTCAAAAACCAAAACCAAAGCATTCGCAGAGCCAATCAATGAGGCCAGCAAAAACTTGTCAGACCAACAAAACCAAAAACAAAATCAAGTAATAATGTGATTGGTTTTACAAACCAATCAGCAGTGCGAGGACATGCCATCACAACTTGCTTTCTTGCATGAGAATATTGTAACCAGGTTTTTCTTTTGCTCTTGATTGGCCAAGAATGTTAAAGTTACTAGGACCAATCAGAAAGCGTACAGTAGCAAACGCAAAACAATAGCAATCACACGATTACTTTCGATGGTCATTTGAAAACAGCTCTAATGAGTATCGATCCCAATCATGAATTTCAGTGTTCCGAGTTAACTCCTCCTAAATCAGACACCCTCTGGACCAGCTCCAACTGAGTCCGTTTAGAGAGGTATCCACCTTTTAGAGTCAATGGCTGCAGAAACAGCAGGGACTGTTCCTACCAAGTGTCTGTCTTCAAAAGAGAATTGTCCATTTTAGAGGGTGTATGTGTCCGTTGAGAGGCAGTTGACTGGTAACACATTCAAGCTTCATTGATTGCCAGTATACAATAGTGATTACTGTATCACCCCACCAATAGACTAATCGGCTGCTGACATAGGTTTTCAGTGACTATCGATTTGATCAATATCATTGACAAAAAAAGCTTCACCATTTAAATATATGAACCTGGTCCCCAGCAGCTACGAATTGCATCAAAGGCATGGTATATACGGAAAATACACTGCTGACATCAGATCACAACTGGCAGCATGTTCATTCTGCCTCGATTTGCAGTATATACCAAATGCAGTTCACATTTAATCGAGTGCCCTTCGGCTCACAAAGCTTTAGCACCGGTATATGTCTTCGGCAGACATTCAACGTGACGTAACAAAACTTGGTAAAATTGACAAAATCGTCCAAGCTTCTGGCTTGTCGATCTCGTTTACATCGCAGTCTGTGAGCATCAAAAACAGGAGAAAGAAACATAAAACACACTTACCGGCTTGAGCAAAGTTCTTGGAACGCAAATGCTTTTACTTCCTCTAGCAAGCATGTTTTGCCTTGTGGCTGCCACGCCAGCCTGTGAGCCTGTTCGCTGCTTGCAAGATGGCCGACTGGCCCCCAGACTCTTTACAATGCAGTTCACGGGGGGATCCTGAAAAGAGGAAGTGAAATAACTCATGATGAAAATATTTAGAGATATCTGTTTGACATTTGAACGTGCAAGTGTCTCCAGATGCTTAAAAAAAGATTTAAGAAGCATTACAAAATAAGGTATACTAAAGCGTACAAAGATTAATGTCGATAAAGTTTTGAATTTCAGAACCGCGCAACCGGAAGTAAGTGACTGGAACTCTTCTTTGCTGCGACGCGGTTATATCCACATCTGCCCATCCTCGGAGACCCAGGGGCAGATCGTGCTAGCAGCGGTGAAAAGAACGGCGGGCAAAAAGCGGCGGAGGGGGAGGGGGAGGGGGGAGAAACGAAGAGGAGGAAAAGAGCCCCTGGGAACACAGGCTGAGGTCACACTAGAAAGTTAAAGCGCGCTTTAGCGCTGCTTAATCACGCTTTAGCCTAAATCTGTGTGTGACCGTAAAAAACGCGCTTTAGGAGACCGCATGGGGGGAGGATGTAAAGCGATACCAATAGCGGCAAAGTTCAAACATGTAACTCTCGTTCTAAAGCGCTTCAAAAAGTACGTCTTAGTACGAGCTTTAGTGAAAGCTCGATTTGCTGACCAATCACATGCACGCTCGGAAAAGCCGCTGTCAATTCCGCAAGTTGATCATCACCATGCGTTGGAAATAGAATCACGTTCTTTCCGGACTTTGAGCAAGTTTCGTCCGTCTTAATACTTCGATGGCTTTTCGCATTTTGGTGTCTTCCTTGGCGATCTCTGGTCCGACTTGCTGACAAATGTTAGCAAATGTTTCTCTCAGTATCCGAAAATGCCTCCTCCATTCCGCTTCTAGGGCAGGGGAATTGATGAAAACCAATGTTGCGGTCTTTGGAAAGACCCACATTAACAGGCGGCCGTACTCTCGGTTGTGGCCAATCCTTCTCCTCCGTTCTCTCAGAAGTAAGATAGTCCTAATTCTTTTGAATCGCCTACACCGCACTTTCCAAACAAGTTTTTTAATCAACAGTAAAAAAAATAGCAAAGAGAGCTATGATAACATTTGCGACGGGCAATGTGCTCAGAAAAAAACTGATCCACGGGTTTTCGGGTGAAACCTTTAATGGGATTCGGATGTTGGCTGTCATATTTGACAGCCAAAGGAAACCTGAACGTTACGTCTCCTAAAGCGTGATTAAATCGCACGGCTTCGTAAAGCACGATTTCAACCCCTAAAGCGCGCTTTAAGTTTCTAGTGTGACCTCAGCCACAGTCTGTTCAGACCAGTATTGAAGGCGTGAGACGAGCACGCCTCCGATTGGGCGAAAAAAATCATCAATTGTATTTTTTCGCCCAATCAGCGATTGTCGTCAAATGCCGCCTGTCAAAACTCCATCAAAAGATTAAGAGATTAAGCGCGTTTACGTTTCGTTCGGCAAGATGGAAGAAGCTATTAAATTTTCTGTGTGATTATTTCCAAATGTCAAGGAGTTGAAAGCCGAGCAATTGATCGTGGAGAATGTTGTGAAGGGAAGAGATGTGTTTGGGGAGCTGCTAACGGGATTTGGCAAGAGTTTGACCTTTCAAGTTTTGCCAGTCGTTGCGAAAGCGATGAATGCTGCGGGCCAGAACTTTTCCGCTGGTCGTTGTTCTGTCTCCGCTGTCGTCGATCATACAAGACCAGGTCGCATACCTTCGATCAATTAATTTCAAAGCTGCGTTTGTGGGGGAGAACGCAGACGAAGACCGACGTATCCTTGAAGGAAAAGGACGCTTCGACTTCTTGTACGGAAGTCCTGAAACGTTTGTCGGCAACCAAAAGTACCGTGAAATTATGATCGACGACAGCGGAGACAGAACAACGACCAGCGGAGAAGCGGGGAAGTTCTGGCTCTTTTCCTCCTCTTCGTTTCTCCCCCCTCCCCCTCCCCCTCCGCCGCTTTTTGCCCGCCGTTCTTTTCACCGCTGCTCCACGATCTGCCCCTGGGTCTCCGAGGATGACATCTGCCTTGCGTATTCATTTTACAGCCACGATACGAACACTTTACTACGTATATCACAAGGATTAATTTATTCCATCAAATGGTCTGGACTTTTTCTGACAACTTCTTAAGGCTGGTTCACACGGTAAAGCAAGCACAAACGCAAGCGCAAGAGAATGAAAACTTTTCCATTGTCTTGCGCTTGCGTTTGCGCTTGCTTCACAAATTTTACCGTGTGAACCGGTCGCTTGCGCTTGCGTTTGCGTTTGCGTTTGCGCTTGCGCTTGCTTTTCCACGAGTAGAACCATCCTTTAGAATCCGCTCCTACCCCTCCCCTGAAAAAGGTTCAGTCCCATAAACCCTTGCTGACATCAAATTTTAACCAATTTTATTTCGAGCACGTCGAAACAAGATGTGTCACTTTTGGCGCCTCGCATCTCCTCTTGGTCTTGTCGTGGACTGAAGAGAAACGATCTCATGAGTGATGGAAGTTGTTGATATCCGTCTAATATATGCAGAAAAATTCAATTATGCATAACTTGTGACATAAGTTCAGCAACTGACCGCGCTTCATTGAACGTGTTTATCTTGTATCTACTCAGCAGTTCGACGTTTGTAGATACTTGTTAATCCAGGCGCGAACGTTCCGTGCTGTTTCCTTGTCACGACTATGAACGTTAACCATATTCATCAACGCAGTGGGCTTGGCTAAAGAAGAAAACGCTGGCGACTTGGGAAACTTTTTGATTGTTCTTTTGGATCCTTCTTTTGAGTGTTCGCCGAGAAAAATGCAAAAAATTTCCGACGAGATCTACATCGATTTAAACTATCTCACTGAGAATGAAAGAGATACACTACTCCAGGTTTTGGCCAGGGATGAAGAAGTCAGAAAACAGGAGAAGAAAAGAATAGTGTTAGTTTTTCGATCACATTATAATTATTTGAAAGCAATTTAACCATGTGTGATATGATAGGAACACTAGCAGAATAGTTAATTCTGATGTTCATAATGTTATCTTCGCCGTCTTAATCTTTTCTTTTACGTTTTTATACAGTTCCTTGAAATATGAACTCGACGAATCCCGCAAGGCCGAGAAGACAAAGTCCGAGTCGGAAGGGAAGAGTTGTGCGAGATGCTTTACTCCACTAGGGCGTATTTTTAATTCTGGAGCTTATTGCCCTAAGTGCTCAGCCCTCGTATGCAAACTCTGCCGAAAAGACAACACAGCAACCCTCTGGCTTTGTAGTTTGTGCGCAAAGATCAGGCAAGTATAGAATTTCTTTAACGTTTATAAACGACACGTCATGGATGGGGGTGCGTGTTACTGTTTTTAGGTATTGATATTGTCCTGTGTAGCCTGAGGTTTTTGCCAAACTTCCAATATCATTTTACTAATGTATTGTAGCGTATGTTAAAAAACTGGTAAACACTTCTGGGTTTTAAAAACGATCGAAGTTTAAACGGAGTGTACATAGGCTGTACAGTTAAGAAATTTCATATTTAAAAGTTGTAAAATAACTTCGCATGGAGAACCTTTCGCAAAGGCAATTCTTTAGACCAAACCGAAGTTAAAAATTTGCTACTCCATTTTACTCGCACCAATTTAATAAATAATGAAATGTAGCTAAATATGAAACAGTTGGTGGTCCTATTATTGTATAAATATTTAAAGAGAATATATTTTACTTTATTCCTCGTGTAGTAAAAATTATACTATATTTTAGGTTAGATTATATGTGTTTAGGTCACAACAAATCATTTTAAAATATGGCAAGTATTAATTCATGCAAACAAACAAAAAGCAGGATTTGAGAGAATTTATAGAAATAATGCAATTCAACTGGTTGGATTTTCATGATCATTATAACATAGATTTATCATAAACTTGCCTGCCAGTTGTCATCTCTAGCAAGATGTCATTAGCGTATGCTTTTGTTGTGTTTTACATAAAGATTCACTTCTAAATTTTTCTCAAGTAGCTTAAATCTGTTCTGGTATATTCTTTCAAATTTTGTGTATTTCTGATTCTGATATATAAAAAAAACTACCAAATTCATTTTAGTACTATCTAGCTGTAATAGGGCAGGTTTCTATTCCCTTCACGTCCACATTAAAAAATATATATTGGCATTCTTGTCACAATATTTTAATATTAGTGGGACCCCCATTTTAATATTTAATATGATAGCTTATAAAAGTATCTTGAATAATAATTTCTTCTGTTTTTTGTCAGAAACATTCTAGCAGGAAGTTTTAAAGAAATAGTCAAGTGTTTATTTTTTTAATTGGGGATGAAATTTACTTGAACTTTTAGAAATAATGGTACTGATCAAACGATCACAGTCATGTACACATTACAATATAAATTGTGTTAAATGGAATCATTTTGACAGGTGCATGCAATATGTCATTCAATATTGATATTAGGCAATGTATGTAACAGATGTCAAGCCTCTGAATCCAATACAGTACTCAGCTGACAAATATTAGACAAAATGTACTTTTTCCTGTCATTCTTTTTTGGAAGGGCTAACAATTGTTGCCATATTTTCCAAATAAACAAGGTTGCCATAGAGTGGGGAAGCAGCTGGAAATATGGTAATATTAAAAAATATAAAAAATGGATATATGTAATGTGTACCTGTATCATTCAAGGCATGCATTTTGTACAATTATGTAACTATGTACAGTTCGGGGGAGAATAGATTGTTTACATTAAGCCACTTTTACAATCATTTGCAGTAGCAAATCCACATAAACGAGTGTCTGTCAAGTAAATTCCTTTGCTCAGCTTGGTTTTGTGTCTTTTTGCATTATAAAACACAGAATGAGTTATACACTCTGCCCCCAAGTTTTATTGTCAGGTGGCCCGCCAGAAAACCTGCGCTTTGCGAACTGTGTATGATTGTGAATGTGCTATTTATGAACAACTTTGAAAAAGTTAGTGAAGTGAATCTTGCTAGTATTACTGTATTTACACCCCATCACACAGGCAGGTGAAGGCTGAGTCAGGAGCATGGTTTTACGAACAAGGGATTCGGAAAAGAGGGGATAAGCCACAACTATATGGGTCGCAGCTCCTACGTGCTTCTCTTAGAAGGTCCAAAGCAGTTCAGGGATCAAACAAGAAAGGTAGGATTTGTACATGTACTGCAGCAGTATTTTTTTTTCTTTTTTGGCATATACCACACAAGTGAATAGAGTACTTTTTGCACATTCTGATTGGCTCCTTAATTTCAGATTATAGTAAACTGGTACTATTCACCTCCCAGCAGTTTCTGGTGATACAAAGTGGCACGTGTGTGAGCAAGATTTTTGCCCATTTTTTTGTCATTAAAAAAAAGCTAGTTTGGAGTTGCATGGAGTTATATGATATATGCTAGAACAACATCTTATGGATCAGTGTCTGTGAATAACGGTGGATATATACCTCGCTAGAGCAGCTTTGGCAAATAACTGCTAAATAATATCAAAAATGGTTTCTCTAATTTACAACCATAAACTTCCACCAAACATAAGCCACATTCACTGGCAGAAAAGAGGGGAAGGTCCAGATTTCCTCTTAAACTACTTCCTGGCATTTTCCTGACAAATTGGCCTTGCTCTGTTTGAACTACAGTCTAACCCTGCTATTTCAAACTCGTAGGGGACATGAAAAAAAGGTCGAAATAGTGGGGTTTTGAAATAGCTGATAGTAAATTACTGAAAAAATAAATCCAAGGGGATTTGGCTTGACTTCAAAATAGCGGGGACCTCAAATTAACCAAGTTCGAAATAGCGAGGTTCGGCTTTATTGTTACGGATTGAGTCATGGCCATGCAGGCAAGACTAGATGCTGCTACACTGTATGTAGTCTCATCAGAGATGTTACCAACAGTTTATTATTACAGTACACACTACAGTACACTTACCTCATACTACATTTTCTTGTAGTTTATAGAAATGAAGCTGAGGATGTGGATGAGCCACCAAGCCCCCCTGTAATTTCCCTTCAATATAGTCATCACGACAAGCTCCATAAACCTGTTGCGGTCCACATGTCTCCCCTGAAAGAGTTAACAAGAGGAGATGAGGATGAAGAACAGAATGATGCATATGACGAAGTAAACAGTAACTACATGTTTGAGGAGACAGAGGCTGGTCAGCAGTGGTCTTCAGCGTTCCAAGCTTACGGTGGGTTTGTTGTTTCTACACTTGATTGTAACATCATATAATATTAAACTGTGGTTTACAGTACCGCAGACTTGAAACAGCATCTCTACTCACATGTCACTCATACTCAGGCCAAGTCACTCATACTCAGGCCAAGTCATACTCACAAGCGCTCATTGGCAATGAGTTTGACAATAGTGACTTGATTTGCAGGAAAAAAAATCAAGTCCAAAATATTCACTTCACTTGTGAGTCTATGAGTTTGAACTTTATGAGTATTACAGGTGCATAAATGTTATAAACATTTTGTAAACATTTAAGTGTGAAGAGCATCAAACTAAACTTAAAAATTATATTAAATTGTTTAATGCTACAGTATCACAGTATGTACAGAAACAGTTACATGCAGTACTGGTATAAAATGAAATGTATAGCATTTAATATTCTAATACTGTACACACTACATAATTTTGCAACCAAATTAAACTTTGATGTTGCATGAAAATAAAATAAATTATGCATACATGTATTGTGAAGAGATGGATACTATGGTGTACAGTCTGTGCACTGTCTAGGCATTTTTCAAGGCAGAACCTGTTGGTGAAGTGATTGGCTTGTTCACTTTTTGTTAAAGATGAGGGAAATAATGGACAAGAAGACTTAGGATACATCCCAGACAGCAGGAACCAAATCGTTGATGAAGCAGATCCATACCAGACTAATTCATCCTGCATGCTACCTTTAGAAGAATCTTATGACCACATGAAAGGGTATGCTCCAAATTGGAAGACAGAAATTGAGCAAAATGGAAGTGAAGGAGCTGGTGTAAATGCTGTGGAGCACAGTTCGTCCACTCTCACCCCACCAGAGGTGGTCGTGATTGAAGACAATAATGAAGTGATGCATGAGTGGTTAGAGCAAAATGGCCATGAGAGTAATGAGGCCACCAATGAGCAGAAAATGCTATTAACCGCAAGGGCAGACTCCCCAGATTCTGGGGCGACAGGGGATTATTTTACCCCTCTTGCCTCGCCCTTGGTGTCTGGAGCATCATCTCCTGTAGAGGTCCCACAGGAGGCAGATTCTACAGGGTCTGATTATGATGATGCCAGGGATTTGACACCAGTGCCAGAAGATTTCACAACTGGTGAGCTTTCTGTTACTCAGGTTTTTGGTCTCATCAATCCAAAATGTATTTTTTAGTTCACAATTCAGACAGTGTTTGTTAATTTTGTTGTTGTTGTTGTTTTGTCTGCCATTGGAAAAAATCAAAGTCAATTTTCCCCTTCATTTCCTCACCAGAAATATTGTATTATACAGTAAAGAGAACTTCATACAGATAAAAGATTGTTTGGTTATCAATTTTCACTACATTTATATTGCTCAGTACATTTATTTTTATAATTATTATAAGGGTTTGGGACAATCATTTTAGAGATTGGGAGTGAAAACCTTTTTTGTCAAAATTGTATTAACACAAGATGTCCATTGTTCATCCAACTTTGTTCAAAATGATTATGTGAACTTCTGTACAAACATGCATTTCAACATTCCCTTTACATCTACGTTATCATTACGACATACGTATGATATAACATTAAATTGTAATGAAATAACATAACATACAAGTGTGCAACATATAGCATCATGTAAAATAGATAACATTATACAGCCGTGGTGTGAAGGGACTGAATCCAACACATTGAACTTTTAAAGAAAATCTTTATAAATTATATAGAGAATAATACATGGGCACACGGAGATATGAAATATAAGTGTCGCTTCGCCCACTTGTGAGATATTGAGATGAACATGAGAAGGTGAATTTCATATCTCCAAGTGTCCATGTATTATTCTGTTTGTTTCTGGTGTGATACAAAGATTTCCGCCACTAAGAAAATATGAAGACATGCAAGATCACTGCTTGGCTAATACGTGTTCATTTATGACATTACTCAGTGGTGTAAATTCCTGTATCACACCAGAGTTTATGTAATAGAGCATAATATATTCAGTAATATTAAATAAATGATTAAAAATTGTATTCTTAGATTTACTGTGGATGATGTTTTTTATTGATGTTTCCATTGTTAATATATTTATTTTTGATAATCGTCAATTCAATTTTTGATTCAATATTATTTATTTATGGTGTACAGTACAGTAGCTTTACCTTCATTTAGGATCAGGTTGAAAAATGATAATGTCATTATTTTATTATCATTATTTTATTATAAATATATTATAAAAGCAGTGTGGCTGTACAATACAAAAAAGTTAGTAATATTATTTTACACAGTACAGTGGATGGTGTATATTCATTTGTAAATTTTTGTACATGTAAGCTAATATTTTAATACAATGTATATCTTTTGTTATTCACTGGTTCAGTGGATATGGTAGATGTTTAAAGTTTCATGATCTCTCTGCCTTATTATCTATGACATACAATATTTCCGATGTTCTAACTTTAATTTGCTCATTTCTATGTTAGGTGAAGCAAATGAACACACAGGAAGACTGGGGCACATTTATCAGGTGAATTAATTCTCAGCATGGTACAATAGATTGATCAAACTGCATGACAAAGATCCATGTACAGTACATGAGAACTGTAGATTAATAGAGAAAACTTGGCATGAATGAGGTCTAACAGTTATGAAGATCTTCAATGTTAGTTTATATTTAAGCCAAGCCTTTTATGACTGAGACAAATTTTCTTTGTTGCTGTGCAGCAAATTATCAACTCTAAAATAACTGCATAAATGTTGAAAGGATTTGTTATTTATATTTTAGAGAAATTTTAGAGAACAGAAGATAGTACTAAGGCTGTGTTTGGTTGGATCTATTCTGGAATAGGAATAGCTAAAATGACCCAAAGTGTTGCTTGTTCCAGCAGAAATGTTGTTCAAAATTGTCTTGAAAACCTTCAGCATAGAATGCCACAGGCATTTTAAACAGCTCCCAGCGCATCTCTACCCAAAACAGCTCCAAACCTATATATTTTACCAATCAGCATCACTATTCTTATTTCTGAATAGACCCAATATTGAACATGCCCTAATGTCATGTACTGTTACTTGTGTATGGTATAAATTTTATGTTGTTTCTTAGAATGGATCTGAGACGCATGATGCCCCCAAAATTATCACACAAGACAGGAGTGAAACTGAATGGCATGTTACCCCAACGATCGTTACACCAAGTCCCAGTGATACTGCCGCTGAAATGGGAGAGGGCAATGACAAGACTTTGTCTCATGAGGATGTCAGAGAGAGAGAAGAAGACATAGACTCATTTTTTACAGAGTACCACTCAAGCTTTGGCAAGAGCAGTCTTGGGGAGCAGCTGAGCCTGGTTTGTATCTCCTGACCAAAAAAAAAGACATCTTTTGAGATGATACAATTCAAAATTAATTCAGATTTAGGCCTAACAATAATTCAAGACATTTTTCCACTTCAGGAACATTATATACTGTACAGTACACCATCATTGTCTCCAACTGCTGTACACAGAATCAGAAATATTTTGTGGTTGAAGAGGTTTGCTGATTATTGTACATGGTATAGTTCACATCAGATCTCAAACTGTAAGTCAAAGTGGATCTAACCCTTGAACAAACACAGTCATTCACTCTTTGGCTCAAAAAGTTTTGTTGTGGCTTTCTATTGAGAGAAAATTTCAGCCTGCAATTTTCTGGGAATCCAACTATTAGTTATACTTAATATCAGAGCCAACAACTATCACCCCTGCAGTGTTCAAGTGCCAGAATGGAAAAAAAAAGAGGGCTGTGTCCATGTCAAGTAAATTTACTGTACATGTACAGTAAAAAAAATCAGTGCATTTATCTGGAACAAAAATGTTATGTGTTTTCATTTCAGGGAAGTCGTGAGAGTATTGTGAGTTACTACAGTGGGGCGGGGCAAGGTCACTATGGCATTGTCAAAGTAACTGGCGAGATTCAGTTTGGTCTCAAGTACAACTTTAGACACCACAAGTTGGAAGTCCAAATTCACCGTGCCCGAGACATTGCAGCTGTCGATCCCAAGAAAGGGAAATCTGATCCGTAAGTGTAACACTTATTTTCATTTTTCAATTCCTATGTATACGTGTATGGGCAAGATGATCCTACTGTAAGTGCTGTACACCTCAAAGGGATGGAAAAGGGCGGGAGATGAATTCTGAGGGTCAATATTTAAACATGGTTTTTTATTCCTGTGCAATGGAAAATTGAAGACCTTGGAGATAGAGGGGTGGGGGAGTTTGGAAAATATATAATTAGAAATGAGAAGGGTCTGTTGGTTTTCCTGTACTTACCTTTTGAAAGGATTACTCAGTTTTTCCTTTTTCTTTTCAGCTACGTGAAAGTGTATTTGTTGCCTGACAGGACGAAAGGGGGAAAACGAAAAACAAAGATAAGAAAGAGCACCTTGAACCCAGAATTTGATGAAATCCTTGTGGTGAGCCTTAGGATCCAATTTGCACATTGTCACAACATTTAAACACTCTTGTCACCAACAGTATTATTGTCTGACATAAATTTCTTGCAATGTCCTTGGAATGGGAGCAATGTTTGTACTCAAGAATTTTGTTGCCAGCTGCTGACTGATTACTGGTACTTTACATTGTGCTTAGGGTAGTACTGTTGTTATCTATTTTTCAGTTCTTGAAACTCATGATTTAATTTCAGTACAAAATTGGCTATGATGAAATGCTAACACGCACACTGTGGCTGGCTTTATGGAACCATGACACTTTTGGTCATAATGACTTTCTTGGTGAAGTTATGCTGGGACTGGATGTGTATCACGAGTCAGGCTACACCTGGGATGACCCCACCCCCCAGTGGTATCCCCTCCAGGAGGCGGTAAGTCTGCATAACTTGTCATACAATTTTGGATTGCATGCATGTATTTGTTTGTCTGTTTGCATTTCTTCAGAGGACAAGGGGTCCAAAGGTTTTATCCACCCCACCCATCAGTGCATTTTAGTTTACTCCCCTCTCCTCCCAACCTGCAATGTAAAAATGTTTCATTACCACCTTCCCTTTGCAGTCTTTGTATGCTTTAGTAAGGTTGAATTCAGTTTATATACAATCTTGTTCAAAATGTATCAACACAAAGTGGTGCTGAGTCATCTGGTTGCAAAAAAAATTGTTTACAACTGGGCCCAACATTAATGTTTCATGCCAAGTTCAGTGGAGTTCCAGCAACATTTTGAGGGACACTGAGGTTCACATGATCAAAATGTGCAACAGGGGGAGAAGATAAGTGTGTCAACAATTTGTTAAAGACTGTACTAGTCTAGTTAGTAGTCTGGTTATAGTTAGAGTCTAAGGGGGTGGCAAATTTATAAACATTGTTTAGCTTGTTCTGTGGTTAATAAACTATGCTTAAAATGACAACTGAACAGTCTGATTGGCTAAGAAGCCAGTATGACCATGCATATAAATTTAGCATTTCCATACCTCTATGTGTTGCGAATCTCCAGTCTTCGTCAGAGTGTGTTGTGAATTGTCAGTCTTCTTCCAAATGTGTTGCCCATGCAAATCCAACAAAAGCCGAACACCAATTTGTTTTTCCTGGATTTTCTGGTCTTTTCCTTGTACATTTTAATCATCTTGTTTACTGTTGCCTATTGGATCAATCGATCCTAGTTTCTTGTTTCTTGTTTCTTGTTTCTTGTTTCTTGTTTCTAGTTTCTAGTTTCTTGTTTCTTGTTTCTTGTTTCTTATTTCTTGTTTCTAGTTTCTTGTTTCTTGTTTCTTGTTTCTTGTTTCTTGTTTCTTGTTGGAACAAGAAACAATGAGAAGCCCATTTTCCCACTTCATCATTTGTCATTCTATTTTTTTTTTTGTCCATGTTTCGTTATTTTCTCCACCTTCCTTTTTTCTTTTCTTTTTCTTGTTTTCCTCTTTTCGTTTGTCCTTTTCTTTTTCTTTGTGAGGTTGTGATTTGAGTGAGTGACAAAAAATAACAATGAAGGATGATAAGTGAGTTATGAGCAACAAGTGAATTATGGGTAAATAAGTGAATTGTGGATAAGTGAATAACGAGTGACAAAACTATTAGTAAGTTTAGAAGTGAATTGTTAGTGATTAATTATGGATAATAAGTAAATTATGGAAGATAAGTGAGTTATGAGCAACAAGTGAATTATGGGTAAATAAGTGAATTGTGGATAAAGTGAATGATGAATGACAAATGGAACTATTAGAAAGATTAGAAGTGAGTCGTTAGTGATTAAATATGACTAATACGTGAATTATGGTGAATTATAGGCAAAATGTGAGTTAGGATGGTTCATCAATTGACTTGTGTGTGGATGGAAAAAATGGATGAATGGAAAAGAAAAAAATGAATGATGAATAGAAAAAGAAAAGGAACAAACGAAAACAACTCAGACGGAATGCAGGATGAGCACAGTGGTGGGACTTCCACCACCGGCTCCTTCCAGGTCGTGCAGTTCGATGGCATCCACCTCCCGTGAAGCTCTCGCCAGTCTCTCTTGCTGTGGTCGCCGCTGTCGTCCCCAGGCCTGCATGACTCGGCGGTATCGGCTCACATGCTCTCGAACAGGTGGCTGCTGTCGCTCGGGTTCCACTTTATGTAGTCTGGGCACCCGCTTTCCAGGGGTATATGTCATGTCCAAGAATCGGAAGCGTGGGATCACCTTGGGTACAGGCTTATATTCCTGGATGAGGAACGGACTTTCATAAGGTTCCATCCAACTTGGGTTTATGCTGAGCTTTTTCGCCTCCTCTTCCGTGAGTGGTATTGATTCGTCGTCCGGTCCGGTTTTCATAAACTCTAAAGAAGCGGGGTCATTGTCGCTTCCGTCAGTGCGATACAGTCGCCGCCGTCTGACCCCCAGCCTGGAAGAAACCCGGCAAACCAAACCGTGTTTCTTGGGAAATAGCTTTTCCTTGTCCAGTTTCGCCTGGTCCAGCTTGGCCTGGTCCAGTTTGGCCTGGTCCGTCTTCTTGACTTCAGGCTTGGGAGGTGGAATAAACTTGGTTTTAGCCCACTTGGTGTCGTGGGAGGGGTGCGCCACGCCCGACCGATGATTCTCTTCTTTGTTCGGCTCCGACAGAGGCTCCACCTTTGCGCTTCTCTTGACCCTGGACCTGCTACGTCTCTGAGGTTTTTCCTGGCAGTGCGTGCGGTTTGCCCCGCGCTCGGGTGCCGACGCTCCTTCCCGAAGGCTCTCCGAATAGCCGTCTCGACGACTTTCCGAGTGGTCGTTGCTGGATGGGCATGTGCAGGTGTTGTTCTCTCTCCTGACCACACTGCGCGACCGGTCGCGAGGTCGTTCCGTGCTGCCCGAGGGAATGCGGACGTGCACTTGGTGCGGCTGCGGTGGGGTCATTTCAGCGACGCTGGACTGCTGCGCTTTTCCTCCATCGTCAGCTTTTCTTCGACCGCTCCTTGAAGGCGGTCTGCTTCGGCGTCCCCACCTGCTCGGCGGTCTGGCAGTTCGCGTCGCGGGTGTTTCTCGGGGCGCGTTCGTTTCCTCTCCGTGCTTTTCACGCGAGAGGTTCTCTCTCGTCCGAGCTCTGCCTCGTTCGCCCGGTTTCGGGTCTTCCGACTCGTACGCAGCTTCGGCGATGCTTTCCTCCTTAATTGGAGCGAATCTCACCACTCGGGTCGAGGTCCCTCGACGTTCACCAATCCAAGATCCAAGTTTTTTCAACATTTTAGTTTCCTTTCGAAAATACGCTTCTGGCACGGATAATCGCAAGTCAGAAATTAACCGCTTAATGAAACGCGTCACATTTATATCATGCTGTTACGTAGCTAATTGCCATTGTTTTGGTCATTAATTGTGCGCGCACGTAATTTAATTCGATAACGCGGCTTATGTGCGCATGCGCGTTCTACCAGAGGGCGTTTAACGCATGCGCACGCTTTCTTCGGTTCCGAGTTGTTCAAAATTCGATTTAATTAATCTAGGACTAGGATTAAGCAAGTTAAATCTGTTGGTGTACAAAGTGGCAAAGTTTGGTCAAAAATCGGAACAGCTTGTTTTAGCGAAGAAAGTTGCGACGCCGTTGCGAAACAAGTTGCTGAGAAAATTGCACAATGTAACAAAGCCTCAAAGAAAACCCGTAAGGAAAAGCGCTTGTTATGCAAGCTAGTTTAAATTGGCTTAAATTTGGCTAAAATCTGTTGGTGTACAAAGTGGCAAAGTTTGGTCAAAAATCGGAAGAGCTTGTTCTAGGGAAGAAAGTTGCGACGCCGTTGCGAAACAAGTTGCTGAGAAAATTGCACAATGTAACAAAGCCTCAAAGAAAACCCGTAAAGAAAAGTGCCTGTTATGCAGGCTAGTTTAGATTGGCTTGCGCGGGTTTTTGACGCTTGTCTGTCGAATTTCAAAGGTATAACTCAAAAATCGACTGGATATTTTACCGTGAATTCTTCCCGCCACCGTTCAAAGAAAACGACGCACAGGGGCCAATTCAGTAAAGCACTTACAAGTGTATTTTACAAGTTGGACCAATTTTCTCACACGTTAAAGCACACTTTAATCCAATAACACGGGCAAGCAATGTTCCTGTCATGTATTTGAGACCTAGGAAACCAAAATAAGTCACATAAATATTACTTCTTTTCTGGTACGGACTTTTTGCGTGCATTGCTCGAGTTTACAGCGTAAAACCTCTTAAACTTTCATCAAACTGTCACTCTAGTGCATCCCCTTTGTTTCATATAGTTCTTTCGAATAAGCTAACGTCTTTGCCGTTTACCTACAGTCTTTGTTATTGTGGGTTTTGTATCACGTCTCGGCTGATTTATTCCCTTGCTCCTCAGCGGCCCGAGCCCTCGCTGATGACGTACTGTGGTGAAATTGTGTTGGCGCTTAAGTACATTCCTCCTGACTCCATCAGAGAAAAGAAAAAGAAAAAGAAACAAGGCAAAGGGGAGCTGCATGTATGCATCGTTGAAGCGCGGAACCTACCCCCCAAAGACTCCAACGGCTTCTCTGATCCATTTTGTAAAAGGTGAGCGCTTAGGTTTAATGTTCTCTGACTAAACAGGGTGAAAGCCACCACCCCAGTCCTTTGCGCGCCGGGAATATTCGATGCTCCATTGTAAGAGACAGTTTCGGGCATATCCAAGCTTGACGAGCCACAACTTTAGATATGAGAATAATCTTCAGCGAACAGTCATGCGCGAATGTTCTGGAAGGGCGACCGTAAAACTCAATATAGCCGTCCTAACACAAATAAGGGTGCAACATGAAGCATATACATCAAGCCCGAATACAATCGGATGTTTCTAAAACGTGGCAAAATAGTGAATTTATCAACACTGAATGGGGGGAGGGGGGAAATGTATGTACAGTTTTGTCCATGGCTGAACATTGACACGTCTGTTTTTCAAGTTCAGTGTACCGTTCTTGTTATCCACTGCTAACGGGCTTATTCGGACCATTCGAAAAGCAAAGCAAGCACACGATTACTTAAACAGACGGGCCTACGCAAATCCACAGTCAATACGTTGTCTACTGTTTTTTGCTTTTGTTTTGTTTTGTTTTTCGTGTGTTTGGTTGTTTGTTTTGTTTTAAATTTACTTTTATCAGAGAAACAGGGCAATAAATATTATTTTATTGCTCCAGCTATTTGTTGCCGGACACGGGCAAAAAGACAAAACAGAAGACTCCAATCGTGAGAAGGAACTTAAACCCCAAATGGGACTTCAACTTCGTGTACGACAACGTCACGCTGGAGGACCTGTTCGACCGCGCCTTGGAGCTGTCCGTGTGGGACTACGACCGAGGCTCCACCAACGACTTCCTGGGAGGCGTGCGACTGAGTCTGGGCACGAAGAAGGAGCCGTGGGATGACGCGGAAGGCGAGGAGATCACGGCGTGGCAGAGCTTGTTGGACTCGCCCAACGAGTGGCACAGAATCTCGCTCCCACTGCGCTCCAGTCTGGACAGCCGTTGCGAGTAAGCATGCCTTTCCATTTGTTGTCAGGTCAGCCCCCGACTTGGGATGCTCTGTTTATATAGAGAAAAGTTGTCCCGGGGACGCCCCGAGTAACCCTGGACGCGCCAACTGTATTCATACTTTTCTTTTTTTAATCGCAATAAACCGCTTAGATGAGAGTGTTTTTGCTTCCAGAGTGATCCTGCCCCTCCTTCCCCCCGAGACAAGTTGTTGTGTCTCGTTTAAACGGTTTGGTTCGATTTATAAAGAAATGTATGAATAGTTGGCGAGCCCAGGGTGACTCACGTAGGAGGGTGGCTCGGGCCCCTTTTTCTCCGTATAAACAGAGCCTTTGCCAATCGACGCGATGCAACTTCTTGCAAGTGTCGCTTTTTCATATACGTAGAATTTTTCTCGTCGAGTAAGTCGTTTAGTTCTATTTCGAAACGAGGTCTTGTGTGAAACGAAAGAAGCTGACAACTAGGGTACTAGCATCCTCGGAGACCCAGAGGAGATTGTGGGGAGGCGGGCAAAAAGCGACGGAGTCCTCGGCAAAGGGGGAGGAAAGAAGAAAAGAGCTCTTCCCTTTTCTCTCCTGTTCCCCCTTCGCTGCTTTTTGCCCGCCGCTCCACGATCTGCCCCTGGGTCTCCGAGGATAGGATACTAGAGAAGCGACCATATTCGCAAAGGAGCACAAACGGGGGATTTGATGTTGTTGTGCACTAGTGTAAGACTTGGTAAACGATGTTAGAATGTTGTAACCCACGGTCAGGCCCTCCTTTCCCTCCCCCTCCCATGAAAGTAAACAAGGCGGTGTTGTCCTTGGGATGAATTTCCTCCAGTCCCTGGCCGCCCTTTTTTTATTTTCATGGGGGGTACGGGGAGGGATATTCTAGCCGAACAAGTGGTGATTATTGTCAGTAAGTGGTGCGACATCGAAATATGCATTTTTTAACGTGTTGGAGTCTCGTCAAGTGTCGTGTCGAAGTGAGCTATTTTGGAACGACTGTCTCACTGTAATATGTAATATACATTCAGTCCCGTATTTTGACATAGTCATCTGCTCTGTAACATTTCTCTACACGGATGGTTGTGGATAGTAGTCAAATCTTAGTGTTTATCTTTTTCTTTTTTCGAGTGACATTTTTTCATGGTTTTCATACTTTTGTACTCGGGTTCTCTAGGTGACATTAGGACAGGCTACATAGCCCTCGTGGAAGGTTTTTCCCTTTTGTTCATGAATTCTTTCACTTCGGTATGATTTCTACAGAGTATTTTTGTAATGCTTTGGGTTATTCTAACGTAATTTGCGTAATTTGCTAATATATTTTTCATAGTCACAACCGAACAGAAAGGCGAATTCAAAGCTGTTCATTAAACTCATATTTTGGCCACGCGATCTCCTTTTCGTCCTTTACTTTCTGTGCGTCTGTCTGTCTGTCAGTATGTATGTAAGTCTGCTGTTCGCATGGTCGTCTTTTTATCTCTTGCGTTCTCATACGTTCTTTGTCTTTGTCCTTTATTTGTTTGTTTTTTGTTTGTTTGTTTTGTCTTCTCGGTTTTCTTCTAACTAAACTTTCTTTTAATATCTAAAAACAGATCGCTAAACCATTGTAAACAAAATCATTTCAGACCTCTAACCATTAAATAAGTTTTAAGCCAACGTTTCACTAAGTCCTCGAAGGTTTTCTTGTAATAAGTGAACGTTTAACAAGCTTAACCACTGATTGAGAAACAAGTTCCTGTTGTTGCCATTTGTCTATGAATTCCTATATTTGAAGTTCATAAAACTTTTAATGTAAGTGAGCACGGACAAGAATAGATAACTTTTGTTTAAGGAGTTTGGAGCTAATGTAAATCAAATATATTCGGTTCAAGATGAGTCACTAAAGATATGAAATCGTGAGAACGAACCCTAACACAAGAAGCAACATGTGAAGTTGGTATCTTGAGAAACGTTTGTGTGGATTAATAATTACTCGTAATTAATCTTAAAAACAGAAAGGGATGGGAAGTTTGTTGGGACAGCACTGGGTCACACATCACGTGACAAACACGTGACGAAGAAGTTGTTTCCGGGCTCCTCCAGAAACTTAGGAAGCGAGTGAACTGGCGATCAACTAAAGTAATTTCAAGGTAGAATTAATCTGTTTAACTCATAAATATGTGAATGAGTCCTGATGGCTAAATGTTAAGCACTTTTATGCGGTAAATAGTCTATAATCTTTGCTTGCAGCAATATTTGTAAACTATAATCTTTAAAGGTGCCGATTTTGTCCCGTAAACGCAAAATTTGCTTGCTTGAGCAAAAACATGGCGGGGGCGCAGAATCACTTCCGGCGTGGCTTAGTAACCTCTCTCACGAGAGGAAGTTTTCTGTCATTTTCTTTATTTGGGTTTCTTTTAGTTATTTATTCATGCGCGGCCGGCCATGACCGTGAAAGGTAAATTTGCGCATCACCAAATTTCTTTATTATTATTATTACTGCAGTCTACGAGCCATCTTTGCCCGTCTTCTATTGCTGAGGAGTTTTGACTGCCACATGAGATATTATGAGATATTAACTTGATTTGTGGCCGTGTGTCAGCGTCAAAGTGAGGTTGATGTGGGTATGCTGCCAATAAGGACGTGCCGGGTCAGATGGCAAACGGAAACAGGAAGTCTTACCTATGTTTAGAAAAATCGTCATTTTGATTCGCACGTGAGTTTTACTTCCGCCCCCGCTCCCCCTCTTGAAAATTAGGCTAAAATAAGGTACTTATTTACCGATCGCGCTTGTCACGAAAATACCGTCGACATGAATTTTGAACTTTTCAATTGCAAACGGCTCTTTGTCGCGGACAAATAGTTTGTAAGCTGTTAACCAAACTTTGAAGAAGCCGTTTTTTTTTTTCTGCGGGTGTTTCGTCATTCTTGTGCGACCGGGCCCTTGACAACAATGCAAAACAATAAGACTAATTGCAGTAAACAAAAGGCGCACGTGAATATGTGAATTAAACTGATCTTGGGCCACGGATGCGTTTTTTGATAACGATACGACGAGACCATTTTTGACGACAATTTGTCGCGCAACACCTACAGTTTTGTAGCTAGCGCTTTGGCTTTTACTCCCAAAACAAGGCGGACCTTTGCCACAGGCAGAGTTTTGTGCAAATATTGCTATGAATTGATAGATTATATGATTACTAGGCAAGAAGTATAGGAAAAATTGTCGCGCAAAAAAGATTGTCGTTGCAAATCGTCCCGTGCAACGTCACATTTACGGCACCAGAGATCAAAACGCATCACTTTAATACGAAAACGCATGCGTGTGACTCCAAACGCTTTCTTTTTAGGTTGTCAGAACGTGGTTGACATTCGTGAACACCTGCTATGAGTACAGTCATTTTAGACGATGAATACAACAGTACCTCGGTGAAAACGGAACATATTTGAGGAACGAGTATTTTTCGAAACTGTCAAAAAAGAAGCATGGTTGCAAAGTTTCTATTGCTTCCAACTCATGGCGTTGCCATCACGATGTTAGTTTTACGACTGTATAGCTTAACCCCACCGCCACCCCCTCTACCCCAGGGATGACAGGTGCGATCTGATGTTGAAACAACACATCGTGGGTTAAAAGCAATATTTAATAAAATGTCATTTCATAATGTATTAACTGAACTACAGGGTCTTAATACTGGTAGGAGAAAT
Source organism: Plumapathes pennacea (assembly GCA_964036295.1). NCBI lineage: Eukaryota > Metazoa > Cnidaria > Anthozoa > Antipatharia > Myriopathidae > Plumapathes > Plumapathes pennacea. The sequence goes on from OZ038462.1 coordinate 17,426,562, forward strand.
ATCCAAAGCTACTGGTTGAGTTACCGACAGTTCTGTGTCAAGACGACCAATTATTATTAAAATACTACAATCCAGTATCTTAAATGATTCATGACGGCTTTGTCAGTATTATTTAACCAAAGCCCGTGGGTTTTAATGAAAACAATGTGGGAAAATGTTAATTTTGCGCTGGTTTACGTACAATTCCGTACATAAGTTCCTACATATGTTTGGAAGGGATGATTTTCACAAGCTGCAGGACATCAATTTCGCCATCCTAATCTACAATACATAAAGATAAATTCAGGTCATAAGTTTAACATACGATAAAAGATCACGCGTGGTTTTCAAGATGTTGAGTTTTATTTTTGGCACCTTCGACTACTTTCGGGGTTTATTTAACCGAGAATCAACCGGTTTATGCTCTCCTCTTAGTCAGCAACGTTCGAAATAGCAGTCGAGTGGAGGCGGTCTCTAGGCAACTGTTCGGCCTGCCAATAATGATAGCCGAATGTGATTGGCGAGCTTCAAAATAAGAAATTCAAATTTCCACGACGTGTCTCGATGGTGCAGTGTTTATTCGTTAAAGCGGAAGGGTTTTGCTTCGCAAAATATCTCTCTCAATTTACAGTGCGCTCTAACGTCACAACAGTCCGGAGTTTAACAGCCAACTATTTCTCCGTTGCGACGAGAAAAGACATGGACCACTTGACAAAATTACTACCGTAAGTACTCGCGATTCTGTGCGTCTTTTTCTTTTCTAAATTTGGAACAAAGATATGCCTTGTAAATATTGCTGCTACATGAGCAGGAATTTGCAAAGCGTTTATTCTTCGCCGGGAGACTCGGTCGGCGCATTTTAAGTGTGTGCTGAGCATTAATGTGATTCTTGCCGTGTTTCGTTTGATAATCCATATGGTTAAAGGCCACAGCTCGAACATTTGATTTTTGCCCACTGGTTGTCGTTCTCTTTGATTCGCCTTGTTTAATTCGATCGATCGATCAGTACAGCGTCAGTATGGAATTCTGCAGAAATAAATAAGGGATATGTAAATGGATAGTCAGTTTCAGTTGCTGCTGCAACAATCGTCACTTTGTAACGAAACATTTGCGTGATAGATTGATCGCTGTGCAGCGGGTTCTTTTGCTTTACAGTGGGCTTTGATCTTTAATTCGGAGTCTCTCGCATATTGCTATGTTTATTCAATAGAAATTTCTCTCTCTCTCTTTTTTTTTTTTTTTTTAGTGCCAAAGATCATGAATTAACTCAGTCCAGAAAATATATAGTCATGAAATATAACCAAAAGGCGTGACCACTCAGATGAAAGAACTTTCAGCGAGTATACGTTTTAATAGCAGTATTCATGTCGATTTGAGTGAAGTCAGGTGTTTTTTTATTGTATTGTATTTTTTATTTTTTTGCGCTTTCCTGTTTAATTCAACTGCAGTCTGAGTAAAACACAAACATGCAGCAGCAGCGTAAGCCAAGATTCGGTGTTTACTCGCCTGAATTTCCAGTTGCTTGAACGCAACCTGTCTCCGCTCTGCCAGCCAAATAAATTTGTAAACACAAATTAAGATAGAAGGAGACTTCTTGTTCGCTGCTGGGTCGAATATCATCGCATCCAGCAGTGCATCCAAGTGCCTCGATATTCTTTATAGGTTTTCCAGCCTTAATTGGATCCTTTTGTTTTTTTCTTTATGCTAATGTTTGGTTTTTTTTTTTCCTGACGGTGCTTCTCCGATCTACGAAGAAAAAAACATAGGTGTAATATGTATATAAATATACCTGTTTGACAAGTCGATGTATGTTGATTTCATATATTCAGCTGGCAAAACGACACACTATACTGTGAGTTGAAGTGTTGCCAGCTCTGTACGCATGCAGTTCGTGATTAATTTTCGAAAACCATTGAGTTCTAACCTAGGGCAAAGGTTTCTGGTTGTATTACTGTATATTCACGGCTGTAGTTTGAACATGTGGGAGTAGCATCTAAATTACCAGGACAATTGATTGCTTATACTAGAAAAATTAAACTTGTCAAGATGGCCCCTTTTGAGTGCTATGTGATGAACAATGGTTTTTCGATACGTCAACGAAGGATAAATTTATATAATCTACTGAAGTCACCTAAAGCAAACAAGTTTTTATTTTATTGTCATTTAGGGCCGTTCACACTTCGTAGTTAGATTAATCCAGCAGGCCATGTCACCAAAGGCAATTTTTGCTTTTCGTGAGGTGGCATGCGTCGTCTTGTTGCAATGTGTGACTTTTCCAACAGTGTTGCGAGACAAGTTGCAGGCGGAGAAATTGCGGCATGTGACATGCATGGCTATACTGTGGCCTCGATTTTCGACATGAAAGTGCGCCATAAATTATCGATACCAACCTCAGATCCCGGCGCCAATCATCCGACTATCTCAATGCGGATTTAATCTAATGGGCCCGTTGCATAACATCCACAGCAAAAACCGCGATGGCTTTTTCGAAGTTTGGTAGCAACTCACCGATAATCACAAAGTGTAATTTTCACTTGAGAAGTCCAGTAAATGTCGAAATTGTATTAATTAAAGTCACACTGTGCGACGGATCGAGGCCTGCATGACTGTTAAAACTCACTTAAGCTTTCATTACCATTTCACCTATTTGAAACTGACGATGCAAAACTTAATACATAATGATAAATGCAAGACAAAAAGATATAACCGGAACATTTTTACTTCAGGAACAACGTCAACACTGCACTGATTTTGGAGGGTAAGACTAAATGAGCACGGCCGGTGACACCTTCAGGTTTATTTTAGGAGTTCAAAAGTTGGATACTGTTTTCTCGGCTATAAGGGACATTCATCTTTACAATGGAAAGCTAGTACTTTAGACTGATTAAATGATTTTTGACTGCATCGGCATAGAGAAAGACGTATAAGTAATGATAAGCGAATTGACTAAAATGTCGATAATTGTGGACAACGTTAGAAGTTTGAGCTGCCGTTTTGAGCATGAGTCCTTCTTCGGAGAAAGTCACTTTTAGTGAAATTGATGATCAAAATGCGCACATCTTCATAATTTGACATTTGACAAAGTTTAAGCCAGGAGTTGGAACTCTGTAGGTAGATTGAATCGAACTTGAGCCGTTTCTATCAGAGTATGAATGTGAATTGTTACATTAAGAGTATTCATACAATTGTATGTCGCTTCTTTTATTCAATACCATGGCAATAGCTATTTGTTTAGTCATTTAATTTTATTCTTGCGCAAAAACTTCTGTAAATGGTCCATCTGGTAAGAACTAAACTTGTTGGTTTAGTAATTTCATTATGACTTGATAAGAGTTAAAACCACGTGATGTTGGCGACGTTTATTGGAGGGAGATTGCATGTGATTTGTAACTTCGTTTTTGATACCTTGCACAGATGAATGCTGATTAAACTATTGTCTCATTGCATCACTCACCCCATACATTTTCTTCTTTTGGGAGTGAAAAGGCCACAGTTTAATTGACTTATTATCGAACATTAGCCTAATCGTGCTTGCACAATCGTCCCTGAACTGTAAAGTTAAATCAAACTATCTCACCAATCAAACGAAAGCTCCTCACATGAGCGAATTGCAGGCGTGAAAATTATTGTGAGTCAAAGTGGGTCCACTATTGTCACTCTAGTGACGCCATGAATGTTTGTAAAAGGATAGTTCGCTGACTTCAACGTGGCCGCAGTGCCGTATTTTGTATTCGGATTCTATCAATAGCAGTTAGTCCCGTTACCAGCAATTTCCGCTTATAACGACTAAACATTCTTCCAACCATAAAATAAGAAAATGTATGAGTGTGAAATGAGAATTGATATCTCAATCAGCTCTCATTTGAGCAAGGCAGTCACATACTCCATGGTTCTCCATTTACTGTGATATATCTCTGGAGAGAGACCGAAATGGGAAACTTAAGTTGATCACTCTTGGGAGTGAAAGAGTTAGGAAAAGAAAGTTGGGCGTTTGGTTCACCAGATAGAAGAAGTCAAACATTATTTCTTATTCCGCTGCATACTGAGTTACCATGCCGAATGTCTTCGTATTTGAACAAATCACTTTAATTCACTATACTTGAAGGCAATTGTCAGCTGGAATCTTCGCATCCACTTTATTATTTTTGGTTTGAACGCGTAAAGATTAGCGTGAATTTACTAAAATGTGACCGTTTTTATAGAGTAAACACTTTTTCTCCAATACTGTCGCCTTTCCCCGACAACCATGATAATAACGTATCGCTACAATAAGCCACTCTCTGCCCACATAAGCGAGTGCCTGTTAAGCAAATCCCTCTGCTGAGCTTGGTTTTGTTTCAACTGATATAATTGCATTAGAACCATAGAATAAGTTATACACTCTGTCCACCCGCCACGCCTTATTGTCTGGTATCCCGCAAGGAAATCTTCGCTTTGCAAACTGCGCATGATTGTGAAAGTGGCTTAATTGCTTTACTGACATTACTCTTTCTTGTATTGTCAGTGACGTGGGCAAGTATTTGCAGAAGGGCGAGGGCAACAACGGAGGCAAGACTCCTCCCGATGATAAGGTGCATGTAAAAAATAAGGAGACCGTTGCCTACACAGCGCCTACGGTGAACCCTGCCTTTGAAGAGGACAACTTGAACGGGTCAACAGAAAAATTAGAACCTGATAAACCTGGTGAAACTGATGAGCCTGATAAGCCTGCTAAACCCGTTCCTGGCGTCACATCAAAGGGCGAGAACACGGTTGCAACTCCGGTCATCAATGTGGCAGCTGTGTCACCAACTCCGATGCGTAAGACCAGTTTTACCCGCCCTACGCTCGCTGAGAATCTGGCGGCAGAAAATGCGATTAAACGGCGTCACAGCGACTTTGGCTTCATTTCCTCACCTCGTCCTGTTAACGAGGACCTGGCGTTGAAGGGCTGGAACAGCGGGGAAAATATACAGCAGGGTTCAGGGGCATTAAATACCACAGACGGAATGAAAGGTTCGAAAGGTATTTGGAGAGTACTTCTTGAGATATGCTATGTTGGTCTCTATGTCAATCTGTCTCTAATTCAATTACTTTGTAGGTGGGTTTTCGGGATGCGCCGTAATTTTGTCTATTCTCCGCTAGAATATTACTAATCCCGCACAAACCACACAGAGGCTTTGACTAGAAGTTCGTTTATTGGCACTTTAGAAAATATCGGTGATTGTGGAATATATTTTGGATACAAATATCCGGATTCAAAGTTCGCAATTTCGATTCCGGATTCACCAAAACTATTGTAAACGCTTTCACAAATCTGACAAAAAATGTCTCAAATCCGGAAAAACCACAAGCGGCCCAGACTCCGGGGATCTGTTTGTCTGTCACACAGTGATGTTGCGTAACAGAAAATTATAAGGAAATGTATGGGGAAAAGTAACGATTTGGATAAGTCGTAAGATTCTGAATGAATTAAATAGAAGCAGATGTACCTGTTATTTGTGGCCTCTTGAGTCCCTTGTGTCGATTTCAAGCCGCTACGGCCATTATTAGTGGCGAATTTTCTGTGTTGTTTCTCCCCCTCAAAGAAATGAGAAGGCTGGACACTCCATTTTCGAGTAGCCAACGGTTAAGAGCGAATAAATACTACCAAAAGCCCCGCGATGCCGAAACACCGCCGGAAACCAATAGCCAGATAAATTTCCTTTCCCCTGACACGACGCTAATAAACGCAGCCCAAGCTCGAATACGCCAAAAGCCTAATTTGTGAGCAAATTTGTGGCCATTTCTCTGTCGCGGTGGGCGCACTACCAGTAGCGTGGCCAAGATCGCCAACCGTCATTGAAAGAAACACTCTGATTGGTTAACGATAACAAAGGAGCTGTTCAAAATTGTCGCTACTCGAAAATGGAGTGCCCAGCCTTCTCATTTCTTTGAGGGGGAGAAACAACACAGAAAATTCGCCACTAATAGTGGCCGTAGCGGCTTGAAATCGACACAAGGGACTCAAGAGGCCACAAATAACAGGTACATCTGCTTTTATTTTAATTCATTCAGAATCTTACGACTTATCCAGATCGTTGCTTTTCCCCATACATTTCCTTATAATTTTCTGTTACGCAACATCACTGTGTGACGGACAGACAGATCCCCGGAGTCTGGACCGCCTGTGGAAAAACTTGACTAAAGTTGTGTAAACGGGGCCTGATTTCAATCAAATTATTGTATTTTTTCTGGTGAACTTAATAGGCTCTTTGGGAATTCTCGTTACCTTAGAACATTAGTATTCGAAACTAGCATAATTATTGTTTCAGGTGATTGCGCGACTGTGAATTAAAATCAGCATGGAAATTACAATTCGGCATCAAGGAGCGTGGCACTTAAAACTCGCTCATCTTTTAATAATCGATATATTTTTGCGCACTGGCCAGAGTCGGATTTTGTTTAGGCTACGTTCACACCGATCGTTTTCAAAGCGCGAAATAAACCTCAAAGTCGCTGTAGAGTTCTTCAATGCCGAACTTCTGGACCTTCTTGGCTTCTTCAGAAATTTGAGAAAATTCTTCGTTTGTTTGTAAGAGGCGATTAATGAACTTCGGCGGAAAAGGAACACGTTGAGCACTCTAAAAATGGGCAAGGTTACAAAAAAACATAGGAATATTTAGACTAGTTTATATTGTTTTCTTGCGTTACCGTCACCGTGATCAACTTCGATTTTCTCCTTCAGTTTCTCACCAAATATATATCATACAGTAAGGAGAACTTGGCTTACCCTCAATACATCACTTATACGTTTTCTTCTTGAATTAAAGTTTCAAAGGAACTGCACTTTGAGCTTGGGAATGAAAGGTTTAAGCTCTCTAATGTTACATTTGTGATTCAACTAGCTTGATCAAGATTTATTAATGTATCCTCAGGAGGTAAACGACACTCAATGGACGCGCCTATAGGTCGAGGCCCTCAGTGGTCTCCAAGACTCGCGCGCAAAAAGATGGACACGAACAAAAAATCCCACAAAGAAGAGCGCAGAAGGACCTTGGCTGAACTGGCAGTCGAGGCTGGATATCAGGTAGGATAGCGATAAATAACAGTAAAAGTGCCTGAGTCGACTTCGATTCGGTATGTAATCATATTTAACAGACATCGGACGACACGACGGGTGCATTTAAACTTTACTCTTTTATGACTACAAACAAAGTGTCTCATTAACGATTGATCGGGGGGAGGTATATATCGATCACATTCGAGGAAATTGTAATATTTATGAACATAATTGAATGATATAAAGAGAACGCGTGCGATAATAATAATAATAATAATGTACAGTAATGATGTAACGATAATAATTGCAACTACGACAATATATTAAAGATAATGAGTATAACAACGGTAACGAAAACTATATTAATAACAAAGAACGAGATTATAGCGATACAGCAATAGTACTAATGATAACGACAACGTTACGTAATGTTATGCACTTTCCATTTATATACGTTTCTAAAAAACTATATAATTCATGTATTGCATGTATGCATGTGTGCTGCATGTATGTGTATTTACTCTGCACATAGAAAATGTTTCGATATGAAAGAGCTGGACATTAGTCATAATTAGGTTTTAAAGTAACCACTTTGTGAAAAATGTCAGTTGATAATCTTGTTACGAGTTTTAATATTGATGAGGTCGGTTCCCGTCCTGAATCTTTCCAGGCCCCAGATATGGACGAAATTGATACCGGTTCTACGAAGGTAAGTTGTCAAATATATTGCTGAAAAACGCTATGCGCTGGATCTGGAGGTAAAATAGGGTACACTGGTGCGCTGCCTACCATCCTCCACTCCCAACCCCCCAAACCCCCAACCCTCTCCCCCCCCCTCCCCCCCCCCCCCCTCACTCCATCCATCCTCCAAAATTTTTCAAATTTCTGGGTAACATTATTTTTGTCACAGTCAAGCCATGAGAGTATCGCCGAGGTACGCATTGGCGAGGACGCAGTCCACGATGTGAAGGTCGTTGGCGAGATTTATCTAAGCCTCCATTACGAGTTGAAGGCCAAGGAGTTCAAAGTCCACATTCACAGCGCGACGAATCTGGCGGCAGCCGATGTCAAGACCGAGTCGTCTGATCCGTGAGTAGTGACCTGGGCACGAATAGGAATAGCTGGGATGGTGGGTTTGATTTACGATTTACGATTCGCATAGCTTTTGTCATGCCCTTGGTATGGTGAGAGACAGCACAACATAGCATGATGTGAGACAGGACAAGAGAACATAAATCTTTCACTCCCAAGATCGAAATGCAGACTCTTTCAACCTTTTAAGAAGAAAATGATATGATTCATGTAGTGATAGTTAATAGTTTAATCGGCATTTGTTCAAGTAAGGTATCATAGACAAGTTTTCTCCTTACTGTATCTTGTTTCTGATAAGAAACTGAAGTTTATCACTCTTACGCCCTGCCGCGGCCATCAGTGTTTGCATCCTCAGTGACTTTTCTACGTTTCCAAAATTCAACTGATGTCAATCGGCTTCTATTTAGCCTGTCTTTTTTTTTTTTTTTTTTTTTTTCTTTTTTTGAGTGGTAGAGTAGTTCTTCTTTTTAAGTTTGACTCTTGAAGGTAGTTGTGCTTTGGTTTTGATTTTCACACGCTTCTGATTCTTTGATTCTGGCAAGTTTGCAAAGATTACTCAGGAGCGAAAGTTAAAGCTGAAGTAAAACTTGCAATAATTACAAGAGCGTCATTTTTATTTTTCCTTTTGTGGGAGCACCCAAGCCAAAATATTCTGCATACTATGATGCACTTGTTTCTCACCAGAGATCCAGGGAGGGAAAGGATTAATCTCAGTTTTTGGCTAATTTTTTCGTAGAGGACTTTCGGCCTCGATGTACGTGCACTCAAATTTGTTATGAGTGCGTAACGGAGTTACGATGCATGGCTATTTTTACAATATTCAATCGCTCAATTCAATTATTATTACGAACAAAGTATCTCGTCAATCTTGGACACGCGCGCGCAATTTGGAGAACCTGATCTATTAACGCGAAGGGATAAATAAGGAAAATAAGAACTTGTGAACCATTTCACAAGGCCTAATTTTCAAGACTAGCACAGCAAAACGGATTTAATGAGTCTTTTTGTATCGCCCACAGGTACGTGAAGACGTATCTTCTGCCAGACAGGAAAAGCAAGCGAAAGTCGAAGACACATAAATGTTCGTTGAATCCAGAATTTGACGAGAGTTTATTGGTACGTAGCTTATATTATATTGAAATACGCAGTGGAACCCCCCATAAGGGACCACCCTAGGTTTCAAGTATAACTGGTCGCTTACGGGAACACCATCTGGAGGCCTAAATAAGATCCAGCTTTGGATCACAACTAATATCAAATACTGCGGCTCTCTTGACTGAACAGCAACTTGAGTTGTAAGAAATCAATTTTTTTTTTCTTATGGCATTTCGCATTACATAATGTCTATTTGGTCGGTTAATTTGCAAAGAAGTTACTCCTTCCTTATTTAGAATATTGCTTTTTAAGTACGAAGGGCGGTCGCTTACCGAATCCTCTTCTGAAAAAATGGCCGATTTTGACGAAAAATTCAAAACTCTTGAAACTTTCAGGAAGTCTTTCTGGGATTATAACGAAACTTTTTGGGTCAGACGCATTAGGAAAACTCAAATGCTGATCCTCAAAGGTGTTCGCAGTCGCTTCTCGAGATATGGTCGCTTTCTAGAGGTTATCAAGAGTAATTTGGCGTCTGAGAAACGGTATTTTGGTTAGGCGGTCGCTTACGAAAGTTAGCCGCTCAGGGGGTAATTCAACTGACCATATTTTGTTGCTTCTTCACGTTGTCATGTCGAATAACTTTAACAAAAGATTGCAATCCAGTATGGCCACCATATCGTTTGTACTTCAAATCTCTTGTCATATATACATACAGTAACATTTCTGTGTATCCTCTTTCAGTATACCATTGGTTATGACGAGCTTATGACGCGGATCCTGTGGACGAGCGTTTGGCATAACGACGTCTTTGGCAGGAACATCTTTCTGGGTGAAGTGCGCATTCCCATTGGCCCACTGGTTGATTCGGGTTACTCTCTCCAGGACCCTCAACCGAAGTGGTTCAATCTGTGTGAAGAGGTTGGTGGTGTCTGTTAGAGCTTGTTTCACTCCTAAGATCAGAATACAAATTCTCATAACTATTCAAGAAGAACATGTATGGGTGACACAGTGAGAATTGATAGGTCAACCAGCTTCTGTCTGAGTGAAATATCAAGACGCAAATTCTCCCTACTACATCATCTATTTCTGGCGAGAGAATAACAGAGAAAATTGAAATTGATCACTCTCAGGAGTGAAAGGGTAAAAGTTCTCATAAGCCCAACAATGATATCTGCAATTGATTCTGCATTAACTAAATGGTTGACTATTAGAATATTTATGTATTTCAACGTTGCGCCTATAAATGATAAAGGTTTATATTTCGAACATGGTAATGACGTGACGTCAAAGCAGGATTCTATGTTACTTCTTTCTCCTTGCGATTGACAACATTTTTTGCAAAATTACTTATACAAAATTCAAATACAACATAGACGTGTTTAAAATGTAATTTAAAAATGTGACAAGAGTTTGTATAATATATTATTCCTTCTTTGACAAAGTTATTCTTTCTTTCTACAAATATGTAACTCATGGGCGCAATATTAAAGAACAGAAATATTCTAAACTATTTACTTGATGTAGAATAGATTGTAAAGATATCATTTTTAGGCTTATAAGCACTTTAACCTTTTTATTTTCCTGAGCACAAAATACTAAATCTTTTTACCGTTCGAGAAGCAAATATGAGAGATGTAGTGAGAAATCATAGCTGAATCAACTTTCATCAGAAAAAGCCATCAACTGCCAAGTTGTCCGTACTGTGATATATCTTTAATGAGAGAATGATGGAGAAAACTGAAGTTTATCACGGCCTACAATGTGTCGTAGGAAGGTCGCTTGTGACAGTCATAGGCAAAGATGGCGCCGACCTTTAGAGGAAGCTGCTGAAACTCTTGAACCCGGACCCTATTTAGTCCTTTAGCCCAGAGCGATCACTATAATTCTTTTTCTTTCAGTCTCTCGCCAGAAATACTCATACAGTAAGGAGAGCTTGAATTTTAATATCTTGCTCAGATAGTGAAAGCTGATAAACTGTCAATTCTCACTGCATCATTCATACATTTTACTGTAGAAGAATGGGAGTCTGTATTTTGAGAGTGAAAGGATTAATTATTTGTTCACTTATCGCCCTAAGAAATTAAGCACGTCCCCACCTCCCCTGTCGGAGATGATCCTGGCCCTCAAGTACGTGACCGCTGACAAAGTACGAAAGAAAGGCAAGAAAGGTGCGGCGGCCGCGGGGGACAAGGGCGAGCTGCACGTGCACTTGCTGGAGGCAAAGAATCTCCCGGGCAAGGACGCGGACGGTATGTCCGACCCGTACTGCAAAAGGTAAGCCACGTGACATTGCTCACCCAATCATCGCCTAGAAAGCGCAGTCGTAAATATGAAGCCCATGAGCCACTGACGTCTCAATTTGAATGGAATTGCGTATTATTTTTACCATATCCTTTGTATTGCAAAAAATATGAGGTGGACTCAAAAGAAACATATTTCTTTGAAACTATACGGCTAAACCAGCTCTATGAAACCTCTTACACACAAAGCAGCATGGGCATAATCTGTTTTCAGTTCATGTTATTGTAGGTTGAGTGTCACTTGACAGTTCAGGAGTTAAAAATGAACAGTGCTATTAGATGTATTCATTCAGTGCTTTCATTTGAATCTGCTCTTTCTATTTCTCAGCATATTACTGCCCGACAAAAAAGGAAAAACCAGAAGAAAGACGCCAGTGGTGAAAAGCGACCTAAACCCTTCATTTGATTACAAGTTTGTAATAGAGGAACAGTCTGTTGAGGATCTGAAAACGCGAGTCTTGGAAATATCGTTGTGGGATCACGACCTCGCCTCCAGCGACGAATTCCTTGGTGGAGTCCGCCTGGGCCTGGGCACGAGCTACGAAGCGTTTGACGACTCTAACACCGACGAAGCCCAAATATGGCAGACGATCTTAAGTCGGCATAATGTGTGGGTGCAGGTTGTTCTACCTTTGAGAGCAGAAATGAAGGAGGGCCACAAATTGTAAATATATTTTTTTGCTGAAGTAAGTCTTATTCAAGGGGCCGATTGTTTAAAGCTCAGTTTTACTGAACGAAAACTATTTTATGCTCAGAAATTGTGAATGTTTTGCTGCAAGACCAGCTTTAAGGTTTGTTCTCACTACTTCAAAACATTACTGTCAAGTTAAATTGTACAGATTCGTCCCGTTTTCTGGTTTTCCATACTGTCACTGCCATTGTCGTCTGCTCAAAATGAACTCCAAAACGAAAAAACCTGATTGCTGTCATTCAAACACAACATGGGCGCTGTTGTCTCATTTTCAAGAGCTTTTGTTTGAATGATCGCACCTTTAGGTTTCATTGACAGTTCAGGAGTTGGAGTTGAACATTGCTACTAGTAGAATGTACTTGTTGAGAGATTTCATTTTAGTTTTGTCACACCTTTAATTTTATTCGACAGCTCAGAAGTTGGAAGTGAACACTTCAATCTCTTAGAATATACTCGTTGAGAGCTTTCATAATGAGTGGTCACACCTTCAGGTTTCGTTAGTGACAGTTCAAACTCGTTGAGAGCTTGCATTTGAGTGGTCACGTCTTTAGGTCCACAAATGAGTAGTTTTCCATAGCATGGTTGAGCCATATTCGGCTTTTGAAGCGAAAGATCTATAGCTTCACTTGAAAGAATTGTAATGTTTTTTTTTTTTTTTTTTTTTTTTTGAAGAAATGTCTCTAAGCTAAGTGAAGTCGACAGTAGCAGTGACAGGGCTTTAGACCTAGGCTTAATTGTGCCGTATTCCACTAACAACCACAATGGCCCTCTTGGATAAAAGAATCCTTCTGGAGAAATAATTGAAAATAATCTAAATTTAAACGTTCGTGTACAACGGGTTGCAATATGGCTGATAGTTGTCGGCCTGTAGACGCAAATGAACTGGTATTATAGTTTAGAGCTGCTATTATGCAAGACGCTAGCGCATAATTTATTTACTCCATCTTTCTTCTAAATTATTAGCAAGAACTGACCATGATGGGTAGGATAGGGTAATTTTGATGCTGCTAAAATGTTTACTTGGAAGCTACAATAATATATATATATATATATATATATATATATATATATATATATATATATATATATATATATATATATATATATATATATACATATATATGTGCTAGTATCGAAATTTAATGGCACGTTTTAAGAACAAAAGGATAATTAAAATAGAAAAGTATAATATATCATATTGAAATATAAATTTTACGAACTAGATATTTATGCTAAATTACAGTGCATAGATAATGGCGCTTGAAACTCTTGTGTTTGTTTCATGTGCCATTTTATGACCTCATTTCTGGGATTTAAAGCTGATTGAAGTTTATTTATGATTTGTTGCGATTTCGTATGGTTTAAGGAGTACTGTTTTAAGTTGTACTTTAATTTAAGAAATGTTTCTTAAATAGTCGTCTGATCTACAATAGAAATGCCTCCAAAATTTATATGATTCCTTTACATTTGAATATATTAAAGCAAGAGCCAACAAAGCTGTACAATTAATTTCTGCTTTGGTCAGCTGTCTTATGCAGTTGGGCATGCGCCAAGCTCCCCACAAATGTACCTGCAGCAGAAATGCAGTGCATTGAGAAAACGTATTGTTCGAATGTTTATTAATCTTTGTTGTCATCTAGACCTTTCCACTCGACCGCCATATTATTATAGAAGAGTGCCAAAAGATCCGTTAGCACACAAAGGAAAGTTCTCCACGAGTACATTTAGAATTTTTTTAGGATCTATTTGGACACTCGAATAGTTAAAGATTGATTTTATCACTGTGAACTTCGGGCTGCGAAAGTCGTCCAATCCGTTAACGTCTGAAACATCATTTTATGAGTGTTCAATCAGATTTCATTTTCATTTTCATTTCTTGGCTCAGAGTGATAGAGTGCACTTGTCCGTTTGCCTTTCACACTTGTTATAACAGTGCACCTGAGTAAACTTGAGTTTGTTTTGACCACGTTATCGCTTCTCCTGTCGTGCCACGTGTAAATGAACGGGGGTGGTACTGAAAAGCGTAGCATAGTAGCTATATTATCTTGAAAGGAAATAAATACCACGAATATGTGTTTTGGTTAATAACATACTTCCCGGATGGGCCGGATTTACCTCCTAGAAGGGTCATCCTTCTTTATTGAAATTCCTTGTTCGTTTACATGACAGGTAGGGTCACTCTAGGGGGTTACCTTATCTCCTTGCTAGGGTAACTCTCCCAGCAAGGACAACTTTTGGCCATGTAAAGGTAATGCCAGCCCTCATATGGAACCATGGTAACAGGAAAAACAACAACATGAGAAACAAGAAGGCGACTACCCTACGACCTGTGGGCAAGACGCGAAAAAAGTGAATAAAACAGCAACAATAAACAAAACGTATTGTAAGTTGCAATATATCGTAAACAATTAAATTAATAAAAGTGGAGCTTCAGTAGTTGACTCGAGCCTTCTCCGTAATATTATTTTGACGCGCGCGTGCCTTATGGTTCACAGAAAAATAAACCACGCGAGATAAATGCAGGCCAAAACAATAGAAGCTGCAGTTGCTTTATAAGCACATAAAAATAGAAACACTAATGACTTGCCAGTCTCTTCCTTCTCTTTTCTACTCAAGATTCTTCTTACTCGTACAGTTTAGGCGAGATTCAATTGTATAGAAATATACAGCGAAGGTGCTTTACACTTCACTCTCCTTTATCCGAAGCGCAACGACGCAATAAAAAGTGGGCACACGTTTTAGAGAAGGCGACAGAGAGCGCAACACCACGTGGCGCAGAGTTCTTTTATCAACGAAATTTCCTCCAGCCCGCTCATTGCCTGCTGCGTGCATGGCCCGGGTTAAACGTTGATCTTACCATGCGTCCAACTCAATGAAAATTAGCTCAAACAATAGATTTTGCTCATTTGCATTGAGTTCGACGCATTCTAAGACCGTTGTTTAACCCGGGCCCAAGGGATTCCTTCATAACAGCCGGAGAAAGGTGCGTTTGAAAGACAATAATAATATTGCATTGAAACGCTTCCAGACATGTTTTCTCGTGTCCGCTCAAGTCGTGGAACATTGTCTCATATAATTAAGATATTGCTATTTCAAGCTGCGAGTTTATAATAACAAGGGATAGAAATTTTACCGCCGTCATAAAAAAGAGTTTGAACCACACGGCAGTAATGAAGTGCGAGCAGAATGTAGTAGAAACGAGGCGAGCAAAATTTTCGCGCGGCATCCGTCTCAATCAGGCTTCTTGTACGCATTTTTTTTTTACTGTGATACCATGGTTGCGCAAGGAGTCCGTCTCGCCACAAGATCCCCCGTGCAAAACGCAACATTTTACGCCACCACATTGTTGCACGTTCACGTTACACGAGACGGTGCAGAGCATGCGTGACATTTTCCCGCCGAGAAGTGACGCTTGAAGAAAAATGGTTTGAACAACCAAAAATCCGCTGCGATAAATTGCGTACAATATCCCAAATAATACAATAACTTACAGGAAACGATTTTCAGAGGGGATGTGCCGAAGGATCAAGTCAGGTTGTGTGACAAGACCACCGTTAGTTCAGTGACATGTCAAAGATTCCACTTGCATTGTTTTGCACCTCTGCGTAGCACGCACGCAAGCTGGCAAACTGTTCACACCCACTGAATTCCACAGTTCAGTCTGAGAAGTATAAATACAGCAGCCACAGCAAGAGCCAACACTCCACTCACTTCGTCAGTTCCAAGGTGTGTACGAAGACGACAACGAGGTAAGATTGTGGCTGTCTGGATCACTGTGTGAAGAATTGTTCAACTTGCCGGGTTAAACTTTAGCTTTTCTTCTTCGTAAAGTTGTGTTGCAACAAAAGTGTCTGAAGAACAGAACTCGCAAGTTGATATTATTGTTGGTATCTTTCGCTCTGTATTCAGTTTCAGTTTGTACAGTCAACTCGTGTCGCCCAAATCAAGTTTCTTTCCGCGTGTTCGTTGGGCAAATGTTTAAGGAAGGTCGCCTTTAGAATCCAGTCAGGGCACTGCTCTTGTTGGTCCCCGTTGTTCTCAACTTCTCTGCGTTGTCCAGTTTTTTCTTCCCAACATATTACGGGACACGCGGGAACGTTCATAATTCTCTCCCATTTGTCTGCAGCTTTCATTTGACGCGAAAATGTGGTCTTCTGTGGTTACAGTTTTCTTTACGTTGGCTGCGCTACCTTCGGTCGACAGCAGCGGTAAGTTTTGACTTCACACGGAGAAACGCAAGAACATTTTCCAACTGCGCACTGACAAGCTCTGCGATTCAAAACAATTATAATAGACCTCCCCTAGTAACCAACTCAATTTTTGGAGAGTAACAGTCGCATGTTAACTTTATCTGTTTCTTCTAAAAACTGTTTGGCCGATTTTTTTACATAAACTGTTGCCGAAGAAATTTGTAACTTTGTGTAATGTTGTTAAAATCTGCCATTATTTCCAATTTAAGAAATGCTGTTCGGACAAGGAACTTTTACTATCCTGCCCATGAAAGAATACGAGTGTAAGTCGTTTGCGTTCAGTCCAGTCTACGAAGCAAACAGCGATGTTCGAGTGCAACTCGGTCTTCACGAAAACGATGCCGCGCCAACTTACGAGGCCGCCGTATCCTGGGTCGAGAAGGTGACGCCAAGTGGTTTCCAGGCCTGCATCGCCACTTCTGGTCCCATCCCAGTCAACCGCATTGTGAGCCTGCAGTGGATGGCGTTTGTTGGAAATCCTAGCGCTGGTTTGGCGGGAATTGAATCAATCGCGATGTGGACAACGGGAACGAAATGTAAAGAAGTGATTTTGAGCGGAAAGGTGCGTTTTTCAGTTTGTCATTTATTTTTCGTGATTTTCTGAGGAACAAAAGGAATGTCAGTTTTAATTTTCCTCGAATAGCCTAAAAGAATCCACTATTTTCAAATAATACACTGAAATAAATATTTTGCTTCGAAAAAACCGCCAATACGACCACGTGCTACGCACTATCGCTATTTTTGCAAAGTATTAAGCTGTTGGGCAACTAACGTCTTGATCAT
This sequence comes from Plumapathes pennacea, assembly GCA_964036295.1. Taxonomy (NCBI): domain Eukaryota; kingdom Metazoa; phylum Cnidaria; class Anthozoa; order Antipatharia; family Myriopathidae; genus Plumapathes; species Plumapathes pennacea. The sequence continues at coordinate 17,443,773 of OZ038462.1, forward strand.
TTCATTTTGCAGAAGTTCGAGGCTGCACCAAACGTTTTTGCCACCGCGGTACACACCACAAACCAAAACAAACACGACGCGACCAGTGTGTGGGTAGAAGATATTGGTCTGATTTCATTCAAAGTCTGCCTTCGGGAATTGAAGAACTTTGACGGCGTTCACAAAGACGTGCGAGTGGTAAGTATACTGTAATCGAATTAATAATCAAGTTTGATTTCCTCCTTCATGCAGTTTTTCACTCGAGATTTATAAAACAGTATATGGGATTTGTTCTTAATTAGATGATAGCTGATTTAATTCTCATTGCATTACGCGCACACATTTTTCTTGAAGTTTGATAGAATTCACCTGATTATTGACATTTCTTAATCCAGGACTGGCTTGCACTTGAAGATGTCCCAAACGGCTGGAAAATTCCTTTCGAGAGCAGCGTGTTGTTTGCAAATAGCGAGACTCCCGGCTTAGACACCAAGTACAGTTTTTGCAAGGTATGATCGACTCAGTTTGCGAATCCGTCTTTAAATCCACGTGTAGTTTCTCGGTGTAGTTGTAGTTTTGGTAGTTGATACAAATTTATCTTTGTGTGGAAATAGATTATCTTTGTCCTGGTGAAAGGCCAGCGTTGCAATCTTTGGCTCGCACTCTTTATACTGCGTGCAACATATCCACAGTCGACATCGCGTTGAACTACAAGTGACCTTTATATTTTTTCTTCATTTACAGAAAGTTGTCTTCCCGAAACCGTTCTACGCTGCTCCAGTAATGATCACCACTGCCTACCACAAATCCAGCGCTTTAAACCCCAAGAGTATCCACCCCAAAAACAACGGCATCACGGAGTGGGTTGAGGTAAGTGTTGCGCAAGTGAAAGTTACGCTCCTCTTGCACTTCCAATTTTGTTTAAATTTGGCTCGAAATAAGGAACAAAACATATGAAATCGATGTGCGATTAGCATTTTTAGACCAAATAGAATTTCTCTTTACAAATAATTTGAAAATGGACCGACGCTTGCTGTTGGTTTTCGTAGCATTGAAGATTTCGGGCGCGCAAAAAAAAATAACTGGGATTCAGAAGGGCTCCTCTGACATACATTTTCTCTACAGGAAATCAAGTTGGACAGCTTCACCGCCTGCCTCAAGGACATCCAGCCATTTGACGGCTATCACGACCCAATCACAATCGACTACATGGCTATTGGGTGTGAGTAGCGAACAAACAATATTTGCCCAGTACACCCAAAATCAAAACACATTACAACACAGTGAACGAATCAAAGACAAATCAACGAATCAAAACGAATCAAAAACTGGACAGTGTTCAGAGTGCGTTGTGTACATACAACCAATGATCGTCAACAATGTCCCTTTAAGATACCACCGACTAATTATTTTGTGTTTGCTTTCAGATCTTCACCCCTGCCTCAAGGTCAAATGTTACTACTACGGAGTTTGCGTCCCCCGTTCTGTGTCCTTTGGTGAATGTGTTTGCCCCAAAGAATGTCCATCGTTTCAGGCGCCCGTCTGTGCGAGCAACGGAAAGACGTACAAGAACATGTGCGAGTACAAGAAAGCCATCTGCGAGGTGAAAGGAAACTTCACCATTGTTCACAACGGCAGCTGCAAAGGTGAGCTAGGGATTTTGCACCTAGAATTTCTGCCTAGAGTTCTGACGAATTTCAACTAGCAATTTCAAAACACTAACAAGGATCACATAGAGACGTATAATTTTAAATACATTCCATCTCAAAGGAATGATTTAGTGCAATTACAATGATAGAATAATTTTTTCACGGGGTTTTCTTATGTACTCAAAGGTAATTTAGTCGCGTTTAAAGTGCACATAAGCCCAAAAATGATATCTTCACAATCGATTCTACATAAACTAAATAGTTGACAAGTAAATTATTTCTGTGTTTCAACATTGCGCCTACAAGTTATAGAGGTTTATATTTCGAATATGGTAATGACTTGACGTCAAAGGAGTAATTCAATGTTATTTCTTTTTCTTCGTTATTGGAACTGTTTCCAGATTCATACAAAGTATTTGGTAAAATCATTTACACAGAATTCAAATATAAAATGGACGTTGATAAAATGTCAATTATCTCTGCCAACAAGATTTTGTATAATAAATTGTTCCTTCTTTGACGTCACGTCATTACCATATTCAAAATATAAACCTTTATAACTCAAAGGCGCAGCGTTAAAACGCAGACTTATTCTAATAGTCAACATATTTCCGTCATGTAGATTCGATTGTAAAGATATCATTTTTGGGCTTATGTGCACTTCAAACTGAAAGTTTTTGAATGCCCAGTGTGTTGATACCTGTTGTCCCGCCATTTCAGCTTTTGTCCTCCATCGTGGCCGTGTCGCCCTTCAGCTTGCTTCCACCGACGTTCAGTGCCGTATGGTCGTGTTCAAACCCCAAGACTTTGATTCTGACTCCCTCGTTCATGTTCAAGTCTCCATCAACTACTTCAACCAAACTGGAGCCTTCGTGCACGACGCCGCAGTAGCCTGGGCCGAGAGCATTTCATACATGAACTTCAGTGCGTGCGCACTCAAAGCTGGCAGGAATGACCGCGCGACACCAGACAACGGGCTCACTTTTGTGGATTACATTGCGTATCAAGCGGCTCCAAAGGGCGCAGTGGCGGGAGAAGAGAGTTTGAGCAACTGGTGGGACGGTACCACGTGCACGAAAGTCGACCTGCCTCAGGTGAATGCAGCTTTCTTCGTCAAGACATTTTAGTCGAACTATGGGTCGCATTTATTTTTTCTAGCTCCCTTGTCATCTCCAGACAGTAGGATCACAGACCACACATGCATTTTGCAGTGAACTGAGCTGGCTTCTTTTTCTTTGTTTCAGGAAACCTTTGTCAGTGCGCCCCACGTGGTTTTGTCAGCAGAACATATCGTTATTAATCAGAAACATGACGCCGCCACTGTGTGGGCCGAGGACGTGACAAAGACAAACTTCAAGATTTGTCTTCGTGAAATGCAGAACTTCGACGGACTTCACAAGAACATCCAAGTGGTGGGTTTGTTTTGCATATTTAGCAGACATAGATTCCACTCTGATCCATACATCATCAGTAAACTGAAACGAAGATGCGCAAACTTGGTGATGAAAGAACAGAACTTGAAACCCTTTAATCTAAGAATCGCTGCAATCGTAAGCAATCCTTGTATCTGTTCTTTACTCCACTGATTTAATTCTTTTTTTAGAGCTGGCTGGCGTATGAAAGTCTTCCTGATGACCTGCTTTCCGAGAGAAGGGACCTCGCTTTCGCCAACAGCAACCTTCCGGCAGCTGCAGACAACTACGCTTACTGCCAGGTAAACAAAACAATACTGCTTCCGCTCTATCGATACCTCAATTTTTGATGGAACTGAATTCTATTTTGCAGTATTAGTCTTGCTCAGATCGAGAATCGTGAATGAAGAGACGTTAACTCTGATGGTTTCTTCGGCCCTTTATCCTCAGGTTCTCGCCTTCAACAAAGTTTACCACGGTTCCCCCACAGTGGTGGTGTCGGCAAGTCACACAACTGTTGGCGGCCAAATGATCCCGGAGCATAACAGCATTGCATCATGGGTAGAGGTGAGTTTGCATTTTGCATCATGCATGACCAAAGGAATTTTTTTGTAATCGTTGTTTTCGCCTCTATAATGGTCTTTAGAAGTCAAGGAGAACCTGTGTCGATTTTAAATGTTTACACTTCTCTTTTCTTTAGTACATCTCGACAAACAATTGCCGCATCTGCATCAAAGAAATTCACAGTCCCAACGGCTATGACCCCGTCAAGGTCACCTCTCTGATCATTGGTAAGTGTCGGTTCAAACCGAACAGATACTGATGAGTGAGTCAACAAAATTTCGACCTCGTTACTGGAACTGTCGCGACAAAGAAACGATTGCTACAGTTGCTGACATCCGAGTGAATTTTTGGTTTGACGAACAATATATTTCCAAAAAAATGCATTCTCCTGAACAATTCGGAATGATTTGGGGCGAAGCATTGTTTTCTGTGTAGCAATCGTCACGAGCATTTATCTGTTGATGAGTAATCTTTGCAGTTACAAAGCAGCAGTTGCAAAGCAGTACAACTTGTTGCTTTGTCGAATCTAATCATTTTGACTTTCTTTAACCTTTCAGGCGCTTAGACCAAACCACAAGGAGAAGCGAAGCATTCCCCGATTTCAAGAAAGTCTTAACCGCACCACCAAGTGGAGTCAAACTTATTGTCTGTAATCAAAGCAATGATTGATGTGAATTAAAGAATATTCATTGAAAAATTCTTGGCTTAATTACTGGGGATAAAGAGTTTAATAATGAAGAGTACACTGTGTTGTCGTGAATCAACACAAGATGACGTCGTTTAACAAACAAGGATTGGATGGTTAGTTCCCCGTCATAGCTTTGTCAACGTTTGCCCTAAGATCTCTTCCCATCAAAACATGAGTTGTACTTGATAGATAGCGCGGATTTTGGATGACTAGTGAAACTAACACTTTTACTGTGTGATATCAGCTCTTAAAAGAACTACAGATTAATGCTTTGACTGTTTTAAAGCACTAGCCAGGAAAGCAAGTCCTGCAACTGTTAACGTTATTTTTGCCGTGCTTCCTTTTTTCTATTTTTATTTTATTTTATTTATTTATTTATTTATTTTTTGCACTTGCTTGGAGTTGTCTTCTTAGTGTAACTGTATCTTGGTTTTGGAAAGTTATCCAAACTAAGAGTTCTGTGCCCAAGTCACGTGGAATGGCAATCAGACGAAGGAAAAATTGTTTCCACTTCTTGTATTTTATATCCAATGAAAATATTCAAACAACGATGTGTTTTCGCGTCAAACATATGATGAATGAACGTGAATTGTGCGTTGCTTGTGCCTTTTAATTTTTCTGTCTTCACGTGCTTCACGTGCTTCACGTGCTTCTTTTTCTGTCTTCACGTCTTACAACTCAGAATAAAATAGCTTTATTTTCCCAATGAAATTTGTACTACATCGAGTTATACTGGCATCCAAAGGAAATCGGTAATCAAGTCTGAAAAATTCTGTATTTCAACGGTCGGCACAGAAAATTGCAGGAATCAAAACTTACCTATTTCTTGACCGCTTAATTCTCATGGAAAGTGAAATCCATCACAGCAAAGATAAATATCCGTCAGTCCTTCAACGGTTTTGAAATGGCACGGCGTTCATTCAATCCGAAAGCCGCCATACTTGCAGTGTTTACAGTACAGTTTGCTGGCTGCTAACAAACAAGTCCGCTCGGCGAACATTCCTATCTCTTTCGTTGATGGTGACTGTTCACATGTTCGACTGATTACTTTGCATTTCCGGGCCCGCATTGTCTGCCTTTGTTCACGAGGTTTTTTGAAGCGGCGACGTGAATTTCTGGGTACATTTTACTATCTTCAACAACACAGTGTACCGTTCAAAACATTTACATCGTCACCAATTCCAAAGACACCACAGGCTGCTCCTTAATTGCTCCGCAATTTTTAAATATTCAATAAAATCCGCGCTGTTCTCAAGGTTTTCCTGGAGAACGTGATCCGTGATACTGCCATATACAGCGAGCACGCCAAGCGCAAGACTGTCACCGCCATTGGCGTGATGTACGCTCTGAAACGCCAGGACCGCACTCTGTACGTCGCACAAAGGCAACGGCTTCTTTAGAAACCATCAACTTTGATTAAACTAATTATTACCAATTCTCACTTTTTAGTGTCTCATTAAACTGATTTGGCGCTCTCATGGTCAGTGTCATATATAAACGTTTTGGCGATCTCATAGATACGAAATTTTCTTTCATTATTATTTTAATTGATCTTTCCCTTGTTATTCCTCCTTTTCCGCGACCAAACATTTCGAATCGAATTTGATAGAATGATCGGTTGGGGTTGGCGCGCTTTTAAATACTGCATAGAGGCCCTCTGAAAGAAGAACAGGAAGAAAACAAAGCGGAAATAAACAAAAAGGCAAAAAACACAAAAGCAAAACTAATACATCACTGTATTCACACTGTTAAAAATAACTTCCTATTTGATCAATGGCATAAATTTTATTTTTTAATCACTGCACCACATCGTGCAGAGACAACAGACCTTCATCAATGTGATATTCTCAAAGTAATAGGATGGATGACATGATTTCGACGCTCTTTAATCAGTCCTGTTCAGATCGCACATGAAACAATTTTGCAGTATTTATTTCGTGAGGTCGGTGTGAATCATCTTAATTTTCCGCAATAAAGGGTGGGCGCTCGTTTTAGAGAAGGCGGCAGAGAAGGCAACACCACATGGCGCAGAGTTATTTCAGCAGCAAAATTTTCTCCAGCGCGCACATTGCATAATGCGTGAAAGGAATTTCTCCATAGCTGCCGAAGGAAAGTGCGTTTAAAAGACATTAGTAATATTGCATTGCAACGCTTCCAGACAACACGTTTTCTTGTGTCCACTCAAGTCGTGGGGTATTTTTTCATATAATCACGATATTGCTATTCTAAGATGCAAGTTTATAATAACAAGGGAGAGAAATTTTACCGCTCTGTCATAAAAAAGAGTTTGAACCACACGGCAGTAATGAAGTGCGAGCAGAATATAGTAGAAACGAGGCGAGCCGAATTGTCGCCCGGCGTCCGTATTAATCGCGCTATTTTTACGCAGTTTTTTTTTTACTGCGTTACCATGTTTGCGCAAGGAGTCCGTCCCGCCACAAGATCCCTCGTGCAAAACGCAACATTTTACGCCACCACATTGTTGTACGTTCACGTTTCACGAGACGGTGCAGAGCATGCGTGACCTTTTCCCGCCGAGAAGTGACGCTTGAAGAAAAATGGTTTGAACAACCAAAAATCCGCTGCAATAAATGGCGTACAATATCACAAATAATACAATAACTTACAGGAAACGATTTTCAGAGGGGATGTGCCGAAGGATCAAGTAAGGTTGTGTGACAAGACCACCGTTAGTTCAGTGACACGTCACGGATTCCGGCCACTTGCATTGTTTTGCACCTCTGCGTAGCACGCACGCAAGCTGGCAAACTGTTCACACCCACTAATTCCAGTTCAGTCTGAGAAGTATAAATACAGCAGCCACAGCAAGAGCCAACACTCCACTCACTTCGTCAGTTCCAAGGTGTGTACAAAGACGACAACGAGGTAAGATTGTGGCTGTCTGGATCACTGTGTGAAGAATTGTTCAACTTGTCGGGTTAAACTTTAGCTTTTCTTCTTCATGAAGTTGTGTTGCAACAAAAGTGTCTGAAGAACAGAACTCGCAAGTTGATATTCTTGTTGGTATTCTTGTACAGTTCTGTCCGCGTGTTCGTTGGGCAAATGTTTAAGGAAGGTCGCGTTTAGAATCCAGTCAGGGCACTGCTCTTGTTGGTCCTCGTTGCTCGTAATGGCTTCTTTGCGTTGTCCATTTTTTTCTTCCGAACATATTACGGAACACCAGGGAACCGGCATAACGTTTATAATTCTCTCCCATTTGTATGCAGCTTTCATTTGACGCGAAAATGTGGTCTTCTGTGGTTACAGTTTTCTTTGCGTTGGCTGCGCTACCTTCGGTCGACAGCAGCGGTAAGTTTTGTCCGGCGTCACAGGGAGAAACGCAAGAACATTTCCAAGTGCGCACTGACAAGCTCTGCGATTCAAAAAAATTATTATAATAGACCTTTGTAGACCAAACTAGTAACCAACTTGTTGTTTGAAGAGTAACAGTCCCATGTTTATCTGTTTCTTCTAAAAACTGTTTGGCCGATTTTCTACAGAAACTGTTGCCGAAGAAATTTGTAAGTTTGTGCAATGTTGTTAAAATCTCCTATTGTTTCCAATTTAAGAAATGCTGTTCGGACAAGGAACGTTTACTATCCTTCCCATGAGAGAATACGATTGCAAATCGTTCGCGTTCAGTCCAGTCTACGAAGCAAACAGCGATGTTCGAGTGCAACTCGGTCTTCACGAAAACGATGCCGCGCCAACTTACGAGGCCGCCGTATCCTGGGTCGAGAAGGTGACGCCAAGTGGTTTCCAGGCCTGCATCGCCACTTCTGGTCCCATCCCAGTCAACCGCATTGTGAGCCTGCAGTGGATGGCATTTGTTGGAAATCCTAGCGCTGGTTTGGCGGGAATTGAATCAATTGCGATGTGGACAACGGGAACGAAATGTAAAGAAGTGATTTTGAGCGGAAAGGTGCGTTTTTCAGTTTGTCGTTCATTTTTCATGATTTTCTGAGGAACAAAAAGAATGTCAGTTTTAATTTTTATCAAATAGCCTAAAAGATTCCGCTTTTCTAAAACAATACGCTGAAAGAGATATTTTGCTTTGAAAAAAACCGCCGATACGACCACGTGTTACGCAACTATCGCTGTTTGTGCAAAATGTTAAGTTGCCGGACAACTAACGTCTTGATTATTTCATTTTGGTTTTGCAGAAATTCGAGGCTGAACCAAACGTTTTTGCCACCGCGGTACACACCACAAACCAAAACAAACACGACGCGACCAGTGTGTGGGTAGAAGATATTGGTCTGATTTCATTCAAAGTCTGCCTTCGGGAATTGAAGAACTTTGACGGCGTTCACAAGGACGTGCGCGTGGTAAAAATACCGCAATCAAATTAGTGATTAAGTTTGATTTCCTCCTTCATGCAGTCTTTCACCCGAGATTTATAAAACAGTATATGGGATATGCTTTTAATTAGATGATAGCTGATTCAATTCTGACTGAATTACATGCACAAATCTTCAGTCTTGGAGTTTGGCAAAATTCAGCTGATTGACATTTCTTATTTCAGGACTGGCTTGCGCTTGAAGATGTCCCCAACGGCTGGAAAATTCCTTTTGAGAGCAGCGTGTTGTTTTCAAATAGCGAGACTCCCGGCTTAGACACCAAGTACAGTTTCTGTAAGGTATGACTTAATCGCACCCTTTTTTGAACTACATTTTTAATCGAATCCTGCATGCAAGAATTGGGTAAGCTCTGTCATGTTTTATGATCGACTAAGCTTGCCAATCTGTCTTTAAATCCACGTGTAATTTCTCAATTATGGCGCTAGCTTGGTAATTGATACAATTGGTTTCAATTTAACCTTTCTGTCAGAATAGATTACCTTTGTCCTCGTAAAAGGCCAACGTTGCAAATTTCGGCTCGCACTCTTTATACTGCGTGCAACATATCCACAGTCGACATCGCGTTGAACTACAATCAAGTGACCTTCTATTTTTTCTTCATCCACAGAAAGTCGTCTTCCCGAAACCGTTCTACGCTGCTCCAGTAATGATCACCACTGCCTATCACAAATCCAGCGCTTTAAACCCCAAGAGTATCCACCCCAAAAACAACGGCATCACGGAGTGGGTTGAGGTAAGTGTTGCGCAAGTGAAAGTAACGCTCTTCTCGCAATTCTAAGTTTTGTTCATATTTGGCTCCAAATACGAAGAACACATAAACAATTGATGTGCGATTAGCAATTTTAGACCAAACAAAACTTCACAAACAATTTGGATGAAAAAGGATTACCGCTTGTTGTTGATTTTCGTAACATTGAAGATTTTGGGCTCCGAAGAGGGACTCCTTTGACGTGCATTTTTTCTACAGGAAATCAAGTTGGACAGCTTCACCGCCTGCCTCAAGGACATCCAGCCATTTGACGGCTATCACGACCCAATCACAATCGACTACATGGCTATTGGATGTGAGTAGTGAACAAACAATATTTGCCCAGTACACCCAAAATCAAAACAAATTACAACACAGTAAACCAATCAAAGAAACTGGACAGTATTCAGAGTGCGTTGTGTACATACAACCAATGAACGTCAATAATGCCCCTTTAAGATACCACCGACTAATTATTTTGTGTTTGCTTTCAGATCTTCACCCCTGCCTCAAGGTCAAATGTTACTACTACGGAGTTTGCGTCCCCCGTTCTGTGTCCTTTGGTGAATGTGTTTGCCCCAAAGAATGTCCATTGTTTCAGGCGCCCGTCTGTGCGAGCAACGGAAAGACGTACAAGAACATGTGCGAGTACAAGAAAGCCATCTGCGAGGTGAAAGGAAACTTCACCATTGTTCACAACGGCAGCTGCAAAGGTGAGCTAGGGATTTTGCAACTAGAATTTCGGCCTAGAGTTTTGACTAACTTCAACTACAATCAGTGACAAAAGTCTTGGGACACTCGCACAGTTTCAATAATTTCTCTACTGTTTCAGTTGAAAGACAACCCCCCTCCACCCGTTCAATGTTGAAGTGGCCTGAACCTGTTTTTTCAAACACACGCAACATTGAGGGGAAGGAAGAGAATAATGGTTTCGCGCCTTACAGTATGCATAGTCAATGACTTGTGTCTGAGATGCTTCAATTTTTAAAAGTGTCCCAAGAACTTTTGTCACTGATCGTAGCACTTTCAAAACACTATCGAGGATTAGACGGAGACGCATAATGATAAAATAATTTTTTCACGGGGTTTTCTTATGTACTCAAAGGTAATTTAGTCGTGTTTAAACTGAAAGTTTTTGAATGCCCAGTGTGTTGATACCTGTTGTCCCGCCATTTCAGCTTTTGTCCTCCATCGTGGCCGTGTCGCCCTTCAGCTTGCTTCCACCGACGTTCAGTGCCGTATGGTCGTGTTCAAACCCCAAGACTTTGATTCTGACTCCCTCGTTCATGTTCAAGTCTCCATCAACTACTTCAACCAAACTGGAGCCTTCGTGCACGACGCTGCCGTAGCCTGGGCCGAGAGCATTTCATACATGAACTTCAGTGCGTGCGCACTCAAAGCTGGCAGGAATGACCGCGCGACACCAGACAACGGGCTCACTTTTGTGGATTACATTGCGTATCAAGCGGCTCCAAAGGGCGCAGTGGCGGGAGAAGAGAGTTTGAGCAACTGGTGGGACGGTACCACGTGCACGAAAGTCGACCTGCCTCAGGTGAATACAGCTTTCTTCGTCAAGACATTTTAGTCGAACTCTGGGTTATGTTTGCTTTTTTTCTAGTTCCCTTGTCATCTCCAGACTGTAGGCGCTTAGACTATACACGCGTTTTGCAGTAAACTGAGCTGGCTAGTTCTTTTTCTTTGTTTCAGGAAACCTTTGTCAGTGCGCCCCACGTGGTTTTGTCAGCGGAACATATCGTTATTAATCAGAAACATGACGCCGCCACTGTGTGGGCCGAGGACGTGACAAAGACAAACTTCAAGATTTGTCTTCGTGAAATGCAGAACTTCGACGGACTCCACAAGAACATCCAAGTGGTAGGTTTGTTTTGCATATTTAGGAGACATTCCACTCTGATCCATACATCATCAGTAAACTGAAACGAAGATGCGCAAACTTGGTAAATGAAAGAACAGAACTTGAAACTCGTTCAATCTAAGAATTGCCGCAATCGTAAGCAATCCTTTTATCTGTTCTTTACTCCAACTAATATGAATACTTTTTGCTTAGAGCTGGCTGGCTTATGAAAGTCTTCCTGATGACCTGCTTTCTGAGAGAAGGGACCTCGCATTTGCCAACAACATTCTTCCAGCAGCTGCAGATAACTACGCTTACTGCCAGGTAAGCAAACACAGTAAACAAAAAACAATGCTGCTTCAGCTCTATTGATACCTCAATTTTTGATCGAATTGAATTCTGGTTTGCAGTATCAATTTTACTCAGGTGCGAGAACCGTGAATGAAGAGACGTTAACTCTGATTTATTTCGGCTTTTTTACTCAGGTTCTCGCTTTCAACAAAGTTTACAACGGTTCACCCACAGTGGTGGTCTCGGCAAGTCACACAACTGTTGGCGGCCAAATGATCCCGGAGCATAACAGCATTGCAGCATGGGTAGAGGTAAGTTTACATTTTGCGTCATGCATGACCAAAAAAGTTGTTTTTTAATCGTTGTTTTCGTCTCTATAATGGTCTTTGTACGCCAAGGAAAAACCTGTGTCGATTTTAGATGTTTACACTCTTCTCTTTTTCTTTAGTACATCTCAACGAACAATTGCCGCATCTGCATCAAAGAAATCCACAGCCCCAACGGCTATGATCCCGTCAAGGTCACCTCTCTGATCATTGGTAAGTGTCGGTTCGAACCAAACAGATAGCGATTAGTGAATCAACAAATGCTTCGACCTCGTTACTGGAATTGTCAAGACAAAGAAACGATTGCTACAGTTGCTGACATCCAAGTGAAAATTTGGTTTGACGAACAATATATTTCAAAAATTAAAAAAAAAAAATGCATTCTCTCGAACAATCCGGAATAATGATTTGGGGCGAAGTATTGTTTTCCGTGTAGCAATCGGCACAAGCATTTATCTGTTGATGTGTTTATGCTTGTTATGCCGACGAGAATGAAAGTAATCTTTGCAGTTCAAAGCAACAGTTGCAAAGCAGTACAACTTATTGCTTTTGTCGAATCTAATCATTTTGACTTTCTTTAACCTTTCAGGCGCTTAGACCAAACCACAAGGAGAAGCGAAGCATTCCCCGATTTCAAGAAAGTCTTAACCACACCACCAAGTGGAGTCAAACTTATTGTCTGTAATCAAAGCAATGATTGATGTGAATTAAAAGATATTCATTGAAAAATGCTTGGCTTAATTACTGGGGATTCAAGGTTTAACAACAAAGAGTACACTGTGTTGTCGTTAATCGACACAAGATTACGCCCTTTAACAAACAAGGATTGGAAGATTAGTTCCCCGTTATAGCTTTACATCGTTTGTCCTAAGATCTCTTCCCATCAAAACATGAGTTATACTTCAACTTGATTGATAGCGCGGATTTTGGATGACTAGCGAAACTGTCTAATATTTTTACTTTTTTGAAACAAATTAACCAGGAAAACATGTCGTGCAATTGATAACGTTATTTTTGCTGTGCTTTTTATTTTTTCTTTCTTTCTTTTTTCCTTTTTTTTTTTCATTAAAACCAACCACAAACTACTTAGCTTCTGGTTGGTTGGAATTGTCTCCTTACGTACTGTAACTGTATCTTGGTTTTGGAAAGTTATCCAAACTAAGAGTTCTGTGGGCTTGCCCAAGTCACGTGGAGTGCCGATCAGACAAAGAGACAATTGTTTCCACTTCTTGGATGTTGCATCCAATGAAAATATTCCAACAACGTTGTGTTTTCGCGTCAAACCTATGATGAATGAACACCAATTGTGCGTTGCTTGAGCGTTTACATTTCTTTTCTTCACGTGCTTCTACCCTAATAAATTATGATACAAACGTTTTGTCTTAATTAATAAATCAATATATTCAATAAAACCCGCGCTGTTCTCAAGGTTTCCCTGAAGAACGTGATTCGTAATGCTGTCATCTACAGCGAGCACGCCAAGCGCAAGACTGTCACCGCCATGGACGTGGTGTACGCTCTGAAACGCCAGGGCCACACTCTGTACGGTTTTGGTGGAAAGAGCTGTGCCATCGAACAAACACAACGGCTTCTTTAGGAACCATCAACTTTGACTAAAGTTAGTCATCACCAATGCTCCCTTTTTTAGTGTCTCATAAACCGATTCGGCGCTCTCATAGTCAGTGTCTTATATAAAAACGTTTTGGCAATCTCATACAGTAGATACGGCATATTTGTTTCTTTATTGTTATTGGTCCTGTTCTTCTTATTCCTCCTTCTCCACGACCAGACATTTCGAATAGACTTAATAGAATGATCGGCTGGTGTTGGCGCGCTTTTTTAATGCTGCATAGAGGACCTCTGAAAGAAGAATAAGAAGAAAAACAAAGCGGAAGAACAAAGAAAAACAGATTGAAGCAAAATTCTACTGCACTTTACATTTCCATGTTCGTGTAAATTTGTATATTATTCGTTGTGAGGTAACAATTCCTGAAAAATTATTTCAAGCAGGCAGTGTGAGATCAGCTTCCTGAATCCTTTCATTCAAATATATTGAAGCCAAATATATATTTAAATATTACTGTTTTTATTTTCGACAAAAAAATACTTTTTGGTGTGTGTTTGCTCACAAGAGTGTCCCAGGGGGAAGGAGAGGGGGAGAGGGGAGGGGGGAGGGAGGAGGGGAATTGGGTAGAGGGCACTTGAATAACTGATTATACCAGGAGGCTCTGCCCAGGTTTTGCAACCACTTACCATTTAAAAACACCATTCTGGGGTCGAAACTGTGACCTCTTTTATATATCTAGTAAAAATGTGCCCTCTTTTTATGCCTTTGAACAGGAATACACCTGGCAAGTTCATATGCCAAAAAGCTTTGTTTTTCTATACCCGTTTTTATACCTTGAAAAAGGACTCCTTTTCTGCAGAGCCTCTCTGGATAGTCGATCATAGGGAGTGTCCGCCTCTACTCATTATGATGAGGCTCCACCCAACAAATGTTCCTTTTTATGCATCTTGCAAAAAAGAAAAAGGTGTGGAGAAAAATGATGCTATAATATTGGTAATAGATTGTCAGTAAGGCTCCAACGGTCTTTTCTTATTCCGCGCTATTAAATCTGTTTTCCTGGTTGGTGCACATGCAGTACTGAATGCTTGCTTTTTGTAAGCTGGCTAAACCTGTCGGGCCTGAAAGCGGGTATTCCATAAATATGTAAATTGTTTGTCGAACTCTTCTCATTGGTTTCAAGTGCTAATATTGCCAGGCATGCAGTATTAGTTTCAACTATGACTATGGTCACGCTTCATGACTGTATCTGAACTCAACAGGATTGTTATAAACACGTAAATTGTTTGTCAAACTCTTCGCATTGGTTTCAAGTGCTAATATTGTCAGGCATACAGTGCTAGTTTCATTATGACTGTGGTCACGCTTCTTGACTGTATCTGAACTCAACAGGAAATTTGGAAATAATTTCTTGGATATTTGACAAGCCATCACTGTTTTCAGTAAACATCAAAGGAACCGATGTGAAAGGATTTGTTGATGAATCCTTTTGTACATGTAGGAGTTTTACTCACGTAGTAGGCTGCATAAAGAAGGAATATATTCATGACAAAGTGCGCCACTGCCAGTCCAAAGTCTGCGCAGAGCAGATACAGCAACAAGTCTGAAAGAAAATGATTTTGTGTGAATACAATGTATTGTGTATCTTAATTCGAACTGTTTTCTTCATTTAATCCTCCAAGCATTCCGAGGGGTTACTCAGTCGTGACTCCATATGTCATCGGCTGAATGTTTGGCCTATTTCATGTAAAGACTAATGGAAGACTGTTGTACTCTTTTTAAAAGGAGTTCGTTCCTTATAAGGGGTGCGCACGTTCGGTAAAATTTAGCAGAGTCAAAATCAAAGCGTCCAAAGGAATGTACATTGTCCTGGAGCCCTCGGCCTTGCGGACGGTTGTAGACGACCCGGATATTTTACCACTGTATGCAAGCTTGCCATTTTGGACTGTGAATGAAACGATTTCTTTCAGTCATCGACTGGAGCCGATCTGAGCACAACAGAAAACGACAGCTTTGAGTATTGCTTTGGGTGTTTCTTCCGAAAGGATAAGCAAAGGTCATTCGGAAATAGAAATCACCGTGACAAATAGGTCCTTAGCATAGTCACATGAGCAAAGTCCTCCGAGTGACCGACAATTCACCACCTAAGGTGTTTTGAGTGCCAAAATGGAAAGAGCGTGAAAAGATATGTTGGAATGTAGAACTTCAGGAACACAGCATTTACAGATCGAACACATCAAGTCCCCCAGTTGTTTTACTACAAATGTGGAAAGTACGCGTCCTCGTGACGCGTCACAACCACAAGAGAAATATTTGAACAAATGCCTTCTGCGTTCGTAAAAAAATTAATTTGAAAAACGGGAAAACTTTAAACACAACAGTCTCGAGAAGTAACATTTCAAAAAAAATTATAACTGGTAAAAAGTATAGCTTCGGAAAAAAACTGTCTTAACTGTTCTACAACAGCCCTTTCCGGGAACATTTTCTTCGTGTGTTCATTTTGTTTCCGAACTACGGCCAACCAACTTCACAAGTAAATGCAGGAGAGTGTGCCAGGCAGACTGCATGAATAGGCGAGATGCCTGTTATATCTGTTCAAAAAAGGGTCTAAAGCGAATCCTTTCTTATGAACATTAGTTTTCATTTTCATGCAAATTAAACTCAAAAAAATTTTTGCACCAGGTCTCGGTCTAAAACAGAAGCAACAGGCATCTAGGAAGTGGCCTATTAATTTGGCGCTGCATTTTAAGTACACCCGCAACATAAAAAAATGCATTTGGCGTCACGCAATGGATTATTTTTTAACGCAAAAGTGATGGAAACCATTCTTTTCTCCTTTCTTTGCGTGCAGTACTTGACTTCCAACATATTTACTTTCCAAGAAGTGCATGTTTGCGTCAAAGTTTCAGTAAAACGAAGGCCACTCTTGCTGAGCTACCTAAGTAATAGGCCAAGCCATGCCAGGGCGAAGGGGTATTTGCAATTACCGGGGTTTGTAGCTTGTTCCAGGCTCTCATATACTGAAAGTAACGCACAGAAAAAAGGCGCGAAGAGCTGGGGCGCGAAAACCTTGCCTCACTATATCCCTTTATCGCCCCAGTCTTCGACGCCCATTTCTTTCTACAGTCAAACCTCTATTAAGCGGCCACCTTCTTTTAAGCGGCCAGTTGTCAAAGTGCCGAAAAATATGTCATTACTGTACTGTAAATATAGCATCTATTAAACGGCCACCTCTATTAAGCGGCCGCGACCACCCTTGTGTCGTCCCAATGAGTAATTTTCTATTGTTTTAACCTCTACTAGAAATACGATAATCGCAGATACCCCCTCACTCCGTCCTGCACTGGCATATATCAGAAGTTTCGACACAAATAAACATAGAAGTAATGTGTCTATTTTATACGACCTTTGATGTAACCAGCTTGTTGTAGTTGATGGGGCAAGCGTATTAAAATAACGTTTTACTACTTGTACTATACCAAGTGCTGAACACTTAAAGGAGAAAAAGAGTGGTCTGAAATATAGTAATTGTGTTACTAAGCTCTGACCCAATAAGAAAACAACATATATATCAGCATCAGTTTTTTTTTATTCTTAATCTTATTGTCATCATCATCATACAGCACACTAATCATTGTGTGCCCTTTTTATCATACATTTGTGTTATATAAGCTTCATCAAGTGCTCCTGCCTGGTACGAAAACCCAAAACCTTGTAGGAAAAAGTAGGAACGTACTCTCCAACCAAAAGCATGCAGGAGCACAATCCCTTGGAGGATAAGGGAATAATAACTATCATGAACTTAATACAGGTAAATGACCCTTTCACTCCCAAGCCTAAATGCAGAATCTCTCAGCTTTTTCAAAATACATTATATAAAATAAATTATGTAGTGAGAAGTGACAGTTTAGCCAGCATTCACTTAACCAAAAGGGTACAAAAAGCTATATATTCTCTATACTGTACAATACAGTACACTTTCAACTGAAGGAGAAAATTGAATTTGATCACTCTTAGGTGTGAAAGGGTTTAAACTTGTTGTTACAAAATTGATTACTGTCTACCTTGGTGCTGGCCTTATATACTCACATGTTATTGCCACTTATATTACATAACTGTACTGAAGTTTTCCTTCATAAAAAGCAAACAACCTCTAACAAATAAGTAAATAACCAAACCTTGTGTCAAAAAAGTACACATAGAAAATACTTGGCTCTGAGCATGTCATCCACTTGAGCACAGTACAGTACCATTCCAAATTTTAAGAAAACATAGAGATATACCGACATTTTTTTTGTGGCATACTCAACAGAATATACAGGCCAATGTTTTTGAGAACATTTTCCTTTGGCATTCTTGTTGGACCAGACAATCGGGTTGTACACGTCAGCATTGAGTTCATTTTTGGCTCCTGACAATCTTACACTTTCATGATGTCTGTGACTTGGTATATGAGGATCCCTTAACAGCACAGGAGTTGGCTTCTCAGCATGATTCCTTCACTTTAACATTTCCTTTAGCATGATCTTTGGAGATGAAAACACATGTTCAGGTTTTTGTCTTTGATACATATTGTTGCAAATTTATTATACAGTACTTACCTATAAACAACATAGAAATTGAACTTCTACTTGGACCGAAGTGTAAGTTTAGCCAAGGAACCTCTTTCTTTGCTCCTACAAAAATCAGAAAAGGCACCAAGTTTTAAGTGGATTAATAAGATAATTCACATGATGTACACAATACAATGCACTTTCATAGCTAACCTGTACTATTCATCCACAATTGACATAAATCTTGGATGCTGGATGGAGGATGCTGCAAAGGAACTGGCACACTGTAAATAAATACTTGTTGTCCTGGTAATAGAGGCCAATTCTTTCCTCAAAACACTGCTATAAATGTTTTTGGTTATCCCCGAGCGTAATATCAAGTGTACATGGCATAAAAACAAATGCACATCATCATATGGACAGCTAAAGAAACTTCACTGCATAGATCATAAATCACTGTAAATTTATTAGGCACTGATATTGTAGTAAAAATTGGCAAATATTCTAAAAAACAAACTACAGCTTTTCCAATGGTAAATCAAAGTACAAACACATGTATACAGTATTGTGTTCTCTTCGATCCTTGTGTATGAAAATGCAGCAAATAATAGAAAACATATTCATTGGTCTGATTAAACAGGAATTCAGATAAAACAAAATTTCACCATGCATCCTTTGTTCAGCTGTTCTTCGTTGAAAATAAACAGTGACAAAGAATGGCCGTATTGCAATTAATGCATCATTGTGCAAATTTGGCCATCAATACACAGAGATCAAAAATGTAAACACAACCATAAAAGCCATACAGAATAACTTTCAATTCTTACCTGCTCCTTGCTTCCTGATGATAAGAACGGGCAGATCACTCATATAGGCTGGAAGAGTGCTGAGGAATCCCTGAACATCCTGTGGCAAATTGAGGACATGACCTTTGTACCCACGCTGGCCGCCGTGTTTACGGTAAACACACATGATGGGGAAAACTCTGGCAATCAGCATTTCCTCTACTTCGGTAAGGTCCTGTAGTTCTGCAGGCACTGTCCCAGGATTCATGTCGTTGTCAGCCGAGAACAATCGACACGAAGTCTTTTTGTCGTGCTTGCACTTGGTGTAGATGTAGTCCTGCTCGGACATACTACGGTTGGTGATCGGCCATGTTTCTTTACATACCGTGCAGCGTAAGTGTCGGAGATTTTCCTCAAAGCTGTGAAAGGCAGTGAGTTCCTCCCGTACCCACTCTTGTTCGTGGAATGGAGGAGTTTCTGGATTTGCCCACCCACGGTTATGCAAATATTGTTGTTTTTGGCTGCGACGTTCCTCGATAACTGCAGCACGCTGTTGCCGGCGCCGAGTGTTGGCTTCATTTTGAGCTTGAAGCCTGCGGGTACTCTGTTCAGACGATTCATTGCTACGTCGAGAAGGTACTCGCTGGCGACTGGATTCTCTCTGCGGAGTAGTCTGTGTCAACCGCTTCTCTTTATAACGCTTTTGATCGGCACTCATACGCTGTTGTCTTTGCGGAGTCTTTTCTTCAGCCCGTGTTTTCTCCTGAAGTTCCCGATTTGCTTTCAAGCGCTGTTATCTATGCGGAGTTGTCTGCGTTACCCGCTTCTGTTCATGTCGCTTTCGATCGGCATTCATGCGCTGTTGTTCGCTCGTTTCATGATTTCGCCTTGCTCGTGCCTGTTCCCTTCTCATTTGAAGACGAGCTTCGCGAGACTGTTGTGTTTCAAGTTTTCCAGTTTTTAAGTTTTCCATTTTCGTGAACGCAGGCTACGATATATTGTTGCTTCGTTCAAATCTAATTACTTCGCTCAAATCTAATTTCTCCAATTCCGAGTAAAACTACTGCACACGTGATCGATCCGGCCTTTGTTATTGGTTAGCGGGGTAACCGCGCCTAAAGTCGTACGCCAGACTGACTGACAGACGAACGTTAAATTTCGAGATGGCGACAGGCTTGGAGTCCCCAAGTCAGGCGATAATAATTAATGCATTAGCGCCGTGATTATTACCCTCACTTCGCTTCGCTTCGCTCGGGGATTAAACGGCCAGGAAGAATTTAATTTGGCCTTCTTTGACGTAACTGATGAAAGAAAAGAGCCTGTAATCCAAGCTGATAAAGGTGGCAACTGTGAGAAACGACAACAAGACAGCAGGCAGTGTCATTTTCAGAAATTAAGCAAACATGTTATTCAAAACACTGCATCTAGAACATGACATTTGCGTTCCAGATTGTTGTACATACTGTATCTAGAACTAGACTGGTCTTGCCAATGAGCTCGCGGCGTGAGTTGGGTCGAGACCAGAATATAAAATGGAAAGTAGGGGACAACCCTTGTGAAATAAAGCTTGGAATTCTCAGGAATTCCTAGGATATTCCTGGGAATTCCCAGGATTTTAGTACTAGGAATTCCTGGGAATTCCTAGGAATTCCTGGGAATTCCTAGGAATTCCTAAGAATAAAGGTGTGAATTTTCACGGTAATTTGGACATGGAATTCCTAGGAATTCCTAGGAATTCCCAGGTTTAGCATTCTGAAATAAAAACCCAAGGAATTCCTAGGAATTCCTAGGAATTCCCAGGAATGCTTCAAAGTAGGCCATTTTACTTGGTAATCATTGGGAATTGCTGAGAATTCTCAGGAATTCCTGAGAATTCCCAGGAATTCCTAGGAATTATTGAGAATTTTTTGGGAATCCTTGGGAATCCCTGAGATGAGAATTCAGGTTGCCATAGAAACCTTAGCACCAATAATTGTGCTCCCCAAATCTACAGGATCCCTTACCCTTAAATATCAAACAAAAAACAATATTGTCATGAACATACATGTACACTGAAATAAATTTATTCTGCTATTGATAATATTCTACAATATTTTGATTTGAAAATATAGTTTGTTTTATGAGCCTAATTGTCTGTACAGTATTAACAACAGTGTTAACAGTATTAGTATTTATATTTGCCAGTGTAGATATTCCACATATTTTTTCATCCTGAAATTATTTTGCTACACATTTGAAACTTGGAAAATGGTCTAAAGTAGTATGCAGCTAACATACTGCACATGCAGTGTTTTTCGACTCAGGATAGACAAGATATGATCAGTACATATTTAAACTGGACTCAGCTGCTATAGTGTAGTGTCCAGGGCTGTTATCAGGTTCTTCATGGCTGTCTTGTATGCCTACATCACTCTCCTGTCCGTGTTTTTCCCTATAAAAAGCCAAGAAAATAACAGATCAGGTAAAGCAAATTTATACATTGTGGCAGTTACACAAAATCAATGGCAACCAAAGTATGCAGTGAAGGGAGAAATGAATGAACATCATAATAGCTTTGTCATATTTTAGACTTTGTTATTTCTTATTTGCCATGTGATTGTATTTCTCCTTTTCCACATATGTTCATCTAAAGTTTAACAACTTGCCAAGCAAATGAATGTAGGCTATCTAAAAAAAAAAAAAAAAAGAAAACCAGTAGCAGCCAGAATATGGTTAAAATTTATATGGTGGGAGCTGGTGAATTTTAACCCCATTCACTCCCAAGAGTGATCCACTCCAATTAATTTCTCACTAAAGACATAAATATCCCTATCATTACAGTATGGAGAAGTTAGCTTTAGATAGCTTGCTGTATGGGTAGCTGATTGGAGTATTAATTCTCTCCACATCTCTCACATTTTCTTCTTGAATTATTGGGAGAATCCGCACTTTAAACTTTGGAGTGAAAGGGTTAAATACGTACGAAGGGAAGATAATTGCTACACTGAACTGCACTGAGTCAGTTAAATATATTTTAAAAGTCGCATCAAACCGGCCATATTCAAGCGCAAACGGGAGAACATTCAGGCAATTTAATTTAGAAACACAAAAGCGACGGCCAACACGTGAATCACAACGGATTGAAACAAAGAATAACACGTCATTCATCTCACCTTGCTACAAGTCCTCGGGATAATTGATGCGTATAGAGAACAACTGATCATCCAAATCTGATGTCCCAGCCACCTCTCCACACAATGTAAATGAACTTCGAATTCCAAGCTAGTAATCAACATGATTCTTGAGAACGTTATGCCTATTTTGTTATCCTCCAAGCAACACACAAGGTAAAGAATTGCACTCGAAGCGAAGAACAGGGAACAGTCCTCAAATAAAAGGCACAAATCCTGTGAAAAACGGGGCGATGTACACGCAATGATCGCTGTTCAAAAGTCCGTTAAACCGAGCGCCAAACAACAGCGTGAGGTCTTGATTGGTTTGCACGTGACAATTTTTGATTGACAAACTAGTACCCAGGCACTCAGAACGAGTTTTGTTTGCGAGTTCATCACATGGAAGAATTAAATGTTCGCCGTGGTTAATTTCGCCGAGAAGGAGTGCTTTGATTCTGAAAATGGATACATTTGTGTGGCTGTGGCAAGCAGTACTTAACAGCGTACTCGGATGCAGTTGATCGTTGAGTGGTTGTTGAAGTCAGAGCCAGCGCGAGCATGTTCAGGTTTTGTGACCGCGGCTAATGGCAAGAAGTACACTCGATCAACACGAAGGTTTCCCATTTCTTGTTTCTTTTAATTCAAACGGTTGAAACATTAGCGGTTTTCTGTATGATGTCGAACTGACCGCGAGTTAGTGATAAGAATAACTTATTCGAGAGTGCCATTGATCGTGAGTCGTGTCTTCGAATCCCAATCGCAAAATTTTAAGTGTTGTAATAAATTGTGGGAAAAATTGACTGGTACAATAGGTGAAAACGAATAAATAGAGATGAGGTGAATACACTTATGGTGTCTTACTTGACCAGTTTTGTGAGTTAAATGTGTGGTGGTTTTACGACAAGAGTGTTATTTTTTTCATGGCTTACATTAAAGTCACTGCGACACTGAAATAATTTGTATTGGTCACATCTGAAAATGAGTATGTATGAAACTACAGCAATGAATCCCTTTATTCGCATTTCCAGCTATTTCCGAGCTATTTATATTATGTCTTATTAGGATTCTCAGGAAATCCCAGGTATTCCATTGCTTTATTTTGCTAAGATTGATTTGTATGACTGGGAACCTTTGGGAATTCCTAGGAATTCCTAAGACTTCCAAGCTTCCACAAAAAATATGATTTGTATAGTTGAGAAGAGTTGGGAATTCCCAGGAATTCCCAAGACTTCCAAGCCTGCTCTGCAAACACAATTTGCATAGCTGGGAAGAGCTGAGAATTCCTAGGAATTCCTGGGAATTCCTAGGAATTCCCAAAAAGCTGGGAATCCATTTCGCAAGGGAAGAGCGGAAAGAGAGACTTCCAATTTCTCACCATAAAAATATCACACAGTATAGAGAACTTGGCTTTTGACACCTTGCTCTTTTGACACCTTGATTAAACTAAAAATTATTATTACAACACTCATACACTTGCTTCTTAAAGGTTGAGCGACCCTGCATCTTGAGAATGCGTGACATATCTTTTTATGCACAATCGATTATGGCAGTTTGACCTTGACTCATATTTCTAATCAGAGGCCACGATTAATCCAGCCTTCGCTTCACTACTTATGTGTTTTCTTTTGTTAACTCAATACGTTTCTTCTATCAGGCTTTCGAGTATTCGTGCTCTGTAACAAATATAAAATTGAAAGCGAGGAATGTCACACGAGAGATGTTTACAATTTATATTATTGCGCTTTTGTTCACAGTGTGTTCAGTCCATTTGTGACTGCAAACTCAATCCTCAGAATTATTTCGGTGTATTTTTCATTTCTGGTATTTAATGAACATTGCGAAACAAAGACTACATGATCGAATGAAAGAAACACTTCAACAGGCAATGTACGATACGCAGAAGAATTTTATGAGGCAACACTGTACTGACTTGGTGGCCGAGCGGTTTGGGGGTGGTGGACCTGAATCCGTAATGAAGCTCCAAGCCAGGAGGTCGTGGGTTCAATTCCCACGGCCGGCAGTAGTAAGAAGGTTTTTCATCCGAGGAGGCAACTCCAGCGGTTTTTCCCTTCTGAACCTGTCTTCTTTCTACAGGTATTCCACCCGTCGGACATTTGAAACACGAGCCTCTGGCTCGGGAGAATGGGCAACCACTCCCTAATGCTTCGACTTTAAATAAACAATATTTATTATTTATAACAGATGTCATGTACAGAGTAAAGCATAAAGCGTCATTGTTTTACGGCTAAAGCTCACCGTAGCTTTGGTTTCTGTTTTCGCTCTGTTATCTTCCCAAAAGTATTTCGTGTCGCCACAGAAAGTTTCGTCGGGACTAAATACTTATCGGCGACAGAGATATTTGCAATACCCCAGAAGTACCATCAAACATTTGTTTACGGCTATTCTCAAAGCTTGTGCGGTGAATGCGAGCCAAAATCTTTTCCTAAAATCCAGTTTATCCGTGCATATTCCACAGAGCCAAATGGCGTTGAATTTGAATGGGATGCAGTTTACTTTTTCGCTTCACTACTTATGAGTTTTCTTTTATTAACTCAATACGTTTTTTTCTATCAGGCTTTCGAGTATTCGTGCTCTGTAACAAATATAAAATTGAAAGCGAGGAATGTCACACGAGAGATGTTTACAATATTATTGCGCTTTTGTTCACAGTGTGTTCAGTCCATTTGTGACTGCAAACTCAATCCTCAGAATTATTTCGGTGTATTTTTCATTTCTGGTATTCACTGACCATTGCGAAACAAAGGCTACATGATCGAATGAAAGAAACACTTCAACAGGCAATGTACGATACGCAGAAGAATTTTATGAGGCAACAGATGTCATGTACAGAGTAAAGCATAAAGCGTCATTGTTTTACGGCTAAAGCTCACCGTAGCTTTGGTTTCTGCTTTCGCCCTGTTATCTTCCCAAAAGTATTTCGTGTCGCCACAGAAAGTTTCGTCGGGACTAAATATTTATCGGCGACAGCGGTACCATCAAATATTTGTTTACGGCTATTCTCAAAGCTTCCGCGGTGAACGCGAGCCAAAATCGTTCCCAAAAATCCAGTTTATCCGTGCATATTCCACAGAGCCAAATGGTGTTGAGTTTGGATGGGATGCAGTTAACTTTTACACACAAGTAACGAGCAATTCACTGGCCACATCTCGAGTTGTTTAGCGAAGTCAATTACGTCATCGCCCAGCACGTGATAATATGAACCAATCACCGTGTGCTGATTCTCGACCCACAAAAAGGAAAAAATAAAAAATAAAAATGCCCATTTTTAAGCTCTCGTGGGCCCCAGGCCCCCGCGAGCAATTACTTGAGTTTGAATCCCTCTTTGCCAAGCTTTGCTTTGAGCCAACTAACAGAAAATTGCTCTCCCGTTAACTGGTATTCACATGGAATTTCCAAGCCATATCCGTCCCCTCTGTTGACGCGTCCACCCTTTATGACTGCTTTGCCGCTATTTGTTGGTCTCTTCAGAAACTTAGTGAGCCCTGTTGCCATAAGTTTTGGAACGTGTCCAACGACTTCATCATTCATCATTTCATTCGGGTAGTGACATGGTTTAGAAAACGGTTTCTCCCATAAGAAATCAACTTACGAAGTTTACTGATTATGACCTGTGGATGATCTCTGAAGTTTCAGACTATTCCCGCTGCGGATGGCTTGGCACTTTGCTGATCTCCACAGGCATTTTCATCCATGTTTTAGAGTCGATTTCGTGCGTTTGAATTTCCCAGCTTAAACTTTTATGGCTGCTTTGTTTATGTTTTGGGAATCTCTCGCTCTTGGCCACCATTTTTTCTCGATGAAAAAGTTGTGCTTGCGTGATTGTCATGGCAACGAAGTGTGCAAAATCAATTAATCTGTGCAATTAACTCTGATTAACTACTTTTGCACATCTGATTAACCTTTTTTGCACACTTGCACACTAATTTAAATATAACAGCCCTGTTCTCAGCCAATCAGAATCAAGTATTTTTGCATCTATATTATTAGGGCTAATATAATTTAAATTAACTACTATAGTTATATTATCTTGGTTCCCACGTTCTTGTATTTAATGCTCTGGCAGATTGGAAGAACACACAAGCAACGAATCTGCTGCCCAGCTGAAAAATCAAACAGAAGAAGCGTAGGTGATTATTTTCTACACAATTTTAACTCTTTCAATTTCCTGTTTTACTGTCCAAATCAAACTCAACCTGCAAAAAAAAAAAAAATATATATATAATATATAAAATTCTGTTACAATACAATACTTAAGAAATATAGAACGCGTCATTGTGTAATATAGCCTCATCTAAACACGCGGGAAGTTGGGAGAACACGAGAGTAGGCTATATCACACGGGAACGCGTTATATATTTCTTTTATAAAATAGTTAGTATAGGTAATCGCATGATTTCGAGTGCAATTTGGAATAAATTAGCACGGGTAAATTTTTCAAAGACCACAAAATTGCACGAGCGCCGCGCGAGTGCAATTTGTGGTCTTTGAAAAATTTACGAGTGCTTATTTATTCCAAAATTGCACGAGAAATCATGTGATTACTTGTCAATAACATGCATACAATAATTTACATCGCTCAATTTTATTCAATTTTGTTACAATTCGCAAATGTCTCCCAAGAACTTGTTTTCTCGCAAACAGAGTCGGAATCGCCCTGAGGAATGAAAACACACCCTTTTGTCTTGCTTGGCTTCGCAAGTACGCGCGCCGGCTGTCGGCAATTTTTAATTTCAAATTTCTGCACTGTTAATTTCACATTTCTGCACTATTAATTTCACATTTTTGCACTGTTTGGGATAAATTGACGCGCGCTCCGCCAATCAGAATGCAGAAATTATTGTATGCATGTTATTAGTCAAGTAAAATACATCACGTATCGCGTCAGCGTGTAATATACTCTCATCTTACACGGTTATTTAGCCAATCAGGGTGCGCGTAGTATCATAGTTATTTTATACAATACATACATCTTATTCGATGGTTTAGTGCGTAATACGGGCCGGTATTTTACGAGTTGCTCGTATTTTTCCGAGCCCCGCCGCGTTATTATATGACTGTGACGTAGTTTTACCTTTATATAAAATATACTTCAGCAAACATAAAACAGACTTCGAGCAAAACTGTTTTCATTCAATCCCAGGCAAAATGTACGCACACTCATTTACACAAAGATTCACTTACAGCTTCCAATCCGGTCATCGATTTAAAAATCTTGACAGAGAAAATTAAAGAAGTTATGCCACCAAATGATCGAAGTTCAATTCAGATTAAATGTGCTGAGATAAATGCGCTGGAGACGAAAATGCTTGCTTCGACAGAATAAATATTCAGCGAACAAACGTGCTTCGAGCGGTTGAAATCGATCACTTCGCTTAAACTTTTGACCATTTTTGTTCTTCAATAGCAAGCAGCTTTGTACTCAAAACAAGGGTTTTTATTTTCTCGGAGTAGTTAAGGAATAAACACAAGAACAGAGCCAGCGAATGTATACGTTGAAGAATCTGAAACTTTCATAACACAACTAGGATTTTTACCGCCGACACGTTGTCAAATTATAGATTATTAACAACTCACCGATTTCCTGCCTGGTTGTAGAAAGTCCTTCCAGCAAAGGAATCACTCAAAACAGTGTTCGTACACGGCGAAAATCATTTTGCAGTGTTTACAGTGACGGCATCGTGCGGAAAACTTTACGGAGTCAGAACTGCCGTTTGTCCATGACGATTGTTCGCTTTCCACCAACTGAACTGTGCTTTCTCTTCCTTGACAAATTATCCAGTAACAGTTTCTTTCGATGGAAGGGTCTTGTATCTGAAAAGTCATAGACTTTCGTTGCACCGTTTTACCTTGCACTCAGAAAAATCTTTGATTCATTTGTGAGACGCGCGCGTCTAAACCGGTCAAACCGGTTTTCTACAGTGTAATACGGATTTGAAGTGTGTAATACGCTCCCGTACCGGCACTCTGTTGCGACCTTATATGGTAAAACTACGTCACAGTCATATAATAAAATGCAATATACAATACAAAACAATACATACATCTTATTGACCGAGCGCGAGGTCAATAAATGATTTATTATATGGCTTCCAATGTTTTATACTGCAAAACGTAAGACAAAGCATTAAGAAGCACTTGACCAATTTGCGTGCGTACGCAACCAGCGTTTCAACTGTTTAAACATTGATTCGTTGTGATGTAGCTCTCCAGTTTCCTCAGCTCGAAATACTTGAGAGAAAGAAGCAGCTAATTTACTGTATGATTTGAGTTGAATACAATTTTTAAGTGCAAGCCATATCTACAGCGACACAGTCACTCGGTAACCCGTCACGATGACAAAGTAACGTGAAAGTTCAGCTTTCTTTCGACTTTTCAAGTTTTCCTTGTTTGAAAATAAGCAGGCACTTTGCAGCTCAAAACAGTAAACGTAATTCTATTTTTTCGAATGCATTTATCATCACACAGGTATTCAAAGAAACACTCAAAGCTGAAGAAAATTCAATATCTCAATGGTCTCCCGTAATAATCAAAACTTACCGATCTCTCGACGGCTTAATTCTCGTAGACTATTCGTCCACAGTAAATATAAACATCAGTTCCGTAAAATCTTCGATGGTTTTTGAAACGAAACGGCTTTCATTCATTGTAAAATCTATACTAGCAGTGTTTACAGCACAGCCACTGCTGCGTTTTGGTTCAGCACAGACTTAGCGACACCTTTTACCGAAACCAAAGAACTGCACCACCTCGTGTGCGAACTTTTGACAAACAAATTAAACTGTGACTTAAGATCACAAGGGTCACAAGATCACAAAACGGTCGATCTGCCCGGTCCGTACAAGAAAATACAAACCGCTAACAAACCAATCAGAATGCTCCATTTCCATCATGGACCGGTGAGCCATATAATAAAATACAATAAAATACAATAATTTTCATTTAACTGGATGAGATTTTAAGCAACACTGCTGATGAGGTCGTGAACACTGCTATCAGAATTTACTCATTGAGAAGCTTTCATTTGAGTGGTCACACCTTTTTAAATGAAACTTAAAAGTTTCTTTAAAGTCGACCATCGCAAAAAATGTACCATGCTTTTGGTGGAAAGAAACGAAAGGCTTAGAGAATATATAGTTACAACTGCTAAGGAGATAAGAAACTATGGTGTGAGAAGAAAAGAAAAAAAATCCCTTCATCTCCGAGTCTCATGCAATTAAAAGAAGAGATAGAAAATAAGTTCACAATGATTAAACTCACCGAACTAAAGAGTCCAATAAGTATAGATTCAATGCGCAGTCCACATTGACAACAGTAGATGTTCACAAGAACCATTTTTGAGTTCAATAAGACGTTAGTTTGACTTGTTATAGTTACCGCCAAAGACCAAAAGCTAAAGAGTTACACGTGAAATATAGCTCTGCTTATTCGTAAACACAAATCCGTTGGTTTTTGTTTCCCTGGTTTCTGTTTGTTTTAGCTGCCCTAGTGGGCAGTGTTTTCTGGCGGAGATTTGCGACAGCTTCCACCCAGTTTTTATAAGATTTATCCCGTCGGTTGACGAAAATTGAAAACCAAAAGTAGGTTTATTGATTACTCGATAGGACCTATGGCAAAATAATTATTACTTAATGGCTACCTGTCAGGCTCTTCCTGTCCTCTTCAGTAATGGTACATTTTCAAATTGCGATCCCTTGAGATGACACGACGGACAAGGTCAAACTTTCCCATCTAAGCAAATTACATTTTTAGACAAAACTTAAAATTGATTAAGAATTTTTTGTGATCGTGTAACCAGCTGAGAGAACATGGCTTTCAGCTTCACCGGAATTCCCAACGTTTGTAGACGAAGCTTGGGGTTTCTAAGAATTCTTCGTAAAAGAAATAGGAAGAGAAAAAAACAGCATGTAAAATTTGCAAATTTTACCTTAAACCCGACCAACCTAACAAAGCGAAGTGCCAGAGAATGCTGCATGAAACCGTTAAAATTGCCGCCGCATTACCCAAACCTCAAACCTTTGTGACGTCATCTTATCCCATCAAACGCCATTCTGAAATATGGAAAAGATAGGGCTGAGATGTCTTCTCGCTTGAATTTCATTTTCTTACGAAATTTCCTTTTTTGAAAGACGTCACGAAGGAAGTATTTATAACGTAGGCTTAAAATGAAGGTTTTTAACTGCGGAGGAATTTTGACGGCGAATTCTAAGCTTCTTTTCAACTAGTCGACAAACGATTTTTAGGTTCAGGTGATGTAGACTCGATCCATGTTAAACGTAAAGGTTTTTCAAATTTGATCGCAGTAGCACTAAAGTTTATGTCTAAAAGAGGAAAGAAGAATTCACCGCGAGTTTGGTGTGAACAGTGATAAGACATAATTATCCAGTATTGATCGTTCCGTGGCAATCTGCAGGAAGAACCGTCTCATGTAACAAGGCTTTTTCTTGTATTGCGTAAACGTTGCTTTCATATGTCAACTCGACCTAAAAATAATAATAAATAGAGCAGTGTTGGCAGTAATCAATGATCTAAGACATCTTACATTTCTCTCAGGAATAAGGACTAACGTCATCGAGTCAAATTTCTAACTGTTCTTTAATATTTACTTTATTTGTGATATATCTAAAACCAAATGAATTACGACGCAGGTGGCAATCGCTATAGGCCAACAACTACTAATAATTAAGATTTAATTCGCATCACTTTAAAGGAGAACACCAGTGCCGTCATTAGTGTTTACCTTGACTTAACCGGCCAGCGAAACCAAACCATAATTTTTACTACATGATAAATCAGTAGGAAATTTGCATGATCAGGCCATTTGACTACAACTACCAGAATACTTTGAGGAAATGTATTGCTGTTTGTTGTTGTTGTTGTTTTTGAGGAATTTCTCGTGCAAGAACCTACATTACAAAGACTGCAGTTCACTGCGTTCTGGTAGTTGTAGTCAAATGACGTCAATATCGTGCAAATTTAGTATACAAGACGTGGAAAAGCTAGTATACGCGGTCAAAGAGTTTTACTGGCCGTGTCGGAGTCATCGTGCAAAATGCCATTAAAATTAAAGTACTGTATGTTTACATGGTACGCTGCTTTGTCCGCCATTCCAATGCAATAAAGTGTTTCCGTTCAGTTTTTGATGGGCTAATCGAGGTGAAAATTGGAATAATTATTTTGGGTATGAACTTTCTTGTAATAATGTTATTTGTTTTTATTTAATTACTTTTAAACAAATTTGAAATGGCTGATAAGCTGACGTGGCGAGCGTTAGCCTTTCGTCAAAGTTTGCTCTCCGACAAAGGCTGTCTTCGGGCAGGATCAGTTGTGTTTAATCTCACCTTTTGTTTTACAAACGAATTTAAACTTGGATGTACAGGGGTAGTCGTTCCACTTGGATGTATAAACGTTTGACATGGCGCAGTTTTCCCGGCGGTCTTCAGGGCTCGGCTCGGCGCGACTCCAGTCCTTGAAGGTCAGCGGTGTCCTTTCAAAGTATCGTGTGATTAGAACAATGAAACCTCTGTCCACCTCTCAAACGACAAAGTGTAGAAACCAGTTAACCAGAAGCATATTGAGATTAGAATGGTTGCCAGATAACTTAACAAAACCAAACCTAAAGTAATTGCGGCGTCAGTTAAATTAAGAAATTCTAATTCAACCACCCAGGTGGTTCTGCTCGCAGGGTAACCAGAAGGCAACGTCAATGCGATTGGTTTTACTTTGAAGAGCCCAATAAACAATGCGAGGAAGCCATTACCACCGTTATTATAATACACTCGCTAAGAGTTTTCATTTGAATGATCACACCTTCAGGTTACAATTGACAGAGTTGACTAGGAGTTGGAAGTGAACACTCCTATTCAAATGTGTTCTTTGAGAGGTTTCATTTGAATGGTCACACCTATAAGTGGTATTCGACAGTTCAGTAGCTGGAAATGAACACTGCTATCAGAATGAGCTTATTGAGAGCTTGCATTTGAGTGGTCACACCTTCAGGTTTCATTTGACAGTTCAGGAGTTGAGCATTCCAAGTCGGATATTTATTTTCGGCAGTTTGACAGTCATATAAGGACGAAGCTCATAGAAAGTCAAAGGTTTAGATTTTCTTACCCGTCACTCCACACCCACTGTCCCTCCCTCTGCCTGTCATTCAATCCAAGCCAAATCGACCAACCGCCATGCAGTTTGCGCAGGACAAAGTCATACTCGGCCTGACTTCCGATGCTGACTAGATCAGCCTTCATTCCCCGGCATTCTCGTCGCGCTTCCTCCCACGTCACCGACTTGAGGACCCGGATGTAGCAATAATTAGTTCTGCCTACCAGGAAGGATGACCAGCTATCGTAGCAACCATTGGATGGAGCTACCAATAAATAGCATTATATTTTAATCATCACAATAAACAAACCAAAAACAAAAATACTTAAGGAATCTTTTTTGATCGCAGGGCACATTAGTAATGGAACCCATGCTAGCTTTCAGAGATAAATTATGAATAGAGTGCATCTTGGCTATCAGGGGCAAACTGCTATCAGGAAGATATCTTGTCCGTCAGAGGCAAATTAATAGCGCATCCATCTTGGGCATCAGAGCCCTGTTTGTACAAACCAATTTCGTTTCCTGCCGAACAGGCGTTCAAAAACATGTCGGTCGCAGCTCGTAAGAGCAACTAAATTATTCAAACAAGAAAATACAGAGCTTTTATCTATCCTACAATGCATATTAAGGTTTGAAATTAATTTTTGTACCCAGTTGTTCCAGGGAGACCCACAAGTCATGCTTTCATTACCCCTTCCAATACCATGGTGCCCCACATTGTGTTGAAAAGTAATATCATCGTGAGCACAAAATTGTATCATTTTTCTCGAAGACAGTGGTTGTTCAGCAGCCTTTGCACACTATTTCGTAATCTCAGCTTGTTTTCGGTTGTCCGAGACAACCATTTATTTCGAACTCTACATGAACTTTATGCGCGAATTTCTTCGAACAATCCCTGTAGCCCTTGGAATCATCCACTCCGCGTCAGTTCTATTCTGTACAGCTTCAATCACTATTAACACTACTTTAGTATCTATCACAGATAGTGCTTGACTGACCTTTGGTTGGCTGGGGAAACTCTCTGGCACACAGATAGTTGTCGTTCCATTCCTGTCTGGCAATCTCAGGTTTCCACTGGAGACAACGAAGCCCTCTAATTGGTCCACGGGAATTCCACGTAAACCTGGTGAAAAAAGGGGATTTGCTGCAAGGTGAGACCGCTGTAGGACCGAAATGGTACCCGAGTCTATACTAGTTTAATTACTCGCAAGATACATAATCCCGTCGATGAGGTGGGTTGGGGTGGTGGCGATGAATCGTTACTCACTGATAGGGATAATCCCCTGTTGCACACAGATAATTATTGTTCCATCCGCTGGACGCTTGTTCAGTGATACGTGTACAGTGCATGCCTTTCACAGTCCCCACGTCCGACCACTTGAACGCCAGTGGTTTCTTCCACTTAACCCAGCAGAACACAACTCGGCGCCAGTATCTGTATTGCGTCCTCTCATAGATTTTAATGCAGTTAAAACCCGCAGGCGCGAAATTTTGTGGCAGGAATCGAAAATCATTCGGCCAGTGTGGCCACTCTGTGGAAAAAAAGAATAAGTTAGTGCCGTCCCACTAGCTTTTTGAAGTGTGTATTCAGGGCTAATACGCAAGGATACAGCTAGACGCAAAAGCTAATTGACTGTTTAACAACTTCAATACCTTTGTAGAAATACTGAAAGGTACCTAAGCGAGCAAGTGAACATTGCAGGGATTGTTTTAAATCTCATAAAGTTTCCGACCTTGAAGTATTTTTTTGCTTACAAGAACAAATTGAACTTGCATTTTCTGTAGTTTCTAATGTTTTGCGCAATGACCCCTGACTGACAAAATAAGGTGATTTGTAGTTCCTTCCAAGTTAAGCTAACGTCAGCTATGACATAGCTCAGGTTATGGTGCATTATAGCCACATCAACATTTTGCTGATTTAATCATCCTTTTTCTTTCTGTCAACACACCTGGACAGTTTTGCTGGTTACAGGACCGAGTGCTGTAGGAGGCACCCGCGCACATTTTCCCGCCACTTGCCGGTAGCGGGTTGTTGCACTGGCGCGTTCTTATCTGAAGACCGCCTCCGCATTTCCTGTCACACTGTTGCCATGGCGACCAAGATGACCACCCTCCGTCTTTGTTGGAGAAATATTGACCTTAAGTTTATTTCATCAACATTGCGTTTGTGTAACTATTTGCACAGTCCTGTCATCGTTGTTGGAAATTTGTGTCTAACGGTTTCAACAACATATAAAGCTGATATCGAAACCGATGCTGAAATCGCGACTTTTAAGAAAGCCACAGCTTAATAATTTCACAGGTACCACAATAATTCGTTCTTGACGTCACTTCCGTTAGTCAGCGTTCATCGTCATTGCTACAGCGTGTAACTTCAGGTAAAACTCACTCTGTTGCAAACCCCGTTTTTCTTGTACACAATTTACTTGAGAAGACATGTATTGAACTAACTTATGCTTGAGTAACGCGTCCAAGTTTTGTGTTTGCATGAGCGAAACACCTATTACTGCGGTCCATTGAGTCAGTCTTCAAAAATTCATTTGTTGTTTCTCGTACTCACCAACTTCTCTGTGTTTTTTCACAGCGCACAAGTAATATCCTCCATCCCTGTTGTCTCTAAACTTCAAGCATGCTTTGCTGCTCATTGGACCATCGATTGACCAATAATACCTGTACAACTCGTCACGAGGTACACAGAGATGTGTATGATGCCAGTAACTGGAAGTAGACTCGAGAGGCATCTTGGTGTTGATGCATTCCAGGCCGCGGATTGGTCCATCTCGTGACCACGTGATGTTCACCTTTTTGATGGTTGGTTTGTAGCAAAGGTATCTAATGATCCAGTCTGGGTCATGTGTTTGGTTCAGAGTTATGCAATTTTTATTGTTGTTTGGAGTACTTTGGATTGTGAAATCTGAGGAGAATTTTGGGTAGACTGCAAAAGATGAAAGAAGGAAGAAAAAGAAATGTGGTCAGGATACTAAGGAGAGGGCGGGGAAGGGTAATTAGTCATTAGAAATGGGTGTCTATATTAAGAAATAAATTGAGTCATAACTTGGTTTGAAGTGTGATAATAGCCATTTTATTGTACTTTTAATAATTAACTAGACTGGCCTTGCCACTGAGCTCGCGGCGTGAGTTGGGTCGAGACCAGAATATAAAATGGAAAGTAGGGGACAAGAGCGGAACTCCCAAGAGAGACTTCCAGTTTCTCACCATAAAAATATCACACAGTATAGAGAACTTGGCTTTTGATACCTTGCTCTTTTGACACCTTGATTAAACTAAAAAGTTATTATTACAACACTCATACACTTGCTTCTTAAAGGAGAGCGACCCTGAATTTTGAGAATGCGTTACATATCTTTTTATGCACAATCGATTTTTGACAGTTTGACCTCGACTCTTATTTCTAATCAGAGGCCACGATTAATCCAACCTTCGCTTCACTACTTATGTGTTTTCTTTTATTAACTCAATACGTTTCTTCTATCAAGCTTTCGAGTATTCGTGCCCTGTAACAAGTATAAAATTGAAAGCGAGGAATGTAACACGAGAGATGCTTACAATATTATTGCGGTTTTGTTCACAGTGTGTTCAATCCATCTGTGACTGCAAACTCAATGCTCAGAACTATTTCGGTGTATTTTTCATTTCTGGTATTCAATGACCATTGCGAAACAAAGGCTACATGATCGAATGAAAGAAACACTTCAACAGGCAATGTACGATACGCAGAAGAATTCTATGAGGCAACAGATGTCGTGTACAGAGTATAAAGCATAAAGCGCCATTGTTTCACGGCTGAAGCTCACCGTAGTTTTAATTTCTGTTTTCGCCCTGTTATCTTCCCAAAAGTATTTCGTGTCTCCACAGAAAGTTTCGTCGGGACTAAATATCGGCGACAGATATATTTGCAATCCCCCAGCGGTGCCAATCAAACATTTGTTTACGGCTATTCTCAAAGCTTCCGCAGTGAACGCGAGCCAAAATAAAAGCCCTAAAATCCAGTTTATCCGTGCATATTCCACAGAGCCAAATGGCGTTGAGTTTGAATGGGATGCAGTTTACTTTTTCGCTTCACCACTTATGTGTTTTCTTTTATTAACTCAATACGTTTTTTCTATCAGGCTTTCGAGTATTCGTGCTCTGTAACAAATATAAAATTGAAAGCGAGGAATGTAACACGAGAGATGTTTACAATATCATTGCGGTTTTGTTCACAGTGTGTTCAGTCCATTTGTGACTGCAAACTCAATCCTCAGAATTATTTCGGTGTATTTTTCATTTCTGGTATTCACTGACCATTGCGAAACAAAGGCTACATGATCGAATGAAAGAAACACTTCAACAGGCAATGTACGATACGCAGAAGAATTCTATGAGGCAACAGATGTCATGTACAGAGTAAAGCATAAAGCGTCATTGTTTTACGGCTAAAGCTCACCGTAGTTTTGGTTTCTGTTTTCGCCCTGTTATCTTCCCAAAAGTATTTCTTGTCGCCACAGAAAGTTTCGTCGGGACTAAATATTTATCGGCGACAGCGGTATCCATCAAATATTTGTTTACGGCTATTCTCAAAGCTTCCGCGGTGAACGCGAGCCAAAATCGTTCCCGAAAATCCAGTTTATCCGTGCATATTCCACGAGCCAAATGGTGTTGAGTTTGGATGGGATGCAGTTAACTTTTACACACAAGTAACGAGCAATTCACTGGCCACATCTCGAGTTGTTTAGCGAAGTCAATTACGTCATCGCCCAGCACTTGATAATATGAACCAATCACCGTGTGCTGATTCTCGACCCACAAAAAGGAAAATAAATAAATAAATAAATAAAAATTTGCGTTTTTAAGCTCGCTTGGGCCCGAGGCCCTCGCGAGCAATAATACACTAATATATCAAAGTAAACCGTAGGGTTAGGTTTAAAGAGCTATGTTTATGGTTAGACATCAGAAGAACTAAACATAGCAAATAAACCTAGCCCTAAAGACCTGACCCTTCACGGCTTGGTTCTGTCAGCTTCTTTGATCTCATTTCCAATTCCTCGTTTTAGCAAAATCCAGTACGACATACGGGCGGAGAAAAGGAGAGGAAAAAAAGAATAACAGACACACCGAGTAGACGAACAGAGACAGGAAGATACATAAGGTACCTGGGCAGTTGTACATGAAGTTCGCTTGCTGGATATCCAAAGCAGTCGGCCTCGAACTTCCGAACCTTGTTTTAATCTTTGGATTACGCGCTCTTATGGTCGGTTGACCATTTTTAGAATACTCGTGAGCATTGTAGTGCATGATGGACTGGTAGTCGTATGGAACGCCATAACTGTTCAAGTAACGAGGAGGCAACGGCCGATAGGGATTGAGGTTACCTGGAGAAAATCATGTATGTACATGTATAATTTGGCTTTAAAATACTAGGAAGTTAGATAAAAATATTCAAACATAAAAAGCACAATAAAAATGAAAATAATGAAAAATACATAAAAAAGTACTTAGGTATTTTACGAGACCAATTGCCTATAATAATAATAATAATAATAATAATAATAATAATAATAAAACTAATCAGTAAAATATGTAATTGGATTATGGGCAATTATAATAATGATAAAAACAAAACAGCGAACAACAGAAAAAAGAAAAAGCAATACAACAGCAACAATAACAACAACAATAGCAAAAAACAAAAGCAAAGTAGAAAATAAAAACAAGAGCGACAGCAAAAGAAAGCAAAATTAGTGGATGAAAAAATTAAACAAAAGCACCAACAGAAGCAAAACATCAAAGGAAAAGACGAATCAAGAGCAAACAGACAAGCGAAAACAAAACCAAAGAGAGTCGGGGAATTATCGATTGAATTTGAAATCAGTTCACCGAGAAGAAGTCCTGCCAGTGCCCTATTGCTTACAACGTTCCAGAGAAAAGCAACGTCTAGAACAATCTTTAGCGGAATCTCTTCCTGAAATTCAGCTTACCTGGTCTGATATTTTCCCACAATATCTCAACGTAGTTGTCCCTGTCCGGTCTGTTGTGCTCATGAGAAAATCCAATTACGTGACCCAGCTCATGCGCGGCCACGCTGGAGAATTGACAGCCTGCGCCGATAGATAAATCCGCTGGCCGAAACCATGGACGCCCGACTGTCGCGTAACATCTACCAAATAAGGAAAAAAGGAGAAGTGTCAAGTTTTTAAACATTGACTGATTCGGAGGAAAAAAACAGATTGTTCTAAGCGAATTTTAATTTATGTTGGCTCAATATCTCATTAAACGATTTGATAAGACATCAGAAAGTTTGTGAAGAAGAATTGAAAGGAGAAAAACGCGCGGAGACGTATGCCAAAAGAAATACTGTGCACCATGGCGTCTGTTTAACTTCTGCAATTATTTTTTGTTGCGTTTGGTATTGATATAACCGGTACTATAAATCCGAAGCAAAAAAATCAAGAAAATCACAGATGGACTACAAATGTGAACGGGATAACATCAAATAAATGGTCATGCAGTGATATTTGTGATTCTATTTTTAATGCTGGCGAATTAAACGACTGTGTTCACACAACAATGAATTCCGGTCGTCATTACCCTCTTCCGTATATAATGCGCATGTATGACCGCGTGGTCCGCAGTGTACTGTTGTCCCGCTCAACAAACTTTAGACAGGTCGCTCTTTCCCAGTCTTTCATCGCTCTTTGGATAACCGCCACGTGACCGGGTCTTTTACCTGCGGCAAGAGCAGGATTGACACCCAGTGACGTCATTTGATGATGTGTTGTTCTTTCTTAACCCACGCAGTGGGCATCTTTAACTCCTTGACATGTTTAGACGCCCTTTATCATTGGATAATGCGTTTTATTGGTCACATCATTAAAACCACGTAAAATCTATGACTGAAGCCACAATCTCAGTACAAAATGGCGAAACAAACATCTTATGCATCTCAGAAGGCAGGCCTACCGCAGGCATCTTCTATCCTTTTTCGTTGTTGGAAAGCGGGTAACTAGAACAACGTTGTTTGTGTCGGTAGTGTGCATCTAAACAGCGTCTTGGGAGAAGGAGTGATGCGTCTGTAAGTTTAGAGTCACCAGTTATGTGTCTTGAAACCGTTTTGTTTACGCTTGAAGCTTGGAATATATTGCCGGCTAATATTAAGACAATAACAGATTCTTGTGAATGTCCCCTTACTCTCTCTCTCTGTTCCCTTTCCCACTCGGCGTTCGGTGAAAGAAAGCTGCCGCAAATACTTTCCGCCTCCCTCCCACTCATCAACTCCCACACTCTCTTTGCCTACTTACGTATATTTTGCGACATGACGTAGGGTATGACGCCACTTGGCCACAGTCTCCCGTACCCCTGTCTTAAAGCCGCGGAAAACTCGCCGCGTCGTGCCGCAGTTAAGGCGGGAGGGACGTAAAGAATGTCCAACTCCTGCAGAAACACGCGGCCATCTTGCTCTGTTGAAAAAGGATATATTAGACGATGTAGGACACCGCGGGATTAGGCTTTTGGCCGTGCGGTCACCACATCTGTGAGTCAGCGTTCGTTATATAAAACTGTGGATTCAAGTGCAGATTTTGTAATTCAGTGCAACGCTCGTGACGTATCCAAGAAACTTACTACTAGGAATTGAGACTCATGCTCAGCTATAAGCTCGTCCAATGCATTTTCTATAACAAGGTGTGCGCAAGAGAAACGGGGCTTGCGCAGGTGAAATTTCGTTAAAGCGAGCTACGTACAGTAGTAATGGCGGCGACCGCTGACCTCAAGAACTGTGTCTATGTTAGATCTAGATGTCAGCCCTCGAGTTGACTGTAACAAACATGGGTTATTGAATCACACTCGAACTAAAAAATATAACAGAAAAAAGGACACTCCTCACCAGGATGTCTTCGTAAGTTCGCTTTATCTTTAGTGCCAAATTGTGTTTGCTTTCAGAATAGCCGTAAAACAGGCTAATCTGTCTGTGTAATGTTGTTGTAATGTTGAGTAGAGTTGAGTTGAGTTGAGTTGAGTTAGAGTTGTGACTTGGAGCCCGAGCTCTCCGTTAGTCTCGAAGCTCTAGAGCTCAGCAGTTTCACGAATAAAGAAGTCAACGAGTCCAGAAGCGAGTCCCCTAAAATCTGCGCCGTAACAAATTTCTGGTGCTGGAATCCGCGGCACAACCGTTCCCGGTAAGACCTCTCAGTCTTGTAGTGAATGTATCGAAGTTGTGAGTGTACTGCCAAGCCAGGCAACATGTAAAGTGCAAAGTAAGAACAATATGTAACAAAAAAATCTAGGAAAAAAAAAACTCGAAAAAAAAAAGGAAAAAATATGTATGTTATAGTTATATAGTCAACTGATTGATGTGTCGTTCCAAATGTTTGATAATCAATACTAGGCGTCTATTTTAATGTTCATGCAGCAAGCTGACGATTTTTCCAAGTTGATCTTGATCTCGCTGTGAGTTGATACGATATTGTTCGCGAGTTCGTCTTGGGTTAATTTGAGGTTTCAAACTGTTGACTCGAAGCAAAACTAAGGCTTTGACTGACTCCTCAAAAGCAAAATCGGGTTTGGATCTGGATGAACCGGTAGCTCAATCGGTCTTGTCAGAATTAGAATCAGATTCAGAATCAGAGTCGACGGAATCATTTCCTGACGAAATTGAAATAACAGAAAGTTCCATGGCAGACGGCGGAGACCCAACGGCTCAGGCCACGGTACCCTTAACGGCAAAAGATGTTCTCCAGCTATTGGAGGACCAAAACCAGCCTTTTGCCGAGAAATGGAACACGCAAACAATCGCTTTGGCAAAAATTGTCGAAAACTCAAGCAACGACTGGGCCTCCCAAGTATAATAGCGTTAAGTTACCCAGATTTTCCGGTAGCTTTAACGAAGATGTCAATGAATGTTTGACCAATTTCGAACGGGCAGCCACCTTTCATGGGTGGCAAAACGAACGAAAAGCGCAGGCGCTGCCCCTGCATTTAAAAGACAACGCCAGTATTTGGTTTAACACCAGTCCCGATTTAGCCGACAAGTCGTACGAGGGACTGATGGAAGCGATGAGAAATCAATTTCACTCGGCATCCGATAAATGGCTACTTCGCCAAAAATTAAACGATCGGAAACAACTGTCAACCGAATCAGTAACGGAATATGCCGCAGACATAAGACGAACTTGTCAGAGAATCGATTTACCGCGCTCTGAATGTGTAAACCATTTTGTGCAGGGCCTGAAACCCGAAATCAAGAATTATGTAGTGCTTCAACGGCCAGGGACACTAGAAGAAGCGGAAAATCATGCAAAATTAAAGAGTCGGTGCCCGAGCCTAAAACGGACGACAAAATTGACGATTTGGTAAAAGCGCTGACGCCATTGTTAAAATCGGCTCCGCCAGTCACAATTGCTGCGTACGAGAGCCACCAGTCATCTAGCAATCGTGTGAACGAACGACCCCTGAGCCGCGACGACATTGCCCAAATTGTGCGCCAAGAATTGCGTCGCACGAGCGACAGCCGCGCCAACAACAGGAGAAACACAAATCGTAACAGACGTACTTTTGACGGCCGTCCGATTTGTAATTATTGCAACAAACCAGGCCACGTGGCCTACGCCTGTCGTCAACGCAGGGACAACGGGACCCCAGGCTCCCAAATTATAACCCCGAGAGATATGCAGGCCAGTCGGAACAGCACCCGACAGGTCATTCCCCACCTTTAAACTAGATTTGGTCTTATGTGAACGGGAAGCACATAAGGCCTTTGTAAGACAGCGATTAAATCAAAACGTGAACGAAAAACCGGAAACGCCCGTAGTTTGTGATAAACCAGAGAGAAACAGAGACACGCAACAGCCTACGAACCAAATTGATTTCATGTCACGCGAGACTCACTTCCCGACCGATGTAAAAACGAAACCACAAAATGTAGAGAAACGAACCGAATTTAAAGGCTACCCTGCTCGCTCCGAGCAGATGGCAGCAAGAATGAGACAACGACGAGAAGAGGAAAAGAAAGCGCAACAAAACAAACAGTGCGAAATTCCCGAAATCAACACTATTGCTGCCCCAACTGTCGCCGCACATGTCAAAGTTAATATCTGTGTGTCGGAAGCTCAGAATAACCCAGTCCTATTTGAAATAATTGTGCCGCGAAACGCCGAAATTGTTATGGACAATAGTGCGCTTATAAAGAAGCCACGGTCTAATGTGGAAGTTGAAACAACTTCAAAAGAGTCAATCGAAAGTAAAGTTAGAGTCCCAGATACCCCTCCAATCAAAACGCAGCAAATGAGTCACGAAGAACAAATTTCAGATGCAGAGCAGAACGCAATTCATTTCACGTCACCGAGTGAAAGTTTAACGATCGACGGCACGATCATGGGCAGGAATTTCAAATTCCTAATTGACACCGGCGCTAATGTGAGTGCAATTAAAGCAGACGTGTGGCGTCAATTACCTCCGCCCACTAAACACCCTCCGGAACCGACGACAATTACCACAATCCGATCAGTCAACGGTCAAAACATTCCGGTTTTGCGACGGCCTGACGGTCCTTTCGAAATAGCATCACAGTACGAACCCGGTTTGACTTTTCAACACGAGAGTCACGATGAAGTATTTTTCCAAGGTGTTGTACTCACGGTTTTGTTTTTGGTGATTTGGAAGTCGGTCATTTTCAAGCAGATGGACTTGACGACTATTTCGAACATGGAAATGCTGCAAACCCATGCTTCATTTTGGACCCTCATCAGCAGCTCTAGGCAAAGAATTACAGTGGCTCTTTCGCAAACACGAGAGGGAGAAATTGTCTCTCGATTGTTTTCGGGTCTGTCCAATAGGCGAAGGAGAAAAACGGTATGGTTCCGAACACTTGTTAAAACAATTGCAGCTATAACCATTATCATTGGACGGACTGATTGCGCACTGCGTTCGTAAGCCAAACCTAGCTATAATTATGTTTTGATATGAATTCGATTTATCTTTTTACATTGTGCCGGTAATATCATTTTCAACTTTCAGAGTGAGATCAGTAGTTGTTCGTTCAACCTTTCGTTTTGTCTGTCAGTATATTTTATCAACCGTTTGGACTGACACATAGTTCTTTTACGATGACGTAGCCATTAACCTATTGCTGTAATCACTTAGTTTTTATCTTCGTCTTTTTATAAGTAGGAATTATATTTTGTATCTAAGTGTTAGCTTTAGTTTGGCTTGGTTTTTCTCATAACTTTGATACCCCACTCACATCTCAACGACGCCACATCTGCGCCACCTGTTCTAATCACCGGCACTCCTGTTGTACTCTTGGCTGATTCGCTGACTACAAACGAGACTTTATACTGGTACACAATTCCTGTCTAATACCACGTTGGACCACGCAGCCGAAGTCAGGACAACGTACACTCGTTGTCAAGAAAACCCACTCGTCAAAGAGAGAGCATCAAAAACATCAAAACGCGTGCTTTTCAGAAGAACAGTGAACTATCTACGCAAGAGGCGACAGGCTCTGTCAACAAGCAGCCCCACCACGATACCACTGCGTGACCGCAAATCCAAAACACATAATAACATGTCCAACAGAAAGATTCTAGTCAAAATTGCACGTACCATATGACTCCATTCCATCCAGCGATCTCTCAGCCGATCAAGACTTGCTACTTCCTACTCCTTACTACTGGCGCAAGAACAAGACCGTCCAACCAAGAATCAGATCTTCCAAGACCCTGAACTTATGTCACGCGACATATCAGACAACGACAAAAGAACACGCTCGGTTGAACCTATTGAGACTCTGAACATTGCCATTGCTTCAAATTTGTGTAACGAGTTTCACATACAGTATATTCCTCACATACTAGTCGCTTAGAAATAACGGAAATTGGTAAAATTAGTTGATTTAGCATGTACCACGTGACATGCTTTGCACGAGAAATTGGGAAAAA
The DNA here is from genome assembly GCA_964036295.1 of Plumapathes pennacea. Taxonomy (NCBI): domain Eukaryota; kingdom Metazoa; phylum Cnidaria; class Anthozoa; order Antipatharia; family Myriopathidae; genus Plumapathes; species Plumapathes pennacea. The sequence goes on from OZ038462.1 coordinate 17,487,752, forward strand.
TTGCTTTAAATTGTCACTCGCATGTAACCCGAGTAACATGTTTTATATGTCTTTAGTTTAGACGAGTTTTCTCATTTGTTACTGTTAGTACGATACGGCTTTCGCTGTCCGGTACTTTTGCATATATTCTTAGGAACACTTACGTATGCAACCACAAGGCCTCCCTCCAGATGTATTCTGCCAAATTGTTTTCTTTTTTTCTTCTTTTTAGTCGCCGGAGTCGACTTTACAAAACAGGGGGGTAATGTCGAGGGACAATTCGGAACAATTTGGAAGTTTATTATAAAGAATAATATTTCGGCTATCCTGGAGCGAACTTGTATTTGCAAACGGAAGGACTCAAATTTGACCTTCGGACTTAGGTTTACAGTACCCTGGGTTCCAGAGGTTTCTCGCTCTCGGAAAACCCGGGCTGCGCGGCCGGGGGAGGGACTAGGGTACTCAATAGGAATTTGGGTAGGGAGGTTCCGCTGACTCTGTAAAACCCTGACCTTATTCAAGACACAAAGAAGACTGGACCAAAAATTAACCTATTCAAGACGAAGTACACCCTTCCCCCCGGGAAACAATGCAATACAACAATTGTATACATCCCCATAGAGGAACACATTAAAAAACAACGATGGAATATAACATGGTTACCAGACTGAGGTATTAAGCACAGTATATAAGATAAGATAAGAGAATTGTTCACTGAACACAACACAGCATGGCATGCGTAACCTTACTTTGGCCTTGGTTAACTTGGTTAATAATCTTCATGGCAATCGGTTCTCTGTGGGCTTGGTTCGACATCGAGAAGTCGATAGTAATCACGCAAAGTAAGAGGAACGAGAAACTGGCGTAAGTAGACATATTTAAAAAGCTCTTACATCTGTACACCAAGGAACAGGCGCACACCGCTGAATCGTTGCTGAATCGTGACGGGCGTTAATCCCGGTCATTTAATCCACTTCCGGCCCCCAAATGTGATTCCTTGTCAAGTCGGGTGGTTATCTGAGACAATTTGACCCTTAGTTATATTTTTAAATGTTCTCTTTCACTCGGACCAAAGTGATATATTTTCTCGTTCAGAGATATATCATAAAACAGTATGAAGACGTTGTATTTTGTAAGTTTGCCTAGATGATATCGGTTCTCACAACTGAGTGGAAATGTGAAGAATGATTGATTTGTACAGTGGCAGTTGCATGACCCAACGGTGACTTCTCTTCATATTATTCGTGTACTGTTTCTATATAAATTATAGAGAGAACGTAGCATCTGATAGGGGAAATGTAAATTTTGACTCGGCATTAACGATCAAGCGTTAAAGAATACATGGTGTTTACGTTGTGGGCTAGCAAACACGACAAATTGGCGGATTTCGGTGACATTATGTAAACGAATAAAATAAAGAGTTTATATATAGATGCAATCCTCATGCAATTGAACAATGTCTCAGTGAAGCGAAAGTTCAGCTGAACCGTGACGTCAAAGTTACTTATATCATTTCACTCAGCAGCTTCAATTTTCTCTTTTAGTCTCTCATTAGAGATATATCATATACAATATGGAGAACTTGGCTTTCAATAGTTTGCTCAGATGAAAGTTGATTGAACTATCGATTCTAAGTACATAATTCACTGGGAGAGACAGGTCTCATAAGTAGTCTCATGTTCTGAGAGTCACATTGCGCCAATAATAATAATAATAATAGTAATAATAATAATAATAATAATAATAATAATAATAATAATAATAATAATAATAATAATAATAATAATAATAATAATAATAATAATAATAATAATGATAATAATGATAATAATAATAATATTAATAATAATAATAATAATAATTATAATAATTATAATAATAATATTAATAATAATAATAATAATAATAATAATAATAATAATAATAATAATAATAATAATAATAATAATAATAATAATAAGGATAATGATTCCCGAACGAAGTGAGGGAAATAATCACGACGCTAATGCATTACTTGAAGACTCCAAGCGTGTCGCCATCTCGAAATTTAATGTTCGTGTGTGTGTGGTTGTGTGTGTGTGATGCGACCTTTTTAGGCCAGGTGCAATGTCCTAATAAGGCAATTACGTAATTATTGTCGATTATTGATTAGCGTCTCCGCCAGTGTTTTTAAGAAAGATTTGAACGAAGCAACAATTGTACGTAACTGCGTTCACGAAAATGAATTTGAAAACTAGAAACTTGAAACAGAACGGTCTCGCGAAGCTCGTCTTCAAAAGAGAAGGGAACAGGCACGAGCAAGGCGAAATCGTGAAACGATCGAACAGCGCCAAATACGTCTAGAGAAAGGACGACAATCACGTGCCGACGAAAGCAAAAGGGAGCTTCAGAAGCAAAAGCGGGCCGAAGAAAAGACTCCACAAAGAGAACAACACCTGAAAGCAAAACGGGAGCTTCAGAAGCAAAAGCGGGCCGAAGAAAAGACTCCACAAAGAGAACAACGCTTGAAAGCAAAACGGGAGCTTCAGAAGCAAAAAGCGGGCCAAGAAAAGACTCCACAAAGAGAACAACGCTTGAAAGCAAATCGGGAACTTCAGAAACAATGGCGGGCCAAGCAGAGAACTCCGCAAAGAGAATCCAATCGCCAGTGAGTAGCTTCTCGACGTGCCAATGAATCGTCTGAACAGAATACCCGCAGGCTTCAAGCTCAAAATGGAGCCAACACTCGACACTGACAACAACGTGCCGCAGTTGTCGAAGAACGTCGCAGACAGAAACAACAATATTTGCATAACCGTGGGTGGGCAAATCCAGAAACTCCTCCATTTCACGAACAAGAGTGGGTACGGGAGGAACTCACTGCCTTTCACCGCTTTGAGGAAAATCTCCGACACTTACGCTGCAAGGTATGCAAAGAAGCATGGCCAATCACCAACCAAAGTATGTCCGAGCAGAACTACACCTGCACCAGGTGCAAGCGCGACAAAAAGACTTCGTGACGATTGTTCTCGGCTGACAACGACATGGATCCTGGAACAGTGCCTGCAGAACTACAGGACCTCACCGAAGTAGAGGAAATGTTGATCGCCAGAGCTTTCCCCATCATGTGTGTTTACCGGAAACACGGCGGCCAGCGTGGGTACAAAGGTCATGTCCTCAACTTGCCACAGGATGTTCAGGGATTTCTCAGCACTCTTCCAGCCAATGTGAGTGATCTGCTCGTTCTTGTCATCAGGAAGCAAGGGACAGGTAAGAATTGAAAACTATTCTGTATGGCTTTTATGGTTGTGTTTACATTTTTTACCTCTGTGTATTGATGGCCAAATTTGAGCAATTGTGCATTAATAGCAATACGGCCATTCGTTGTCATTGTTTATTTTCAACGCTGAACAAAGGATGCATGGTGAAATTTTGTTTTATCTGAACCTGTTGTACAATCTCTTTATCACACATTCTTCAACTAAATATTGCTATCACCTACAGTGTACTGTGAAACACTTTACAATGTACTCAATGTTAACATTCCATTACAACAAGTATTTATTTACAGCGCGCCAGATCCTTTGCAGCATCCTTTCAAGATTTATGTCAATTGTGGATGAATAGTACAGGTTAGCTATGGAAGTGCATTGTAATGTGTACATCATTGTGATTTATCTCATCATCCTCTTGAAAATTTGGTGTCTTTCTGATTTTTGTAGGAGAAAACAGAGAGGTTCCTTGGCTAAACTTATACTTCAGTTCAAGTGGAAGTTCAATTTCTGTGTTGTTTATAGGTAAGTACTGTACAATAAATTGCAACAATATGTAGTGAAGACAAAAACCTGAATATGTGTTTTCATCCCCAAAAAGATCATGATAAAGGAAATGTTCAAGTGAAGAAATCAGGCTGAGAAGTCAACTCCTGTGCAGTTAAAGGATCCTCCTATACCAAGTCACTGACATGAAAGTGTAGATTGTCAGGAGCCAAAAATGAACTCGATGGTGATGTCTCTAACAAGAATGCCAAAGGAAAATGTTCTCAAGGACACTGGCCTGTATACTCTGTCAAGTAACCCCAAGAAAAATTATATCTGGGTGTTTTCTTAAGAGCGACTTTTTTTTCTGACCGGGTGAGGAGTGGCACATCAGTCAAAATTCGGGGTTCTTTTTATTTTGTCAATAGATAACCTATGGTTTGCCAATTACTCTGGTATATTTAGTTTGTCTGGAAACTTTTTCATTTCGTGAAATTTTTGATAAATCGCCATACCCCTCGAAATGGCTAAAATGGAAGGATTTGGAGGACCACAAAAACCTTTGCACGCGACCGCGCAACGAAACTCTACACATAAATGTCTTCATCTATTGATTAAGAAGACATCCACGAGCAATTTGAGCCTATAAATAGAATTATAGGTCAAATATTGAATATCTGGTGTCGGGGCAAAGACAGCCCAAATTTCAATGCTCGCAAATCTCAGTTCAGAGCACTTTTTCAAAAAATCATTTCTATGTCCGGTATTACTCAGATTTGCACAAAAATTCGGTTGTTATATCTAGAAGTGTTGTTTTTATCAAGAATATAAAAATTAGTTTGGTACTTTTTATTGCTTGAAAGAACTAACGCGGCAAATTTTGCCAAAATCACAACATCGACTTGTAAACAACGCGCAACGATCAATTCACACTTTCGAATAAACTCGAATAAATCTTCGCCTACTACCTCAAACTTGGCACAAAACTCTGTAGGAGACCTTATAATAAGTTTAACTTTCAAAACCACCAGTTAACGATTGATTTATGTGGTTTTTTCCTATCAGAATGCCTCTTCAACTCAGTGGTCGACAAGCGCTAACTTATCGCTTCACTTTCTTTGCCAATTTACGCCTCATTTCGCTTTATTCTGCTACAATATAGCACAAATATGTTTCCAAGGATGTCCCTGTTGCTTTAAGAGCTCTTTCTTGTAAAAATGAAATATTCATGTAGTCAAAACATACGTGCCGACGTCGCCGTGGTTCGTTATTGGTGTCACGCAATCTTAAAACTCAGCGAGATGCTTATTATATTTTATAGTTACATTGATATCCCTTGTTTGACCCAAAAATATGTTAACTTTGTTTTGTCATTATCGCTACCGGGAATGAAAATGCGACATGAAACTTTATTATTTGGGTATCAAAGTGGCCAAATGAAAACAACAACAACAATAGAATTTGTACTTGAAATGATACATGAATACATATCTGGCCAAGAAATATATATACATTTTTTATACACAAATAAAACATGATAAGATCAGTAGCTTTTAGTGACTCCTGGATTTTAAACTGAGCTGACTTTATTTACCAAAACGAGTTATTTTACCGGATCCGGCTTAATGAACTGCACACAGATCTAATGAGAAACTGACAAGGAAGCGATATGTACATTTTATTAGTGGCCTAACTGGCAAGAAATCTTTATTTATGTGACTGTCTCTCGAGAGTTTTATCTGTTCGTGAAGCGCATGACTTATACAAATATTGCATTTATTCACCCATTCAGACACCCTCATGTTGTTGTTGTTGTTGTTGTTGTTGTTTTTTTTGTTTTTTTTTTTTTGTTTTTTTTTTTCTCGGCTCTAATAAGACCTCTTCTCAAATTTACATCACTAACAGAGATTCACATTTTAGTTTATTTACCGTATTTTTCTTTCTATTCAGTGGCCGTCTTGCCTTGTTACTCAGTGCCGAGGGGAAAAAAAGAAAATGAAAGGACTCGTAAAGGCGGGGTCGGGTGGGGCAACTTCCGTTTTACTTTTTCCCAACACACCAAAATGAATACCTATATTGGTTGTAGAAGCAGCTGCCGTTAGGTGTTAGGAAAAGATAGCAACGGTGACATAAAGGTTTTAGTTTTTCAAAACAGATTTGGCAATTTGAGAAGCGGAGGCGCGAGTCTGTAATGGAGATAAGTTCTCTTTTCCTTTAATAAGGATATTTCGGGGCACAAAAAGGCGATGGGATAAGCGATGTTGAGACCGAAGTTGAATTGATATTAGCACGGGCGTCGATATTTATTCCGCCGTCTGATATATCAAAATTGACGATTTGCGCTTCACACCGCTATTCTTTGCGAATTGGTTGGCGCAAAAGATCGCAGCGTTGCCGAGTTCCAGCGGGCCTATGCAGACATGGTGAGAAGGGGAAATTGCGCAAGGCTGATCGCGGGATCAACAAAGCGCTCCCTAGGGCAATCCTTCGCCGCACTGGTATATTTGTTGCGGCTGGTTCGGGTACGTGCGTCAAGTCTTTTTTTATAATTTGTTATCTGCTCTGACAGGAAATTCGTTTCCAAATCTGGCTTCATATCTTCTCTTTGGTACAATTAAAAAAGAAAGAACAACGGAAAATATAACTTTAAGATTATCTGCAGTGCATGCGTGTGCTTACGGTACATACTAAAACTATTTCAAGTAGACTACTGTAACTTTATATCACTTTGTACAAGCTCGCTTCGATTTATGATAAAAAAATGTGTGAATAGTTGGCGCTCCCAGGCTAGGGTCCCCGGGCCAACCTTTTTTCATATATACAGGGCTTTTAACTTAAAAGTTGCCGCTTTTGGAATTTTTGATTTTTGATTTTTGATTTTTGATTTTTGATTTTTGATTTAATGGAAGGGCACTTTTCTCCCCAAGACAGTTTATGACACAATTCTATGGGACGGTGGGTTGTGTTGGGACGGAGTGGAGTCTCAAAGGTGTAAAGTACAAATAATGTATTGGAGAAAATTGAAATTGCGAGAGAGAGAGAGAGAGAGAGAGAGGTGGGGGGGAGAGACCAAAATATATAATAATCCGTTTCTGGGTATGGGGGGAGGGGGGGGGGGGGGGAACATTTTGGGGATATTTTCTATAAAGTTGTCTTGCAGCTCCTAATGACGTGTACGGTACAATGTCAAGTCAGAAGAGTTACTTTTGCCTTCGTGCTGTTTTGATTACTCAGGTCATAACCATTCTAGTTTATGGTTCCTGTTGTTTTCATTATTTGGCCACTTTGATACCCAAATAATAAAGTTTTATGTCGCATTTTCATTCCCGTTAGCGATAATGGCAAAACAAAGTTAATATATTTTTGGGTCAAACAAGGGATATCAGTATAACTAAATATAATAAACATATCTCGCTGAGTTTTAAGATTGCGTGACACCAATAACGAACCACGGCCACGTCGGCACGTATGTTTTGACTGCATGACTCTTTTATTTTTTTCAAGAAAGAGCTCTTAAAGCGACAGGGACATCCTTGGAAACATATTTGTGCTATATTGTAGCAGAATAAAGCGAAATGAGGCGTAAATTGGCAAAGAAAGTGAAGCGATCAGTTAGCGCTTGTCGACCACTGAGTTGAAGAGGCATTTTGATAGGAAAAAACCACATAAATCAATCGTTAACCGGTGGTATTGAAAGTTAAACTTATTATAATGTCTCCTACAGAGTTTTGTGCCAAGTTTGAGGTAGTAGGAGAAGATTTATTCGAGTTTATTCGAAAGTGTGAATTGATCGTTGCGCGTTGTTTACAAGTCGATGTCAGTGATTTTGGCAAAATTAGCCACGTTAGTTCTTTCAAGCAATAAAAAGTACCAAACTAATTTTTATATTCTTGATAAAAACAACACTTCTAGATATAACAACCGAATTTTTGTGCAAATCTGAGTAATACCGGACATAGAAATGATTTTTTGAAAAAGTGCTCTGAACTGAGATTTGCGAGCATTGAAATTTGGGCTGTCTTTGCCCCGACACCAGATATTCAATATTTGACCTATAATTCTATTTATAGGCTCAAATTGCTCGTGGATGTCTTCTTAATCAATAGATGAAGACATTTAAGAACAGAATTTCGTTGCGCGGTCGCGTGCGAAGGCTTTTGTGGTCCTATTAATTCCTTTCATTTTAGTCATTTTGAGGAGTAGCGGTTTTAACTTTTTTCTTGAAATTCCAAAAATGTTTGAACAAAATAAATATACGAGAGTAATTGGCACACCATAGGCTATCTCTGGACAAAATATGAAGAACCCCGATTTTTGACTGATGTGCCACATTTTTCTCATTTCACCCGGTGTTTAGGAAAATTCGCTCTTAAAATTTAGAATGGTACTGTATTGTGCTCAAGTGGACGACATGTTCAGAGCCAAGTATTTTTTCTGTGTTCCCTTCTGACACAAGGTTTTGTTAGTTACTTATTTGTTAGAGGTTGTTTGTTTTTTATGAAAGAAAACTTCAGTTCAGTTAATATGTAATATAAGTGGCAATAACATGTGAGTAAGACCAACACCAAGGTAGACAGTAACCAATATTGTAACAACAAGTTTAAACCCTTTCACACCCAAGAGTGATCAAATTCAATTTTCTCCTTCAGTTGGAAATGTACTGTATTGTACAGTAAAGAGAATACAGCTTTTTATACCGTGTTGGTTAGATGAATGCTGACTGAACTGTCACTTCTCACTACATATTTTATCCCCGAACGAAGTGAGGGAAATACTCACGACACTAATGCAGTAATATTATACCGCCTACTTGTGTTATACTGCCTACTTGGGGACTCCAAGCCTGTCGCCATCTCGAAATTTAACGTTGTCTGTCAGTCAGTCAGTCAGTCTGTCTGTCTGGCGTACGACTTTAGGCGCGATTACCCCGCTAACCAATAACAAAGGCCGGATCGATCACGTGTGCCCTGTTGTTTTACTCGGAATAACTTAGAGAAATTAGATTTGAACGAAGTATTTAGATTTGAACGAAGCAACAATATATTGTAGGTGCGTTCACGAAAATGGAAAACTTAACTGAAAAACTTGAAACACAACAGTCTCGCGAAGCTCGTCTTCAAATGAGAAGGGAACAGGCACGAGCAAGGCGAAATCGTGAAACGAGCGAACAACAGCGCATGAATGCCGATCGAAAGCGACATGAACAGAAACGGGTAACGCAGACAACTCCGCAAAGAGAACAGCGCTTGAACGCAAATCGGAAACTTCAGGAGAAAAAGCGGGCCGAAGAGAAGACTCCGCAAATTAAGACAACAGCGCATGAATGCCGACCAAAAGCGACATGAACAGAAGCGGGTAACGCAGACAACTCCGCAAAGGGAACAACGCTTGAAAGCAAATCGGGAGCTTCAGACGCCGTTTTGTGTTAAACTCAGATACTTATTTAGAAAGGACAAGCAACAAAGGTTAGTCAGTGGAAATCGAACAATCACCGTGAAAAATATATATTTTGTAACTCGATCACTTCAAGAATGTATTAAAATCTGTATGCTGATCATTTTCCCTCGAAGTATTGTTTTACTACGCTTCTGTCGCCAGTTTCGGCTACCGTATTTGCTCAGAGCAATCGGAACTTGGAGTCTTGAATGATTCAGTCAGATGTCTCATCTTTCTGTAATCTGACACGCGGTGATTGCAGCGAGAATCGTTCATAAGCCCTTAGAAGTATTACTGAGTCTGAAGCCCGTGTATAATTTGAAGTAAACTGTTCAAGTTTTGCTTTGATTCTGGGAGAAATTTTGCTGTTTTGAGTGGGCTCACATACAAAACAATTCGAGCCTATTAAATATGCATGCCTGAGTCTGGTGCATGCAGTAGTAAAAACAAATCGCACAGGAAGCCTATTTAATTGTACTGCCTATGAATTCAAAATTGGAAAATCAGTGTTCCTTTTTCCCGTACTACGACGGCCGACCAACTTCAAACTTTGAGTATTAAATTTCGAGAACGTGCTTGGCAGACTGTATGAATTAATTTGACGTGCCGACCGTGGGAAATACGTACTTCGTCACGCAATCGATTCTTTTTTCAAAGCAAAAGTATAACACACACCATTCTTTTTCTCCTTCCTTTGCGTGTAGCAGTTGAGTTCGAAGAAAAGACTGAGTCAACATTTCGGTAAAACAAAGGCTACTCTTATTGGGAGTTACCAAAGTAAAAGTCCCATCAATGGCAGAGTGAGGGGGTATATGCGATTATCGTATTTCTAGTATAATATTAATTTATATAATTTCTTTTGAAATTAAAGCTGAAAGATTCTGCATTTTAAACTTGGGAGTGAAAGGGTTGTTTACCTGTATTAAGTTCATGATAGTTGTTATACCCTTATCCTCCAAGGGATTGTGTAGCAAAAGTGTTAAAATTTTTTTTAAAAAGTTGGTAACATTAAGGCCTCATAAAATAGACACAAACTTCCATGGCTCTTTTTTTTTTTCTTTTTTGCGTCGAAACTTTAGTAAAAGGCAGAGCAAAAGGCTGCTGTTGTTGAGCTACCAAAACAATATATGCCAGGCCAGAGTGAGGGGATATCTGCGATTAACCTATTTCTAGTAATGATAATAATAATAATAATAATAATAATAATAATAATAATAATAATAATAATAATAATAATAATAATAATAATAATAATAATGATAATAATAAGAAGAAGGAGAAGAAGAAGGATGATATTTATTTCTTATATTGCGCAATTTCCGTGTTATATGATGAAAGGCGCATTACAAAATGGGGTTGTATAAAATAAAAAATAAAACTAAAATCTAGGCACACACTTAATAACTACATAAAATGCAAATATTAATTTCCTATATACTGATTAAAATCCTACTAAAAGGCTAACTTAAAAACATATCATTTCAACAAAGTCAAACTCTGGTAGTTGTAATAGCAGACCAGTGTTCGGCCAGTGTTTAAAAACATGAACTACAATCAGTTTAATAAATGTTGATACCACATCGAAAGAGGAATGTCTCTACTTGTATTGTTTCGCAAATTTACAAAAAATGTGCTTTTAAGACCCGAGAAAATGAACGCAAAATTTTGGCACAACATCACCCAACATTGTGCACTGAATGCTTCAAGGGACGGTAGGAGCAGCAATTGCGATGCATTTTCGTGTTATCCATAGTCTATTTTTATCGGGCTCATAACTGCTTGTACGGTAGCGGTACGCCTTCGCTAAAGTTGCTCTGTAAAGAAAAAAGCAAAACAAAACACCCAACTGATGAGGAACTGATCAGGCTTAAAAGAAAAATCGAGAATTAGAGGATGAAAGCAAGAATCAAAGGCCTGATACACGGGTCAATTTTTCTTGCAACTTGCAACACGTAATGCAAGTTGCATGAAAACGTGTCGTTTCTCGATTTCTCGTTTAGAGACAAGCTTTGTTATTGTGTACGCGCGATTTCTCACTGCAGCTTGATGGCTGATTGTAATAATAGCGTACTAGTCAGGTTTTATAAAGGAAGCATCGTACCGACCATGCGAAAGAACGGGGCTGGTGGGACGAGGATCTTCGTTCTGCTGTTGTTCCTCAAGAAGACTTTGAGCAAAGGAGTACACGACTATCAGAAAGTATATCTGTTGGAAGAAAGTTAGTTCCAGAGTTAGGGTATTGGTAATGTAGACGATTGTGTCAAATATTTTACCCTTCTTTCTCATTCAGCTTCTTACCAGAATTATTTCTCACATTATGAAAACTTGGCTTGTTTAGATGAAAGCTAAATACTTTAAATAAATACATATTTTTTACTATAATCACTATATTTTCTTCTGCTTAAAAATGTTGGGAGATATCACATTTTGAACTTTGCGAACTTTGCGAACAGGCCTCGGTTTCAAAGGAGGTTAGACCGAGAATGAGCATTTTCTGAAAAAATGCAAAGCTAGTCCAAATGGCCGATTTTGACCAACTAGTTAATACAGTCGAACCTCGCTATTTCGAACTCGGATAATTCGAAATCCCCGTTATTTCGAAGTCAAGCCGAATCCCCGTGGATATATTTTTCAGTCATTTACTATCGGTTATCCCGAAACCCAACTGTTTCGAACTTTTTGTCATGTCCCGTGGGATTTCGAAGTAGCGGAGTTCGACTGTATGAACATTTGGGTTTGCTAGGAGCTTTGCCAATCTGTTGGAAGAAAGTTAGTTCCAAAGTGAGGGTATTGGTAATGCAAGCATTATCTCATAAGTCAAATTTAACCCGTTTAGTCACAGAAATGATCAACTTAAATTCTTCTCCTTCGGTTTATCACGAGAGATATATCATAAGGAAAGAAGATCTTGCTTTTGATACCTTAAAGTTGATTAAAATATCAATTCTCACTATATATCACTCATAGTTTGTTTATAAAAAGGTTGGGAGAATCTGTATTTTGAGTTTTGCGATACAAAGAAAACAAAAGGCAAAACAATAAACATTTGGTTTTATCAAGAGCTCGACCAATTAGCAGTGCACGAACGAACGCAATATCACAACGGCTGATCTAATCACTATTTTCTTATCTTTATTACTTTGTTCAGCCAATGAGGCCGAGCGTACAAAACAGATAACTAAGTGCATGTCATTATTTTCGACAGACCATTTAAAAAGGCTTTGCAAACACTGCTCTATAAACCAACTATAAACAGTTCAGTGTCAGTATCCAAAAGACTGTCTTAACTGAATAACCCAGCCAACGATGATGGCCAATATCATAGTTGAAAACTACAGGACAGAAGGTATAGCGTTTAGAATACGAGCTAACGTACATGTCTGAACCAGAGCTGACAAAATGTAAATAATACGAACTGTTCAATGCTATTTAAATTCAACGACTTGGAAGCAATTTGACTAAAAACCTATTAGGGGTTCAAACTGTTAAAAGAGGCTCACAATTACAAGTAAAGGCCTGGCAAAACGAGGACGCATGCTTGCGCGGATGTTTCCCAAAGGTTACCCCGTTTTTCCACGCGCGAAACACTTGCTGCAGACACAAATTTGTGTCCTGAACACAAAAAATGTTTCTGAAAAACTTTAGAAACATTTCTTGTGTTCACGCGGAGCGCGACAATGTTGCCACACGCTTTGCACCCAGGAAACATCGAAGGACACAATTTTGCCTAGTTTTGCCAGGCCATAATATACATGCAATTCTATACACCATAGTAAACGCACGTTGGAAGATGCCACAGTTGTATTAATTAGCTTTGTGCCAACTTTAGCATCATTACAGAGCAAAGTAAAGAACCATGCAGGCAACACCAAAAAAAAAATGAAAATAACTAATTTAGTGGATCACTAAGAGTTCAACTTCACCTTTTTAGTCTCACACAGTATGGTTAATTTAACATTAGATGTTTGCTCTGATAAAAGTTGATGAGCTATCGCGGATTTTCCCTACATTTATTCATATCGTCTCTTTTTTAAACTGAAAAAATGAAAGGGTTAATTGTCGTCATGTCTATTTGTTTAGAAATATTTGTACTATTAACGGCGCATAATTATATTTTGATCAATTATTGTCCCAGTGTTCACACATTTTCGGCCACTTTGAATTGTTCATCATTTTGTTTACGTTTCTTTGCCATTTTAAATGTTAAAGTGTTGCCACTTACACCAAACGAGGCAATGACGAACATTGAGAGGCCAGTGTTGACTGCCATCAGGCGATTTCCCCAATGAACCAGCACACAATTAGTCCACGCTTTTTCTGAAAAGATGAGACCAACAATTATAAGTCAAAGAGGGGATTTAAATAATCAGGCGATAAAAAGACAGACTGACTGACTGGCAGACAGACATACAGAGCAGAAGACATGCTTTGTCCCCGAGTTGTGCGAGGGTAATAATCACGACGCTAATGGTGGAGTGCCATCTCGAAGTCTACCGACGGGAGTGTCTTTATACAACAAGATGCAGATACAAGGCCAAGCAGTTCGACGGGAGGCTGTAAACGGCCCAGATATTTTGCCATTGCTTGGGAGGCAAGCTTGTAGCCGTAAAATTAATAAAACGATTTCTTTAAGGCATAGACTGGATCAGACCTGAGCACAATCCCATACGCCAATATTGTGTTAAAACTCAGATACTTCTTCAGAAAGGATTAGCAAAATACAGTCGATAGAAATCGAACAATCACTGTCGCAAATTCGTGACACGAAGAACCTCTGGGAAGATACTAGGCCAAAACGGAAACCAAAGCCATGATGAACTTTAGCCGTAAACAATGATGATTTTAATATACTTTGCACTGTACATCACATCCGTTGCCTCGTACATGCCAATGGAAGTCGACGGTTTTCACATTTATGTATATTAAGCTGGTTTCGAAATAAACAAACTAACATCAAATTACAAGCTGCTATTAATAGTTAACAAAATGGGTAGATTCAACTATATGTAAGCATATTAAGATAAACTTGCAAGCTTTTACAGGAGGATATCAAGATACAGAAGATGGAACACTGCAAATTGTCAAGCAATGTTACGTCATCGAACAATAAATCAGTAAGAGTTCAATTATTATAATTCGATATTTCCAGCTGTGCTCTGATGTGCTCTGTTGTTTGTCTACAACAGTTGACATAGAATTTGAAATAACGGGGTCGAATTTAGGTCAAGGGGAACATGAATCAGTTCGAAATAGCGGGGAGTTCGAAATGACCGAGTTCGAAATAGCCGATAGTAAATTACTGAAAAAATGGCGGTAAATCCAAGGTGATTCGGCTTGACTTCAAAATAACGGGGACTCCCTAAAGCAAGCTGCCATATGTAAGCTAAACTAATGAACCTTCCAAAGAACAATGGTTTCAAGCATTTAGTCTGAAATAGGGTATACGTTTTGTCTTTTGTGCTCTGGGACGTACGAGATAAATGCTATGACTTATGAGGATCTGGACAACATTGTATATCTTGGTCTGAAGAAGAGTCAGGGGATAAAATGTTAACTCTGACTGAACTATCGATTCTCACAGTATGTATCTCATTCATTTTTCTTTTTGAAAGGCTAGGAGAATCTGCAAAATAAACTTGGGAGAATAGTCTAAGATTCTATGCTGATGTGACTAGTGCACTTTTATTTAACTAAAAACAAGTGTTACAGTGTTACGCCTTGTGTTGTGAAAGTGTCCCAGGAGGATCATTTAAAAACTGTGAGCTACAATCAGTTGAAAAAATGTTGATATACACTTTTTAAATAATGTTGGCTTTTTTCCTGTCCAAGATCGATACAATCAAAGGAAAAGTCTCTGCTTTTTTTTTTTTTTTTTCGCAAACTTTACGCAAAATAATTGAACACTTAGTGCTTTTATTCCGCTGTTGTCCCTAACAAAAGTCTTGCCTTTGGAGTTTTTGGAGTGCTACTTAAGTTAAGTGTTTTATCTATTACTAGATGCTTGACGTATAGTTGAATTTTAGCGTGCACTGTAATGCACAAACATCGCGTGTCTGCGCCTACACGACGTTGTCAAGCTGCTTGTAGGGTGGTGATGCGCCCTCGCTAAAGTTGCCCTGTAAAGAGAAAAGCCAAACATAAAAAGACAACTGATGATAAGTTGTTCAGGCTTAAAAGGAAAGACGAGAATTAAATAACAAAAACAATAGTCAAAGACCCTGGTATACTGAGAATTGTTTCTTGCAACTTGCAACGCAATGCAAATTGTTTGAAAAATTCGTCTCTCGACTTCTCGTTTAGAGACAATGCTAACTCCGTATTATTGTGTTCGCGCGATTTTCACTGCGATTTCCACTGTCTCATATTATAGCGTGTTGCGTTGTGGTAATAGCGTAGGCAAGTTCTTATTAAGAAAAACAACACTGTATTTATACCATGGCAAAGGGGTTGGTGGGACGAGGATCTTCGTTCTGCTGTTGTTCCTCAAGAAGTTCTTGAGCAAAGGAGTACACGACTATCAGAAAGTAAATCTGTTGGAAGAAAGTTAGTTCCAGAGTTAGGGTATTTGTAATACAGGCAATTATGTCAAACATTTAAGCCTTTCACTCTCATCTGAGTGATCAACTTCAACATTTTTTTACCAGGACTATTCTTTACATTAGGGAAACTTGGCTTTTGATACCTTGTTCAGATGGAAGCTGATCAAAATATCAATTCTCACTATATCACTCATATTTTTGTCTAAAAAGATTGGGAAAATTCATATTTTAAGCTTTGCGAACAGGCCTCGAATTCAAAGAAATTTTAAAATTCTAAGAGTAGACAAAAATTAGCATTTTCTGACAAAATGCAAAACCTAGCCCATGCATTTTTCTCAAAAATGGCCGATTTTGACCAATTAATTAATAGTAACATTTGATTTTACTGGGAGTTTGGCCAATCAGACGTGCGAACGTAAACGTAACTTGCTTCTTGCCACAGAAGCCAGCTGAACCAAACATATTTTATTATTGCAGTGTACGAATTAGCCAATAACGTTTCAAAACTTGTTCAACCAATTATGCTAAGATCATCATGTTTAAAAACTCCTGTAAATACCGTTTAATAAGCTGAAAGTTACCAAAACTTTGCCTTACCTGAATAACCCAGCCAATGATGGCGCCCACTGCCATAACTGTAAACTACAGGACAGAAGGTATAGCATTTAGAGTACCAGCTAACGTACCTGTCTGAGCTGACAAATGTAATAGGAACTGCTCGCTAATACTCATGTGAATAATTGAAATGACTAGGAACAGTTTGACTGAAAATAGAGCCTGTTGTTTCAGCCAGAGATTCAGAGTTACAATTAATAAACTGTAACACATAGTAAACACTGTTGAAAGACGCCCCGGGTGTGTTTCATAGATCTGCCAACTTATAGTTAAAACTATCTTGAAGATCGAACTTAGCCGGAAGGAAAATTAAAAACAAGGGGCCGGATTCCCAAAACTTACGCTCAAACAAAAATGTTCGTATACTAAGTATAATTTACGCATCGGAACAATGACTTACACATACTATCTTGCGCAAGATAGTATGCGTAAGTCATATTTACAAAAATCTTTCGTTCTGGCCGCATGAAACCCTAAAAGCGTTCACAATTTGAGGCACAAAGTACCTCATCTACTGCGCTTAATTCAATCAAAATAATTATTGACACGCCAATAAAGTTTTTATGTCCTGCACGTATAATATTGTTAATGCCGGTACCGGAAACACGAGACAGGCACGTGCATGCTGAGGATCAATTGCTGCTACCCCCTCTGGGTTTGACATATCACGAGGTTACGCTCCTCTGAGATTAATTTCGCGCTTCACTTGGCAGCCTTTACATTCAACCCCCCCCCCCCCCCCCCCCCTCCTCCCCATGCCCACGCCTCTTGTCTCGTGTTTGCGGTTTTTTGACTTCCCACCTTTGCTGGGCAATCTAGATTTGGCTGATAATTTGTAAGCCTCATTTTGATGATTATTAAAATGGCTATGCGCACAATAGCGCATAGCCATTTTCATCCAACCCAGTATCATGTGTTCTCTGCCCCGCAAAGCGAGCTCAACACTGGCAGCAGGTTCCATCGGGCCACTACACAGTAAAGGACATAAATACTATATTGGGAATTTTATACACTTAACGGGGCATATGTCGGTTGTGTGTTTTTCGGTCCAAGTTGTTCAATTACTTTCTTTTTACATTTAAATCCTTGCCACTTCAAATATATGAATTGCTAGTACTTACACCAAACGAGACAATGATAAAAACTGTGAGGCCAACGCTGACCACCAGCAAGACAATTTCCCAAATGAGCCAACACAAAATGGGTCCACGCTTACTCTGAAAACATGAACACCAAGATTGAGACCAAGGAATTGAGTGGATTTAGGACCTGTTTTCAAGGAGATAGGGTTAGCCTAGCACAAAGGTTACCCTAGTGCTTTAAGATTTTCTCTTTTTTAATCAGCATGTTTACAAGAGAGTGGGAAAACATAACTCTGGTACCCGGGTTACCCCAGTGATAGGGTTACGCGAGCTGGGAACTAGGGTTACTCTAGTGCCCGGGTTTTGCCCTTGCAAACGGTTCGCTAGGGATATCCCGCCTACTCGGGACACGTCAATACTGGTTCACAGACCTCTTGATTCGTCGATAAGAAACGATTAACACGGTGGTTTCCGTATGTGTACAGCGTGTAAAATAATTCCAAAAATAAAATCTTTGGTCCTTCTCAATGAGAAATAAAATATTTAGCCGCCATAGGACCTCTTACATTTCGAACCTTAACATGAATATAGTTTTCAATAGCTTTTTAGCTTTTTCAAGCTCAAACAGTTTTGCATGAGAAAGCAAATTGCTACATGCAAATTGAGGAGTTTTATATTTCCCGGCGGATTTACAATATTTTTATACTAAATTTGTACTGATGAGTTCATCGATGAATTGTTTACTTTTATATCAAGATGACTTTGTTGCGCCAATTCTTGCTAAAACCGAGAACCAGAATTTGGCCGAGAAAGACAAGATGGAATACAAAAGTTTTATATCTAAACGATGTAAAACAAAGTTGACTGGGGTACCCGGGGTACCCTAGCTGATTCAAATTTCTTGTAAACCCGGCTAACTTTGATCCGGGTACCCGACCCTATCTCCTTGTAAACAGGGCCTTGGAGAAACAAACAAGACAAAGACAGACAGACAGAGTGACGGACGGACACAGGAGTAGACAGGTAGACAGACGGACAGACAGACAAACAGGCAGGCAGACGTACGGAACAAATGCGAACTACGTTGGCTTCTGATTGGTTGAAAGTGTTTCTTGCAGCCCTTCTGATTGGCGGTGTATTTAATCAGGCTTATAATCTGTACCCGGCTCAGTCATTTCAATGATTTTGTTTACATTTTGTGTAAAAAAACTATTTATCTGAGATAGATAAATTGGTTCACAAGACCAAACGTATTAAATTGCTTACATATCCAGCTGCACCAGTAAGGACCAAGTTCATGATAATGCTGATTATTGCTACTATTCCTCCGGCGTAGGCAAAGCCGTTGTAATCTGAAAATAGAATTTTAGCTGGATTCAAGTGACAAAAAATGAATAAATAAATAAATAAATAAATAAATAAATAAATAAATAAATAAATAAATAAATAATAAAAAGGGACAACATTTTACTGATATAGCTGGTTCAACGTAAGACGCTCTCATTTGGGCCTCGCTTTCATTTTTGGTAGATAACTTCAAATTTTATAGTTATTTTTTTCTTTTTTCTTTTTTCTTTTTTGCAAACAGCAGCTGCTGTATATATGCATTTATTAAAAACTGGACCACGGATATTGGATTTCTAGGCTTTTGATTGGTTCCTTGGACATGGGTTATCAGTTCATATCCAATGGGTGGACAACAGAGTGGTGTGCAAGTCCCGGGTGAGACAAATTTACAACACTAATTAAAGAATGAGCAAAGAGGAAAAAATACATGCCTCAAGTGTTTTTACTCAACAGCAAAGGGAACAAGACGGCACCTTTGCTCAAGTAGATACGAGCAGCCATTGATCGATCGCTTACTTCGATTGCCTCTGCGATGTAAACAATTTTCCATCACCACCGACTCTGCCCTTACAGAAGCAAATATAATTATTTTTCTTCTTCAATATTCCTTGCTGATCTTCAAGCATCTCCAGCTTCAGTTATCGTTCAACAGTTAAGAATTGGTTCATGCTTAGCGTGCGTCTATCGAGTTATGGATGCACGCGGGAAGTTGGGAGAGCACGAGAGAAGCGTAAGAGTTGCTCGAGGCGTAGCCGAGGCGTAGCTTCACGAGTGCTCTCCCAACTTCCCAAGTGCATCCATAACTCGATAGACGCACAGCTAGAAGCATGAACCAATTATTTTATAACATAAGCACACGAAATTACGAGCGAAAAACAAATTTTTATTTCTGATTGAAGGCAAAATTCTCTTTCGACGCGCAAAAGGAAAAACAAACTCTCTCATTGGATGATTGAAAACACGCCACAACTTACTAACATTTCTGCCAGCTAAAAGTTGATGAGAGTCGACGAAAAAGATGTCGTTTAATCGACGGAAACACTGAAAGTACTGTTAACCTGGCGTGGTGAAAGCCACCAGCCTGCGGTGACTTCAGAATTTGTGACGATGTAAATGTTTTGAACGGTACAATTGTTGAAGATGAACCCAGGAAATTCAAGTCGCCGCTTCAAAACAACGTGAAATTCACCTTGAACTATGGCAGACAATGCGGTTCTGGAAAAGCAAAGTGATCCGTCGAAGAATGTGAACAATCACCATGAACGAAAGAGATAGAAATGTTTGCCGAGCGGACTTGTTGTTATTCGAGTTGCCAGCAAACTGTACTGTAAACACTGCAAGTATAGCGGCTTTCGGAATGAATGAACGCCGTTTCATTTCAAAACCATTGAAGGCTTGACGGATATTTATCTTTGCTGTGATGGATTTCACTGTCTGTGAGAATTAAGCCGTCGAGAAATAGGTGAGTTTTGATTCATACAATCTTCTGTGCCGACCGTTGAAACACAGAATTTTTCAGACTTGATTACTGAGTTATTTCCTTTGGGTGCCGGTTTGACTCCATGTAGTACAAATTTTTTCGGAAAATAAAGCTATTTTCTTCTTAGTTGTAAAGCTTCTGTTAATTTATAAACGAGAAAAGCTGGAAAAAGTCGAAAGGAAGCGGCATTTGCTTACGTCATATTATTGAGCACGGGCGTGCACGATAAAGTTATGGAGCACGCTCTTCGACCAATCAGAACGTGGCTTATATCGCGACTATGTTATAAAGCCAGTTGTCAGTTTCAAGCAGCATCACAAAGGTCGCACATGGCGAGCAAAGAAAGCGATTTCCATAATGCGATGTTTACAACTGTACAACGTCAAAGTTTTCAATAATTTTGGTACATCATCTTAAGATATTTTTGTAACTCTTGTGAGAGTGTTTATGCTGTGTAATTCCATGATACTGTGTTCTTCCCTTGATTTTCAATTATTCAGCTACCAGCCCGTTCGCAAAGATGTTGTCATAGATGTCATAGCTGTCATGTGATCATTGTATTCTTAGAGCGGAAGTTGAGTCGTCTTCCGGTCTTTTTTGCGTCAAATAAAATAATTTTGGAGAGTATTTTGTGGTCCAGTTTTTAATAAAACAATTATCCTACTCGGACTTGCCAAATATGGATTGCTATTAACCAACTCGGCGAGGCGCCTCGTTGGTTACTTATCAATCCATATTTGGCGCGCCATTTAATATATCCTTAATGATTTGTTCTTCTGATTAGAGCCGTTTTGGGATAACTCTCGATAAAGTAATCGTGTAATTGATTTGGTTTCGCGTGTTGCTACGCTTACGGTTTGGTTCAAACAAGATTGGCAGCATTCTCTGACCAATCAGAAACAAAAGCAGCCATCTGCTTACGTATACCTTTGTTATTGACAATTTCACTGTACCTTGGTTTTGGTTATCTTCAGTCATCCGGAAACTGCTCTGTGATCGAATGCACACCTAATATGTGATTACCTTTGAGCGTCTCGTCCTGGCTCTCCTTAATGTCATAGACATACTTTAAGTATCCGAATGCAGAATACGCGCTGCTGAGCTGCAATATTAAAAAGTTATTTGTGTTATAACCAGTTTAATAGGTTCTTTATGCCGCAAGCGACTCATACTTATGAGTTGTCCTTTGTTTTCTTTGTAGTCTAATGGCGTGCTTGTTTTCATACAAAAATTCATACCACACTCCGCATTTTCCATCCAACCCAAATTATAAAACGATAGGGCAGAGATATGAGTGTGTCCAAGGGCGCGTTCGATTGGTTCTATTCCAGAATAGGAATAGCGATACTGATTGATAAAATAGTTTGTTTGGAGCTTAATTATTTGGAAATGTATCGGGAGCTGTTCAAAATGCAAGGTGAAGGTTTTCAAAACAATCCCAAAAACAATTTCCACCAGAACAAGCAAAACTTTGGATCATTTTAGCTAGTATTCCTATTCCGGAATACGGTTGGTTCTTTGTGGATAATAATGTGCAAAAGCTACAGAACACGAGGAGGAAGTATGAGACAAGACCCTTCCGCATTTAAATTAGATAATCAAACCACGATTCACTGATAAATGGACTTCGCACTGAGCATTAGTGTACATGGAAAAATAATGTGAATAAGCTCTGGATTTATCAATTTGTTTGAATAGTCGTTCCAAATATATTAAGAAGACGCTCAACAATTCAACATCCGCATGCATTTAGTCAAGAGCGAGGCATTTCCTTGACTTTACTCCCGGCACTCAATCAAGGATCTTACAGAATCTCTCTTGTCCGGACCGCAGGTCGTCAAAGCTATAAAAGAGTTTGCATGGGAAATTACGAATGACCTGAATATGTTTTAAAAGTGCTGAAATACAATAAAAGTGTTATTTACCCGCTGGTGTATGCTATTTCTTGTGTTTCTGGGTCGATTTAGGCTGGGAAATATCACTGTTTTTATGAGTTTCTGTTTTGTGGTGATCATGCAAGACAGTTTGGCGCTTTCTCTCGTGTTCCCCGTACTAAGAGCTACTGAACATACAGATACTGGCTTGAGTTGAGCCACTGATGCGTCCATGCATGGCCAGATGAGTAAGCGGCCGCAAAAATTGCAATTAATTACTCGTACTTGATGAAATCAGTCGAGAGTACATCGAAATTGTTGGGAGTTTACCGGGAAAACAAGATATAAAAGGTTTGATTCGTTCGAGATTTCGACGATTTAAACCTTGAGCAGTGCTGACAAAGTTTCCAACCTTCTCTTCTTTAGTGCTATCATAAACAACAAGGATATTTGCCGGGCCAAATAGACACAGAAACACAAGAATTAACACACTAGTGGGTAAGTAAACATTTTTATCGTATTTCAGCACTTTTAGCTCATTTTCAGGCCATTCATAAATTTCCCATACAAACTCTCTTATAGCTTTGGCGACCTGTGACAACTCCCGGGACTCAATCAATAATCTTACAGAATCCCTCTTATCAGACAAACTTCATCATTAAAGTAGCTTGGTAGTTCTAGTTATTGGTATGCGCAACAGGACAGCTTGACATCGTTTGAACCTTCAAGTTATAAACAGATGCAATCATATTCATGAGCTTACCAGGCAAAAGATGCCAATAAGCAATGTACCAACACGAAGATTGCAGCCACAGCAGCAGGTTCGCACAAATGGGGCCATCCTTGAGCACCAGTAGATTAATCGAGTTCGCTGGAATTACGAATAAGTGAACACGTCTGAATAATTTATACAGTAATGGCATGACGTCACCCCATGCCTCAGTTGTAGACAAGGAATCATATGTTGCGTAAGCCAAGACAATATATTTGTATTTGCCGTACCCGATTAATACTCATACGATACGTGTAAATCTTTAAAAGCACATCAGTAACACTGGACCAAAAAAAATGGATTTACACAACTTTGAAACTCAAGTCAACACATGACGTGAAGTTTAGAGGTCTAAATTTGCACAAAATGAGCTCACCACATGCGTCAACACTCTGTAGTAATTACATACATTTGCTGGTATGTAAGAGGACCGTAAATCAATTGCTCTGATTATCTCAGTCACACGCAGTCAGAAACAGGCGGCAAAAATATTTTACATCCGGGTATCAGACAGCCAGGCGCCAATTCAATAAAGCATTTACAAGTGTATCTTACAAGTCGGAACAAATACTCCACACGTTAAAACACACTTATCCAATAAAATGACCAAATACTGTTGTGGTTGTACACTGGGGACCTGTATCAGTAATATTGTACAGAACCTGCTGGAGTAAAGTCCGTTTAGTGGACAGGTGTTTGAATAATGGTCCAACTTGTAAAATACACGTGTAAATGTTTATTGAATTGGCCCCAGGGCATTGAACTATAACCACGAGATTCATTGTGGTTTTATGTATAAGCGCATCCGCATATTTGCCATTGTTTACGCTGCTTATAAAGGTTTCCACGCATCACATTAGCAGCATAACAGTGATGCAGTTCACAAAAGCTCAGGAATTTCCGCCTTAGCTCTGATCTGACAGGCTAAACACACTCTAAGCACACGCTATATCATCCAATATATTACATTTCGTTCTGTTGCTGAATATTAAAATACTAGTGGGACCCCAGTAAATTAACGGTGATCGGATTTTTTTTTTCTTTTTTTTCTTTTCTTTTATATCTATTCATTTCTTTTTTCCTTTTTGGAGTCCATTTGGAGCATCTCGAATGCGGTTTACAGTCATCAAAGCAAAAACTTCTCTGTAGTGGGTGTACCACTCGACACTCGACGAATCACCAATCGATCGACATCAAAATCTCCCCGATTTTCGAACATGCGGCGGCATCAGTCCGACATCCAGTTTTAGCGATATTCTTGATGATAATCAGAATCAAGACACCCGCCTCATGACCGTTTCAGGAACTAGTATTTAATTCACAAGGCTGATACATTATTTTATATATAGTTTCGAAGCCCTGCTGACGTGATTATCATAAAACTGTTGTTTCCAAGTACACTCAGCATGCAGAATTTTGCTTTACCAATCACAATCTACTAGGTGCCTTGAGGGTTGAAGTTCAAGTATGAGCTATAACCCAAAGTAGCATATTTCCGAATTACTCTTGAGAGACAGTGATCAAACTTGAATAGTTCTATATAACTGTCGTCCAACGAGCTTCAGTGATGTTTTCAGTTCCGTACCCATGACGCTGCTCTATATCAGTTGTGTGTCTTGAAGTTCTTTTCGTGCTTAGTGAACGAATTTTATAGACAGGTGGTTCTTTCCATGATGCTAACCGACAATCACAACAATTTTGCCCAAATGTTCCGTTTAAACACCATCGCATAAAGGGATACAGAGCCGAAGTTTCGATATTTTCAAAACTATTACGGTATATCATTTCACAGTTTCACTTACCAGGCAGTTTGTTTGGGAAACAAAGTCATCATGCGGGGTGTTTGGCAGTTTGTATTATAGAGCCATTGGTTCTATTTCTGCTACCAGAAGAATAAAATGATTCTAAAAGCCGTTACAACTCAATAGATTAACAACACTTTGCCATTATATGAACGGAGAGATCAATCTATATGCTGCCGTATTGACACCGTCGTGTGATCCTCAATTGAATGAATACTTGAGAGTGGGAAGTCATTAAGTTTTTATTTCCTTTATTTTGGTATACCACCCGAACATAGGTTGTTCTTTCCCAAGTGGTAGCCTTCCGCACTTCAGTATTGTGGGTATTATTGGTGTTTATACCTTTCTGTCTTATTGCTTCCGTCTCAAAAGTGAAAATAAATCAGTGCCAATCTTTGTAGAAACATCAACCAATCAAAAGAGTATAAAGAAAACACCTTCATACGTTATTTTTATACAAAGTTTCGAAGGCCTGCTGGCGTTATTAGTCATAAAAATATTGTTTCCAAATACACTCAGCATGCAGAATATTTGTTTTACCGATCACAATATACTAGGTGCCTTGATGATTGAAGTTTGGTTTGCTCACTATGATAATCGTTAAGTATGAGCTATAAACCCAAAGTAGCTTATTTCCGAATTACTCTTGAGAGACAGTGATCAAACTTGAATAATTCTATAACAGTCGTCCAACGAGCTTTAATTAGTGATGTTTTCAGTTCAGTATCCATAACGGTGTTCTATCTCAATTTAGACACGTGGTCCTTTCCACGATGCCAACCGACAATCACAACAATTTACCCAAATGTTCCGTTTAAACACCATCGCATAGAGAGATACAGAACCGAAGTTTCGATATTTTCGAAACTATTACGGTATATAATTTCACTGTTTCACAGACCTGACAGTTTGTTTGGGAAACAAATCCATCATGCGGAGTGTTTGGCAGTTTTGTATTATAGAGCCGCTTCTATTTCTGCTACCAGAAGAAAAAGGTGATTCTAAATGCCGTTGCAATTCATATGGACATATGAACAGAAGGATCAATCTATATGCTACCGTACTGACACCGTCGTGCGATCCTCAACTGAAAGGATGCTTGAGCGTGGGAAGTCATAAGCTTTCATTTTCTCTATTTTGGTATATCACCCGAACATAGGTTGTTCTTTCCCAAGTGGCACTAGCCTTCCGCACTTCAGTATTGTAGGTCTTACTAGTGTTCTTACATTTCTGTCTCAGTGCTTGCGTCTTAGAAGTGAAATTGAATCAGTGCCATTTTTTTGTAGAAGCATCGACCAATCAAAAAGAATATAAAGAAAACACCTTTGTTAAGATTCATACGTCACTTTAGCTTAAGGTAAATGCAATCGCGCAATTTCTATTTCACAAATTTTTAGTTTTATTCGCTACAAAGACTCCTTTTGTGTACCAGATTCAAATTTATAAAAATGAATTGGGTTCACCGACTCCGTTTAGCCGCTATTGTGGCCGGAATATCACGCGCTTTATGCCCGAATAGAACAATTTACATATAAGCGCACCAGTTTTAACCCTAATTTCAAAAAAGCTGCTTCACATATTTTTTCCTTTTTTCTTCAAAATGCAGATTTTACATATAGTGCCCTATACCCAAAAATTCAGGGTAGGTCACCGAACTAATTTTTGCGTTACTCCTGAGTTTTCCGAAATTCGCCTTTTCGCACGGCGGCCATGTTGGATTGACGTCATAGTTTGTAACACGATAAACGATATGGGGCACAAAGCATGCACGAAAGTAAACTCTGTTGTGTTTCTTTATATAAAAATGTCACGAAAAACATAAAAGATCTCGTAACTTTCACAGTTGTTAAAAACGACAGCAAGTTAGTAAAACCACGTTCATGCGCGAAAGCAGCTACGCACATACACGCGATCGCAGGAAAGAAAGAGAGAAGAGAGAGGAGGAAAGAGAGAAGACAAGGGCAAGATAGAATACAAGGGCAAGAGAGAAGAAAAGGGCAAGAGAAAAGAGAAGGGCAAGAGAGAAGTGAAGAGAAGAGACTGGGAAGAAAACACCAGAGGAAAGGAAAGGAGGATGGCAGCATACTCTTCCTTTCCTGTTTCTTTGGGTGCGCCTCCTTGGTGATGACTGAGGAAACAAGCAAACCGTGGTGCATTACTTGATAAAGTTGTGAACACTGCGCAAATGTCACACTGAAAACAACAGGAGTTAAACATTGTCGTACTTTTTCTTCCCTGTCCTCCTCCCGTCCTCCCCACAGAAGAAAAACTTCTAAACTTGGGAGGCGAAACCACCTGGCCACCTTGCGTTTTAAAACGCTAAGTGGTGTTTTCGAAATCCATGGCGCACTCTGAAAATGAAACAGATCAGCGGTCTAACCGTCTAACACTGCCTAACGTTTTCAAAGTTTTCGAGCAACTATGAACAAGTTTGTAGCGAATCGCCACGTGGCTTTCGACAGACAAGGAAAAAATGGGCAGGAAGATCCCACAGCAAAAAAATGATTGAATTTATTCTGATAATCAACTGAAACAACTCAAAACAAACTAAATTTGATTTGGATCCCACTAGAGCAAAACTGCTTCAAAAAAAGAAAAAAACAACAACAACAAAAACAAAAACAAAAAGGAATTTAAAAGTATAACAGTAATGGAGAAGTCTCACCTTGCCTCAGCCGTAACAGCAACCGCACCAACAACCGCACCATCGAAACTCTGCTCAACATCCATCCTGGAGCCGTATTCACCAAACTTGCGTACGAACAAAAAATGTTCGCAAGTATAACTTACGCATCGTAAGTTCGACTTACGCATACTATCTCGCTCAAGATGGTATGCGTAAGTCATTGTTCTCATGCATATAGAGTATATTTACAAACATTTTTGTTCGTACGCAAGTTTGGTGAATATACGGCCCCTGATTTTTACTTCTTCTTACACAAATGTGATCGACCTCACGGATTCAAAGCGAACGTACTGGTGCACTGCAAACTTTATTGAATCTAAACTAAAGTCTGATGGAGGTGTCCAAGCCCTCTGAATTTGTGAATAGGTTTAACTATGCAGCGTCTTCAATCTGACATGTTTACAAAGAGAAAAATGGAAGGCCCGGCTTTTCCTTAAGTAACTCTGTAGCTCACGTGGTCACCCATACTCCATTTGTTCTACACTGAATTTGCATAACTGTTTTCGTGGCTGGAAAGAGAACTGACCCGTTATCTGTCGCATGACTTACCCGCCGTTATAAGTTTTTTAGTTTACAAGTCCTCATTTGGTAACTGTGCGCTCTAACGGAAGTGGGTTGGAGACACTACAAAATCACTGCAATTTTAATTGCAAAGGTTTTACTCAAATTCAATTATTTTCAGTGGCTGGATTCCATTTATCACACTGGAGCTATTCTTTCTCTTTTTTGTGACATTGGATAGACATTTTTGGCTTTGAACACATTCAAGGGTACTGCGCGGCACACGAACGGCCAGTCCTTGTAATTCATCTGGCTATGCCTTCACCCAAAGAATATGATGGCACTCGATTGATTAGCATTATGACACGGTGCTGCTGTATCGGAACACTGTCAAAATTGTGCTTTGTTTCTTCTAGATTGTCGACCCAGTTGGATTCTCAACTAAAGCCACGAAAGGCCAATAAATATTGCTCACAATCTTCTCAAACAAGAATGTAAATAACAAAAATTGCTTGTTATCCAAACTTCTGCTTAGATGTTTTCTTCCAAGTAAAGCCAAATAAAATTATTTCGGCATCACTGGCTCACTGGTTTCATTTCCTAAGCCGAGGAAGCGCAAACTCAATCTGAAAACACTCCATATCAGCATCAGATTGGTTCTAAAACATTTTGTTACACCTTGATTTGGTCTAATGTATAATAGTTCGATTATGGTTTTGCCACGAGTCATCTGAAAACCGAACCAAAACACGTTAGTGATAAGAAACAAATTTAGACGCCCACTAAGCTAAGCATAAGATAATCAAAGCGGCATAGCTGATAGGTTTACGAAATCTCCTCACCAGAAGCATATTCTTTTCTGCATTTTGCAGGTTGTTTTTCAGCCTGAAAGATAAAACATAACTATCATTAATTGAGTTCAATACATTTCCTTAGAAACAGTAACGTCTAAACAGCACCAGAAATTTCAGACATCCGGTTGTGCCATCTTGGAAAAGACATCAGGTTTCACGCTGAGAGCCGCTCAAGAAATAACAGAGAAATGTATGGGATCTGATAAGAAATTGCGCTTTTCGCTTAACTGAAGCACGTTCGTAAAAATGTTTGGGCAGCATTCGGAAGAGGAAAGCTTCCTAAACACAACAGTACAAAAAATATTTATCTCCGGTAAAATTCGATGTGTACTTTTTTGAATTTAAAATTTCGGCCGACGTAAGAAGGGATTGATAGCAGAATACGCTCAAAACCGGCTACTGTCACTTTTTAAGCTGCATTTAATACAAGAACCTTGGGTACAACGCAAAATGTTTACCCCGTACCTGATTGTCGAAGGCATGAAGATCTCCTGTGAAGCCTCGGTCAGTCCCATGGAGCAAATTCGATATGTACTTTTTACGTTTGAATTTACAATTCACAGCCAGCCGTAGCGAATCCCTCGTCAATGCAGCGCATCCCGTGAAATACGCTGACTTCGGATGTTGATATTTTGGCTAGGAATCTCCAAATCGCATGAAAATTGCATCAAACGAAAGTTAATTTCAACTGGCTCGGTCAGCGGCACATCTCCTAAACGTAGCAGTCTCTTTTTGAACCGGAGAAACCCATCCCTCCCCCACCCCACTGAGGCAAAATATGAATGGCGCATGCTCATACCGCACGCCGCTGGGAAAGACCGGAAGCAGTCGTGGACGCAAGATGTCCGGAATTTTTGGTGGTACTCCCACATACAAAGGGCGGGGATGCTCGTCGTTTTGAACCCTAAGAGGTACAAAAATGTACCACGTCACTTAAAAGTGTCCGCGTTTGATGTTGAGGAAGTAAGTTAGTCCTTGCTCAGAATTTTTCTCTTTCAAAGCATAGAGTGGTCGCTTACAGGAGGTAAAAAAAAAAAAACAAAAAAAACAAAACAAAAAAAAAAAACAGTGGAAAAGCTCAGACGGTGAACCTCAATGGTCTACAAGAGGTGGTTGCTTATGAGAGGTTTCACTAAAAAATTTGACTGAGTGACCAATCAGGTTCCACTGTATATGATAAGCTGCACAGTCATGTTAAAGTGACGATGGAGCATGCTGAATGCGTTTCGAAAGTATCGTTTACACCAAGAAATCTCGCCCTTCGCCAGGCTTTGTTTACGCGACTTACCTGGCATGATAACTGTCGACTTCTCGATGTCGAATTAAGTCCGCAGAGAACCGAATGCCATTAAGATTATTAAACTTGTTAACCAAGAATAAACTAAAGTCATGCCATGCTGTGTCGTGTTCAGCGAACAGTTCTCTTATCGTGATCAAGTAATAACTCTGTTTGGTAACTATCTTATACTTCATTCTTGTTTTCCAATGTGATAAAAGTATAAAGAAAAACACATAATTTGCGTGCTCCCTGTTAAAGTCACCTTCTCCTCTGCGGTTCGAGTGCCGGCTTACGGAAATTGTTGCAAACGGTAAGACTCCCTAAAGCAGCCGCCATATGTAAGTTAAACTATATGTACCTTCCAAAGAACAGTGATTTCAAGCGTTTAGTCTGAAATAGGGTATACGTTTTGTCTTTTGTGAACTGGAAAAGGGTATGATTTTAACAAGGACGTACGAGATAAAGCTATGACTTATGAGGATCGGCCTGGTGTGAGGAAGAGGTAGAAAACATCGTATAGTTTGGTTTGAAGAAGAATCAGGGAATATAGAACGTTAACTCTGATTAAAATATCGATTCTCACAGTATATATCTCATTCATTTTCTTTTTGAATGGTTAGGAGAATCAAAAGCAAAATAAACTTGGGGAAAGGGTCTATGCTTTTTCTTTTTTCTTTTCGCAAACTTTACGCAAAATAATTGAACACTTAGTGCTTTTATTCCGCTGTCTTGCTTTGGAGATTTTGGAGTGCTATTTAAGTTAAGTGTTTTATCTATTACTAGATGCTTGACGTATAGGTGAATTTTAGCGTGCACTGTAATGCACAAATTATGCGTATCTGTGCCTACACGACGTTGTCAAGCTGCTTGTAGGGTGGTGATGCGTCCTCGTTAAAGTTGCCCTGTAAAGAGAAAAGCAAAACATGAAAAGAAAATTGATGATAAATTGTTCAGGCTAAAAAAAGAACGAAAATTAGATAATGAAAACAAGAGTCAAAGGCCCTGTATACGGATAATTGTTTCTTGCAACTTGCAACGCAATGCAAATTGTATGAAAAATTCCTCTCTCGACTTCTCGTTTAGAGACCATGCCAACTCCGTATGTGTTCGCGCGATTTCCACTGCGATTTCCACTGTCTCATATTATAGCATGTTGCGTTATAATAATAGCGTAGGCAGGTTCTTATTAAGAAAAACAACATTGTATTTATACCATGGCTAAGGTATTGGTGGGACGAGGATCTTGGTTCTGCTGTGGTTCCTCAAGAAGTTCTTGAGCAAAGGAGTAAACGACTATCAGAAAGTAAATCTGTTGAAAGAAAGTTATTTCCAGAGTTAGGGTATTTGTAATACAGGCAATCATGTCAAGTATTTAACCCTTTCACTCTCAAGTGAGTGATCAACTTCAACTTTCTTCTTCAGATTTTTACTAAGAATATTTTTACATTAAGGAGAACTTGGCTTTAGATACCTTGCTCAGATGAAAGCTGATCAAAATATCAATTCTCACTAACTCACTTGTATTGTTTTCTAAAAAGGCTGGGAGAATTCGTATTTTGAGCTTTGCGAACAGGCCTTGAATTTAAAGGAAAACAAGGCCAAAGTTCTGAGAGCAGAGATAAAATGAGCATGCCTTTTTTGTCAAAAATGGCCGGTTTTACCAAATTAATAAATATTTAGTTTTACTGAGAGCTTTACCAATCAGAAGTGCGAACATAATCACAACTTGCTTCTTGCCGCAGAAGCCAACTGAACCAATCATATAATCTTTATCTTTGCTGTCTCAGAATTAACCAATAACGTTTCAAAGCGTGTTCAACCAATGAGGCTGAGCGTACCAACCAGGCAACGACGTACGCTTCATCATGTTTAAAAACTCTTGTAAGTGTTCTTCTGTAAACTGAAAGTAACCAAAAGATCAGTGTCTTTATCCAAAACACTATCTTACCTGAATAAACCAGCCAACGCCCCCAACGATGATGACAATTGCCATAGTTGTGAACTACAGGACAGAAGGTATAGCATTTAGAGTACCAGCTAACGTACATGTCTGAGCTGACAAATGTAATGCAAATTACTCGTTGATACTCTAAGCAATTGAAACAACTAGGAACACTTTGACTGAAATAACGCCTGCTGTTTCAGCCTGAGATTCAAATTGCAATTAATAAACTGTGCACATAGTAAACGCATGCTGGAAGACGCCCCATGTGTGTTTAATAGGTCCGGCTGTCAACTTACGGTTAAAATAACTTGAAAATCTAAGTTAGTAAACGAAAGTTAAGAAGCATACCGGAGCAAAGTGATAAAAAACAGGAAACACTAAAAAGATCGCTCACAACTTCAGTCACAAAAGTATCGTATCTACCACGTCTAATTCGATCCGTGAGTCGAGTGCAAATTCTATTTCTTCCTTATCTCACACATTAACTATTTTCACTACTGCCTTATTCATATATTTTCTTCTTTAATTAATTAATTACAAGTATAAAAAACTTTATTGTGATTATTAATATTCACTTAATGGTGCATATGGCGGTTGTGTATTGCTTATACATTTTCGGTCCAAGTTGCTCAATTACGTTCTGTTAATCTTTTCTTTTTTTACGTTTAAATCCTTGCCACTTTAAATATATGAATTGCTAGTACTTACACCAAACGAGACAATGGCGAAAACTGCGAGGCTAACGTTCATTACCAGCAAGACAATTTCCCAAATAAGCCAGCACAAAATGGGTCCACGCTTACTCTGAAAATATGAACATCAAGATTGAGACCAAGGAATCGAGTTGATTTGGGGCCTGTCTACAAGGAGATGGGGTTGCCCTAGCACTAGGGTTACCCTCGAGCTTTAAGATTTCCTCTTTTTTAATCAGCTTGTTTACAAGCGGGCGGGAAAGCATAACTCTCGTACCCGGGTTACCCCAGCGATAGGATTACGCGAGCTGAGAGCTAGGTCTACTCTAGTGCCCGGGTTTTGCCCTTGTAAACGGTTCGCTGGGGATATCCCGCCTACCCGGGACACGTCAGTCCTGGTTCACAGACCTTTTGACTCATCGATAACAAACGCTTAACACGGTGGTATGTGTACAGCGTGTAAAATAATTTCGAAGATAAAATCTTTGGTCCTTGTCAATGAAAAGTAGAATATTTAGCCGCCACAGGAACCGTTATATTTCGACCCTTTGCATGGAATGAATATGTTTCAATAGGATTTTCAAGAGCCAAGCAAATTGCTAAATGCAAATTGAGGGATTATATATTTCCAGGCGGATTTACAATACTTTAAGCTAATTTTGTACTGAGTTCAGTGATGAATTGTTTACTTTTACATCAAGATGACTTTGTTGCGCCAAGCCTTGCTGAAACCGAGAGCCAGAATTAGGCCGAGAAAGACAAAACGGAATCAACAGTTTTAAATCCAGAAACGATGCAAACAAAAGTTGACCGGGGTACCCGGGTTACCCTAGCTGTTTTAATTTGCTTGTAAACCCGGACTAACTTTGCTCCGGGTACCCGACCCTATCTCCTTGTAAACAGGGTCCATAGATAAACGTACAAGAAAAAGACAGACAGATAGAATGACGGACAAGCATAGGAGGGGACAGATAGATAGGCAAACGGACAGACGGACAAACAGAGAAACAGGCAGGCAGACGTTCGAAATAAATGCGAACTACGTTGGCTTCTGATTGCTTGAAATTGTTTCTTGCAGCCCTTGTAATTAGCGGTGTATTAGCTGTGCCCGGCTCAGCCAATCCAATGATTTTGTTTACATCATGTATAAAAATATACATAGATAAATTGGTCCACAAGACCAAACGTATGAAATCGATGGCAAAATTTGTCAATGTCAAATAACCAATTGTTCCTGAGAGTGGATTTTAGATTTCGGCGGCAAATGAAAATGGAGGATTTGGACATGCAAGGGGCGTGGTTGGGACGGTTTGTGTAAATAAGGTTTGCTTACATATTCAGCTGCACCAATAAGGACTGTGCTCAAGATAAGGCTGATTATTGCTACTACTCCTCCAGCGTAGGCAAGGCCGATGTAATCTGAAAATAGAATGTTACCTGGATTTAAGTGACAAAAAAATATATGAAAAAGCGACAACTTTATTACTGACAAAGCGGGTTCGACGTGAGACGCTCTCATTTGGGCCTCGTTTTCATTTTTGGTAAATAACTGCACGTTTTATAGTTTTTTTTTTTTTTTCCTTTTTTTTTGCAAACAGCAGCTGTTGTATACATGCATACTGTAAATATATAGGTTGTCCTTAGAATTAAGTTAAAATATATATTTAGGCAATTATATCTATCACGTGACTGCTGATATATATGTATATACAGTCAATCCCGAAAAGGTTGTCCAGTCTAAATATACAAATGTACAAATATATGTCACGTGACCACCTAAAACTATCGAGTTTTAAACTAGACATGCTCCAAATGCTCTTGGTTTTATCATTCTAATGACTAGCAACCATAAAATTATATAAACATGCTGACTTAATGAATTTCTTTGTACTTATACGGTGTTTCTCAGTGGTCACGTGATAGATATAATTGCCGAAATATATATTTCAACTGGACAACCTTTTCATTATTATTTATCATTATTATATGGCACTGATACTACGCACGCTACGATTGGTTAATTTACCGGTCCATACTTTGCTGTACGGACTGCAAATTGATTTTACGCACGTTCTGATTGGTCAGTTTTACCGGTCCATAACTTACTGTACGGACCGCAAAATCAGTTTGCACATGTGGATCGCAAATGATTACTCGAAAAGTTGCTAAACATAAAAGGCCCAGAAGTGCAATGGGAAGTTTAAACGTTCTGGATACTCATTGTTAATTTATGAGAAAGCTTACAATCTTGGAAAATGACCGTTACGAAGAAGGAAAACATCCGAGGAAAAAATTGCTTGCGACCTCAGCTGTCCTTGACAACAAGTGCTGCAGAGTATGGAAGGTTGTTTCACCCCTGTGTTAAAATTTGCACACTTGCCAGGAAGAAAGTGGAAAGCGAACAATCACCGTGAACAGTTATGACTAAAACCGTGCAAGAATCAAGTTTTGCAGACATGTTTGCTCGTCATGACGCACTGTGAGGACTGTAAATATATTTTTCACAATGCACGGGAACTCTGTATTTCGAAATTACTGACTGGGACAAAAACGCCGTGGTGATTTGAGGACGTCTATTTTGCTGGAAGAAACCTAAACGCTCCACGAGGAGGCAAGAAAATTAAGCGGTGGGTTTTGAATAATATAACTTTCAACGATGTGTCGGTCGCAGTTTGTGATGAAATGATTTTCTTTTAGTGCCATTTTGCCTTCTACATTATTGTATGTGTAAGAAACTTATTCAAAAGAATAAAAAATGCTCTGAGTTACAAAGCAGTTTCTTCTGGAAAGAGATAAGACAGCAGTTTTTTAAATCTTTAGTGAGCGAGCAAGGGCGAGTTCGAGTCGTTCACCGAATAAAGTTCACTGCAGTGTCGTTGTTTAACACACGCTATCGGCCATTTCATTCAGCTCAGAACAAAATTAGTATTTATCAAGGCAGTTGGTTCGACAGACGCTTACTTTCTTTCAAGATTTTCAAATCGGTAGAATTGTAAGCTGTTAACTGAATTTGTTGTGAAAACAAACGTGCGTAATTCATGCCTGATCGCGATTGATGTTGTTGAATGAAAGAGACGAGTACTCGTTGGGGCCTTGTTTTGTGTTTGCCGAAAGATCTAAAGCCATATAATAAATATCTTATTAACCTCGTTTGCTTGGTCCGTACAGTAAGTTATGGATCCTCGTTTTCCTTCGAAAGAAACTCGGTCCATAACTTACTGTACGGACCGCGCGCTCGGTTAATAAGATCTATGTATATACAAATATTAAATGCATTGTGGGAAGAGTTTCGTTTAAAAACTTGCTTTCCGAGCCAAATTAAGTGGGGAGACGTAGAATATTCATCACAGTTTCAACTTATGTATCGTTTTGGTGACAAAATGTTATGATTGGTGCGGTTTTGTGTGCATTTTTAAAACCATCATCCTTCCCACAATGCACTTGATATTTGTATATATAAACAATAAACTAATTTTGGCGAGGAAATATGCACGGATAATTGTCCGAGGATATCATCTGTTCCGAGAAGCGAACAGCTTCGAGGAACAGATAATGTCCAAGGACAATTATCCGTGCATATTTCCGAAGTCATAAGTAGTTTATTGTCTTTATTATCCTTCAAATATTTCCTCTCGGAGCGCAAATAACGGCGCGGAAACTGTGAAGCTTTTTAGTGCTTTCTGGAACTGCTTTTTCGACCAATAAATTGATGTCCCCCTCAGTAGTCGTCTTGTAATGATTTTTGTGATTAAATGTATACTAGAAATACGATAATCGCAGATATACCCTCACTCTGGCCTTGGCATATATTGTTTTGGTAGCTCAACAACAGCAGCCTTTTGCTCTGCCTTTTACTAAAGTTTTGACGCAAAAAAAAGACAAAAAAACAAAAAAAACATGGAAGTTTGTGTCTATTTATGAGGCCTTAATGTTACCAAATCCATGTCGTTGTCAGCCGAGAGCAATCGACACGAAGTCTTTTTGTCGCGCTTGCACCTGTGCAGGTGTAGTTCTGCTCGAACATACCTTGGTTGGTGATCGGCCATGTTTCTTTGCATACCTTGCAGCGTAAAGTGTCGGAGATTTTCCTCAAAGCGGTGAAAGGCAGTCTGAGTTCCTCCTGTACCCACTCTTGTTAGTGAAATGGAGGAGTTTCTGGATTTGCCCACCCACGGTTATGCAAATATTGTTGTTTCTGTCTGCGAGGTTCTTCGACAACTGCAGCACGCTGTTGTCGGCGACGAGTGTTAGCTCCATTTTGAGCTTGTAGCCCGCGGGTATTCTGTTCAGGCGATTGATTGGCACGTCGAGAAGCTACTCGCTGGCGATTGGATTCTCTTTGCAGAGTTCTCTGCTTGGCCCGCCATTGTTTCTGAAGTTCCCGATTTGCTTTCAAGCGTTGTTCTCTTTGTGGAGTCTTTTCTTCGACCCGTTTTTGCTTCTAAAGCTCCCGTTTTGCTTTCAAGCGCTTTGTGGAGTCTTTTCATCGGCACGTGATTGTCGTCCTTTCTCTAGACGTATTTGGCGCTGTTTGATCGTTTCACGATTTCCCCTTGCCCGTGCTTATTCCCTTCTCTTTTGTAGATGAGCTTCGCGAGACCGTTCTGTTTCAAGTTTTCTAGTTTTCAAATTCATTTTCGTGAACGCAGTTACGCACAATTGTTGCTTCGTTCAAATCTTTCTTAAAAACACTGGCGGAGACGCTAGTCGATAATCGACAATGATTACGTAATTGTCTTATTAGGACATTGCCTTAGGCACCTGGCCTTAAAAGGTCGCACTGCACACACACACCCACACACCCACACACCCACGAACATTAAATTTCGAGATGGCGACACGCTTGGAGTCTTCAAATTAATGCATTAGCGTCGTAATTATTTCCCTCACTTCGTTCGGGGAAAACTGTGTTCGGATATTGTCAATAAACAGCGTTAGTTTGCCAGGCGGGGGTTCGCTGATAACGTCCGCTCACGTGTCACGATTCTACCAATCACACGCGGGAGGAAATATTTGATGGGTCATAAACTGATATATATTGGGGGCTCAAAATTTTTGCAAACGGCTGTGTATATATATATATATATATAAATTGTTACTCTGCGTAGAGCCATTTTTGGATGACTGTCGATAAAGTACTGGTGTCGCTGCTTTTGGTTTCGCTTGTTGCTACGCTTACGGTTTGGTTCAAGCAAAATTGGCAGCACTCTCTCAAATCAGAAACAAAACCAGCGATCTGCTCACGTATACCTTTATTATTGACAATTTCACTGTACTTTGGTTTTGGTTATCTTCAGTCATCCGAAAACCGGTCTGCGATCGAATTGCACAACTAATATGTGATTACCTTTGAGCGTCTCGTCCTGACTCTCCCTAATGGCATAGACATACTTTAAGTTTGCGAATGCAAAATACGCGCTGCCGAGCTGCAATATTAAACAGGTTATTCGTGTTATAACCAGTTTAACAGGTTCTTTATGCCGCAGGTGACTCAAGCTTATGAGTTGTCCTTTGTTTCCTTAATAAGTACAAAAATTAATACCACACTCCACAGTTTCCATCCATCCCAAATTATAATACGATAGGGCAGAGATATGAGTGTGTCCAAGGACGCGATCGATTGGGTCTATTCCGGAATAGGAATATAGCGATACTGATTGATAAAATATTTTTGCTTTGGAGCTGAATTATGAGGAAATGTATCGGGAGCTGTTCAAAATGCCGGCGTGAAGGTTTTGAAAACAATTTCCACCAGAAAAAGCAAAACTTTGGATCAATTCCTATTCCGGAATACGGTCAATCGAACGCACCCTAAATGTCAAGGATCGACTTGAGGGGAGGATTCTTTGTGGATAATAAGGTGCAAAAGCTACAGAACAGGAGGAGGAAGTATGAGACAAGACCGTATTTGATTAGATTATCAAAATCCACGATTCCCTGATAAATGGACTTGGCACTGAGCATTCGTGTACATGGTAAAAATAATGTGAATAAGCTCTGGATTTAAATCAGTTTGTTTGTATAGTCGTTCCAAGTATATTAAGACGCTCAACAATTCCACATCTGCATGCATTTAGTCAAGAGCACGGCATTTTCTTGACTCCACTCCAGGCACTCAATCAAGGATCTTACAGAATCTCTCTTGTCCGGACCACAGGTCGCCAAAGCTATAAGAGAATTTGCATGAGAAATTACCTGAATATGCTCTAAAAGTGCTGAAATACAATAAAAGTCTTTATTTTTTTACCCGCTGGTGTATGCTATTTCTTGTGTTTCTGGGTCAAACAACAGTGATATTTTCAGGCCCAGAAACACAATAAATAACACACACCTGGGCAAGTAAACACTTTTGTAGTATTCAGGCCATATTCATAGGCATATTCAGGCCATTCGTAACTTTCCCATACAAACTCTCTTATAGCTTTGGTGACCTGTGACAACTCCGGGCACTCAATCAATAATCTTACAGAATCCCTCTTATCAGACGAACTTCATCATAAAATAGCTTGGTAGTTGTCACTAGTTATTGGTATGCACAACAGGACAGCTAGACCCCGTTCGAACCTTCAAGTTATACAAAGATGCTATCATAATCAAGAGCTTACCAAGCTAAAGATGCCAATAAGCATTGTACCAACACGAAGATCGCAGCCACAGCAGCAGGTTCGCACAAACAAGGCCATCCTTCAGCACCAGTAAATTCGTCGAGCTTGCTGACAAGAGATCAGTTGTTGCGTAACTCAAGACAAGATAATTTGTATTTGCGTACCTGAGTAATACTCGGAAAAATGGATTTACACAACTTTGAAACTCAAGTAAATACGTGACAAGTTTAGAGGTCTAAATTTGCACAAAATGAGCTCACCACATGCGTCAACACTGTAATAATTACATACCCTTTTTACTAGTCATACGCAGTCAAAAACAGGCGGCAAAAATATTTTACTTCCGGGTATCAGACAACCAGGCGCCAATTCAATAAAGCATTTACAAGTGTATTTTTTAAGTCAAATCAAATTTCTCCACACCTTAAAACACACTTATATTCCAATACAATGGTCAAATACTGTTGTGGTTGTACACTGGGGACCTGTATCTGTAATATTGTACAGAACCTGCTGGAGTAGAGTCCGTTTAGTGGACAGGTGTTTGAATAATGGTCCAACTTGTAAAATACACGTGTAAATGTTTATTGAATCGACCCCAGGGTACTTAACTATAACCACGAGATTCATTGTTGTTTTATGTATAAGCACATCCGCATATTTAACATTGTTTACGCTGTTTGTATAAAGGTTTTCTTTCCTTTTGTAACTGTTCATTTCTTTTTTTCCTTTTTGGAATCCATTTTGAGAATCTCGAATGCAGTTTACAGTCATCAAAGCAAAAGCTTCTCTGTAGTGCTTGTACCACTCGACACTCGACGAATCGCCGATTGAATGACATCAAAATTTCCTCGTTTTTCGAACATGAGGCGGCATCAGTCCGACATCCAGTTTTAGCGATATTCTTGGTGATAATCATCTGAATTGAGACACCCGTCTCATGGAATCAGGACCGCTTCGAGAACTAGTTAATTCAAACATCTGATGCATTATTTTATAAATAGTTTCAAAGCCCTGCTGACATGATTATCATAAAACTGTTGTTTCCAAATACACTATGCATGCATAATTTGTTTTACCAATCATAATATAGGTGCCTCGAGGGTTAAAGTTAGTTTTGCTCATTATGATAATCGCCAAGTATGAGCTATAACCCAAAGTAGCATATTTCCGAATTACTCTCGAGAGACAGTGATCAAACTTGAATAGTTCTATAACTGTCTTCCAACAAGCTTCAGTTCAGTTTCAGCTCAGTGCCCATGACGCTGCTCCTTCGCAGTTCTGGATCTTGAATTATTTTCGTGCTTGAACGGATTTAGACACGTGGTCCTTTCTAGTGTACGCTGCTAATCGACAATCACAACAATTCGCACAAAAAACCATCGTATGGAGAGATACAGAACCGAAGTTTCTGTATTTTTTAAACTATTACGGTATATAATTTCACTGTTTCACTGCCCTGGCAGTTTGTTTGGGAAACAAAGCCATCATGCGGAGTGTTTGGCATTTTGTTAGAGCCGCTGGTTCGATTTCTGCTACCAGAAGAATAAAGTGTTTCAATATGCCGCTGCAATTCAATAGATTACCAACGCTTTGACAACATATGGACAGAGGGATCAATCTATATGCTACCTTACTGACACCGTCGTGTGATCCTCAACTGAAAGGATGCTTGAGCGTGGGAAGTCATAAGCTTTCATTTTCTCTATTTTGGTATACCACCCAAACATAGGTTGTTCTTTCCCAAGTGGTACTAGCCTTCCGCACTTCAGTATTGTAGGTCTTACTAGTGTTCTTACCTTTATGTCTCAATGATTGTGTCTCAGAAGTGAAATTGAATCAGTGCCAACCTTTGTAGAAACATCGACTAATCAAAAGAATATAAAGAAAACACCTTTGTTAAGATTCATACGTCATTTTCGCTTAAGGTAATGCAATAGCGCAATTTATAGTCCACAAATTTTTAGTTACATTTGCTACAAAGACTCCTTTTGTGCACCAGATTCAAATTTATAAAAAAAATTGGGGTCACCGACTCCGTTTAGCTGCTATTGCAACCGCAGTTTAGCTGCTATCACGCGCTCCCACATAAAAAGGGTGGGGATGCTCGTCAGGAATTTTCGTTTTGAACCCTAAGAGATACAAAAATGGGCGTGTACCAAACTCATTTCTATTCCTAAGAGGTACCAATAAAAGCATACCAGTAATTCAAAGTGTAGATGCCTTTAAATGCTATAAAGACTTAAATAATAACAGTTCATCTGACTAACACCCGACCCCTAAAGGGTGCCACGTCACTTAAAAGTGTTCACGTCTAATGTTGAGGAAGGAAGGAAGTTAGTTCTTGCTCAGAATTTTGCTCTTTCAGAGCATAGAGTCGTCGCTTACAGAAAGTTAAAAAAAAATAAAAAAATAAAATAAAAAAAAACAGTATAAAAATTCAAACAGTGAGCCTCAATGATAGCTGAGGTCGCCTACAAGAGGTTGTCGCTTACGAGAAGTTTCACTTAGAAATTTGACTGGGTGAACAATCAGTCATTTGGTAGGTGGTTTAAGAAAGGTAGTCGCTTACAGGAGGTGGTCGTTCAGGGAGGTTTCACTATATATGATAAGCTGCACAGTCATGTTAAAGTGACGACGGAGCATGCTGAAAGCGTTTCCAAAAGTATCGTTTACGTCAAGAAATCCCGCCCTTCGCCAGGTTTTGTGTACGCGACTGTCGACTTTTCGATGTCGAATTAAGTCCGCAGAGAACTGAATGCTATTAAGACAAGACGC
Organism: Plumapathes pennacea; assembly: GCA_964036295.1. NCBI lineage: Eukaryota > Metazoa > Cnidaria > Anthozoa > Antipatharia > Myriopathidae > Plumapathes > Plumapathes pennacea. The sequence goes on from OZ038462.1 coordinate 17,529,755, forward strand.
GTTGCCAGTGAGCTCGTTGGGTGGGGTCGAGACAAGAAGAAACTAACATGGAAAGTAGGGACAAGAGCCAGACTCCCAAAAGATACTTTCAGTTTCTCACCAGAAACATGCAGTATAGAGAACTTGACTTTTGACACCTTGCTCAAATGAAATCTATTACTTTAAATTATCATTACAACACTCATACACTTGCTTCTTAAAGGTTGAATGACTCTGCATTTTGAGCTTTTGTGTGAAAAGGTTAGCCCGCAAGAAAAGAGTAATGCGTGACTTATCTTTTATGCTCAGTACAAGGTTTCTCTTTTGTGGTCTGTAAAAGGGTATGATTTTAACAAGGGCTTGCGAGATAAGTGCCATGACTTCTGAGGATCGGCCCGGTGTTAGGAAGAGGTAGAAAACATCGTATATCTTGGTTTGAAGAGGGGTCAGGGAAAACAGAACTTTAACTCTGATTGAACTATCGATTCTCACAGTATATATCTCATTCGTTTTCTATTTGAATGGTTAGGAGAATCTGTAAAATAAACTCGGGAAAATAGTCTAAGATTCTATGCTAATGTGACCAGCGCACTTTACTTAACTAATAACAAGTGTTACAGCGTTACGCCTTGTGTTGTAAAAGTGTTCAAGGAGGATTTTTTTAAAAATGTGAGCTACAACCGGTAAAGAAAAGTGTTGATATACACTTTTTAAAGGCCGGCTTTCTTCCTGTCCGAGACCGATACATTGCGTTTTTTTTTTTTTTTTTTTTTTTTTTGCAAACTTTACGCAAAATAGTTGAACACTTAGTTCTTTTATTCCGCTGTTTTGGAGTGCTACTTAAGTTAAGTGTTTTATCTATTACTAAGTGTTTGATGTATAGTTGAATTTTAGCGTGCACTGTAATGCACAAACATCGCGTATCTGCGCCTACACGACGTTATCAAGCTGCTCGTAGGGTGGTGATGCGTCCTTGCTAAAGTTGCCCTGTAAAGAGAAAAGCAAAACATGAAAAGACGATTGATGATGAAATGTTCAGGCCTAAAAGGAAGAACGAGAATTAGATAATGAAAACAAGAGTCAAGGCCCTGGTATACGGAGAATTGTTTCTTGCAACTTGCAACGCAATGAAAATTGTATGAAACACTTCGTCTCTCGACTTCTCGTTTAGAGACCATGCCAACTCCGTATTATTGTGTACGCGCGATTTCCACTGTCTTATATTATAGCGTGTTGCATTGTAGTAATATAGCGTAGGCAGGTTTTTATTTTAAAAAAAAAAAAACATTGTATCTATACCATGACAAAGGGGTTGGTGGGACGAGGATCTTCGTTCTGCTGTTGTTCCTCGAGAAGTTCTTGAGCAAAGGAGTACACGACTATCAGAAAGTAAATCTGTTGAAAAAAGGTTATTTCCAGAGTTAGGGTATTAGTAATACAGGCAATTATGCCAAATATTGAACCCTTTCACTCTCATCTGAGTGATCAACTTCGACTTTCTTCGGGAATTTTTTACCTGGACTATTCTTTACATCAGGGAGAACTCGGCTTTTGATACCTTGTTCAGATGAAAGCTGATCAAATATCAATTCTCACTATATCACTCATATTATTTTCTAAAATGGTTGGGAAAATTAGTATTTTAAGCTTTGCGAACAGGCCTCGAATTCAAAGAATAGAACCAAAAATTCTAAGAGCAGACAAAAATTAGCATTTTCTGAAAAAATGCAAAGGCTAGCCCATGCATTTTTCTCAAAAATGGCAGATCTTGATAAAATATTTAATATTAAGATTTGATTTTACTGGGAGCTTGCCCAATCAGAAGTGAGAAAGTAAACGTAACTTGATTCTTGCCGCAGAAGCCAGCTAAATCAAACACATTTTATTATTGCAGTGTTAGAATAAACTAATAACGTTTAAAAACTTGTTCAACCAATTATGCTGAGCGTACAAACAGGCAACGACATGAACTTCATCATGTTTAAAATATCTTGTAAATACCGTTCTATAAGCCAAAAGTAACCAAAACATTGCTTTACCTGAATAACCCAGCCAATGATGGCGCCCACTGCCATAACTGTAAACTACAGGACAGAAGGTATAGCATTTAGAGTACCAGCTAACGTACCTGTCTGAGTTGACAAATGTAATACGAACTGCTCGCTAATACTCATGTGGGTAATTGAAATGACTAGGAACAATTTGACTGAAAATAGAGCTTGTTGTTTCATCCTGAGATTCAGAATTACAATTAATAAACTGTGACACATAGTAAACGCTGCTGGAAGACGCTCCAGGTGTGTTTCATAGATCTGTGAACTTACAGTTAAAACTAACTTGAAGATCGAATTTAACCGGAACGAAAGTTAAAAACCAGCGGCCGGATTCCCAAAACTTGCGTACGAACAAAAATGTTCGTAAGTATAATTTACGCATCGGAAAAATAACTTACACATACTATCTTGCGCAAGATAGTATGTGTAGGTCATATTTACGAAAATTTTCTTTCATACGCAAGTTTCGTAAATCTGGCCGCAGGAAACCCTAAAAACGCTCACAATTTGCGTCACAGAAGTACCTTATTTACTGAGTTTAATTCTATCCATAACTTGAGAGCAATATCTCTTTTTCCTTCTTTCATACATTATCTATTTTTACTACGTTATTCAAACATGTTCTTCTTTAATAAATTACTATTATTTTAGCTCAGTATTGAAAGGGTTCATTGAGAATATGTCGGAGTTGCATTGCCCACATTTTCAGTCTAAGGTGCTCAATTATAACTTAAAGTGCCTATAAACCTTCAGACGTTACGTTTTTATATGAAAGTAGGAAGTGATCTAAGCAACTTATACTCAAAGAAACTCCGTTCCGAAGCGTTCTTATACTTTTTTCACGCGGTTGAATTCAGAATTCCGAAATCTTGACCGAGCGACATGGGAGACTGGGTCTGTGACGTCAGAGAAGGGACTGGCATCGCTTTGGCGTCTCTTTGCCTTAGTTGTTTTTTTTTTCCCTTGGTTACGTTTTTCTCGACAACACATCTATGAGGCATAATTCTCACCTCGCCAACTGCAAAATCTGTGTGAAAGTTTTGTTTGACAAGAAACGAGTCCCTCCTCTGACGTCATAACCCATGCTCTCGATCGGAAAACTTTGCGCGGTCAGATTCAAAATGGCGGTCAAAATCGAATGTTTGCCGGGCGGAAAAATATGTAAATACGCTTCGCAGCGGAGTTTCTTTGGCCATAAGTGGTTTAGATTACTTCCTACTTTTATATAAAAACGTAACGTCTAAAGGGTTATAGGCACTTTAATTACACGTAAGCTAACAACAATTTACACAAGTAACAGTGTAGAATTTACCAGTGAACGGCGCATATGGCGGTTGTGTGTTGCTTACATTTTCAGTCCAAGTTGCTAAATTACTTTCTGTTAATCTTTTCTGTTCTTTTTTTTATCTTTTTTTTTGTTACGTTTAAACCCTTGCCAGTTCAAATATATGAATTGCTAATACTTACACCAGACAAGACAATGGTAAAAACTGTGAGGCCAACGCCGACTACCAGCAAGACAATTTCCCAAATGAGCCAGCACAAAATGGGTCCACGTTTACTCTGAAAATATGAACACCAAAATAGAGACCAAGGAATCGAGTAGATTTAGGGCCTGTTTACAAGGAGATAGGGTTGCCCTAGCACAAGGGTTACCCTAGAGCTTTAAGATTTTCTCTCTTTTAATCAGCATGTTTACAAGGGAGCGGGAAGACAACTCCGGTACCCGGGTTACCTCAGTGATAGAGTTACGCAAGCTGACAATTACTAGGGTTAGTATACCCTAGTGCCTTTCGCCCTCGTAAACGGTTTGCTAGGGATATCCTCCTTTCCGGAACAAGTCAATCCTGGTTCGCAGACCTCTTCAATCATCAATAAGAAACGATTGAAAATGTGTACAGCGTGTAAAATAATTCCGAAAACTAGACTGGCCTTGCCAGTGAGCTCGCGGCGTGAGTTGGGTCGAGACCAGAATATAAAATGGAAAGTAGGGGACAAGAGCGGAACTCCCAAGAGAGACTTCCAATTTCTCACCATAAAAATATCACACAGTATAGAGAACTTGGCTTTTGACACCTTGCTCTTTTGACACCTTGATTAAACTAAAAATTATTATTACAACACTCATACACTTGCTTCTTAAAGGTTGAGCGACCCTGCATCTTGAGAATGCGTGACATATCTTTTTATGCACAATCGATTATGACAGTTTGACCTTGACTCATATTTCTAATCAGAGGCCACGATTAATCCAGCCTTCGCTTCACTACTTATGTGTTTTCTTTTGTTAACTCAATACGTTTCTTCTATCAGGCTTTCGATTATTCGTGCTCTGTAACAAATGTAAAATTGAAAGCGAGGAATGTCACAAGAGAGATGTTTACAATATTATTGCGCTTTTGTTCACAGTGTGTTCAGTCCATTTGTGACTGCAAACTCAATCAGAATTATTTCGGTGTATTTTTCATTTCTGGTATTTAATGAACATTGCGAAACAAAGACTACATGATCGAATGAAAGAAACACTTCAACAGGCAATGTACGATACGCAGAAGAATTTTATGAGGCAACAGATGTCATGTACAGAGTAAAGCATAAAGCGTCATTGTTTTACGGCTAAAGCTCACCGTAGCTTTGGTTTCTGTTTTCGCCCTGTTATCTTCCCAAAAGTATTTCGTGTCGCCACAGAAAGTTTCGTCGGGACTAAATACTTATCGGCGACAGAGATATTTGCAATACCCCAGAAGTACCATCAAACATTTGTTTACGGCTATTCTCAAAGCTTGTGCGGTGAACGCGAGCCAAAATCTTTTCCTAAAATCCAGTTTATCCGTGCGCATTCCACAGAGCCAAATGGCGTTGAATTTGAATGGATGCAGTTTACTTTTTCGCTTCACTACTTATGTGTTTTCTTTTATTAACTCAATACGTTTCTTTCTATCAGGCTTTCGAGTATTCGTGCTCTGTAACAAATATAAAATTGACAGCGAGAAATGTCACACAAGAGATGTTTACAATATTATTGCGCTTTTGTTCACAGTGTGTTCAGTCCATTTGTGACTGCAAACTCAATCAGAATTATTTCGGTGTATTTTTCATTTCTGGTATTTAATGAACATTGCGAAACAAAGACTACATGATCGAATGAAAGAAACACTTCAACAGGCAATGTACGATACGCAGAAGAATTTTATGAGGCAACAGATGTCATGTACAGAGTAAAGCATAAAGCGTCATTGTTTTACGGCTAAAGCTCACCGTAGCTTTGGTTTCTGTTTTCGCCCTGTTATCTTCCCAAAAGTATTTCGTGTCGCCACAGAAAGTTTCGTCGGGACTAAATACTTATCGGCGACAGAGATATTTGCAATACCCCAGAAGTACCATCAAACATTTGTTTACGGCTATTCTCAAAGCTTGTGCGGTGAACGCGAGCCAAAATCTTTTCCTAAAATCCAGTTTATCCGTGCGCATTCCACAGAGCCAAATGGCGTTGAATTTGAATGGATGCAGTTTACTTTTTCGCTTCACTACTTATGTGTTTTCTTTTATTAACTCAATACGTTTCTTTCTATCAGGCTTTCGAGTATTCGTGCTCTGTAACAAATATAAAATTGACAGCGAGAAATGTCACACAAGAGATGTTTACAATATTATTGCGCTTTTGTTCACAGTGTGTTCAGTCCATTTGTGACTGCAAACTCAATCAGAATTATTTCGGTGTATTTTTCATTTCTGGTATTTAATGAACATTGCGAAACAAAGACTACATGATCGAATGAAAGAAACACTTCAACAGGCAATGTACGATACGCAGAAGAATTTTATGAGGCAACAGATGTCATGTACAGAGTAAAGCATAAAGCGTCATTGTTTTACGGCTAAAGCTCACCGTAGCTTTGGTTTCTGTTTTCGCCCTGTTATCTTCCCAAAAGTATTTCGTGTCGCCACAGAAAGTTTCGTCGGGACTAAATACTTATCGGCGACAGAGATATTTGCAATACCCCAGAAGTACCATCAAACATTTGTTTACGGCTATTCTCAAAGCTTGTGCGGTGAACGCGAGCCAAAATCTTTTCCTAAAATCCAGTTTATCCGTGCGCATTCCACAGAGCCAAATGGCGTTGAATTTGAATGGATGCAGTTTACTTTTTCGCTTCACTACTTATGTGTTTTCTTTTATTAACTCAATACGTTTCTTTCTATCAGGCTTTCGAGTATTCGTGCTCTGTAACAAATATAAAATTGACAGCGAGGAATGTCACACAAGAGATGTTTACAATATTATTGCGCTTTTGTTCACAGTGTGTTCAGTCCATTTGTGACTGCAAACTCAATCAGAATTATTTCGGTGTATTTTTCATTTCTGGTATTCACTGACCATTGCGAAACAAAGGCTACATGATCGAATGAAAGAAACACTTCAACAGGCAATGTACGATACGCAGAAGAATTTTATGAGGCAACAGATGTCATGTACAGAGTAAAGCATAAAGCGTCATTGTTTTACGGCTAAAGCTCACCGTAGCTTTGGTTTCTGTTTTCGCCCTGTTATCTTCCCAAAAGTATTTCGTGTCGCCACAGAAAGTTTCGTCGGGACTAAATATTTATCGGCGACAGCGGTACCATCAAATATTTGTTTACGGCTATTCTCAAAGCTCCGCGGTGAACGCGAGCCAAAATCGTTCCCGAAAATCCAGTTTATCCGTGCGCATTCCACAGAGCCAAATGGTGTTGAGTTTGGATGGGATGCAGTTAACTTTTACACACAAGTAACGAGCAATTCACTGGCCACATCTCGAGTTGTTTAGCGAAGTCAATTACGTCATCGCCCAGCACGTGATAATATGAACCAATCACCTTGTGCTGATTCGTAACCCAGAAAAAAAATTAAAATAAAAATAAAAATAAAAATATGACGATGATAAAGACACGCTTTCCAATCCTAAGCTCGTCGGCTTCGCCACGAGCAATAAAATCTTTGGTCCTTGTCAACTGACATATAAAATATTTAGCCGCCACAGGCCTCTTACATTTCGACCATTTACATGAATATGTTTAAGTAGCTTTTTCAATAGCTTTTTAGCTTTTTCAAGCTCAAACAGTTTTGTATGAGAAAGCAAACTGCTAAATGCAAATTGAGGAATTTTATATTTTCAGGCGGATTTACAGTATTTTTATACTAAATTTGTACTGAGTTCAATGATGAATTGTTTACTTTTATATCAATATGACTTTGTTGCGCTAAATCTTGCTAAAACCGAGAACCAGAATTAAACCGAGAAAAACAAGACGGGATACAAAGTTTTATATCTAGACGATGTAAACAAAAGTTGGCCGGGGTACCCGGGGTACCCTTGCTGATTCAATTTGCTTGTAAACCCGGGCTAACTTTGATCCAGGTAACCGACCCTATTTCCTTGTAATTGTAAAAAAGGCCTTAGAAAACAAACAAGACAAAGACAGATAGACAGAATGGCGGACGGGCATAGGAGGAGATTGGTAGACACACGGACCAACAGACGGACAGACAGACAAACAGGCAGGCAGACGTACGGAACAAGTGCAAACTACGTTGGCTTCTTATTGGTTGAAATGTTTCTTGCAGCCCTTGTAATTGGCAGTGTATTTAATCAGGCTTATAATCTGTACCCGGCTCAGCCAATTCAATGATTTTGTTTACATGATGTGTAAAAATAGATAGATAAATTGATTTACAAGACCAAACGTATTTTGTCGATTGCAGAATACGTCAATGCCAAATACCCAATTGTTCCGATAGTGGAAAATGAAAATGGAGGATTGAGGATTTGGACACGCAAGGGACGTGGTTGGGAGGGTTTGTGTAAATAAGGTTTGCTTACAGATTGAGCTGCACCAAGAAGGACCGTGTTCATGATAACGTTAATTGTTGCCACTACTCCTCCGGCGTAGGCAAAGCCGATGTAATCTGAAAATAGAATGTTAGCTGGATTTAAGTGACAAAAAAAAAAAAAAAAAAATAAGATGAAAAAAGCGACAACTTTATTACTGACAAAGAGGGTTCGACGTGAGATGCTCTCATTTGGGCCTCGCTTTCATTTTTGGTAAATAACTGCAGATTGTATAGTTATTACTTGCCCTGCCGAAGGCTGGGTCAAGTATTAAATCGCAAAGGTTTTTCCTTAGGGTCGAGAATTGGCACACGCTGATTGTTTGGGGCGCTTATCAGTGACGTCATTTTCTCTGTGTATAAAACCATGAGTACAAATCCAGTGAAGCATGCATTGAAATTGCACAACTGCATAACTTTGTAACAATGTAAAGAAATGTACGATAAATGAGCCGCATCCCGGAACAGTGAGAACGTGAAGAAAAAATCAGAATCTGAACGAAGAGCTAGAGAATCTTGAGTTACGACACGCGGGAAGAAACTTTGCCGCTTGGCCGGATAGGATTTACAGATTTTGTCCAACCGTTTAACTTGAATGGATTTTGTGTGTTTTTTTACTCCGTATTGTTTGCTCCGATACAATTAAAGCGTTGTACTTTGCTGCGTGTTTCTGTCGCAATAGCTTGACTGACTGCCATGAACTGAAGCCGCTATTGGAAGAAATAGTGGCGTTGTTGTTTCACAGCTATGATGTTCCTCGTGAAGAAGTGGTCTTTGGTAGATCTTGCTTTGAGCAGTTTCACTAATCTAGCTCAAGTACCTTATTCCAAAACCAAAGCCCTGCATTTTTTCCTGTGCTATATGCCAACACGATGTCTAACAGCGCGTTCGCGAAGCAATTGTTTGTCTTAAATAATGATAATACCTCTAAGTAACCCGGTGACACACGATCGAACATGGGAAACTTTTCTTATGAATCATTGAAACTCTACAGCAGAGTTTGACTTCTTCAATCGATCAGACATACATGCCGATGGCTGCCGGCTTTTGGAATAGAGACAAAATAACACAACCGGAAACGCGGGCGGTACGCACGTACTTTGTTTTTCGAGAGAAATTAATCCCTTTAAACCCTTTGATAAACAGAAGATCGTGTGGCGCCTTTGCTGTTGTGTAAAATACTGCGCGTTACTGCACTACTTAGCTCACGGTTTCGTTTCGCACTCCTTAAATTTTTTCTCGTATATGTTAGATCTCAAAGTGACACTACCAATTGCCACTCCTTTTTTAGGCATATCCCAATTATTTCATCTTCATGACAACCACCCAAAATGTTGCGACAACAACACAAATTCTCACTGCAGTCAGTCCAAACAAAAATCAGAATTTTTGACGTTTTAATTGTAACACAAAGCAATAAAATGCGTTTAAAAGTTCACCTTTTTGATGAACATTTGGACATATTCTGTTAAACAACTGGCAAGGAGCGAAGTTGCTTCTTCTTGACCTCACTCAAGTCTTTACAACTCAAGCTGCCTCATTTGGTTCTACACACAACTCCTCATGGTTGTGAATATCGGATTGTTCGTACATTTCTGTAGAGTTGTGTTCATTACTTCAGAGGCTGAATAAACCGACCCAAGCCACAACAAGAAAACGACGCACACACGTCACTCATATCTGCCGTCATTTTCTCGGCCAAAAAAGTCAATTGACCAACCGCAGTGTGCAAACCAATCACCCCATCCTATTTTTCACGAACCAGATTGCGTGTGCAATTTCTCGACCCGAAAAAAGAAAGAACCGTCTCGCATCTGCTCGAACACAAATTCGTACCAGACCACTGCTGTCGTACTTACATTTCAACTCAGTGGTGCACAGTCATTTTGCAAATGTTTCAGTTACCAAGAAATACAAAGACACAAGTGATACATATGCAAATACCCAGGCCAAGTTTACTGGTCCACACTAGTCTTGTTATTATTATTAATATTATTGTTGTTATTATTATCATTATATATATATATATATATATATATATATATATATATATATATATATATATATATATATATATATATATATATATATATATATATATATATATATATATATATATTTTTTTTTTTTTTTTTTTTTTTTTTTTTGCAAACAGCAACTGCTGTATACATGCATATATATCCTTTCTTCTGAGTAGAGCTGTTTGGGATGACCCTCGATAAAGTGATCGTGTCGTTGATTTGGTTTTGCGTGTTACTACGCTTACGGTCTGGTTCAAACAAGATTGGCAGCATTCTCTGACCAATCAGAAGAAAAAGCAGCCATCTGCTTACGTATACCTTTGTTATTGACAACTTAACTGTACTTTAGTTTTGGTTTTCTTCAGTCATCCAGAAACCGCTCTGTGATCGAATTGCGCAACTGATATGTGATTACCTTTGAGCGTCTCGTCATGGCTTTCCTTAATGTCATGGGCACGCTTGAATTCTACGTACATAGAATATATGCTGCTGAGCTGCAATATGAAACAGGTTATTTGTGTTATAACCAGTTTAACATGTTTTTTTATGCCGCAAGCGACTCATGCTTATGAGTTGTCCTTTGTTTCCTTTATAGTCTAATGGCGTGCTTGTTTTCATACAAACATTAATACCACCCTCCGCATTTTCAATCCAACCCAAATTAGAAAACGATAGGGCAAAGAGTGTCTAAGGGCGCGTTTGATTGGGTCTATTCCGGAATATGAATAGCGATACTGATTGATAAAATATTTTGCTTTGGAGCTGAATTATGTGGAAATGTATCAGAGCTGTTCAAAATGTCAGGTGAAGATTTTTAAAACAATTCAAAAAGCAATTTCCACCAGAACAAGCAAAACTGTGGATCATTTTAGATATTCCGTTCAATCGAACGCACCCTAAATGTCGAGGATCGACTTGAGGAGAGGGTTTTTTTTTTCTTTTTGAGTTGAGGGGAGGGTTGGTTCTTTGTGGATAATAAGGTGCGAAAGCTACAGGACACGGGGAGGAAGTATGAGACAAGACCCTTACGCATTTGATTAGATTATCAAAATACACGATTCCCTGATAAATGGACTTTGCACTGAGTATTCGCGTACATGGTAAAGAATGTGAATAAGCTCTGGATTTATGAGTTTATTTGCATGGTCGTTCCAAATATATTAAGACGCTCAACAATTTCACATCCGCATGCATTTAAAGAGCGAGGCATTTTCTTGACTCCACACCCGGCACTCAATCAAGGATCTCACAGAATCTCTCTTGTCCGGACCACAGGTCGCCAAAGCTATAAGAGAGTTTGCATGGGAAATTATGAGTGACCTGAATGTGCTCTAAAAGTGCTGAAATACAATAGAAGTGTTTATTTACCCGCTGGTGTATGCTATTTCTTGTGTTTCTGGGTCGATTTGGGCTGGGAAATATCACTGTTTTTATGAGCTGAGGGGTGGTCATGCAAGCCAGTTTGGCGCTTTCTCTCGTGTTTCCCGTACTGATCGCTACTGAACATACAGATACTGACTTGAGTTGAGTCACTGATGCGTCCATGCATGGCCAGATGAGCAAGCGGCCGCAATAAATGCAATTAATAACCTTCATATTTGATGAAATTAGTCGAGAGTACATCGAAATTGTTGGGAATTTACCGGGAAAACAAGATATAAGAGGTAAATTGACGTGTTTTAATTTGTTCGAGGAGGTTTAAATCTTGAGCAATGCTGACAAAGTTTCCAACCCTCTCTTTTTTAGTGTTACTATAAGCAACAATGATATTTTCCGTCCCAATTGACCCAGAAACACAAGAAATAACACACACTAGTGGGTAAGTAAACACTTTTATTGTATTTCAGCACTTTCAGCGCATATTCAGGCCATTCTTAAATTTCCCATACAAACTCTCTTATAGCTTTGGCGACCTGTCACTCAACTCCCGACAATTAATCAAGGATCTTACAGAATCTCTCTTATCAGAAGAACTTCATCATTAAGGTAGCTTGGTAGTTGCCGCTAGTTATTGGTATGCGCAACAGGACCGCTTCACATCGTTCGAACCTTCAAATTATAAAAAGATGCAATCATAATAATGAGCTTACCAAGCAAAAGATGCCAATAAGTATTGTACCAACACGAAGATCGCAGCCACAGCAGCAGAATCGCACAAGCGGGGCCATCCTTGAGCACCAGTAAATTCGTCGAGCTCGCTGGAATTGTGAATAAGTGAACACGTCTGAACAATTTATACAGAAATGGCATGACGTCATCCCATGCCTCAGTTGCAGACAAGGAATCAGATGTTGCGTGAGCCAAACCAAGCCAATTTGTATTTGCGTACCCGATTAATAATCACACGATACATGTAAATCTTTAAAAGCACGTGAGTAACACTGGACGAAAAAAGATGGATTTACACAACTTTGAAACTCAAGTAAATACGCGGCAAGTTTACAGGTCTAAAATTTGCATAAAATGAGCTCACCTAATGCTTCAACACTGTAGTAATTACATACATTTGATAGTCTGTAAAAGGACCGTAAATCAAATGCAAATTTTATGTTTTCAACTGCTCAACACCAATTTAGCTCAATCATAGTAAATATGGCATTTGCTATGAATTTACTCTGGAGCAAACAAATTTGGCCAATTTTTTAAACAAAGACTAACTTAGCCCTGGTTTATCGCTAACTTGAAGTTTAGACGGACTCCGTAAACCAGGGTTCCCAAAAGTTAAACTGCTTTTTCAGAACATATTTTGGCGTCGGTTTATAAAAACCACGTACCGCGTGGTCCGATCAGCCGGCGGCTATTGTTTGACCTATATTTAGACCAGGGCTTTCTTACCCGCGGTCCAAACCTTAATTAAAAAATCGACCCATTGTGTTTAGGACAGGTGTAAATATTAAATTTACTGTTATCACCACCTTTGTCCTATATAGGAAAACTGAGCAAAATCATATCAATTTTACGTGGGTTTTGTGTTACATTTCTTGGACAGTATTTGCATCACATTTTCACCAATTTTACGCGACCATTTTAAACACGGACTTTGTTTTAACGTCTCTTTCAAGGGGATTTTACCTTGAACAAGACACTGACAACACATCATTTGCAATTTTAAATTCAATCAGTTTTAATACTAGAGAGTCACTTGCTGAACGTGGGAGTCCTTTCCAAAATCCTACGAAACGAGCAATCCAATTTCAACTATAATCTTCTCTTGATTAACTTATAATATTTGGTAAGCTCTGAGCATCTCAGTCACACGCAGTCAAAAAAGGCGAAAATATTTACTTCGGGGCATCAGACAACCAGGCAACTAACTAACCGCGAGATTCATTGTGGCTTTATGTATAAGCACATCCGCATATTTTCTACCATTGTTTACGCTGTTTGTATAAAGGTTCCCACGCATCACATTAGCAGCATAACAGTGATGCAGTTCACATAAGCTCAGGAATTTCCGCCTTAACTCTGATTTGACAGGCTAAACACACGCTATATTATCCGATTTGTTACTGTTCGTTCTATTGCAGAATATTAAAATACTAGCAGGACCCCCGTAAAATATGGTGATCAGATTTCTTTTTTTTTTTTTTTTCCTTTTCTTTTTTCTTTCTTTCTTTTTTCCTTTTTGGAGTCCATTTCGAGCATCTGGAATGCAGTTTACATTCATCAAAACACAAAAATCTCTTTCGATACTCGACATATCGCCGATTGATCGACCCGCCTTAATTTTCGAACATGCGGCGCGTGAGTCCGACATCCAGTTTTAGCGATATTCTGGATGATAATCAGAATCGAGACACCCGTCTCATAAAATCAGGACCTTTTCAGGAACTATTCAATTCACAAGGCTGATACATTATTTTATACATAGCTTCGAAGCCCTGCTGATGTGATTAGTCATAAACTGTTGCTTCCAAATACACTCAGTATGCAATTTTTTTTTTTACTAATCACTTTATAGGTGCCTCGAGGGTAAAGTTCGTTTTGCTCATTATGATAATAGCCAAGTATAAGCTATAACCCAAAGTAGCATATTTCCATAGTTCTATAACTGTCGTCCAACGAGCTTTAGTGATGTTTTCAGCTCAGTGCCCATGACGCTGCTCCTTCTCAGTTCTGGATTTTGAATTCTTTTCGTGCTTGAACGGATTTAGACACGTGGTCCTTTCCACGCTGTTAATCGACAATCACAACAATTTACCCAAATGTTCCGTTTAAACACCATCGCATAGAGAGATACAGATACAGTTTCCATAATTTCGAAGCTATTACGGTATATCATTTCAATGTTTCACTGACCTGGCAGTTTGTTTGGGAAACAAAGCCATCATGCGGGGTGTTTGGCAGTCTGTATTATAGCTGGTTCGATTTCTGCTACCAGAAGAATAAGGTGATTCTATATGCCGTTGCAATTCAATAGATTACCAACGCTTTGCCAACATATGGATAGAGGGATCAATCTATATGCTACCGTACTGACACCGTCGTGTGATCCTCAACTGAAAGGATGTCTGAGAGTGGGAAGTCATTAAGCTTTCATTTTCTCTATTTTGGTATACCACCCAAACATAGGTTGTTCTTTCCCAAGTGGTAACCTTCCGCACTTTAGTGTTGTAGGTCTTACTAGTGTTCTTACCTTTCTGTCTCAGTGATTGCGTCTCAAAAGTGAAATTGAATCAGTGCCAACCTTTGTAGAAGCATCGACCAATCAAAAGAATATAAAGAAAACACCTTTGTTACGATTCATACGTCACTTTTGCTTAAGGCAATGCGATCGCGCAATTTCTATTTCACAAATTTTTGGTAACATTTGCTACAAAGACTCCTTTTGTGTACCAGATTCAAATTTATAAAAAAAATGGGGTCACCAATTCCATTTAGCTGCTATTGTGGCCAGAATATCATGTGCTTTATGCCCGAATAGAACAGTTTACATATAAGCGCACCCGTTCTAACCCAAATTCCAAAAAAACTGCTTCACATATTTTTTCTTTCTTTTTTCTTCAAAATGCATATTTTACGTATAGAACCCTACTCAAAGGTTCAGGGTAGGTTACCGAACTAATTTTTGCGTTACTCCTGAGTATTTCCGAAATTCGCCTTATCGCACGGCGGCCATGTTGGATTAACTTCATAGTTTGTAACACGAATTCAAACTTTATTTCAGAATTTAAAATAAGGAAAGATGTTCCTGTATTTGATGAAGAAATATACGAATCATTGTCTATCAAAGTACAATTACAGAAAGCAAAAAACAAAACTACTGGAATAAGAAGTATAATAAGTTTTGAGGAATAAATTTGAATACCTGTATAAGCAGAAAAGTAATTGAGTAATTCTTATTTAAAGGGGGGGGGGGGGGGGGGTGAAGGGCGCACCGTCGGCTTCCATTGATAGCAGCCTTCAGAGCTGACAGAACTACTGACTTTAAAAATAACTTTGCTAGAACATTTTTCGGATCTTTGTAACGGTATTCGCTATAGATGCAATTGAAAATAAATATTCATTTAATGATCCAACACACTTGTGCCTTCTTAGCTCGGGATATAGGCAGATCATCCCCGAGCGTAAGCGAGGGTAATAATCACAATACTAATGCAGTAGTATCGCCTTATGTGGAGACTCCAAGCGGGTCGTCATCTCGAAATTTAATGTTTGTCTGTAAGTCAGTCAGTCAGTCAGGCTGTCTGGCGTAGAACCTCGTTCCCAGGCTCTTAGGTCAGAACTGTAAACCGCCATTTTTTTTGGTGACATGCAATAGAGTACGAACGGAAGTGATTTTGTACAACAGGACAGATACAAGGCCAAGCAGTTCAACGGACGGCTGTAAATTGCCCGGATATTTTGCCAGTGTATCGGAGGCAAGCTTGCTAGCCGTGAAACGAATTCTTTAAGGCATCGACTGTCCGACCTAAACACAATCCCAGACGCCAGTATTGTGTTAAAACGCAGACACTCATTTCTTCAGAAAGGAATAGCAAAATACAGTCGGTGAAAATCGAACAACCACCGTGGCAAAAATTCACCTTTTACAATAACAAGACTGTAGTTTTCAGTCCAAGTTTCGACAAGATGACGACGCACAATACAATGGAAAGTGGAATTTTCTTACTGTATGAGGACTGCTCTATACAGTGTATTTTGAAATCATTGAAGACGTAAATAACAGTGTTTTGGGTTTTGTTACCTTTGCTGGAAAAGAGCTAAAGCTATGGCTTTCAGGAACCGGTGAAACCGGGTGAGTTTTGAAAAATTACATCAATTAACGTTCAGTACGCGTGTGCTAAGTCGTGTTATCATTATGGTATTTCAACAATCGCCGTATATTTTGTCGTTTGATGCCCCGAGAACTGTAATATGAAGGCCATTGCGATCTTTTCACTAGTTTTCAAAGCTATTTCAGAGTGCCTTCGTGCAAGATTGTGTCATCCGATTCCTGACATTTTGCATTAATTTCGCTGACAGTCTGACATGGAAATGCTGTGAAGTTTTCTCGCCGTGTTTGTTGGCACACTGTATTCAAGGATGAAATGTAATTAACCGGGTTCAAGTGCTCTTGCTTTCTGAAGGCTATTAAAGTAGAAAATACCCAGCCAGGGGCCACTGCTTTCCAAATTAAACAATTACAGTCTATTGTATATTATTGTCTATGGCTGGCCGAATTTGCTCGCTCAACACAATCGGACCTTGTATTATTTAGTGATAGGGTTTGCTCGCTCAATACAATCGGACCTTGTACTATTTAGTGACTTTTTTCTGTCAAAAATTTTAAATTCGTCAAACGCGGTTTGGAAAGTTGTTGTATTCAAAATTGAATCCTTGCCAAAATTCACACATTTTGCTAGACTTCGAAAGCGTATAAACAAGCGACTCTCGTTTTGACAGTTCTAAATTTGTTACACTCGAAGAAGTGTATTAAATTTATAAAGTAAAGAAAGAAACATACACGTATGTGGTTAGGATATAGCGTTAGCTGAAGAAATCGCGGCTTTTCTTAGTAAAATTCATAAAAATTTTTGGTGTCGAAGATCGACTTTGTCGACTGTGCAAAACTGATCGAGTCACGATTCTAGTTAGTGCGCTTTTCTTGCTTTTCAAGTCTTGGGAGTATTCTGTAGTTGCGTGTAAAAGTTATCTCTGCGAATTTTGGAGTTCAGTTCCACGAAAATTGCAGACTGTGCACGTTTGTCTGAGCTAAACCAGGCTGCCGTGCGACAAAGATTTTTTTTAGCCTGGTGACGTCGCTACACAAACCGTGGTTTGTAAAAAAGATTTTAAAATAATCTCCAAGCGAAAAATAAACAAGAAACCCGCTTTCCGAAAACCCACTACAGAGCGAGGGGATATCTGCGATTAATCGTAATTCTAGTATAAACTTAGTGGGAGCATCTCTTTAAATTATCTATCAATTTGCCTGAAAACCCACCTCTCATCAAAGATCGTGATAAGGCAGCTGTGTCATGTGCACATTTTGGTAGTGAATATGAAAACCAGGCTAAAGGCTCACATCGACGACATTTTTGGTATTTGCCAGTGTCTTCAAGTTCACATGGCCAGCGGCGAGACTTTGTGCCTTGTTCTGTAAGGCTGCGCATACGTGTAATTATATACTTATGATACGTGCATGAACGATTTCCAGCCCGTTTCCTTGGACATGGGCCTTAAACGGCTCATATGTACCGAAGCACCAGCTGTCTGCTGCAAGTATTGGGTACCTCAAGCAGGAAGGCAAGGAGGGCGATAACAACGTCACTGGGTGGTAAGAAAAGACCACGCCGTCGTAAGAAAAAGGAAATTAATGCAATACTTTGCCACAAAACTGATCATATGTAGTATAATATAGCCGATGTCGGTCTTGTTTTCGGCTCGTCAACGTCTTAATATATTTACGCGAAATAATTATTTGGATATGCACAGTGCCATTTTAGAGACAGAGTGTGTTTTAGTTTTTGTTTTCTTGTCATGCATGGTAAATAATTAGTGTGATTGAATATGCGCTGGTTTCCTTTGATTTGAAATATGTGTTAATTATCCACACCAGTTGCGCGGGTCACGTGCGGTTTCAAAACAGAATAAAACAAATCTTGCTATTTGTAGAATACTTTGCGACAGAATACTTTGTCACATTACATGCTATATTTTAAAAGTTATCTGTTTTCTTGACAGGGAATCCTTGACCATATGCCTGTTTACTTCCGTGAGGTGACGTAAGGAATGTTAAATTGACCTTGAAAAAAGGAATGATGGCGTTTACAATGTTTTTGCTGGTTGGCCCTTTCCTTGTAATCTTCGCAACTGCAGGTAAGCAAAAACCGAGAAACGATACGGAATACATAGTGTTGTGTTGGTATATTACTCTGACCTGTCAGAGGTAAATATTACACTTTCCTTTATATGCGGCAGCCATAATAGGGACAGTCAATACAATAGTATCAGCCAATACCAGTTATGACAGTGGATTCCTACAAAACTGTAACAATAACCAGTGTCAGGATGCAATATGTAAAATACAAATAAGCCGGCTACGTTGACGCTACACCGAATAGAATCCTGTCCGATACAATTCAAATACGTTATACGTGTATGTATGTATGTATGTATGTATGTATGTATGTATGTATTTATGTATGTTGGTAGGTAGGTAGGTAAATGGGAATGTATTTTATGCATATATCTAGTATGTATGCGTGCGTGTGTGTATGCCGTATGTATGTCAGATTACAGGCCGACTGACAAGAAAATAAATAAAACATTGAGTAGAGTTAGGCTCCGATCGCGCTCGTAGCTTTAACGACATTAATATCGACATTAGCATTATTTGACGTGCAAACAGCGCTTGTCACCAGAAATACATGTCAGAAAGTTGCTACCAAAGACTGAAAAAGCCGTCGCAATGCTCTCGGTGCTGAGTTATTATCGAACAAACTTCCTAGAGCGACCGGCTCCTTAAGATGATGTTATACAAGACGAGTTATTAACGACGATTAGTCGCGCAACACCGACATTTTTGTAGCTAGCGCTTCGGCTTTTACTCCAAAATATGGCGAAACTTTGCCAAAGGCATAATTTTGCGCAGAGATTACATTTAATCGATAGTTTAGACGATTACCAGACGAGAAGTATGTAATAAAAATTGTTGCGCTGCAAATCGTCGATGCAAATCGACCCGTGTAACCACTTTCTTTCAAATGCAAATCTTTGTTTTCGTTCCCAAAACAATGAAGCATGTCCGGGGGGGCGGGGGGGGGGGGAGGGGGGAAGGAACTCTTGTATGTAAAGGGTAGGGATACTAGCCGGGAATTTTTGTTTGAACCTAAAAGATACTAAAATGGGCGTCGCCCAAGCTTATTTTGAGCCATAAAGGGTACGGCCAATAAGAGCATATAAAGTGGCGTCCGTGTAATTCTGATGTGATAATATGATCATTACCAGTTTTGTCCAGTAGCGTGAAAAGTCCATTTCACTGACGCCCAACCCCTAAACGGTACCACGTTAAATAAAATGTCCGTCTTTGATCCTGAGCATCCTAAACCGCACCAAGGTTTATATTTTCCAGTCATTCCGTGATGGCTGCGGTTGTCATAAGGAACTAAAGTTTTTTTGCCGTCTATTACAATATTACAGGCATGTCCAGTGTAACAAAAACATCCACCTTCAGTGTCACAAGCTCATCCAGGGTCACAAGTTTATCCAGTTCAAATGTAAAAAGCTCACCTATTGTTTCAAGCTCAACCAGTTCTACTGTCACTAGCTCATCCAGCGTCACAAGCTCATCCACCTTCACTGGTTCATCAAGTTCCAGTGTCCCAAGCTCACCTAGTTCCAGTGTAACAAGCTCATCCAGTTCCACCGTGACAAGCTCACCAAGTTCGAGTCTAACAAGCTTATCTAGTTCCACTGTAACAAGCTCATCCAGTTCCAGTGTAACAAGCTCATTTAGTTCCAGTGCTACAAGCTCATCTACTTCGAGTGTTACAAGCTTATCTAGTTCCAGTGTCACAAGCTCATCTAGTTCCAGTGTAACAAGCTCATCCAGTTCCAGTGTTACAAGCTCATCTAGTTCCAGTGTAACAAGCTCATCCAGTTCCACCGTGACAAGCTCACCAAGTTCGAGTCTAACAAGCTTATCTAGTTCCACTGTAACAAGCTCATCCAGTTTCAGTGTAATAAGCTCATTTAGTTCCAGTGCTACAAGCTCATCTACTTCGAGTGTTACAAGCTTATCTAGTTCCAGTGTCACAAGCTCATCTAGTTCCAGTGTCACAAGCTCATCCAGTTCCAGTGTTACAAGCTCATCTAGTTCCAGTGTCACAAGCTCATCCAGTTCCAGTGTCACAAACTCATCCAGTTCCAGTGTTACAAGCTCATTTAGTTCCAGTGTAACAATCTCATCCAGTTCCAGTGTAACAAGCTCATCCACTTCCAGTGTAACAAGCTCATTTAGTTCCAGTGCTACAAGCTCATCCAGTTCCAGTGTCACAAGCTCACCTAGTTCCAGTGTCACAAGCTCATTCAGTTCCAGTGTTACAAGCTCATCCAGTTCCAGTGTAACAAGCTCATCCAGTTCCAGTGTAACAAGCTCATCCAGTTCCAGTGTTACAAGCTCATCCAGTTCCAGTGTTACAAGCTCATCCAGTTCCAGTGTTACCAGCTCATCCAGTTCCAGTGTTACAAGCTCATCCAGTTCCAGTGTAACAAGCTCATTTAGTTCCAGTGCTACAAGCTCATCCAGTTCCAGTGTCACAAGCTCACCTAGTTCCAGTGTCACAAGCTCATTCGGTTCCAGTGCTACAAGCTCATCAAGTTCCAGTGTTACAAGCTCATCCAGTTCCAGTGTAAAAAGCTCATCCAGTTCCAGTGTTACAAGCTCATCCAGTTCCAGTGTCACAAGCTCATCCAGTTCCACTGTTACAAGCTCATCCAGTTCCAGTGTTACAAGCTCATCCAGTTCCAGTATTACAAGCTCATCCAGTTCCAGTGTAACAAGCTCATCTAGTTCCAGTGTCACAACCTCATTTAGTTCCAGTGTAACAAGCTCATCCAGTTCCAGTGTTACAAGCTCATCCAGTTCCAGTGTTACAAGCTCATCCAGTTCCAGTGTTACAAGCTCATCCAGTTCCAGTGTTACAAGCTCATGCAGTTCCAGTGTCACAAGCTCATTTAGTTCCAGTGTTACAAACTCATCCAGTTCCAGTGTTACAAGCTCATCCAGTTCCAGTGTAACAACTTCATCTAGTTCCAGTGTCATAAGCTCATCCAGTTCCAGTGTTACAAGCTCATCCAGTTCCAGTGTTACAAGCTCATCCAGTTCCAGTGTTACAAGCTCATTTAGTTCCAGTATAACAAGCTTATCTAGTTCCAGTGTAACAAGCTCTTCCAGTTCCAGTGTAACAAGCTCATCTAGTTCCAGTGTCACAAGCTTATCCAGTTCCAGTGTCACAAGCTCATCCAGTTCCAGTGTCACAAGCTCATTTAGTTCCAGTGTTACAAGCTCATCCAGTTCCAGTGTTACAAGCTCATCCAGTTCCAGTGTAACAACTTCATCTAGTTCCAGTGTCATAAGCTCATCCAGTTCCAGTGTTACAAGCTCACCCAGTTCCAGTGTTACAAGCTCATCCAGTTCCAATGTTACAAGCTCATTTAGTTCCAGTATAACAAGCTCATCTAGTTCCAGTGTAACAAGCTCTTCCAGTTCCAGTGTAACAAGCTCATCTAGTTCCAGTGTCACAAGCTTATCCAGTTCCAGTGTCACAAGCTCATCCAGTTCCAGTGTCACAACCTCATCCAGTTCCAGTGTAACAAACTCATTTAGTTCCAGTGTAACAAGCTCATTTAGTTCCAGTGTCACAAGCTCATCCAGTTCCAGTGTCACAAGCTCATCCAGTTCCAGTGTCACAACCTCATCCAGTTCCAGTGTAACAAACTCATTTAGTTCCAGTGTAACAAGCTCATCCAGTTCCAGTGTAACAACTTCATCTAGTTCCAGTGTCATAAGCTCATCCAGTTCAAGTGTTACAAGCTCACCCAGTTCCAGTGTTACAAGCTCATCCAGTTCCAGTGTTACAAGCTCATTTAGTTCCAGTGTAACAAGCTCATCCAGTTCCAGTGTAACAAGCTCATCTAGTTCCAGTGTCACAAGCTTATCCAATTCCAGTGTCACAAGCTCATCCAGTTCCAGTGTCACAACCTCATCCAGTTCCAGTGTAACAAACTCATTTAGTTCCAGTTTAACAAGCTTATTTAGTTCCAGTGTAACAAGCCCATCTAGTTCCAGTGTCACAAGTTCATCCAGTTTCAGTGTTACAAGCTCATCCAGTTCCAGTGTTACAAGCTCATCCAGTTCCAGTGTTACAAGCTCATCCAGTTCCAGTGTTACAAGCTCATCTAGTTCCAGTGTTACAAGCTCATCCAGTTCCAGTGTGACAAGCTCATCTAGTTCCAGTGTCACAAGCTCATCCAGTTCCAGTGTTACAAGCTCATCCAGTTCCAGTGTTACAAGCTCATTTTGTTCCAGTGTAACAACCTCATCCAGTTCCAGTGTAACAAGCTCATTTAGTTCCAGTGCTACAAGCTCATCCAGTTACAGTGTTACAAGCTCATCCAGTTCTAGTGACACAAGCTCATCCAGTTCCAGTGTCACAAGCTCATCCAGTTCCAGTGTAACAAGCTCATCCAGTTACAGTGTAACAAGCTCATCCAGTTCCAATGTAACAAGCTCATTTAGTTCCAGTGTAACAAGCTCATCCAGTTCCAGTGTCACAAGCTCATCCAGTTCCAGTGTCACAAGCTCATCCAGTTCAAGTGTAACAAGCTCATTTACTTCCAGTGTAACAAGCTCATTTAGTTCCAGTGTAACAAGCTCATCCAGTTCCAGTATAACAAGCTCATCCAGTTCCAGTGTAACAAGCTCATCCAGTTCCAGTGTAACAAGCTCATCCAGTTCCAGTGTAACAAGCTCATCCAGTTCCAGTGTAACAAGCTCATCCAGTTCCAGTGTAACAAGCTTATCCAGTTCCAGTGTAACAAGGTCATCCAGTTCCAGTGTAACAAGCTCATGTAGTTCCAGTGTAACAAGCTCATCCAGTTCCAGTGTTACAAGCTCATCCAGTTCCAGTGTTGCAAGCTTATCTAGTTCCAGTGTCACAAGCTCATCCAGTTCCAGTGTCACAAGCTCATCCAGTTCCAGTGTTACAAGCTCATTTAGTTCCAGTGTAACAAGCTCATCCAGTTCCAGTGTAACAAGCTCATCCAGTTCCAGTGTTACAAGCTCATTTAGTTCCAGTGTAGCAAGCTCATCCAGTTCCAGTGTAACAAGCTCATCTAGTTCCAGTGTGACAAGCTCATCTAGTTCCAGTGTCACAAGCTCATCCAGTTCCAGTGTAACGAGCTCATCTAATTCCAGTGTCACAAGCTCATCCAGTTCCAGTGTCACAAGCTCATCCAGTTCCAGTGTCACAACCTCATCCAGTTCCAGTGTCACAAGCTCATCTAGTTCCAGTGTAACAAGCTCATCCAGTTCCAGTGTCACAAGCTCATCCAGTTCCAGTGTTACAAGCTCATTTAGTTCCAGTGTAACAAGTTCATCCAGTTCCAGTGTCACAAGCTCATCCAGTTCCAGTGTCACAAGCTCATCTAGTTCTAGTGTAACAAGCTCATCCAATTCCAGTGTAACAAGCTCATCTAGTTCCAGTGTCACAAGCTCATCGAGTTCCAGTGTTACAAGCTCACCTAGTTCCAGTGCTACAAACTCATCCAGTTCCAGTGTAACAGGCTCATCTAGTTTCAGTGTTACAAGCTCATCCAGTTCCAGTGTTACAAGCTCATCCAGTTCTAGTGTAACAAGTTCATCCAGTTCTAGTGTTACAAGGTCATTCAGTTCCAGTGTAACAAGCTCATCCAGTTCCAGTGTAACAAGCTTATCCAGTTTCAGTGTTACAAGCTCATCCAGTTCCAGTGTTACAAGCTCATCCAGTTCCAGTTTAACAAGCTCACCTAGTTCTAGTGTAACAAGCTCATCCAGTTCCAGTGTTGCCAGCTCATCCAGTTCCAGTGTCACAAGCTCATCTAGTTCCAGTGTTACAAGCTCATTCAGTTCCAGTGTTACAAGGACATCCAGTTCCAGTGTTATGAGTTCATCCAGGTCCAGTGTTATAAGCTTATCAAGTGTCCCAAGTTCATCCAGTTCTAGTGTTACAAGATCATCCAGAGTCACGAGTTCATCCAGTTCCAGTGTTACATGTATGTATGTATTTATGTGTATATGCAATTTTTCCCATGCATTAAAACTCCGTTCACTTCCACACAATGGCAAAATTCTTTTGCAGGCGAAGATTTCAAACCTGTATTCTTAAGGTTTCTTTATTTTACAGACTTTTATCACATATTTTCTGTTTCATGTTGTTTTAATAGTGGGTTAACTGATAAATACATCTGTAAATGTTTATTGAATTGCCTCTCTTTGTTACACGAAAATATGTGTTAGTGCAGGCTGCTCTTGCTCAGTGCCGTGCATTAACACTCAGGATAGCCAGAAGGCACAACCAAAAGGCCCAATATTAACACCTTAAAATTGTTCAGAAGCGGGCAAAACGAGTAGGTAGGATACCGCAATGTAAAAACTATAATTATTGAGATTTAAAAGTATAAAAATATCATAAGAAGTGAAACCCTATTTTTTGTAGATGCCTTGTGTGCCCAGAAACCTTGCCTCCTGTTGTCCAACACAACAGATATTATCGCCGTGGACCCAGCGACCTCTGTTTCTCAGGCAGTCGTTTCAGGTCTCTCGCAAGCAGTGGCAGTGGATGTACACTTTGCTCAAGGACTCATATTCTGGAGTGACGTCAATAATCAGACAATCAGCCGAGCAAATATTAATGGTAGCAGCGTTTCTACCATCATCAATGTCGAAGGTTTGTGCGGTGGTATAGCCGTGGAATGGCTGTCTAATCTGCTTTACTGGACTGACTTTACTAATGACGTCATAGAGGTGGCCCGTTTGGACGGAAGTGACAAACGAGTTTTAATTTCTTTGGGTCTGGACGAACCAAGTGGCTTAGCAGTGGATCCACGAAAAGGGTAGGAATGCATTAGGGTGTAGATTTGTCTAAGATGTAACACTGTAAAGTACGTAAGAATATAAGCGGCAGTCTAAAGGCTGCACAAATTTTTTGTAGCACAAAGTTCGCATGAAACTCTATACAGCATGCAGTAAGTTAGATTCTTCATATACCACTGATATCTGAACACCAGGTATTGTACGTTTCTCAATCTCGTTGTGAATATTGACAATTTTAAGTTTTTTTCCTTGAGTACGGTGAGGGTACTGGAGCTACCTCCTTCAGTTAGGGTTGATTGAAGTCCAGACACGTGACACCTCGTAGTGTGAGTCAACGTCAAAATATTTAAAAAACAAAACATGTGCATCAAAAAACGAATTGAGCAAAATCAACTAGTAAAAAGTACTTATCAGTCTCACGGGACAGACCAAATTCGTCTCCAAAAGAGAAGAAAACAAGCACGAGCACGAGCAAGACGTAACAGTAGACTTGCTAACGAGAGAGCTACAAACACTACAGGCGAAACCACATTAAAAGCATGTTAAATCGAAACTCAAACGTTCCTATCTCATTGCATTTCCAGACTAAATTTTCCCGCAAAAATATGCCTTTGGTAAAATTAAATATTTGGACCGCAAGACTATTTTTTTCTTCATGATATTGATACGGCTCGTGTAGTAAGATTTCCATCATGAGCAGTCAAACGATCATAACTGCCCATTGGGGATACCGACACAAGTCATTGCTTTTCAGCTATATGTTCTGGACTGGCCGGGGACAGCATCCTAAAATCGAGCGTGCAACACTGAATGGCGAAGGAAGAACTCCCATAGTGACTTCAGGATTTATTTGGCCTACTGACGTCATCATCGACTACTCAACTAACAACCTATACTGGGTTGATTTCTTTCGGGGTATGATCGAAACTTCTGATTACTACGGAAACAACCGTTTGCAACTGTACCAGTACGGTAAACCATTTGCCATGTCTGTTCTCTCCACTACGTTGTATTGGACAGACTCGGTACATCATGCCTTCTATTCGATTGACAAGAATAATGGTACTTCTCTGCGTGTCTACTCGTACATCCGAAGTCCGATGGGATTGGCTATTTATGACAGTTCAAGGCAACCTGTTGGTAAGTATACAAAATATATGCCTACTACTTTAATGCCATATTCATTATAGACATTCAAAACGTCGACTTTGTGCTTGAGACTAGTATCATGTGACACACTGTGTTTGTGCATGCTTGGCTAGTGAGAGAGACTTTAGTTTGATCTGTACTGTTGTGCATGTTTGGTTCTACTGAAACAGTGTGTCGCTGCTGTGCAACCGTAAGGGCCTTATAATAAAAAGTTATGGTTATAGTATTGCGTACTGCTTTAAACGTTATGACTTAGCACGCGCGTGAGCCAGACGTGATTTTTATCTTCATCTGTTATTGTAAGATTATCGTCTTTATCGTATTTATCGATTATCGTATTACTCATCTTAGAAAAGACGTAAATACTGGTCAACATCCTATTTTGGACTTTACAAGCATATTGAAATATGAAAGAACAGTCAAGAAGTGCGGCAAAAACCAAACAGTCTATGTGTTAACTCCAAGTTCAAAATGTTAATATTAAAGCCTATAAATCTTTTTTTCGTGCCACATGGGATACCCTTTGTCTCATCATCAATTTGAATGCATGCGCGATACCTGGGATATATTATTTGTACTCTTACAGATAGGTGCTCCAACGTGGTAAATCTACATTAAGTTGGACGTTTTTTGGCCAATAAATTCAATAACAAAAAACACAAAAACAAGCACAAACACAAGTATAAGGAAAAACACAAGCACAAGCACAAAAACATGTTTATAGCTCCAGTTACGGACAGTGGAGCAAATCTTAGCTGATTTGTATTTTTGAACAAAATGCAAAAGGAGAGACAGTCTAGTAGCACTAATAGCATGATATTCATTTATACAATTTAAAAGAAATGAAAAGCTTATTGTTTATCAGAATGCTGTATATTTTTAATTAGTGATATATCTTGTAACTTTAATTGTTCTCTGTGGGCATTATTTTTTTTATTATTTTGTTTTCAACTCGTTCTTTTTATTTAGTTTCTAGTGCATGTTCCACCAACAATGGAGGGTGCAGTCACCTCTGTTTGCTAAAACCAGCGGGATACGTCTGCGCATGTCCCACCGGCGGTGTCCTGAAGGGTGATGCAAAAACTTGCCTAGAAAGTGAGTTTCCTTCCGAAACTTCGCGTAAGTGCGAAGTGGCGGTCAGGCTTGAAAACGACCCTTTGTTACTCAACATCTATCGACTATTATGATCGATCAAAACATTTCCACTTGCGTATAATTGCTGAACTGTCGTAAAAATCATTGCGAGATGACTACCGACGAGGACATCAATTGCTTGGTCAAAAAAGCAGTTCCAGAAAGGAACAAAAAGCTACACAATATCCCCGCCAATATTTTCGATGTGAGAGGAAATACTTAAAAGACATAGGAAACAAAAGATCTGTCCGTTGTAAATTGAGGCATGGGTAGGTGATTCAGTTTTTGTAAAAACTCTCTATTTCCGTGTTTACACGAGAGACTACTATGCCCTGTAAGGTGGTAAATTGGCATTTACTACGGTAATTCTCCTATTGTTTTGAACTACATTACCAAGGTTTAGTAAATTGTCTACACGCGTGGTACGTTTCCTGCAGTAAAGTAGGTGCTTTCACCAATATAAATGTGTCTATATGACTCTTTGAGAAATTATGGCAGTCGCTCTTCTTAGTGAGAGACAATGAAAGCAATAGAACTTTGGCAAAATCGGAAGAAATTGAGCCAGCTTAAGAAAATTTCAGGGACATAAAGAATACGGAGAAATCTTCTTTGGTTCCTCGTTCTGCCGTGGCCGCTCTGAGTTTCTTAAATTCCCCATTGTTTAATCATCGACGTTGCCGTCGTCCTCTCCAGTCCTGCTGCGTAAAGAGACCCTCTCACCGTGGCTTTGCGCGTCCATGTTCATATAAACATCCGGAGATCAACTTACCTGAGGCGCCCACGTGATGACTGATCGATCTGACCGTCGCTGCTTGCCGTATTCAAAACACTTTTTGAGTTTGTGCTGATCTATTTCGCAATAAAACGTATAAAAATCCGCGTCAGTCACTGGGCGCGCAAAGCATCTACGTGAGAGAGTCTCTTTAAGCTCTCTATTGTGTCTCTTGTTACATATTTCAGACTCATTTGTTACATTTGAAATCTGCTACCCAGAAAATGATCAGTTCATACTTTCAGCCATATGCAATAAGCACATTCAGTAGTCATTTTTGTGATATTTTTACTCAAATGGGTTTTATTACACTAGGACCCACTAAACCTCCCAGTAATGTACGAGGTCATTACACCAGTTCAACAAGTATTCTGGTGCTGTGGGATGATGTACCCCAGGCTGATCAAAATGGAGTTATCCTGGGATACCGAGTCATGATCAACTACGCTAACAAGAGTGGAGGGGAAAGCTCAAATCGAGCGAATAGAAACCTGACGTTGGAGGGGCTGAACGAATTTACAAGCTACAACATCTGTGTGTTGGCTTTCACTGTCAAAGGAGATGGTCCACAGACATGCATTTTGGTTTCCACAGCCGAAGATAGTAAGTTTTCATCCTTTAGTCATTCTGTGATTGCTATAAGGTTGTCATGAGGGACTGCAATCTTCCGTTGTTTATTGTGAAGTTTCTATTTGTACAGGCATGTCAAGAGAGTTTTAGGTTTGTGATAAACGGAGTATAGAATTTACAACATTGTAAGGGGTGCTCGTTATACACTTTCGTAAACCTAGATTCTTGTCTTTTGTATTATTTTAAGTTTGTTTTATGCTAAATAAACATCTCTTATTGAAGTCAAGTTTTCCACCTAGCACGTCATCTGTCCGGTATCTCACTCTTAATAATGAATATCTTCAAAAAGTGGATGTGTCTTTCTTTTTTCTACTAGAACCGGCTAAACCTCCCAGTAATGTACGAGCTCGTAACACCAGTTCAACGAGTATTCTGGTGCAGTGGGACGAAGTACCCCAAGCTGATCAGAATGGGATTATCCTTGGGTACCTCTTAAAATACAATAAAAGTGGAGAAGAAACCTTTAAAAATTTCAGCGGTTCAGGAATAAGGCAGCAAACGTTAGACGGCTTAAACGAATTCATGGTGTACAACATCTGCGTGTTGGCTTTCACTTTCAAAGGAAATGGGCCACCTGAATGCATTCTAGTTGTCACGGCTGAGGATAGTAAGTATAATTTTTTAGTGCCTTCGTGCTGACAGTGGTACAGTCGAGCAGGATTCTGTGTTTGTTGCGACAGCATTTTTTATGACAGAGAACTAAAATACTTATCGATTGCACTGCGTTCGGTATGTGTTTCATTGTCCGGTCTATGTTGCATTTGATCCCTTATATAGGTTTTGTCATCCCTTATATAGGTTTTGCGTTTAAATTCTCCAGTTTAAACTTTTACAGCTGCTTTTTTATGTTTTGGGAATCTCTTGCTCTTGGCCACCATTTTTTTCGTTGCAAAAGTTGAGCTTGCGACTTGCGTGATTGTCATAGCAACGAAGTCTGGAAAATCAATTAATCGGTGTAGTAAACTCTTATTAGCTACTTTTGCACATCTGATTAACCTTTTTTGCAAACTTGCACACTAATTTAAATATAACACCCTGTTTTAAGCCAATCAGAATTGAGTGTTTTTGCACCTATATTATTACTCATTTGATTATTGCAAAAGTAAATAATTCATGTTTTATTCTACCACCGCAGATCCTAGTTTATCTCCTCAGAATTTACGAGGATACGCGGAGAGTTCAACAAGCATCTTTGTACAGTGGGATGAAGTACCACCGCTGGATCAAAATGGAAACATCAAAGGGTACAGAATCATTTACCGGACATCAGCAAGTTCTATTAACAGGTCAATTGAAGTGGATTCTTCAAAGAAAGAATTGTTGTTGGTGGGTTTAGAGAAGTTGATGCACTACAACGTCTGCGTCTCGGCTTTCACTTCAAAAGGAGATGGACCTTTTACCTGCATACTCGTTTTGACCGACAGTAAGTTTTGTGATACATTTTGGTAAACGTTATTTTGGCGTACAATTTTGTGTCATTACTAATTGTCATTTTCCAAGAAAATTTTAGAGAGGTAAATTATTGAATCGTGTATATTTGTGTACTATAGAGTGGAACGCGTTCTCAACTAAAATCAGTTTTTCTCATTTAGGAAGAATCCACTGCAAATAGATTATTAAGGTCAAAATTGGGATTCAGCTCCACAAGCAGTATCTGATTCTGAATTCAAAGGTGACATCGAAAATTAATTCCACCAAAAGCAAACAATAATACTTTTCTTTGTAGAAACATTATCTTTATTGCACATGTTTCAGGTAATTTAACAGCACAAAGGTATTAAATTCTCATCTCAAAAAATGTAAAATTTGGTGAACATGCTTTTCAATGGTAATTTCACTACCTGAAATTACCGATTTTCAGAGTTATTAACGTTTTCGGCCCATTTGGCTATGTAAAATCGTAGCACTCTAGCGAAGCATCAATTCTTCACCACCAAAAACCAACTTTTCAAAACTGACAAAAACGGTTCTAATCAGAAAGTAAGTTCAAAGATCTTTGACTCCACAGTGCGGCATCAGCACATCACAAAAACGGTTCAAATCAGAAAGTAAGTTCAAAGATCTTTGACTCCACAGTGTGGCATCAGCACATCACAAAAACGGTTCAAATCAGAAAGTAAGTTCTAAGATCTTTGACTCCACAGTGCGGCATCAGCACATCACAAAAACGGTTCAAATCAGAAAGTAAGTTCAAAGATCTTTGACTCCACAGTGCGGCATCAGCACTTCACAAAAACGGTTCAAATCAGAAAGTAAGTTCAAAGATCTTTGACTCCACAGTGTGGCATCAGCACTTCACAAAAACGGTTCAAATCAGAAAGTAAGTTCAAAGATCTTTGACTCCACAGTGCGGCATCAGCACTTCACAAAAACGGTTCAAATCAGAAAGTAAGTTCAAAGATCTTTGACTCCACAGTGCGGCATCAGCACATCACAAAAACGGTTCAAATCAGAAAGTAAGTTCAAAGATCTTTGACTCCACAGTGCGGCAACAGCACATCACAAAAACGGTTCAAATCAGAAAGTAAGTTCTAAGATCTTTGACTCCACAGTGCGGCATCAGCACATCACAAAAACGGTTCAAATCATAAAGTAAGTTCAAAGATCTTTGAATCCACAGTGTGGCATCAGCACATCACAAAAACGGTTCAAATCAGAGAGTAAGTTCAAAGATCTTTGACTCCACAGTGCGGCATCAGCACTTCACAAAAACGGTTCAAATCAGAAAGTAAGTTCAAAGATCTTTGACTCCACAGTGCGGCATCAGCACTTCACAAAAACGGTTCAAATCAGAAAGTAAGTTCAAAGATCTTTGACTCCACAGTGCGGCATCAGCACATCACAAAAACGGTTCAAATCAGAAAGTAAGTTCAAAGATCTTTGAATCCACAGTGTGGCATCAGCACATCACAAAAACGGTTCAAATCAGAGAGTAAGTTCAAAGATCTTTGACTCCACAGTGCGGCATCAGCACTTCACAAAAACGGTTCAAATCAGAAAGTAAGTTCAAAGATCTTTGACTCCACAGTGCGGCATCAGCACTTCACAAAAACAGTTCAAATCAGAAAGTAAGTTCAAAGATCTTTGACTCCACAGTGTGGCATCAGCACATCACAAAAACGGTTCAAATCAGAAAGTAAGTTCAAAGATCTTTGACTCCACAGTGCGGCATCAGCACATCACAAAAACGGTTCAAATCAGAAAGTAAGTTCAAAGATCTTTGACTCCACAGTGCGGCATCAGCACATCACAAAAACGGTTCAAATCAGAAAGTAAGTTCAAAGATCTTTGACTCCACAGTGCGGCATCAGCACTTCACAAAAACGGTTCAAATCAGAGAGTAAGTTCAAAGATCTTTGACTCCACAGTGCGGCATCAGCACATCACAAAAACGGTTCAAATCAGAAAGTAAGTTCTAAGATCTTTGACTCCACAGTGCGGCATCAGCACTTCACAAAAACGGTTCAAATCAGAAAGTAAGTTCTAAGATCTTTGACTCCACAGTGCGGCATCAGCACATCACACAAACGGTTCAAATCAGAAAGTAAGTTCAAAGATCTTTGACTCCACAGTGCGGCATCAGCACTTCACAAAAACGGTTCAAATCAGAAAGTAAGTTCTAAGATCTTTGACTCCACAGTGCGGCATCAGCACATCACAAAAACTGTTCAAATCAGAAAGTAAGTTCAAAGATCTTTGACTCCGCAGTGCGGCATCAGCACTTCACAAAAACGGTTCAAATCATGCAGAAAGTAAGTTTTATCTTGGAGGAATCAAGTCCAAATGTTGGGTTTGAAATTTAGACAAGAGTTTTACTCCAGGGTAATATAAGTTGATCTTAAATGTTGTTTCTGAATTTCAAACCCATGATTTTTAATCCTGTAGCCACTTAATAAAGTTTATCTTGGAGGAATCTTGTTTCCTCCATGATGAACCTAACTCGGTCTGAAATTCAGACAAAAGAATTTTCACTTAGTACTCTATAAAGTTAATCTTGCAGAAATTAAGTCCAAATGTTGAGCTGTTTTTG
Organism: Plumapathes pennacea; assembly: GCA_964036295.1. Classification (NCBI taxonomy): domain Eukaryota; kingdom Metazoa; phylum Cnidaria; class Anthozoa; order Antipatharia; family Myriopathidae; genus Plumapathes; species Plumapathes pennacea. The sequence continues at coordinate 17,562,451 of OZ038462.1, forward strand.
TAAAGCAGACCTGAGCCGCGAAGTGGTGAGCCAAAAACCTGCGTACTAAGATATCCAAACACCGGGATCAAAAGTTGTCGGAGGTTAAGATTTTAAACTTCCAATAGAAGTAATCAGCAGGATTTTAGCTTCCAGCTGTCCTTAAGGCTGTACTGGAACTATATGAGGGGCAACATTGAAGTCAGCCAGGGTTTGAGTAGGTCTATGTCGCTTCCAACCTACAAAACGACAAAAAGGAAACTAAACAAGGTATCGCAAACATTCCAAGTATCCGTGAACAGAGAACTTGGCTTTCGAGAATTTTGTTTCATTCTCCAAGAATAGCTGCGAGAATCTATTTGATGATAAAGTGTACAGTCTACACACTCGGTTATTCTCGCCAGCCTGTCCGATAAATTCATGTTTATACAACAATTACCTCCACTTAAAACCCAGCTGCATGAGCAGAAATTATATGCCGACAATTTGGCCTAGAGCTTGTGACAAAAATGGAGACCCGAAGAAAAAATAGCAAAGTTCAACATACCTTTATGTTTCTCTCCTGATTGCGTACGCGCAAAGGCATTCGACGACAAATTTATGTTTCTGTCCTTGCATATTGTTGTCGGTCAAAAGAGGCGTGTTAGACAAAAGAGCCGCACAGATTGCTTAAGTGGATCCCGATTTCTAAGGCATCACGTTAGCGGGGACAAAATTCTGACTGAATTTGAAAAACAGAAGACGTTTACTTTGTGGTGTTGTGGGTCGAATGCTTTGTGTGAACTGTCACAAGATGCCGCGGCATTCTTCCAAGTGACAAAACCTACGGCGGCTTCCGGTTTTATTGTTCTCTGTCTTTTTTTTTTTTCAGCGCAGCGGCGAGAAATCAAAGACAATTTTGCAGCAGTGCAGAAATACTACACTTCATTAGTTTGTGACAGCGCTCTTTTTTTTTTTTTTTTTTTTTTATTTTTATTTTTTTTTAATAAAACTACCCGGCGAATAGGACGCCTTCGACAGCGGGAAGTGGGAAGTGACAAAACCCGCTGGGCCCGCCCCTGGGTCGACCTTTGCACAGAGATAATTATAAGGCGCTATCACTAACAAAGTGAGCTGAACGAACACACAAAGATCCTGGTGGAAAAATGGCCTTCAGTATTAGTTCTGCTTTGCTGCAAATCTCGCCGCAGCGCCGGAGGAAAGAAAAACAAAACAAAACAAAAACTCAGGAACACCAGAACATCAGAACAAAAGGGCCGGAAGCCACAGCAGTTTTGGCACATGCCAATCAACCCACGAAGCAAACGTCTTTTCATTTTTAAATTGAGTCGGAACTTTTCCACTGCTAACGTGATGCCGGGTAATCGTAGCCAAGAAAAAGACTCCACTACAGCCCATCTGTCTGGCCGTTAATATGCCCAACGCACCTCTTTCGACTGTGCAATCATGAGTCTAAGAAGAAACGCGTGGTATGTTCCGTTTCATTGTTTGTCTCCGAGTCTTCATGTATGTCACAAGCCGGTAGTTCAGCTACTGCCGAATCGCCGACATGTAATTCTGCTCAGTGCATCGTCTATTCAGCCTATAAAACTTGTAAACGGCAGTAATTTCAGTGCACCATTGTATATTTATTGGTCAGACGAACGTTAACTACTGTATGTAGATTTCCTTGCCATTCTGGAAGAAAAATGTTTTCGTGATATGTTTGCAATGCCTCAATTACATGAGTTTCTTTTTGATCGTTCAAGCCCACCTTCGACGTGTTATTCAATGTGTTTCTTCTGCTCCAAGTTTAATTTTATTCCAGCATTAGGTACTAGGAGTAAAAACCTGTGTCTGAATTGTTTTTGAACTTGATTTTTCCCTCGGCTTCGCCTCGCCAACCCTACCCGGCCTCGCAGCGCGGAGCTTCCGAGAGCCGGATAACCTCGGCGAACTGGTTAAGGCTAATTCCTCGAAGATTAACTTTATTAGCTACAGTACCAGGACTATAAAAAAAACTTGTGTTTGAATTTCAGACCCAACATTTGGACTTGATTCTTCCAAGATTAATTTTATTAGGTACCAGGAGTGGACTTGATTCCTCCAAAATTAACTTTATCAGGTACCAGGGGTAAAAAATCTTGTGTTTGAATCACAGACCCAACATTGCCTCCTCCAAGATTTACTTTTTATTAGATATCAGCAGAAGAATCTTATGTCTGAATTTCAGACTCAACATTTGCTGTGAACTCCTCCAAAATTAGCATAATTATTCTTTGTGTTCAAGTTATCAGGAGAAATAAATTATTCCTAAATTCTGGCAAATTTATTTTTTCTCCACTGAAATTCGCTGGACATTACTTATGACTAGAAGTGCTCTTTTTAATTCCGCAGGAAACAAGGAATGATTATAAAGCTATAAAAAGGATTTGCCAGAAATGAACGAAATGCCCCATTTTAGCGAAAAAACTCTAGAATAGAATAACTTATTTTAGTGTTTTTGTGAGGTGCTGATGCCGCACTGTGGAGTCACAGATCTTTGAACGTACTTTCTGATTTGAACCGTTTTTGTGAAGTGTTGATGCCACGCTGTGGAATCAAAGATCTTTGAACTTACTCTCTGATTTGACCCGTTTTTCTGAAGTGATGATGCCGCACTGTGGAGTCAAAGATCTTTGAACTTACGTTCTGATTTGAACCGTTTTTTTGAAGTGCTGATGCCGCATTGCGGAGTCAAAGATCTCTGAACTTACTTTCTGATTTGAACCGTTTTTGTGATGTGCTGATGCCGCACTGTGGAGTCAAAGATCTTTGAACTTACTTTCTGATTTGAACCGTTTTTGTGAAGTGCTGATGCCGCATTGCGGAGTCAAAGATCTTAGAACTTACTTTCTGATTTGAACAGTTTTTGTGATGTGCTGATGCCGCACTGTGGAGTCAAAGATCTTTGAACTTACTTTCTGATTTGAACCGTTTTTGTGAAGTGCTGATGCCACACTGTGGAGTCAAAGATCTTAGAACTTACTTTCTGATTTGAACCGTTTTTGTGATGTGCTGATGCCGCACTGTGGAGTCAAAGATCTTTGAACTTACTTTCTGATTTGAACTGTTTTTGTGAAGTGCTGATGCCACACTGTGGAGTCAAAGATCTTTGAACTTACTTTTTGATTTGAACCGTTTTTGTGATGTGCTGATGCCGCACTGTGGAGTCAAAGATCTTTGAACTTACTTTCTGATTTGAACCGTTTTTTTGAAGTGCTGATGCCGCACTGTGGAGTCAAAGATCTTTGAACTTACTTTCTGATTTGAACCGTTTTTGTGAAGTGCTGATGCCACACTGTGGAGTCAAAGATCTTTGAACTTACTTTCTGATTTGAACCGTTTTTGTGATGTGGTGATGCCGCACTGTGGGGTCAAAGATCTTAGAACTTACTTTCTGATTTGAACCGTTTTTGTGAAGTGCTGATGCCACACTGTGGAGTCAAAGATCTTAGAACTTACTTTCTGATTTGAACCGTTTTTGTGATGTGCTGATGCCACACTGTGGAGTCAAAGATCTTTGAACTTACTTTCTGATTTGAACCGTTTTTGTGAAGTGCTGATGCCGCACTGTGGAGTCAAAGATCTTTGAACTTACTTTCTGATTTGAACCGTTTTTGTGAAGTGTTGATGCCGCATTGCGGAGTCAAAGATCTCTGAACTTACTTTCTGATTTGAACCGTTTTTGTGATGTGCTGATGCCGCACTGTGGAGTCAAAGATCTTTGAACTTACTTTCTGATTTGAACCGTTTTTGTGAAGTGCTGATGCCGCATTGCGGAGTCAAAGATCTTAGAACTTACTTTCTGATTTGAACAGTTTTTGTGATGTGCTGATGCCGCACTGTGGAGTCAAAGATCTTTGAACTTACTTTCTGATTTGAACCGTTTTTGTGAAGTGCTGATGCCACACTGTGGAGTCAAAGATCTTAGAACTTACTTTCTGATTTGAACCGTTTTTGTGATGTGCTGATGCCGCACTGTGGAGTCAAAGATCTTTGAACTTACTTTCTGATTTGAACTGTTTTTGTGAAGTGCTGATGCCACACTGTGGAGTCAAAGATCTTTGAACTTACTTTCTGATTTGAACCGTTTTTGTGATGTGCTGATGCCGCACTGTGGAGTCAAAGATCTTTGAACTTACTTTCTGATTTGAACCGTTTTTTTGAAGTGCTGATGCCGCACTGTGGAGTCAAAGATCTTTGAACTTACTTTCTGATTTGAACCGTTTTTGTGAAGTGCTGATGCCAACTGTGGAGTCAAAGATCTTTGAACTTACTTTCTGATTTGAACCGTTTTTGTGATGTGCTGATGCCGCACTGTGGAGTCAAAGATCTTAGAACTTACTTTCTGATTTGAACCGTTTTTGTGATGTGCTGATGCCACACTGTGGAGTCAAAGATCTTTGAACTTACTTTCTGATTTGAACCGTTTTTGTGAAGTGCTGATGCCGCACTGTGGAGTCAAAGATCTTTGAACTTACTTTCTGATTTGAACCGTTTTTGTGATGTGCTGATGCCGCACTGTGGAGTCAAAGATCTTTGAACTTACTTTCTGATTTGAACCGTTTTTGTGATGTGCTGATGCCACACTGTGGAGTCAAAGATCTTTGAACTTACTTTCTGATTTGAACTGTTTTTGTGAAGTGCTGATTCCACACTGTGGAGTCAAAGATCTTTGAACTTACTTTCTGATTTGAACCGTTTTTGTGATGTGCTGATGCCGCACTGTGGAGTCAAAGATCTTTGAACTTACTTTCTGATTTGAACCGTTTTTGTGATGTGCTGATGCCGCACTGTGGAGTCAAAGATCTTTGAACTTACTTTCTGATTTGAACCGTTTTTGTGAAGTGCTGATGCCACACTGTGGAGTCAAAGATCTTTGAACTTACTTTCTGATTTGAACCGTTTTTGTGATGTGCTGATGCCGCACTGTGGAGTCAAAGATCTTTGAACTTACTTTCTGATTTGAACCGTTTTTGTGAAGTGCTGATGCCACACTGTGGAGTCAAAGATCTTAGAACTTACTTTCTGATTTGAACCGTTTTTATGATGTGCTGATGCCACACTGTGGAGTCAAAGATCTTTGAACTTACTTTCTGATTTGAACCGTTTTTGTGAAGTGCTGATGCCGCACTGTGGAGTCAAAGATCTTTGAACTTACTTTCTGATTTGAACCGTTTTTGTGATGTGCTGATGCCGCACTGTGGAGTCAAAGATCTTTGAACTTACTTTCTGATTTGAACCGTTTTTGTGATGTGCTGATGCCGCACTGTGGAGTCAAAGATCTTTGAACTTACTTTCTGATTTGAACTTTTTTTGTGAAGTGCTGATGCCGCACTGTGGAGTCAAAGATCTTTGAACTTACTTTCTGATTTGAACTGTTTTTGTGAAGTGCTGATGCCGCACTGCGGAGTCAAAGATCTTTGAACTTACTTTCTGATTTGAACAGTTTTTGTGAAGTGCTGATGCCGCACTGTAGAGTCAAAGATCTTTGAACTTACTTTCTGATTTGAACTGTTTTTGTGAAGTGCTGATGCGCACTGTGGAGTCAAAGATCTTTGAACTTACTTTCTGATTTGAACAGTTTTTGTGAAGTGCTGATGCCGCACTGTGGAGTCAAAGATCTTTGAACTTACTTTCTGATTTGAACTGTTTTTGTGAAGTGCTGATGCCGCACCGTGGAGTCAAAGATCTTTGAACTTACTTTCTGATTTGAACAGTTTTTGTGAAGTGCTGATGCCGCACTGCGGATTCAAAGATCTTTGAACTTACTTTCTGATTTGAACCGTTTTTGTGATGTGCTGATGCCGCACTGTGGAGTCAAAGATCTTTGAACTTACTTTCTGATTTGAACCGTTTTTGTGATGTGCTGTTGCCGCACTGTGGAGTCAAAGATCTTTGAACTTACTTTCTGATTTGAACCGTTTTTGTGAAGTGCTGATGCCGCACTGTGGAGTCAAAGATCTTTGAACTTACTTTCTGATTTGAACCGTTTTTGTGATGTGCTGATGCCGCACTGTGGAGTCAAAGATCTTAGAACTTACTTTCTGATTTTAACCGTTTTTGTGAAGTGCTTATGCCGCACTGCGGAGTCGAAGATCTTAGAGCTTACTTTCTGATGGAATAATTGAATTTGGTGCAGTGCAGATTCGATTGCAATTTTTTACTCTCAATTTCTCTGTTCTTGTGAATTGTCCATTCCGCACTGTGGAGTCGAGAATTCTAATTTCCGACTCTGATTTTGCATGTTTGAGTGAACTTGTATATTCCACACTTCAGAGTTAATTTCAGGAAGAATAAATATTGTTCCACAAAAATGTGTTTATTTACTTGTTTGTAAGTTTTACTCCACAAAAAATAACTAAAATTGATTTTCCATCAGAGAGAATGTTTAAAATACCTAAAAATACCTAAATCTTGTGGACTTTTCCTAAATGAGAAAAACTGATTTTAGTTGAGAACGCGTTGTGGGTTTCGTGAAGATCAAAAAATATTGAATAAGTTATATTTGTGTATTATATAGAGTGGGTTTCGTGCATACTTTGACTGTTTTCCGCTTTACCTGGTACATGCTCGTCAACGCCCAAAGTCCTTAAATTGGTTCGGTTGCATAGCTAAATTTAATGGGATAACATTCATTTAAGCAGGAACCTGCCTCATCAATTTTTTTCAAGATCTCATTGATTATTTTTGGGCTATACTTTATCCTAAAGGCTTCGCGTCTTTTCCATACCAGGTTCCCCCGAATTTACTGCTCATCCAAGCAACGTGACTGTAATAACAGGACAGGAGGTAACACTGAGCTGCACTGTCCGTGGGCAACCAACCCCTGCTATCGTTTGGAGGAAGGACAATAGTATTCTTGACCTGCGTGTATTGCCCAAGTTCAATGTATTCAGTGAAGGAGGCACAAGCATACTCCAAATAGGCAGTGTGTCCAAATCAGATCACGGAGAGTACAGTTGTCAGGCAAGCAACATTATTGGTATTGAGACATCGTACTCTGGAATGATCACAGTCAACTGTAAGTATCTCTACTTCCTTACTGACAAAAGTATAATTTCCAAATACAATGGGTTTTACACTGGAATTGTTTGAAGCAAATTTTTCACAACCGTCTTTAGTCATTCAGGGTCAGAATCAAACTGTTTGGTGGTTTAATATGGTTGCCGAAACTTTTTCCTTTTTTTATTCTTGTTCACACAGACGGTCCTGAGGTCGTTACTCAACAAATGAACGCGACTGTAGTTGAGGGACAGGACTTGACTCTCAGTTTCACGGCCTGGGGCCGACCAACTCCTTATTTTAACTGGAAGAAGGACGGTGTTCTACTGAGCACCAGTGCTCGGCGTGTTTTTATTAGTGTGATTGGATTCACGAGCAGACTTCAAATAAGTCCAGTGTTAAGATCAGACCAGGGGGAATACAGCGTTCAAGCCAACAACAGCGTTAACGTGACACAATCAAAACCTGGGATGGTTACAGTGAACTGTAAGTATGAAATACATATCAACTTCAATGTCCTTATCTATTTTCTCACCAAACGTTTATCATCTGGTAAATAAAGCTTAGTAGTTGATACTGTGTTTGCTCAAATTAAAGCTGACTAAATAATCATTTCTCAAAATATGCTAATACATATATTTGCTTCTTGAGTGGTTGGGAAAATTTGTATTCTGAGCAGGTGAGTTAATGCGTTAACTCAGTAATTCATAAATTAGAAGAAAAACATAGTCAGGGAGAAAGTAAAAACTCACAAAATGACAAATATGCATGTGAGCATAAATGAAAACCGAATCTAAGCAAGTTGGGCTGTTTATCGACAGGTCCTTTTAGTTAAATCGTAAGGCTTGTGGGATGTGGCTTAATTTACATAATCAGAATACTGCACAATGTGCTGGTAAGCTGAAGCCACAGAATAGGGCACAAAGGCCACGGTGGTAGCGGGCATTACCCCTTGATCTACCAAAAAAAAAATACATATTGTGAGCCCAAGTAATAGCAGCCATGGACAGCTGTTTCGGTCTTATTAGGCCTCGTCAGCATGGCATAGCTATACTTGGGCTCGGGTTCCCACATTGAGGTAACAAGCTGTAAAATCGTAAGGCTTGTGGGATGTGGCTTTTAGTTAACCAGAGTTTGCGTACCATCGTTCATTAAGAGCTCAAATTCCTTCTGCAGATCCACCAAAAATATTTAAATCACCCGCCAGTCAAATTAAGAACGAGACACAGGACATAAGCATGAACTGTACCTTGGAAGGAAAACCTCGCTCAGATGTAAAGTGGCTCAAGGACAACAAGATACTCGCTATAGACAAAAGAATGGCTTTAACTAACACGAACAACACGTGGTCTCTGATCATTTTGAACCTCAGGGGGGAGGACGGGGGATTATACGCGTGTGAAGCCACCAACGAAGTAGGGCGTGTTACTTCCAAGCCTGGAACATTGGACGTTTATTGTAAGTACAAGCGACGCAACTATCCCTCCCTCCCCTCACGTCGTCAATGCTGTGCGCACGTTTTAGTTGTGAGAACAATATACTTGATTTAAAAACATACTGTTCTAGATGTCAGAAAGTGTCAAGTAAATACTGTAAATAAATAAATGTTCCGGTCACGTGCCTTCCAGGTAAAGCTTACATGTATTAGGAATAAAATGTTGGCAAACTTTTCCTCACCCAAATGGTGCGATAGATGATCTAGGACTGCTTGGCTGCTCAGGGTTGACTTGCACACATGACTATTCTCTTCACAGATCCGCCATCCGTCAAAGAACAGCTAAACTATATTCTTCTGCAACTGGGAGCTGAACTAAAGATCGATTGTGGAGCAAAAGGAAACCCTTTTCCTGATATTACCTGGACAAAAGGCAGCTCCTCCAGGATACCCAATGCTCGGTTCCAGTCCGATAAAAAGCAAGTTCTGACAGTCGACAGTGTCCGCGCATACGACATGGGCGTGTACCAGTGTGCAGCGAGGAATCTGTTGGGCTTTGTGCGAAGCAATAGCACTCTAGTTGATGTAGAAAGTAAGTATCAAAAAGTCAAACTAAATTTTGAAATGTTACCACCAAGCAGCTTTATTTCTGAAATCTAACACAACTTCAGAGATTAAACAACTGCAGGGTTTTAACGCAACCCGTGCAAGCACCGTGCAAAAAATGGACTTTGGGAATCTCGCAACCACAAGTCCTTTGTACGCCATAAATACTCGCGATCCGTCATTTTCAGCGTCCCGAAAGTTGAAAAAAGGAATTAGCAATCCACTTCCATTCGACTCATGTGACTGAAAGCTTAGTTTCATTCGACCTAAAAGTGCTATTTACTTATCTTGCCATCGATCTATTGTATCTTTCCGTGTTGGGAGCAAAAACCAGCCTTCGTGTTTTAACATTTTAAAATGTAAATGCAATTCAAATGCAATTCAAATGCACTGGACCTCTCTATATTTGTCATTTTTCCTCAGCCTTCCTAGACGTAATAAACAAGGGAGAGGTTTTCACGGCCACCGAAGGGGACGAAGAAGTCAAGCTCCGTTGCCAAGCTTCTAGTTTAGAAACACCGACCACGTTGAAATGGAAACGAGGAAGCAAAACGTTTGAGTCATCCGAAGACAAAGAGTCGGAAGATGGGCTCGTGGTCAGCGGCTATTTGATTTTGAAAGATGTCAAAACAGAGGACGCTGGCCAGTATGTTTGTGTGGCAAGCAATGGACCATTAAAGTCAGTTGAAGCCCAAATCGAGCTAATTGTAAACGGTAGGTGCAGAGCAGTTTCTAGAACATGTATCTGCGCGGAAATATAACGAACACTAACTGTGAACAGTACTAAAAACGGTGTTACAATCAAAAACTCGCTATCAACCAGTATATGGTTAATCAGAGTTCCATCAATTTTTGTTTTGTTTTGTTCTATTTTGGTTTGTTTCACATATTTATTAATGCAACTGATATAAGTTGCTTCAATACGTAAACAGAACCCCGCCGGATCACGTAAACTGATGGAAAATTTCTTTGTCTAAAATGTTCTTTACAGTGAACGTTGAAGTAGAAATGGACTTGAAATTGGAAGGCAAGGAATTCAACAAGGAGCTGAAAAACTCATCATCGCCTGAGTTCAAAGAACTGGCTTCGGAGTTTGAGAATGAGGTTAGTGTATTCAGGAACATGTTATATTTCATTTTATTTCCGCCAAAGTGGAGGCCTTATTCGCTGTGTGTATTCATGCAATCACAAAGGCAATATACTAAAGCCTTGGTCTCCCTACAACATAAATGACTGTGGTTTGATTAAAATTCTTGACATTTTTGCAAAGCAAAGAAAAGGAGCATCTACGGTATATCTAATCTTGTTTTAATTATCATTATGCATTTATTAGTTCTGTATCTCCTTCTTGTCCTAGTTGTCTGTAATTTATCAGAACACCACTGGATTCAAGCGAGTAGAGGTCCTTGAGTTCCTGTAAGTTTTCAGTTAGTACTTGTGGTGTTGTCATTTTCTGCTTGTAACTTTTTCAATCGTAAAAGGCTACATAACTGGACAATTGAGAGTCCGTTTTGCACGCAACATACAGATAATAGCTTGTGGTTCTTCGAAAGTGTCGTGCAAACTGCTGTGCAACATCCCTGAAGTTAAGATTTGTTCTGGTTGCAGTTCTTTCTTCCCAGTTCAAATAATGTTTATGAAGTCAAACAATAACAAAACAAAAAACAACCAATCATAATAATCAAAATAATTTGCATCTCATTCTTCGCGTACGTTCTTTTTAAAATAGCGAAGTTCCCACTATTTTTGTGAGTTTAACGTTTAAGAGTTCTGCCAGATTTTGAACGAGAGAAACTCCTTTTACGTAATTTAAACTATCGTTACCGTTAAATAGTTTATAGTCAATCTAAATACTTTACATCCAAAGGAATGGCAGTGTGGAGGTTCGATTTCGCGTAATTTTTGAAATCAAGGTCAAGAAACCAGAAGAAGAACCCCCACCTGACGTGAAAGTCAAAGTTACCAAAATTATTGTCGTCAAAGTGACAGAAAGCAAAGGCAAGATCGGGAAACTTAAAATCAAGCCAGAATCTATCAGACCAAAAGGTATTACCCCACTACACCATATTACATTCCACCACATGCAATGAGACATTACAATACATTAAAGCACTTTGATTGCACGAAACTCTTCTCATAAATCTGTACTCCATACTGAAGTGCAAAGCGTAGTTTCATGTACGACCTTCACAGTTGTATAGTGTGGTAAATGTAGTTATGTGAGACGCAGTGTGTAACGCAATGCTGTGATGTTGTTTAGTCTGGTATATATAGTTTATAGTCTGGTATAGATAGTTTATAGGTTATAGTTTATTGCAGTATAGTGTTGGAGTATAGAGTAATGCAGTGCGATATGCATAGTCTAGTCTATAGTGTTGGAGGAAGTGTGCTTTACACTTGTAGTTTTCTGAATCAATATCTGTAATATAGTGAAGTAATTGTGGTGGTTAAATGCGTGGCGTGTCAATTCGGATATTTAGGACCTGTGGTAAGACCTTCCGTTACAGTATCAAATCGATTTAGTAAGTGTGTGACTATGTTAGTAGTTAATATGTAAGCACCCAAGTGCATAAAAAGCTGTTTCCCACCAATTAAAGTTCCTTTTAATTTACTTTTCAGTGGAACCACCAGCTCCTCAAAATCTCACCGCAACTGTTGCAATCCAGAAAACGGAAATCCAATTAATGTGGAGCCCACCGGAATTTCACGAAATATACAATGTGTTGCGGTATATCGTCGAGTTCAAGAAATTTGGGAAAGCGTGGCGAAAATGGGAAACAGAGAACGACCATATAAAAACATACAGATTAACGGGCCTCGAGGCTGATACAAAATATTTGATGAAAGTTTCCGCAGCAAACGATTATGGTACGAGCATTCCCAGCGAAATTATTGAAAAGAAAACGCCCTCAGGTAGAGTGACTATCCAGAGTTCATCACCTGTATACGCTATAGGTTTAGACTTGATAATGATTAAATTAGTAAGAAGTCATGCTTTCTGTCATCAAACAAGTCACCACAAATCGTTTTGACATTCTTTAAACACCTGAGTTATTCCACTAATACTGGGTTACACTTTGTTATATATTTTGTATAATTTAAGTGGCAGATCCCAAAGATATTTACTGGAAGACCTGGCTTCCTGTCCTTCTAGTGGTCGAAGTGGTTTTGCTCCTTTTTGTTATTTATTTCTGTCATCGAAAACGGAGGAAGAGGCACTTGAATGAAGACGCAAGGGTAATAGCAATTATTTTAATGAGTTACACGATAGCCACTCCTCTTTTATGGGGTCAAATTATCAAACTCTGACTTAGAATAAAGCTGAAGTGAAAGCTGTAAACGCCAAAGTCATGACTATATCAATCACGTTCTCTCGCGTGAACAATATAAGTGACAGTAATACCTACAACCGAAACATTGAAATTGAGGAGAATAAAACAAATAAGGTAAATTTAGCTAAAAAAAAAAAAAAAAAAAAAAAAAAAATCGAAAAAGGGAGCGGGTAAAGAGTACGCGTTTTATTTTTTGTTTATTTTGACTTTTTGTTAGAATCCCAATAAGATTCAATCCCTTTTTTTTTCCAGGTTGACATACACTTACAACAACTAAATTACTCCTACAATGATCTTGAACCTGAACTCAGGGGCTGGCATGATTTGGCTCAGTACATGCTCCGAGGCGCGTGGCGGGAAATACCTCGCGATGCACTCGTACTGGGAGAGGAACTGGGTTCGGGTATGTTTGGTCAAGTCGTGAAGGCCTGGCTCCATAGTGAATCTGGAAAATGTCAAGTGTGTGCAGTCAAGATGCTGAAAGGTGAGAAGGCGAAAATGATGTACTGTTGATACACTAATAGAAGCGTGTCTGATAGCTGACAGTCTTGAGGGTTAAATAACATAAAATAACATTCATGTAAGTTGCAAAATAATTGTGATCTGTAATGCGTTTCAAATTTTTCAGGGAAAACTGTTTCGTGTAACATGGCCTCTATACTTGATCTCATATGTAGAGATCAGAAATGCAACAAATAATTGGGACTTAACTTATTAATATTAATAGGTTTGTGATCCAACTTTATAATTGGGACATTGGTACCAGCCAAAGAAGGTGCAATCGTTTAAAATGGCTGTCTTAGCTAATATTATTACAAGTCATTCCTACCTTTCTCTGCCTCACCGACTGCTTTGCCTTCTGTCTTGTAATTCTAGCGAGAGCTACAGAACTGGAATACAGGGACCTGGTGAATGAAGTGGAGATTATGAGTAACGTGGGAGAACACCCAAACCTCGTCAATTTGATTGGTGTCTGCTCAGTCAACGGTATAACGATCTTATCTGACTCCAAGAAATGACTTTGTCAAAACTTGATCCGCGATCCCCTTTGTGCAGCATACGTTTAAACATACGCGTGCCGATTCTCTTTCCCCGACCTCTCCCCTCCCCCTGTCATAGTGCGTAAGTCCTGTTCCGTGCATTGTGATTATAATTTTGTTTTGTGCTGAACGGCATGAGTCTATCTTTATACTGTACGTATCCTTTTTCGCTTTTACGGCGAACTCCTTTAGGCCCATTGCACGTGGTGGTGGAGTTCGCTGAAAATGGAAGCCTGTTGAAATGCCTGCGTCAGAACAGTGACCCTATTGGGTTACTAAACATCGACAAGTTTATGATCGCTCTCGGAGTAGCAAAGGGGATGAACCACCTCACCGTTATGAAGGTATACTGTCGTGATGCCAAAGAGTGTTACTGAGATTGCCGAAACTCCAGCTAAATATGTCATACAATAGGTCACGGCGTCTCTAAGTTTATTATTTCATTAGGCGTTCAAGGATCATTCAATAAACTGTTGAAGTATTGACCTATTTTCCTACCCATGAAACTAAGAATTTCGCCGGCCAAGCAATGTGGATCTTTTATTATGACATCACACGACTTCCCCATTCTGGCAACCGTATGACGTCACAAGATTCACAATGGCAATGCCCGGGAAACTAAATGAGTTTCGGTATTATTCAACTGAATAGCAATGCAGTGTATAATCACAAAGCAATATATTTATGCATTAATATGGAGTTACTTTAAAGCACACATTGTGTTCCAATGGAAGATTTTTGTATAAATCTACTCATTTAGCAAAATGATTGAACGGCATCGATGCCTCTTTTATTTGTTATTAGTGTGTTCACAGAGACTTGTCGGCAAGAAACGTTTTGCTAGATAAAGACATGACCCCAAAAGTGGCGGACTTTGGTCTTTCCCGGGATGTGTACGAGAGAGGATTCTATGAGAAGACAACAGAGGTACTGTATGTTCAGTTCAAGGTTCTTTTTGTGACCGCTGGGTTGTTTTACCTCGTTTTGATTACAACGCTATATTTGATGCGACTATGTTATGCTATGGTTGTCAGTTCTTTTGTCGTGTTCGTATCATGTCATGTCATATTATCTTAGACGAGGTTGGTAAAGACCAGTATCTACATAGTTTCTACAACTAAAAATTTAATAAATGTAGCTGCGGCGTTTGATGGCAGTTTGATCTCAACGTATGAGTATTATAGAAGTGTAAAGCTATTTTGTATGACCAAAACTTAGTGTCATTTACTTGATGTACATCACATAAGACAGACCACCAGAGCACTGATCCTACGTCCTCCGTCTTCAGGGTAAACTTCCCGTCCGCTGGATGGCCATAGAAGCTTTAGAACGCTTCATTTTCACTTCTAAAGGAGATGTGTAAGTCACTGTCATTGGCCAGATACGTGCCCAAATCTGATTCCCTTTATTTTGTGCATCCACGTTATTTTCTCTTGGCTTTGTTTATTGACGGAAACTTGTCAAATTTAGAAGTCAGATAGGTCAAATATTGATTAAATGTTCTGACACACAATCTGCATGTTTGTCATTATATTTCAACCAAGTGCAAAAGTGTTACTAACAATACTAACTACAATTTTGAATTAAAAAACAACAAGCGTGAAACAAAGCAAAACTTAAGACGCAAGAATTAAATAAGAACTTCGTTTATCAGTAACATTAATTTCGTGGATGTTAAAGCAAGTTATTTAACATCTAAGAACTTTTGTCGGGAATGAAAGTCAGAACTCAGTTGTAGATTGACTCCATTGTGCATTTGGAAGTTACCAAGGTTACAAGTGAAAAGGGTCGAAGAAGTTAATAACCTTATTTGTCAAATGTGGTCGTTATATTCGACGTATAATACTACGTAGTAAAAAAATTACGTTTTTTCCTCCTGAAGATGGTCTTTCGGGGTGCTTCTGTGGGAAATCGAGACAGGAGGTTTGTATTTAATTTGCTTCGTCTTTGTGGAAATTACATATCAAGATAGAGTGAATACGTGTGTCCTATATATTGCTTTCTCCGTTGCATTTATACCTTGACAGGCCGAAGGCTGCCCTACGCAGGGCTGGATGCGACACAGTTGCTCAGGAAACTAAAATCAGGTTACCGTTTGGAGAAGCCATCAGGCTGCTCTGACGACATGTAAGTCAGTTAAAGCGTCTTAGGGTCCCCTTCCTCGTTATCGTGAAAATGGTACAATAAGCCAATCGATCTGGACACGGATTAATGTTCATTGTATGTGTTTTTCCCAGAGTGGAGGTCATGTGCGCATGTGCTCGTATGTCCTTCTGTACACTGGATGCGTTTGTGCACAAGTGTCGAGGACGGTCTTTTTTTTTTTTTTTTTGTGGGAACATTAGGTAATAACTAATGTGTAGAATTGTATTGTTTCTCAAAGACAGGTAATATTTCGTGTGGGATTTGGCTGCAATTTCGAAAAACCGATACATAAAAAAATATTAGCAGATCTACTTTTCACAAGTGGAAAATGAGTTGCGAGCGTCTGACACCACAGCAACTTGCAATACTTCGCTGTTGTCAGCGTTGCGTCGCAGGACTAACATTTTTCCCAATCGCAGATCTTAGAATAAAAGCCGCCTCGAGTAAACATTGCTCAGTACATTTCTGTTTCAAGGTACGACCTTATGTTGTGGTGTTGGTTCGGTGACCCGGCCAGAAGACCCACCTTCCAGGATCTGTGCAATGAACTTGAAACTATTGTCAGTTCTTACGGAAGAGGAATGGAGGAGTACTGTTGATCAATTACCAGCCCAGTTCTTCAAAGCGTAGTCAGCTTACACTGGAATGAATGCAAGTTTGCGTACAACACACTTACTTCTGTGATTTTTTTTTTAAACTAAAACATGCATCCAAGCTGTTTAGTTGGTAAAACTCTGCAGTTTGTTGGGTAAGTTGACGTAAGGAACAACGGAACTCCGAACAAGGCTCTATATATGCTATGGACAGCTAACACTTGGGAGAACTAGTTTTCGACGTGTGATGGATGGATTAAGAGTCAATGTGCGAAAACTGGACGCCGAAAATTGAGCTGAGTGACGTTATGAATATTAGCCCTGCACTTGCTTCGACAAAGAACTAACGTTCGAAACGTTGTTGAGGCCTCAAATGTAGTAAATGGCCACAAGTGTAATAAAGATCACAAGTGTAAAAAAGCTGTATCCACAAGTGTAATAAAGGCCACAAGCGTAAAGGATTTGGTCACAAACATAGTAAAGGTCAATCAAACTTTTCAGCCAAACATGAACACAACTAATCTGACGATATATTAATCTATTAAGAATAACAATAAAAATAACTTCATAATATCTATAATGGTCATAAAGCGACTGTGAAAGCAGCATTTTTCTAGTTATATACCGAAAATACTTCAGGGTGTTAAAGAGGTGAAGCTATAAAGATCCGGCAAAAATAGCCCAAAACACCCCTCCCGTGTGGACGCAGCCGAATAGGACTCGTGCTAATAAAGGCAGAAAGCCTGAATGTTTTAGTAGAAACGTAATGAAATGACAAGTCCTCTTGACTTCGGAAAAACACGAGCGAGTCCAATTGATTGATTCTCCAACTGTGGGCTATCACGTCACTGATAAACGTAATAGTAGCGCAGCCAGTTTCACATTTTGTGGCTAAACCCTTATTACACTTGTGACCTTTATTACAGTTATGGCCATTTATTACATCTGAGGCCTCCACAAGCGTCAACTCAAACTATTTTTCACGCAGCGACCCTTATTCAATTAATCATACGTCTATATAAAACCGTCCAGGAAAAAGTTCAAATACTACAACTAAAAGCGTAGCAGCATTTCGTAAATTGTTTAGCAACTTACAGATACTGTAAACAGGGTTCTTGTACTTCGAACTTGTAAACTTAGCTAGGCAAGTACGGCCGAACTATTGATGCACGTGTATAGGCATGGGAGACCTGACCAGGGTAGTAGCAGGCGTTCGAGAGCCTGTGGGAGTGATTTACGATAGAGATCCTCCTGACTAGCTTATTAGTAAATGCGCTTTGGTAATGACGTCAAGTCGACACGGTGTATTTTCGTTGCCACTGTATCAAAGTAAGACTTTCATTTACAAATGAAATTTATAAAGTTTGTGCACCAAACCTCCACCACATCCAATTAAACCTCTTTCGCACGATGCGAAGGAGACTGAAGACCTTGTTGAACAGTCGGAAGGGGCAACTCAACCAAGGCCACGTGATTGTAAAATGAAATATACAAGGTTCCGTCTAATTCCATTTTATTGTGTCCTATCAATAATTTTTCAGTGCATTTTTTAATGTTTTTATGTGACCTAAACAGCACAGTATGTTCTTGTATCAATAAGATCCTTCTGTAATATTATATACGGCAATAATAAAATGCTACCCCAAAACAAAGCAACAACAACACTTCTTCTAAATGTTCTATCCTCTGTCTTACTGCTCAATTTTTTTATCTATGCTGAAAGCTATTAGACATACAATAAGACATAGCTGGTATAATAATGTAAATGCACTTCATATACAGGGAAATGTATTTTACTAAAGTGTTGCTATACGATATCTCAATAATGAATAAGTTAATATTGGACAGATTGGTCAGAAGGCACTGTATGCTGCTATGTACTTATATAAAATGTGATATTTTCGCTTTTTATTTAATGTTCCTTTTTACTAGCAATTCCACAAAAAAATATATAGTACAGTGGCTTTTAAGAAGTTATAGAATTGAAATGATCATTAGTCATACTTTTTTTTTTCATTCCTTTTCGAGAGATCTTCGCTTTCGTGTCTCGAACCGTTGCAACGCGCAAAAACAAACAAACAAACAAAAAAAAGAATCAGGAGAGATGTATTGTACTGTAAAACAATCATAAAACGCCACATGACGGGAGAAACACACCAACATTTGTGGATACAGTGGAATTGCCTTTCCTTGTAAAGTCATCTGATGTTATTGATTTATCGCTATTCTTATGTTCCTCACTTGATTGTTTCTCTTCTCTTGCCCGAAATACATCAGGAACCTGTTAATAAAGAGCAGCGCATCTAACAGGTTTACAGAATGCTTTTCATCAGAAATATATTTCCTTCTTTTTGTAGATCAAATTACAGATAACTCTCGTTAGTTTTAAAAGCAACAGATAAATACATAATGTACATGTATAACTAATAAATGCATTTCCCGAGAGACGGTAACACCTAAAAATCCCCGATAAACAAGCTTATCATATGACTATGAATGTTTCTGCAACTTTATCGGGTGTCGGAAAGCGTAATAAATGCACTTCATGATGAAAAAGTTGTCTTTTGCAATAGATCTCTGTTTAGTGGAAAAAATCTGCATGAAGTTGGCATAAATTAGCACAAGTTTACTCCGGAATAGAAGAAAATCACATCTGGCTTAATTTTTTTAGAGCGGTTAAGAAAGTCCTGGTCTAGAAAGGTTGAAACAGTAGCCATGCTATGCACACAACGACTATAACGTTGTCTTTATAAACCGGTGCCGATCCATGTTGTAAAAAATGTAATTAAGCCTTTGTCAAACCCTTGTTTGCAGACCCTGTCTAAAATTCAACTTAGCGAGAAAGCAG
Organism: Plumapathes pennacea; assembly: GCA_964036295.1. Lineage (NCBI taxonomy): Eukaryota > Metazoa > Cnidaria > Anthozoa > Antipatharia > Myriopathidae > Plumapathes > Plumapathes pennacea. The sequence continues at coordinate 17,581,455 of OZ038462.1, forward strand.
GTCTAATTTAGGCTTTGTTTAAAAGATCGGCCCCATAGAACCTATGCAAAAAGGCGTATCAGGGCGTTTCCTATGCTTTTTTTTAGCACTACTACACACAGGAAAGAAAATATGATCACCAAGTGAATGTTTACTTCAAAAATGGTGATCCTTCCAGAAATATGAAAGTTGTAGCTTGGAAACTAGCAAAAGTTACGACTGCACTCAAACTTGTATCTAGCGGACCCCATACTAGCGGTCATCCTATATTCAGCAGACACCAGCTTGGGTGCAGAAATTTTCTTTCTCATATTTACCGTAAAACGAACCAGTATTCAGCGGACACCTCAATTAAGCGAACGCGGACACCTCAGTTGAAGTCGTTTTGTTATACGAACCCGTATTAAGCGGACACTTCAAGTGTTTTTAGAATGCATTTCTATGCGGTTATAAGATTGCTGTCTACTTCTGACAACGTGTTTTCTGGGAATTAAGTATACATTTAACCCGATACGGCCATTTGCAAAAGGTTTGCGATAAAGCATACCAAACAACAATCCTTAATTGAAAAGCACCTTAGTTTCTCTAACTATACTCGAATAATACAACTAGTTGGACAACACTACAATGACTTTGACTTTTATCAATGACTTTCAAAGTAGCCGAGCTGAGATTGATACATTGATAGGTATATTGTACTTTCTGTGTGCAAAGTATTTGGCCATACACTGCGCCCTGCTTCCATCCATGCTCAACAATTTGATGACTTGATGGCGTCAGTTTTACGGATTTCTCTGTGCCGTATTTTCTTCGTTCGTTTTGTGTAAACGGGAGATAAAAGTACTTGTTTTCAAACAAAAACGCATCAGCTAAACGCAGCCTCAGCACTAGATATGCAGTCTGCGTTTTAATGAGGCCAGTTTCTAAATCTTCTGAACATTTCAAAATTCTCGGATTAACTGCTTTTAATTAGTTACGTACAGCCATTTAAAAAGCTTTCGGGGTTGTCAAGCAGCTTGAAATTGCCTCGTGAAAACATCGCGAATGTAATCTTACCTGCTGGCACCTCTAGCCTCTTCTTGAAGAAATTGTATCTTGTTTTCTTTGTGTTCTTGAAGACTACTTGGCGCACTCCGCCTTTCTTTATGATATACCAACCCTGAAAAGCAAATCAAATTATCGTATCATAAAATAAACGAGCAACAGTCATAAAGAATAGAAAATACATTTTCTTCTACCATCAGTGGGAATAATTAATCGAAGTTTCTGTAAAATCTCACATTAAATTTGATTATTGTACAAACTATTAATGATGATCAATGGTGACCAATGCCAAACAAAGACACATTTTTTATTTAAAAAGTATTTGTCGTTTCGGTTACAAATTGAACCTCGCAGAGATAAAAAGTAATGCCCTTACTAAGGCATGGTAAAAAATAAACATCATTACGGTATGTTACAACATGTATTACTCCCAAGTGCGTTTCAATGGAAAGTCAAGTTGCTTCGCTAATTTTAGAGGGTCGCTTCTTTCGAAACTTTACGGTACACCACGTACAAAGAAGAATAAATGCGTTAATGTTGTTGTTGAGCCTCGTTATGAGCCAGTAAGCTACCGTGTGGTACACTTTGCATACACTATTAAGCAGTTTGTGGGCATGATATTAGTTCTGTGTTCTGGATATGTGCTGTGCGTTTTGGCACCCTGCTTTCAGAATGCCAAGAGCTCTTTATATTGGTGAGATAAACGTTTGCACTACGGTATTAACCATGCACATCAAGTAGTTGCATCTACTTGACATAACATTAATCCAGACCCTGTAAAACAGACTAAATATACAGTGCAAGTCTGAAGTATAATAAAGTCCCATAAGGACCAGCATTTCCACATATAAATATTGTAAATCTACGTCGCATAATTGTAAATATAATATAATTACAATAAAAGTTGTGCTTACTCTGTTACAACATGCACCGGCAGGTTATGGCCGGTGCAGTTGTAAAATTTAGAAGCAAATTGTTTGATGAGTATATCTGGCTGGCTTGTCTCTAAGAGGTGGTCGTACGATATTGTATGAACCACGATGAATCCGGTGGTGCCACGGCTGCCGGGATGAGAGTTAATTAGGGCAGCAGTTAGACATTATATACAATGTTTTTTATAGTCAGTAAACTCTATAACTATTAGACAGTAAACTCTCTCAAAGCGGACACACCTCTAAGTTGAACAACTAATTTGGAACTTGCGAAACTGGATTTCACCTGTTGCCTGTACCAGTAAAACCTTTACCTAAGGCGGACAGATGCTGGTATCGAGGGTGTCCTTAAAGGTATGTATATCAAACACCACGCCTTGAAAAGAGTCGTGAAAGTGAGTTGTCGATCCGTACAGATCCTTTGTCGATTTTGTGATATGCCGTAATTGCACGCATTTCGCCATGACAAAATTCACAAATAAGAAGTGTTTATCGATCGAAGCACTATTAAAAGGGTGTAGAAATTAGAAAAAGAGGTTAGGGCCTATTCATACTGGGCACGTGTTTCTTTGCAATTCTGCCTGCTGGAACGCGCGCGGTCTGTTTTTCGAGCTATTCGGTGTCGTGTAGAAATTAGCCTTTGTTCTGTTTTTGATGGCGTAGCTCTGAGTTTTGGCGCCAAAAAATGTCAACTGCAACTCGGTGTGACCCGCATGATAAAATAATCTAAATTTACTGAAATATCTTGTGGATTTAAAATAAACGATTAAAGAGATTTTATAAAACAGCAAGTTTTCTAGCCGCAGTTACGGTCGCAAGGCCTGATCAAACGGTGATGATAGTTAATGATAGTCGAGGGTTCACAAAACTATCACGTACTGTCATGCGCGTGTTCAAACGGTCAAGACTATGATCGACTATCAAGGAAAGTTTGAACATGTTTAAAGCGTAAAAATAGCTGATAGTCCATGTCCATGATAGAGCATGATAGTTCAAACGGGCGCAATAGTTCGGACTATCATTACCGTTTGATTATTGGATCTTTAGAGCTCACGCACTGCCTTTTTGCTCATTTGTGTCGAGTCCTAGGCATCGAAAGAGTTACGTTTGAATTTATTTCATACGCTTGAAACCCCTTAAATAATCCGAATATAAGTCGTCTCGTGCATAAACCACCCGAAACCCTTTGGACGTTGTATTAGCGCAGGGCTCATAACCAAGGTTATGCAGGAGACACAAGCTCGAGAAAACAAATATAAGTACGCGTGACCATGCGTATTTGGGTTAGGATGCACGCGAAAGATTGAATGTTCACCGGTCAAATAATTTTAAAGAAGCGCAAGGTCTACCGAATGCAACGTCTACCCGAATGTAAAGTCTACCGAATAAAAAGTCTACACGAACGTAGAGTCTACTGACTAAAAAGTCTATCAAATAAAAAGTCTGCTCGAATGAAAAGTTTACCGAATAAAAATTCTACACTCACACAAAATAGACGATTCGTGTAGAAAATGTCGGCTTTACTCAAGGGATGTTACCATAAAAAATAGAAGTATCCATCAAAATTAAAAGTCATAATTTTGGCACCGATGGCGCCTCATAATTGCGAGCGATATGGCAACACCTTTAAAGTAAAAATAAAAATAAAAATAAAAATAAAAATAAATAAATAAATAAAAGCGCACTGATGTAGACATGACCTAAATCCTAGACCGTAGAAAATCAACCTACAAGATGGAGCAACGTGACGCAAAGCGTAGGTCAATACAGGGATTGAAAAAAAAAGTCACCGTGGCGCCGCGTTGTTGTTTGGTAATACACGATTGATGACATATCGTTGAGAAGGCCTTAGAAATAGCTGAATGTATATATAATTTCTATTTTATGGATTTGACTTATACATAACGTTAGATTAACATGATTGTCGCTCATTTTAATCTCACCTTCCACTGCCCTCTCTGCTGCCGGCGTGCTCTGCTGAGAGATTCTGCATGCCAACACTTCCAAGGAGGACAGCAGCCCTGACAGCATCATTTTGTATGCTGCTATCCTCCTTTCCTCTGGTGTTTTCTGTACCGGCTTCTCTCTTCTCCTTTCTCTTCCCCTTTTCTTCTCTCTTTCCCTTTTCTTCTCTCGTCCTCCTTTCTCCTCTCTTCCCCCTCTCTTCTCTGGTGGTGATGTAGATTGTATCTCCATTACTGAGGAAACAAGCAAACCATTACTTGATAAAGTTGTGAACACCGCGCAAATGTCACACTGAAAACAACAGGAGTTAAATATTGTCGTACTTTATTTTCCCTGTCCTTCTCCCGTCCTCCCCAGAGAAGAAAAACTTCGAAGTTTTTAGGAGGCGAAACCACCTGGCCACCTTGCGTTTGACAACGCTAAGAGGTGTTTTCGAATTTCATGGCACACTCTGAAAATGAAACAGATCAGCGGCCGTGCATCAATATTCGGAACGAGCAGTGAAGTGTGACAGTACTAACAAAGCATGTCCATTACCTTTGTAGTGGTATGCCCTCAAAAACGGTTTACCACCAAAATCTTTTCCTGATTTTCTTGTCCGTTCCTGCAATAGCGCATAAATTAGTGCATCAAGAACCGAAGCATGCACAAACGGTGTATTCCAGACAAACACGGAAAAAATTCAGCTGGCGAATGCTGGTAGCCAAGGTAGATGAAAAATGATGTTATTCGGCCCGCTTGTTCTGAAGGCATTTTTTTTTCAAAATTTGAAGCAAACTAACCGAGATCTTAAACTGAAGTAAAAGAATGTGTTGAAATAAGCTTTGATACACAATCACGTATTTTTACATAAAAACAAAGATAGCGCGCAGGTTTGTAGTTGGAGAATTGTTCAAAGCATTTTATCAACTGGAATTATGCCGAGCGCATGTGCGAGTAAGCACATATATACTCAGGTCATGAGGCGAGATCAGAGTGCCGCGAAAGATGACCAGTCATGTGTCATGCCGTACACGCATGATTTGCAATTGAGTCCTATATCGCCTGTGTAAACAGAACTGCAATTTTAATCACAGCGCAAAGGCAGTACTTCCCTGCAATTATGGAATTCCTAGTAATAAGTAGTCAAAGAATATTTTTCGACAGATCCTCGGATACAAAGCTTGAAAGGCGATACAATTTCAGGAATGGTGGAATACAGTAAAACAATTATCCCACGTGACATGACAGTAGAAACCAAAAAACAAGTTTGGTACAGTAGAGTATTTGCTAGGCGGAGTCAAACTGAATAGAATGTACCAAGAATTTTTAAAATGTTATTGATTTACCGCTTTTTTATGTTCCTTTCTCTGAAATTTCTTGGTCTTTCTGTTTTTGCAAACGCCAGCAATCTGCAAAATAAAGTGCGGATAATTAAGCACCAGAAGATTCGACTGTCAGCCGTATAAGTTGAGAGTGGAGACCCTCCCTCTATAACAGAATTTGCAGCCACCTTTGCTGACGTTTTAATTTTTGAGCGCTCCCCTTGGTAGTTCAGAGAAAATTAGAAACCATCCCCCTCCCCCCCCCCCCCCGCCACTTTCTTTTAGTCTTCCTGAAAAAGATCGATGGATAGTACTAAGCATATCTACCAAATTTTGACATTTTTTTAACGCTTTACGTTGTTATTGTTCCTTGAATAATTTGCGTCCACTGAAATATAAAAATACCATAAACAGCCAAATGTGAAACTCCAGGCAACAGGTTCACGTACTCTGCTCACGGGAGTTGCTGCTTCCTGTGCGTAGAACAGGTTCACTCCAAATCTGAAGAACGGACCATAACTTAACTCTTCAATGGATTAATACGAAAGATAGAAACCAAAACAAAGAGCTAAATATAGTTGCCTGCATGAGCAAGGTAAATTATCTGAGGGCATGCATTATTTACAGTATGCCATAGAATAGTTCCCTTCTGCATTCACAGGCCCAAAGCTAATGCTATTCATATGTCTAGGCGCTTCTCCTCATGTACTTTTGGGCTCCTTTCGACATTCCAAAGGGCTTGCAAGCCCACGCGAAAAGTTTACTTTCAATTATCATGCATGTTGAAAGTTATAAAAGAGATACAGACGTACCGCTATTTTCCTTTTTCGTTTCCAAATACATTTTAGGCAAACAGCATCACAAAAAATTTGCTTGAAATGGAAGCAGCTGTTGTTTTCTATTTGAGGTTTGGAGGGGGGGTTGGGGGTGGTGGTGGTTAGGGGAATTCTTTGCCGGAAAAAAAAAAAGAAAAAAAGTTCAACAACCCTGAAATGCCATTCCCTGGACTTCAAGAACACGTTTGTGCACCAAAGTATACATTTACATTGGGTTTTTTTCTAATTGCACTTTTAACGAAACTGGCACAGAAAACAGTTTGCCAGGGTAGAAACATGAACTCTCATAGTGTTTGTATTAGCGACACTTTCATAATAATAATTCCATCCTGTACTCCTCGCAGGGGCAGGCTTTCCTGCAGAGATTCCCCTAGACTGGCATACGCCAGGTATTTTACTGATAAAAATCATACTGTAGTGGAAAAAAATGAGACTGCCGGTATTCCGTACCGGAAAATATTAGGACAGGCTTCCTGGTTACCCTGGCTGGACTAAAGCATAGTAAGCCTGGCTAGACAATTGTAGACCAAGCTTTCCTGGCTACCCTGGCTCAGCAAAGTCTGGTAAGCCCGGGCTAAACATTATTAGGCCAGGTTTTCCTGGCTTTCCCCGGCTGGTCTAAAGCCTTGTAAGCCCGGCTAAACAAATTCACAAATCCTACAGCAGTATTTTCACAGAAGTTATATGAAATATTAAATGAAATATAAAGAACAATCTTCCTGAAAAGGAAGTCACGAAAACAACACTCTGGCAACCTTTTGTTCATTTGTGATTTTACTTGATGGAGAGGCACTCATGAAAACAACACTCTGGCAACCTTTCGCTTGCTCTAACAGTCACTCGCCAAGATTGTTAATGCATACTGTACCTTCTCATGAATGGGTCACTTGCCATGCTTTCAAAGCTCTGTTCTACATAAAAAAGCGGTAAATCAATAACATTAAATTCTTGGTACATTCTATTCGGTTTGACTCCGCCTAGCAAATACTCTACTGTACCAAACTTGTTTTTGTGTTTCTACTGTCATGTCGTGTGGTATAATTGTTTTACTGTATTCCACCATTCCTGAAATTGATCGCCTTTCAAGCTTTGTAACCAAGGATCTGTCGAAAATATTCTTTGACTACTTATTACTAGGAATTCCATAATTGCAGGAAAGTACTGCCTTTGCGCTGTGATTAGCATTGCAGTTCTGTTTACACAGGCGATATAGGGCTCAATTGGTCTCCCAGTATTATTATTACTCATTATTGTAAACAGAAATTTAGTTATTTTTATCACTGTTACAGTCATTGATGTTACATTGTTTACTTAGACCAATAAAATAATAATAATAATAATTAAATAAATAATAATAACAATAATAATAATAATAATAATAACAATAATAATAATAATAATAACAATAATAATAATAATAATAATAATAATAATAATGATAATAATAATAACATTAATAATAATAATAATAATAATAATAATAATAATAATAATAATAATAATAATAATAATAAATTACTACACTGAAATGACTTGTAATCATTCAGGTAGAATTCACAATATTGTCGACAAACAAAAAGACACCTACTCAAGAGTCACTCATGAAAACAACACTCTTGTTTGAAGTTTGAAAGGCAAAATTCTCAGTAAAATCTGACTTGTAAATTAGGCTCTGGTAAAACTGTCGAATTTAATTGGCAAAAATTATGAAATGTTTCACTAAATCTGTCACTCTAGCAATTAAAGCAGACTCACAGTCTGTCCTTTTATTGGTAATAAAACAATGTAATGATCATATCTATCAAAAACCTGTGTGGTAATACTCATCAAAAACCCATGATGCGAACCCAAAAATTTTCATCACTAAAATTTTCCCACTTTGCAATAATTATTGGTTAATGGTAAAATTCAATACATTTTATTGGATGAATGGCATTGAGCTGCTCATTGATATGCACAATTAAAAACTATGTGAACACAGTGTCTTTTTTGGTACTGCAGTTTTCTCAACAATATTATATAATACCAAGCTTATGAATCTCACATTCTATTTCTTTCAGTTTGCCAATTCTTGGGAAGCTCTCGAGAGAACAGTCCCTCTTACAATAATTAAGAAAAAAACTGAATTCAAACATTACACAACAACTGACTAAAGAGTACAATATATTTACATGCACAAAATTGTTTGTTTTGATTGGTTCGTATTGTTAACTAGATGTCGTCATTAGACAACAATGATCGTTGTCACTTCTCATAGAGCATCTCATTTTTCCATGTGCATCAAGCCTTGTAAGCTCTTTCTGTTTTTAAAGAGTACAATATACAGCAGGAAGGAGAGAAGAATGAAGGCAAAAAGCCAGTCATCCACAATATAGTCAGTGCTAAAAATTGATAGGTTTTTGAACGTGTACATGTACCATACCCAATTTGATAGTAAGTTCACTGTCTCTTAATGCTTTTATCCAGACCACCTGTGCTGTCACATCAGCTTGTTTAGTTTTCATATCAATCAAAGGACATTGCGTGATTCCAAAATTGTTTGTTTTGTTTCGCTGTCTTTTGATTGGTTCGTATTGTTAGCTTAGATTTTGTCATTAGACCACAATGATCTTTGTCATTTTTCATAGAGCGTCTCATTTTTCCACATGCATCAAGCCTGGTAAGTTCTTTCCGTTTTTACCCTTAAATAAATTTGCTACGAGTATCAGCGGTTTGGGTTAGGCTGCCCTGTTGAAGCCAGGGGCATTGGCTGAGATTGCGGAACACCAGCATTATTCCACATTACAGGAAAAAAGGCAGTAAAGGCAATATAAAATAATGTATTAATTCATTTAGTGTTATGTACCAGTGACTTTGAACTGCTTGGTAATATTGAACATTTGAAAGCGAAACCACTCAATATACTGTTAATCTGTTGTGTAAGGGAATGGCACCATAAATATTGCAGTTCCTGAAAACAATCTTTTTGTAAAATTCTTAGCCTATTTAACTGTTAATCCATTGATCAATTCCAGCTGTTACAAACTTTATTGTTGAAAAGCTAAAAATTCTTCCGCAAAACTCAAACAACCGGTTTTTGTAGAGGAAATTGTTCCTCAAGTATCTGTGTATCCATCAGTTCGGTTTATAGAAAAATGTATTTTTTACTGAGGGATTGGGGGGGTCTGCATAACACTTAACAATCCAAGACGTAAAAATCGTAAAAATCCAAGACCATAACACTATTAAACAGTAAAGCCCATCTTGGCCCTGTTGTCTAGCTTTACCTAATATCTCGTCTTGTAACACTTAACTGTACTTTTTTACATAACACTTAAAATTAACATTAACTGTACATCAAAAGTGACTCGACTAACCTCGATCTCCAAAGTTGTCTCTTCCTTCGAATTACAAGACTTTAAACAACTTTTCTTTTGCGGTGATTCCTATCAGTTCCAAACGTGTGCTAACCTTCATGTCCCTGGCTCCTATATTTTTGTGGTAGCAATTTACAGTGACATGAGTACCTTAACACAATTCAATATGGCTGCCAAGATTACCAGCACGAAAATAATTCATTACACAGCTTACATGTGGAAGATACTTCTTGAGCGTGCAGAACTGCATGATATATATCAATGACAGGGTCGTAATCATGTGGTCAGATCCACAGATTTAGTTTTAAACAGCCAGGAAAAACAACTCAATGACCGCGTTGACGTTAACGTCCCGGCGGCACAAACGTGTGACGTCAAAACAAATGGCCGAGTGAAAACTGGGAAAAGGTCACATGGTGCATGTGCGCGGCGTCGCAGTGGTGACGACTCCAACGGTTTTTTTTCCGAATTCAGCGTACATTTCATGTCGTCCAGAGCGAAAGCAGTCGTTACGAGGATCTGGCAAGTTTTAAACCAATTTAGCATACTGAATTGGAAAGGAGATTGGCCTTTGATAGCCTTGGGAACGGATAGCCCGTAGGAACTGTGAATACTCCCGTACGAACCAACGAATTTAGGTAAGACGAAATTTGCAATTACTCACGAAAAAGCGACAATGATGTACGCAAGCTAAGCTAAGCTACACATTAAGTGCACAGAACAGGTTCAGCTTTATGTATACAGGGTATTCGGTACCGGTGGGCCAGAATACTTTGTGAATACTTGGACTATCAGTGACAGTATACTGTATCACTGATAATTTGTCTCTTAATGCCGTGTTTACGCGAGACGCATTTACCTCGGTGAAAGCATTTATTTTACTGCAGTAAAAGTACGACGCGTCTAGACAATTCACAAAACGTGGGAAGTGTGTTTCAGAACAATAGCAAATTTACCGTAGTAAATGCCAATTTACCATCTTGCAGCCCATGTCCAGAATCTTGGCAAGATCTTGCTAAGATCTTGCTAAGATCTTACCAAGATCTTAAATAGGATCTTACAAGATCCTGCAAGATCTTGCAAAGATCCTGAAAGATCTTGCAGGATCTTGGCAGGAACTTACAAGATCATGCCAAGAACTTACAAGATCATGCTAAGAACTTACAAGATCATGCCAAGAACTTACAAGATCATGCCAAGATCCTACAAGAACTTGCAAGATCTTACATGGTCTTGGCATGATCTTGGTAAGTTTTTGCAGGATCTTAGCAAGATCTTGCCCAGATCTTATTTAAGATCTTGGTAAGATCTTATCCCACAAGAACTTGCAATAATTAAGGTCAATTATATCTCTGCCCAGGCAAATATTCTGCAGTCTTGATAAACCTATAAATATTATTCAGACACACATTAATTACAATGATTAACATCAAAATATTCATTTTTTTATTGTCCAAAAATATTGCTAATATAATGTTACAGTTTTGTTGTTGTAGTAACATGGTATAAAAATTGTGTTTATTGATAAAAATATGATTTCCTGTGACTTGTAAAATGCATAAAATGCATACATATTCCACATGGAATACTTAATAAATCTAAAAGAACAGTGACACAAATAGAAAAGTTGCATGCTGTTGTATAAGATCTATAAATGCGCTCCATTGTGCATGTGAAACAAAATAAGTTAATGCAAGGCAATCCACCTGGAAAAATCTGACCTGACTATTTGAACATGAACATTGAAGGAATGATAAAATATAAGAATATTAAGTTATTGCTGTGATTACTGAGATGGATTGTTCTTTCTCTCATTGCGAAGCAAATCCCTGCATTTTTGCAATTAATGCAAGGCAATCCACCTGGAAAAATCTGATCTGACTATTCGAACATGAACATTGAAGGAATGATAAAATATAAGAATATTAAGTTATTGCTGTGATTACTGAGATGGATTGTTCTTTCTCTCATTGCGAAGCAAATCCCTGCATTTTTGGTTGCAGGACTCCACAATTGCTTGCCGACATTTCTCCAGTTTATCTGTACCATATTTGGCACGCAGAGCATCTGTAAGAAAACAAAATGCATTGATAAGCAATTAAAAGACACAAGCAAGTGATGACAATTTATAAGATACATTAGGATCATCAATGATGAAAATATTTTTCTTTGTGCAAAAGCCTGCAGAAGTAATGTTGTTTATATGGATATTATGACACACTCTGCATGGTCACTGTAACTTACCAAATAAAATGGCCACCCTTGCAGAGTCTAGTGGGGTCCTCGTTGATTGTGGAGTGGGAAAGAGGATCCCATCCCTAAGCTCCTCAGGACGAAAAAGGACAACCAATATTTTAGTGGCATATTTTGCCAGGTCTTTGGGGGGCCCTGGAATTGCCAATAGGTCAACTCCATTGTGAATCTGGAGATATAAAGATAAATATAATAAACACAGTGCAAACAAACCGTACGAGCAATTTCCAGGCTAGGTGAGAACCAGCGGGTAGTTTATAATGGACATAAGAGAGTGCACGCCATAAAGTTTCAAGCCGTAGCTATCCCAAATGGCCTGATCGCTAACCTGTATGGTCCTGTAGAAGGTCGATGTCATGATGCTGGAATGCTGAAAGAATCTGGCCTTCTAAACGTGCTCCAAAGACAAGCATACACACCGACGGGCGAGGCCCTATGCCTTTACGGGGACCCTGCTTACCCCCTTTGGCCTCAAATGATGGGTCCTTATCGCGCGGGGGATGTTCACATGCTTACACCAGAGATGACAGCATTTAACACCGCAATGAGCGAGGTCCGTGTCTCTGTCGAGTGGCTGTTTGGTGATGTCGTTGAGTATTTTAAGTTTATTGATTTCAAGAAAAATCTGAAAATTGGCATGAGTGCAGTAGGCAAATACTACATTGTAAGTGCACTGATGAGAAATATCCTCACATGCTTATACGGCAACACTACTTCTGGATTCTTTCAGCTTGAGCCCCCAACTCTTTTTGAATATTTGGCATGAGTGATTCGATCAGAGCAGAGAGCTCTCTCACAAACGATGGACATGCTTTAACCTGCCAGATTGGATGAATAATAGTTCTAACATGCCAGAGATAACTGTGGGGAAACTTGTAATTTTCGTTTTAGCAACAGGCTGATCTCCAGCTGCCTTGTTTGTTACACACAAATTCTCACAAAATATGCAGTGAGCAAATGACTGCATTTTTAAAATATTTTGATTTTTCAATAAATAAATAAAACATTTAGTTAATAATAATCTCTACAAAAATGTTTAGACAGCTAACAGCTACTAAAGTGAGAAAAAACAGCAACTGCATAAACACAATCAAACTTTCAACAAGGTGACTGTCAGCCTTTAATCAACACAACAAGACAAGAACAAGCTTAGGCAAACCAAATGCATACCTAAGCAGTTTCCACAACAAACAGGCTACTTTGTAACAAGAACAAGCACAAGGTAGCAGTTTCCACAACTCAGACTACTTTGGCATGGCCATCTTATGAATGACAGCTGCCATCATTGCCATCATCTGAGTCATTTGCTGTTGCTGCATTTGCATTTGTTTCTGTGCAAGTTCTTGCCTCTGCCTCTCTGTATTAGCTTGATCTCTTTGAAACTGCATTTCTTCCCTTCTAAGCTCAATATCTTGAGCACTTCTCTGTTCCAAATACTGGAATGGATCACTTGCTCTTCTTCTCTTGCGACGTCTGCCCGGTGTGGTCTTCTCTTCATCAGTGCCCTCATCACTTTCAGTACTTAACTCTTCTTTTCCTTCCTTAGTTTTCCCCCATGTTTTCATTGCATTATCTCTTAACTTAAAGTGCACATAAGCCTTCAGAGGATACATTTTTATACGAAATTAGGAAGTAATCTAAGCAATTTATGCCCAAAAGAAAGCCTTTCCGAAGCGTTCTTATATTTTTTTCATGCGTTTGAAATCGGAAATATAAAATTCAGACCGCGCAATGTAGGAGACTGGGACCTGTGACGTCAGAGGAGTGGCGCGTTTCGGCTCGGCACCTCTTCATAGCTCTTATTTATCAGGTTTGTGTACGTTTTTCTCGCTGTTTACCCGTGTTTTTGGACTCGTACGGCAATGGCGAGATGTAGAAGCGATGAAGAAAGCGGTATATCTGATATCTGAACTATATTACATTGATTCCGCGTGTATACTGTACGATATCCACTATGAAGTCCAACCCGTGCGCTGACAAGAGCTACTTGCTGACCAAGAATGGCATGAAGCGTAACAGAAAGGAAAGGGAGGGAAAAGAACAAGAACCATAACACTGCAAGATTGCTCGAAAGAACATTTTGGAGCCAGTAGTTGGTAAGCGTAAAATATGTCCGAGTTTTGGATTTGTTTACGTGGTACATCTGTAATTGCTTCTCTGTGTTTTACTCATATTTTAGGTGTTCGTGTGGGAATTGCAATGTTGATGTGCTACGGCAGCATCGGCATTCACAAGCATTGAGATTCTGCGGATGTCTCACGATAACTCTCGCTCGGGATTTCGACTGAGAGCAGTTGCGTAATTCGTCACGGCAGTTGACCACGGTCAGTTATATTTGACTTCGAGAGAGCGCGGCTCTTCTGAAAACTCCTGGAATGTACAAAAACAGTCATTCTAAACTTCCCTGTACGGGTAGACAATAAAGTATTACACTTTAATTGCGGTTTGTGGCGCCCTTCTTCACCGTTTGGAGGATTTTGCTTTCGCCGCGGAGGATCAACAGGCGACTGTCAACAGTCAGAACGACTCCTTTCGGAGTTTGCCAAAAATTTCCAACTTCTGCGGCCGTCGTCTAACTTCGGCGATGTGGAAACCAAGTTGTTTGAGTAAATATGTGCCGCAAATCCGGCACACGGTCGACTATAGCCCTAGAAAAATCTAGCCGAAAAACCATCTTTCGCTCGGTTTCAAACATGAATTGCAGTGTCGCAGTGTTGACCTCATCGACCATAAACCTCCGGCGAACGCGATGGTTTGCTCATTTGATATTCGATACCTACGATAGAAAAGGTAACAAACTTCCTACAGCTGAATATATTTTGGATTAAATATAATTACTTATTACTACCCGTCGACAAATTGTGGGACCCGACGATTACTCGGTCAATCTTTCCCCTTCTTATCAACTTTGTACTACAATACCGAGATTGTCCTTTACCAGGTCCAAGTCGAGATTGTGCAATTCGTTATTGTCAATTCCATGCAATGTCAAAATCATCTGGTTTGAAATAAGCTGAGCAGAACCGGAATTGATCGTCAGCTCCCATTTCACACGTTTGGCCTTGACAAACTGGACCATTTCTCTTTCGCTTCCTCGCTTCACCTCTTTGGTCATTCGGAAACTGAATCATATAAAATGCGAATCCTTGCTTATGATCTGGCTCCCAGGAGCAGCCTCCAACAACACATCTATAAGGCATTTCGGAGTAAAACCGGTGAAAACTCTGTTCGGACGAGTCGAGACGCCACTCCTCTGACGTCACAGCCCAGGCCCTTGATCAATCATCTTACGCGGACAAATCTAAACCGGAAGTCAAAATGGCACTTTTTCGCATGTTTACCGGGCGAAAAAAAATATAAGAACGCTTCGGAAGGGCTTTCTTTTGGGCATAAGTTGCTTAGATTACTTCCTAATTTCGTATAAAAATGTATCCTCTGAAGGCTTATATGCACTTTAAGTGCCACCACTCTTTCCTGTTTCTGGAATGAGCAAATGAAGAAGGGGCAAATAGAAATATTGGCTTGAGTGACTGAATGCATTCATGAGCTACACAAATAAAATTATTAGGTGAATAGAGCATTGAGCAAATGAAGGATGGAAAAACAAGTGCATGAATAGATGTGAACTGATCTGTAAAGTACAGTAGATGCAAGGATGGTTGAATGACACTACATGAATGCAATTGTATAGACTTATAGATGAGCAAAGCTGTTGAAATTACACTGATAGTCCCTGCTACACTGTAAATAATCACCCATTGAGATCATGAAACAAATCAAGAGATGGGCAAAGGGAAAGAGGGGCTGTGGGCAGGGCTGGGAGACAAGCAAAACCCTCGCCAAGGCCTGGTGTATGTAATTATGTGCACAACTCCAACAGAGACTGATTGTACTGGCACAGTGGTTTGTATAAGTAAACAAGAATATTATAATTGACCCACCTTATCACTTTGAAAGTTTCCTTCACTCATCTCTGAACTTTTTGACTGTATGATTTCAGCAATTTCCTCCAGTAATTGTTCTACTTCAGACAGTGGACCAGGGGATATTCCACTTGAAGCTTCTTCTTTCCTCATTTTCGACTTGAAGTCTGATAGCAACTTGTTAAAATGCTCTCTGACACTTCTTTGGTCCCTGGGCATATCTCTGAAAACATCATACTGGTTAATGTTTTCTGCAACTTCGGACCATTTTTGTCCCGCCAATTTACTGCCTGCTTTGCACAAGTATGGTTCCACAATCCTCACTTCACGAAGGAACACGCAGTCTTTCTGCGTAGTCCAGCGAAATGTTCCACTGAAAGTGAACAGAACCAAAATAAAAGTAAAACACCAGACTCAAAAGAGGTTGTTACACAAACTGTAAGAGTCATAAGTCAATAAATAATTGTTATTCCAATACCCTTTACAATGATTTCACAAGAGATGTCTAATAGCATTCACAATCAACTACACAAAATTATAAAATACACCAGCATTTTCCCCACCTTTTTCTCATTTTATCTTAGAGATTCGCAGGCAACTCTCATTCATGTCACATTCATGAAAGTGTCATACCTATGTTCACGAATAATTTTACTTGCCGAAAAACTATAAATGCACAGCAAGCGAGCGTAAACAGTGCTAGCACAGGGGATCGACTCATTAATGAAAATAAAAATAGCAGAGATGTGCATAAGCCCCAAACAAACATTTCTCATCCCCAAAAGAAGTGTAATTCTACTTACTTGTTTCGTGGGAAGTTGCCAGCATTGGAGCTATAAATGGAAAGGAAACACCCATCGATCAGGTGGCCATGTTCACAATTTTTTGACAGCGAATGACAACAGAAAATAATAAATGTAATGTAAGGGAGCTTACCACACATTTTCTTGTATATTTCTTTCTTCCGTGTCTATCATTGGCACGAAATCAAAGAAACAAGATGAAGATCGTGTTAATGAGCTGCGTCAAATACGCAGGTCGAAGAACTGCTGCTAAACAAGCACGATATCGCTACATTTCGGAGAAAATAAGGTCCAGGATTGTTTGGCAATAACTTTGAAAGAGTTCTTTGAGGTAAAAATGACGAAAAAGCGCGAAAACAATGATTGAGACTTACCGTAGTCGACACTACGCCAAATCAAGATTCAACACACCATAGTGAATCTGCGACGGTAAACACGTGCGTCACAGGCATGTACACAAGAGGTCGACCCAGATCTCCTTGATCTGTCCAACCATAGCTGTCGACCGTAGTGTCGTACCTTAAATTCACTAATGTAACCGGATGGCGCGAGCGGTTTCGCTGTGAATAATTAAATAGGGATGCAGCGAGTGGACTGACAAAACACTTTAATGAAACGGATAAAAACAGTACCAAACGGTGTGTAAAAACGGTATAAATGGTCTAAAATCGGACTAAAACGGAAACGAGTAACAGTGCTTGCGCTCCAATATGCTCGCTTAACAACTTATAATTCCATATGTCTTGCACAGTACAACCAGGAGTGAACCTCCTCCACAGAGAGCTGATTGAACACTGACTAAGAGCTACATGTGCTGGCTTTGTGATAGCTAGTGATTACGAAATTCCCAGCACATGGTGACTAAACATATCCAAATATGGTCCTAGCAAGTGCTGAAACAAAGCTAAAACAACTGAAACTGCTGCATTGCTCAATACTTCTAGAACCTTCCAAGTGATAATAATTAACTGCAGGTTTAGAGTATAGAAATAGAAATATAAAAATACAAAAAAAGTAAGCACTCTGACCCTGTCACATTCCTCCCTGCTTTTGCTTGCCACGTCCTCGTGCAAGTGTAAATAAACAACAATAACAAAAACAATGTATAAGCTATGACTGCCACTTGTGTATGCTTATCCAAGCATACATGTAAGTTCTTCAGGGGTCCAGCTCATGAATCTCGGAACCTGTTCCTGTGCTGACCTCTGGTAGTTCTCGTAGAACAACGAAGTGTGGCCTTGCTGGTTCGTCTGGTACTGGTCGGGCTTGAAGCTCTGGATGGTCTCGTCAAACTCTCCTCTCACCAGGGTAAATACACACTTCCAAATCACCCTCCTCAGATGAGACTTCACTGGAGGAGTCCAGAAGGGGTGGTGCTCTGACTGCACGTCTGTGTCGCCGAGGTCGCACAGTAGGTTTGGGGCAGACCTGCAACTCTGCTCGGTTGACTGTTTTGCTTGGTCCCGGCAGGCCGTCTGCTGGTTCAACCTTGTAGACATTGTCCCGTCTGTTGATAACCTTATAGACCTTGCTGTTCCACCTGTCCTAGATCTTCTTCCTCCCTGGTGGGTGACTTCTCAGCAGTACCCTCTCTCCGATGCCAGTACAGGCAGGATCAGCATTCCTTCTGCCATCGTACCTCTGCTTCTTAAGAGCTGCTGCTACTTCCAACTTCTGCTGCGCCTGGCGGTGGGCTTCTCGCAGGCGGTTCTGGTGCTGTGCCAGCCACTCACCACTGTTAGTAACAGTATCTTCCTCCCAACACCTCCAAGTACGTCCAGTGACTCCTCTATCTGGGGCAATGGATATGCATCCCGCTGTGTCTTCAGGTTTAACTGCCGGTAGTCCATGCACATGCGCAGTGCTCCACTCTTCTTACGGACTAGTACAATCTGGGATGCGTAGTCACTCTGGCTTGTCTTGATCACTCCTTTCTCCAGCAGTTCTTGCAAGTGTTGTTTGACCTCAGCCAGTTGGTTAGGTGCAATCTGCCTGTGCCGCTGTGCCACTGGTATGTAATCAGCTGTTGTGATACAGTGCTGAACTGTGGGCGTACAACCAAGTCCTTCTCCATCTTTGGCAAACACATCTGCATATTCAACAAATATCCTCCAAGCCTCTTCTCGTTCTGCTGTAGTTCCTGGGAAGTCCTCCAAAGTGACACCGGTAGGGAGTTCTTGTTGCTCCTGGGAGTTGGTGGGCCTGCCAGTTCCAGTTATGGTTGTTTCCTGGCAGTCTGCCCTCTGGGGACAAGACACTATCACCTCGTGACTTCTAACTTCTAACTCATGACTTCTAACAAACTGCAGCTGCTCTCCCTTGGATACTCTTGCTGCCTCACAGATTGTTCCAAGACGTGTTCTTGGCTTTAGCCTAACATCCTTGTAGGATCCTTGCAGGATCCTGGAGGATCCTTGTAAATTTCCTTGCAGGATCCTTGAGGATCCTGGTACATTTCCTTGCAGGATCCTTGAGGATCCTGGTACATTTCCTTGCAGGATCCTTGAGGATCCTGGTACATTTCTTTGCAGGATCCTGGTTCATTTCACTGCAGGATCCTGATATATTTCCTTGCAGGATCCTTGTACATTTTCTTGCAGGATTGATTTTAATTCCCTGGCAATTTTAGCTTTCTAAAACAGAACATGGCTTTTATTCCAACATTATGTTTTCCATAATCTGGCCTGCACACTTCACAAAACTAGGACATCAAATACTCATAACTGACTTTTTATTTATTTTTGAATCATGAAAATAATTTGCACAAGCACTGAGTCTAATAAACAAATTTGATAAAAAAAATATTGGTTTGAATATAACTATGCAGGTTTAAAAAAAAATCACATACTGAACACATTTTATAAAAAAATAAAAATTTATACAATATTGATTTCAATTTTAAAAAGTATGGTTTGGTAAAACACCAGACTGCATTTACACTACTGGGATAATTGATCATGACTCATTAAGGTTTAGTGAAGCTGCAGCGGCTGCTGCTGCCAATGCTGATGCTGCAGCTGCTACAGGGGCCTCTCTTCTCCTCTTCTTAAGGAGGTCACATCCTTTCTGATTGCAGCTGATGCGTACATCCACCCATGTCCTGCGAAATGTCTTCTCTCCATACTTCTTTTTTATGCAATCTGTGTAGAAAATTTAGGTTTTAACATTTAAAAACAATCAATATTATTGGAGGCCTTTTTATCTTTCTTGGAATTGATGGATCAGTGATATGAAATGTTAGGACACAGGAAATCTGATGGTTGAGAGATGTTTAAGTTTAGTTTTTGCACATTAGAAGCAGCTTTCACAAAGGAAGATTGTTGTTATGAAGGCAAATGTAAAACATATTTACTTTTCAGCAGCTCCACACGAGCAGGGTCCAGCTCTTCTTTTTTGCTTTTGGGGTTGAGTGGACCCACCATGCCATTGATCATTTCCTCCATTGAGAATAGTATGCCCATCAGCCTTAAGGCATATTTCTTTGGGTCCTTTGGGGCTGCAAATTCGTTTAAAAGGTCTATTCCATTGAACATCTGCAGGAAAAAAATTATAATTTACATTAATCTATTTGCGAACAACAACAAAATATGTAGAAACCAGAAAAATGTTGTTGCAAGACTGGTTCTCCTAATGCCAAAGACCCCAGCAGCTCCTTAGTCAAATCAAATGATTATACACCATTTTAATCTTTTCCTTTTGAAAAATGTTTTTTCTTTTTTATGTCAAATAAATACATACATATTCCTCGTCTCCATCAAGTGAAATTGACTCCTTCTGCAGCAGCACAGATTCCTGTTCCGACCAAAAATAGGAACTTTATTATGAACACTATAAATATGTGTATGAGAGATATGCTATATATCAAATTGCATGTGTGTTATAGGCAAGTCAGAGCTAACAATATCAGTTTGGCATACATGCATGTACACAGTATGTTTGTTAGAAAGTCAAACTGCACAATGACAACCGTTGACAAGACAGTTATTGTGCTTACCCTTTTAGGGGTAGTAGTAACAACAGGGGACGAGGATCTGCTGCTTGACCTGCTACTCTCCATCCCGATCCCTTGCTTTAGCAAGCCTAAAGCTCGATCAAGCTTTTGCTCTAATCGTATCTGTGTCGTTTCCAGCCCTTCAATCCTTTTCAATAGTTCCTGAAACACAAATGTATTCATTAGGCATCATTTTTAGCTAAATATCAAATTGAGCATTTTAATTTGGCACAGCAATCCAATATGATCTTTATTTTTTCATTAATAATATTATTTATTTTACTCACAAATACCATATTCCAATAAGGAATTTACAATGAAAAGTTGATAGGCATAGACATGTAAGCAACTACAAGCGTCGTAAAAAAGGGGTTTCTACAATAATAGCTGAAATACATTAAATGTACAAATGAAATTTTCTTTCTTGCCTTCTGCTGATCAACCTTCACTGGTGTTTCTTCTATAACTTCCTCCTCACTGGAGTCAGCATCATCAATCTTTTCATCGCCATCACAAGAAGCATGGTTTTCCCTGAAAGAATAACATCAATTTTCATTTCTAGCGATGTGTTTATGATTAATATTACATCTACATTTTAGATGGCCGTAACAAAAAATGATAATAGGATCCCACAAGAAAAATACACTGTATGGTACAGTACTTTACAATACTGACAGTCAGTCAAAATTTGATACTGAATTATGTTAAAGATTACTTTGAAAATGACAGGTGATCTCTTAATTTAGCTGATCATGATACATGCAGTTTTCATACCTCTTTGACACCAGTTCAGCCAGCTTGCGGTGTTCTTGTGCCATTTTGTTCTGAGGGAAGCAAAAACTAACCTGCTCAGTGAAATCACTAGTACCTTTCACAAACATTTTCAAAGAACAATTTTCCTTTAAATTTCCTACTGAGATAAAAAGTACCATAGCCTTCCAAATGTAACTGGCTGCTTTTTTTGATGCATCTGCAGCTTTCTGCTTTTTTAAAGCTGGAGACTTTTGAGTAGCAGTATCTGAAAAATTGTATATTTTATCATTGGTTATTTCCATTGAGCACCAAATAAATTATAATAGTGCCGTAATAGGTCATTTTGAAGGATAAAATTCCTACTGAATTACATCGATTTGTGCAAAATTGGCAGGCTGGGCACACAGAGTGTGTGGAATTGTCACATTTATATATAATGAATCTATGGTTTACCATCTACATTGCTGCTGGCAGCTTCTTCAGCTAAATCAGCCTCTTGCTCCATGGCTCGCTCTAGACTTGCCAAGCGCCTCTCGCACACATCTTTTGGACCTGGTGATTAATTTTAAATAGCAAACTTTTGTACATCTTGAACTCTCACATTGAACTGCTTTTGTTTGGAATTAATGTTAAACACTCACCAACAAAAATAACTTTCCCACCATATCGCCTTCCACGTTCTTTAACGGTGACATGGTCACCCTGCTTAAAGCCAGTGTCAGCAATTGCCCCCACAGGCACAACACTGTACTTCTCCTCACTCTCAAAATATATTAAGACAAAGTTTCCTGTTGAATTAAAGAACATCAAAAATAAATCATAGTCTAAAAGTATTAATGCTTTTGGCTACGTTTGCACAGCTACATCGGATAGTCCTTATTTTAAGGGTGGCAAATGGTAAAATCCGCGACTCGCCGAAACGCCGAGACCCTTGTTGCTCGTGGCGAAGCCGACGAGCTTAG
Source organism: Plumapathes pennacea (assembly GCA_964036295.1). Classification (NCBI taxonomy): domain Eukaryota; kingdom Metazoa; phylum Cnidaria; class Anthozoa; order Antipatharia; family Myriopathidae; genus Plumapathes; species Plumapathes pennacea. The sequence goes on from OZ038462.1 coordinate 17,603,556, forward strand.
GATTGGAAAGCGTGTCTTCATCATCGTCATATTTTTATTTTTATTATTTTTATTTTTATTTTTTTTCTGGGTTACGAATCAGCACACGGTGATTGGTTCATATTTTCACGTGATTTATGATGACGTTTTGTCATCACATGACTTGCCGGGCGAGCAGTTTCGCCATTTTGAAGGAGATATGTGGGCGATGGAATTGTGCGTTGCTTGCCTTGGTTGGCTCTGTGGATTCTTTTATGGACCGCTCATCCTACTTACAAACGAATACGCCGGCTGCGGTAGACCCACACTAAATTTCATTGAGCGGTTTTGGCTTGGGTCGGCCGGTTAAGCCTCGAAAGCTTTGAAAAAAGCCGCAAATGAAGCAATGAATATATCAGTGAACATATCAAAGAACATATTAATGTTCTTATCAATGAACTGCATAGCTATGCACAACTGTACAGAAATGTACGAAGATCCTAACGTCCAGAACGTTGAGAACTTGAAGGAACAAGCTGAACGAAGGGGTTCCAAATGCAAAGATCAGAACCCGAATGATATTAATGGCGAAGCAACGATTCTTGGCCATCGCTTGATAGTGTATATGGAACTGTTTAGTATGAAGGTGAACTTAAAGGTACTTTGTATTCTTTTACTTTGTATTATTCTTGCTGATACAAGTAAAGCGTCAGAAAATCTGACTTTTCTTTGGAATCAACGTTTCACTCTGTTGTGCATTTGTGTTGTTGTTGCGACATTTTGGCTCAGTGCCATGAAGATCAAAAAGGCAGCAGATAACGTGGCGTTATTATTTGAAAATTGGAACATGATTGAAGAAGAAGTGGTCGTTGGTAGATCTCGCTTTGAGCAGTTCTATTGTATTCCCAGTAATGTTTATGTGAAAGAAAATCGAACTCGTCCAAGACGAAGCCGCAGCTGTCATATTTAACCACACGAATTTTATTTCTTTATCAGAGGATTTGAGCGAAATTATGAATGCTGGGAACAATCTGTATTCCACTCTTTCACAATTATCTAAGGACTATTTTTTGCTGCTGACAGATCTACCTGGAATGGTCACAATATATGAAACTCAGTATGAGCTGCAATACAGTGAAAGTTACGTGGGTAATTTGTTTGGAACTTGCTTTCCCATCCAAGGCTTTGCTTACTGTAACACTGACTGGGGCTTTTAATTTATTGCTCAGACAGGATTTCAGCTGCTTTATTCTGACAATAGGCTGTAGTACTGTAGCTGTATTTTGTTTGTCAGGTGGCAGGTTCAAAGTATTTGATTCTCATAGTAGAGATAGTTTTGGCATGGAACATCCTGAAGGAAAATGTGTATTAATTGAACTTCGTTCAGTTGGCAATTTATTGGAATATTTCCAGACTTTATATGTACACTTGCCTGCCATTACATTTGAAATTAAAGGAGTAAACATTTGTCTAACAGAAGACAGACACAACAGGCACAGATGTGAAGAACCTACAACTGTTCAGCAAAGAAGTAAAGCAATTATTTGCAAATGTAAGCAGTGCTGTGCAATTTCTTTCTATAGCATTTGTTTCTCTGTAATTAAATCTTGCAGCTATTGAAATTCTGATACATTAAGTGCTGTAATTGAAAAAGGTAACACATTTTACAGGAAAATGAATGTTGACAAACACCTTGTGATAAGTGATTTACCAAATAAACTAGAGATATGTGCAGGCACTGATGTTAATGTTGTCTTTACTGCTCAAAGACAAGGAGTTCTGTCTAAGGACAAAAGCTTAAGCAAGCAGAATCTTCATGAACTTATTACACAAAACAATAGGAATAATACTGGCTTTCTGTTGCCAGCTGACAAAATAACATGTGTATAATTTATTGTTTCTTGATACAGTGTCTGATGAATAAATACAGACTGTACTGTGCTTGCACACCTATGGTTCTATCATTTCCATGCAGAAACTCTTGCATGAGGCAGAGTTCACTTCTTACATTCCTCACCTTCAATTTTATTTTTGTTACAAAGCACGAATACTCGAAAGCCTAATAAAAGAAACTCATTCAGTAAAAATAAAACAGATTATTATTGGAGCAAAGGCTGGATTAATCGTGGCCTCTGATTAGAAATAAGTGCTCGAAGTCAAACTGTCAAAATCAGCTGTGCATAAATACAGTAAGTGTCGCAAGTCACTCTTCTCTTCCTGGCTGACCTATCACCCCTAAGCTCAAAATGCATCTCTTAAAATGAGTCTCTTAAACTTGAAGCAAATGTATGAGTGTTCTATGAAAATTTATAATTTTATCAGGTTTCCTTTGAGCAAGGTCTCAAAAACCAAGTTCTCTATGCTGTATAATATTTTTCTGGTGAGACTGAAACCCGATGGGGTACTCCGCTATATCAGCCACATTAGGTATGTGCCGTATACATTTTTAAAGTTAGGTTATAGAAAATCAGATATCTTGGTCTGAAATAGGCTAAGCGTTTTCAGGACTGGGCAGCACACCCACCCAAAATTATGATGAGTACCCCCCTCCCACCCCCCCCCCCCCCCCCCTCCTGGGAGTCTCGCTCTTCTCCCTACTTTTAATGTTAGTTTATTCTCGTCTCGACCTAACTCACGCCACGAGCTCACTGGCAATACCAGTCTTGTTTGAAAAAACAAAACTGATTTTTCGACGACTTTAGAAAATCGAGAAAGAAACGATGGGGAAAAAAAAAGAGACTTCGTGACAAAGGCTTCCAAGATTTTAAGATCGGATCAAAAATTTCCGAGATCCCGACTTTTCGAAGCTTTAGGGGCAGCAAAAATTGGTCTAAGTATCAGGAAAAGCGTGTTTTAACTCGTAAATCTGTTTGAAAATCTGGATTCCACGTGTAGTCTAATTACTATTGAGCTGTATAAAACATGTTTCGATCGTATGACGTGAGTTTCCCACAAAAAGCCAGGAACAAAAAGAAAGCATTTGAAACCCTTCTAGGTACAGTAATTAAAAGCAGCGGAACAGTTGAGCACTTCGTTCTAATAAAGAAGGGGGCATTCCTGATGTGAAGAAGATCGCAACGCGGCAGAAAGCCAAAAGAAGGAGTTAATCAAATTTGTTATTCTTAAACTCATTGCGTTTACAAACTCGTTTGTATTATTTTTTTCTTAACTACGTTCAAGAATAACTATGAATAAAGAAACTGAGGCGTGAAATTCCGAATTGATCCTGGCATCTTCCATGTGCGCGCGTGCCGTTGTGTTTAATATATTTCGATTGCACTGCCATGACGTGAATTTCCTACAAAAAGCCAGGAACACACACACAAAAAAAGCATTTGAAACCCTTCTAGGTACAGTAACTAAAAGCAACGGAACAGTTGAGCACTTCGTTCTAATAAAGAAGGGGGCGTTCCTGAGGAAGATCGCAACACGGCAGAAAGCCGAAAGGAGTTAATCAAATTTGTTATTCTTAAACCCATCGCGTTTACGAACTCGTTTGTATAATTTTTTTCTTACCTACGTTCAAGAAGAACTATGATTAAAAAAAACTGAGGCGTGAAATTCCGAAGTGATCCTGGCATCTTCCACGTGCGCGCGTGCCGTTGTGTTTAAAACATGCATCAAACATTGTATAAATTATGTAATAGACTTACCAGTAGCATCTGCATTCACTTCTACCGCCAGCTTTTTCATCTGTAAACGCTCGCTGAGAACAGACATGTCGAACACGATAAAGCAAGCATGATTCTAACTAACAACAATACGCCTTTCTCATAATGGTCGAAAACGAGAGGGACCTGGAGACGAGTTTGCATTAAATCGAGGCCACCCAGTTGTCTTACACGCACAACAAAGGTGAATTACCTAAGTCTTCAAAACAAAAAGGTCAAAAGGTTTTATTTTCTAACTGTAGAATATATACTAATCTTGACAAAGCCATGCCTTGTCATTGTTGCGTGCCACAATGTTCAATGAGGGGCTACCGTGACAACGTCGGCACGAAGATTTCCTTGTACAAATTCCCGTCTAATCAAGCTTTGAAGAAGAACTGGATACACGCTATTAGGAGAAATGAGGGTCCAAACTTTCAAGTTACAAGCGCCACAGTGGTGTGTTCGCGACACTTCAGAGAAAGTGATGTGAAAAAGACTCTAGCAGGAAAGAATGTGTTGAAACCAGGGGCTGTTCCCTCAGTCTTCGCGTGGGTTCGCACCTCTCCTCGAAAGAGAAATCCACCCAAAGAAAGACTCTTTACTTCTCAAACATCAAGAAGTTTTTGTGAAGATTTTGATTCCAAAGATCAAAATAGTTTAGACATTATCACCGAGAATCAAGATGCACTAGAAGCGGCATTTGAAGCACTTTACTATGTAGATGTTGCTACACAAACCGACTTAACAGAACATGAGGGATATCTACAAGACATTATCACAGAAAAGGAGAAAGAAATAGGAGAACTCCAGCAAAGAATCAAGGACCTACAATTAAAACTAGAAGAAGACGCGCAACGAACTGAACGTTTGGAAGGTAGAGTGTTTAGTATTGTTTCTATAATGTCTAAGGACTCTAATGCTGCTTTCTACACTGGATATCAGTCCTGGGAATCCTTCATGGTCATTTATGATTATCTTGATCCCGGTGAGAAAGGCGAAAACATCAATTATTGGCTTTCTTCAAATACTAATACCTTGGCTGATTATGAAGATGATCCAAATGAAATACCAGTGAGCAAAAAGGGGAGAGCCAGAGCCCTAAAACCTATTGAGGAGTATTTCCTTGTTATGTGCAGACTTCGACAAGGATTTCACGAACAGCACTTAGCTCAGCTGTTTGATATCTCTGTGTCTACAGTATCCAGAATATTAATATCCTGGATTAATTTTATGTATCTCAAACTTGGGACACTAAACATTTGGCCCTCAAGAGAAGTCATTGATTCTACAATGCATGAAGATTTCAAAATCAAATACAAGTCTACCAGGGTAATTATAGATTGCACTGAAGTGAAATGTCAAATGCCAAGTAGTCTGCAGTTAAATGGAGAGCTGTTTAGTAGTTATAAACATCACACAACTTTGAAAGGATTAGTGGGGATTTCCCCTGGAGGAGCAATTACATTCATTAGTCAATTATACACGGGGAATATATCAGATAGAGAGATTGTCACTAGGAGTGGATTCTTAGACCTACCATTCCTGGATAATGACTCAGTCATGGCAGATAAAGGATTCACACTAGAAGATTTACTCCCACTGGGAGTTTCACTAAACCTGCCACCTTTTCTTGGAGGTTCAGGACAAATGGCTGCTAAGGATGTTGTCAAGACCCAAGAAATAGCAAGCCTCAGAATTCACATTGAGCGTGCAATTAACAAAATCAAAAACTTTCATATTTGGGACAAAGTTATTCCCCTTAATCAGTTTGCAGTTGTCAATCAAATGTGGGCTGTTTGTGCAATACTTTGTAATGCCCAACCAAACATCAGATCAATGTGACTCATATAAGTATAGTTTATTTTACAAGATCTTTTCAACTATTAGTAATTTACAAATTTAGACTGAGAACTACATAGATTAATTAGAATTTGTTCCAATAGTTGTAGACAGCTCAACAGCAGCAAATTTCAGAAAGTGGTCAAAATAATATGACTGAAGGTCTTGTTTCAATTTATCCCAGAACACAGCATTAAAAGGAACCCTTTGCACATAAATACCAACATTTGTGTACACTATGAAATCACACCATCTCACCCCTGTGACTCCCATTTGCCCCTGCACTTGTGCATAATAAGGATGTGATTCTTTTAATTTACAGTGAGACTCGCTTGTGTTTTCCATGAAAAATTGGGGTCAGAGCAGGCATCAAAGGGAGAAACATGAAATTTGGAGTAGGGGCATTTAACTTCTGCAAGGCCAAAACTATCTAAACATCCGGGATCAATTACTTTGCCATCAGGGGAGGCACCAAGAATTGGGAGTTCCTTACAAACCACAAATCCACAAGGCAGAACCTGGACAGGTGTTTTACGGTTGAACATAAACTTATGGTACTGAAGCAGTGCAGTTCTTTCATACTTTTTCCCATGTTCTAAATATTTAGATGTTACTTTGCCAGGGTTCATCAAGGACTGTGAAAAAGTGTCGTGGTTTCTTTGTCTCTTGGAAATCAAGTGAAACTTAGAAGCTGTGAAGCGGTATTTTCGTTCCTTTTGCCATTCAGCACAGTCTGACTGTTTGGTAGTCTCTACTTCAATTTTATTGATTTGTTGTTCATCACACTTAAGTTTGTAAATCAATTCTGTTTCCTCACTTGTTAAATTTCTTGGAATGATCATTTCTTGATCTGAACTTCTCAAAGGGAATCTTGGATAATTCAAAGTTACTCTATTATCAGTAGGAAGTCTTGGGACACTTGTGATGTCTGCAGCAGCCTTGAAATTTGATTCAGTTAATCCCACTTGATAGGATAAGTAGGACCCAACTTGGCATTTCCCAAACTGGGTTTCTACACTTTGTACACTCTCACGCTTACCTTCAAGCATGTGTGCAAAACCACAGTTTGGGTCAACATCCTTTAGTTTCATCTTTAAATCTTGCTCAGCATTGGTGTCGTGACTTGAAATATTTCGGGCTTCATATAAATTAGACTTAACTCCAGGTCTTGTTCTAGCCTCATCCAGTTTTGTTTTGTTTACAAGCACTTCCATGACAGGTTCTGGTGCTATATTGGTTCCTCCCCCCTTTTTATGCCATTGCTGCAACTGAGAAGTGCAGGCCAGGGTTGCTTGCTCATCTGGTTCCTGGGAAAGATCAGTTGTTGAAGTGCAGCCAAATAGTGAGAACTTGCACAACTTAAACATTAAAGCCAATAAATGATTACAATAGCCAGACTTCCCAGCTACACAGGAACAGTGGCCACTTTGAACACCACCAGATAAGATGCACAAGGCCACCTCAAGATGATGTGGTGGATCATTCTTCCCGAAGCTATGACAGCATTTGGCTTGGACATAAAAATACCTCTGGTCATGTGTGGACTGAATGTCCTCGAGGTATTCATCGTCGAGGAATGTTTTGGCCTTCCTTAAACCGGTTGGAATGGAATGATGGTCCTTGTTGGCAATTTTTTTACCAGAATTCATTAAATGGTGATTCATATCAGCCTTGGAAAACATTGGCATTTTTTCGAGAGATGTTCCCCATCCACTGCTTGGAAACTTCACACGTTCACCTGTGTTCACACTCAAACCATCGATGCTTCTCTCTCTTTCCTTTCTCCGACTATAAATCATATTTGGGTCTGGATCTACGATGTTTGTATCCTTGCCGGTTCTAATGTACTCATTTACCCTGAAAAATATTAATAAAATTGAATGGAAAATCTATTTCTCAATCATCAAACACTAACTCAGTTTTTGTTTATAGCAAGCATTGAAGCTGTACACTACCTTTTCACTAGCTCAGCTTTTGTTTTGAGACCTTTCCCGTTGTCTCCTCGACACCTCAGCCAGAATCGCAACTCTTCATTCTTCAATTCTTCGGGCTTCCGACCCAAAAGGGACGTGCCTGGTATGTCATTTTCGTTTAGTAAAATAACGTTTTCTTCTGCGCTTGACGCCTTGTTTAGAAATGACGACCGGGTGGCCTCGTTTTGAAGCACTCGTCTCCAGGTCCCTCTTGTTTTCGGCCATTATGAGAAAGGCGTATAGCCACAAAAAGCAAATCGAAGTACCTGTACGAAGTACCTGGTCCACTGACCAGTTTTTGGTAACCGCATCACATGATCTATTGTGATGTAATTATATGAAGCCAAGAGCAGGATGGCCAGCGTCCTCGACCTCAAGAAAGATGGCGTTATCCGATAGTAGTGGCGGTGATGGTGGTGATGATGACGATGAGAGCAGTGGAGGTGAGCGTGAAAGGAGAAATAACTTGAGAGTAGAACGGCAGAAGAAGAAGAGATGGGCTTCACGTTTCTCTGTTGAAAATCGGGTGGCGTCCGATAGTAATGACACCACTTCGAACGATGCTAGCACTAGTGATGGGGATGGCGAATCTGCTGCGCTACAAAGGAGAAGAATATTGAGAAGAGAACTTCAGAAGAAATTGTCTCAGCAGCATCGGGTGTCCGAATCCGATGACTCTGATGTGAATGATGAATTGCTGGTACGTCCGGGATGCAAGAGGAAAAACCGTACCGTTGAAAACAGCGGCGGTGATCGAGAACCGGAGAGGCCGGTAGCATCGCGACAACGTACTGCAAGTGTTCAAAGCGACAATGAAATGAATCTTGCAGATAGTGACCAGCCCTTGAGCCCTGATGAATTTAGCTTCCCAGATCAGACTAGAAGCGAACCAGAATCTAACCTGAATTCTGATTTATCGAGCACTTCATCACACACCGCGGACAACACTGGTGAGGATCTGCTGGAGGACCATACTGTCAAACCAGTATGTGATGGTTCAGCAGTCAGTAGAGGAACTTTTAAAGCCTTGCTTTTGGCTATGAGTCAGAAGCACAAATTCTCCAAGTCTGCCAAACAAGATTTCCTAAGCTTATGCATGCTGTTGTCCCTGAGCCAAACTTACCCTCTTCAAACTATGTTTTTGAGAAAGACCTATTTCATTTAATAGGTGTTGAGTACCAAAAGTACCAGCTGTGCCCTCGGTGCTGGTGTGAATTGGACAGGCAACACTGTACAACAAATAATTGTGCTAACTTTGAGCAGAGGCTTCAAGACAAAGACATTGAAACATTTTACATCCTTTCACTGGCTGATCAGTTAAAGAACATCTTGGCAGAAAACTGGGCAAGTATTTTGCAATGCAAGCTGGATCATGAGCACCGAGCTGGCGTATATAGAGATATTTGCTGTGGGAAGCTTTATCAAGACCAAGAGGGATGTGATGATCCCACCAAGTTAATCTCTCTTGTGTTCCATATTGATGGTGCACCAGCAGTTAAGTCCAAGAACATGAGTTTGTGGCCCATGCAGTGTTTTGTTGTGGAATTGCCTTATGGATTACGATACTCTTTCAAGAATATTTTGTTTTGTGGGCTTTGGTGTGCCAGCAAGAAGCCACCAATGAACTTATTTCAAAGCCACTTTGTAACTCAAGTGCAAGAGATTGTAAGGGCATCCCTTGAATTTAGTGTTGGTGACACTGTTGTTACTGTTCAAAGAGTACATGTCCATGGACACATTGCTGACCTTGTAGCAAAAGCCCCTTCATTAAACATGAAGCAATTTAATGATGAATTTGGCTGCAGTGTTTGTCTACATCCAGGTGAAAGACTGCAGGGGAGGGGTAATGTCAGAGTTTATCCTCAATATCCTGAGGAACCTGCAAGAAGGAATCACCGTGACACCATTTTTCATGCACAACTTGCTGAAGAATCTGGAAAACCTGTCTTTGGTGTTTTGGGGACTTCAACACTGCACACAGTTCTACAAATTCCTGACAGTGCTGTGTTGGACTACATGCACCTTGTCCTGGAAGGCGAGTTCATGAGACGACTCAATCTGTGGTTGGGTTCTGGAGACCATGGCTATCTTAATGAGTACAAGGAAGATCTTGAATCTGCCATGGAAATAATACGTTTCCCTCATGACTTCAACAGGAAGCTAAGGTCCTACAATGAACTGAAGAGGTGGAAAGATAGAGAAGTGCAAAACTTCTTCCTCCATGTCAGCCTTCCACTTCTGAAGCCTTTCTTGCCACTGGAGTACTTCTATCACCTGTGTCTGTTGGTGACTGGAATTTGGCTGCTCACATTTGATGAAATAACTGACAATGACATTGCCATTGCCAAGATGCTCCTGTCCAACTATGCAAGGCTTGTAGAAGATCTTTATGGTCTCTGTCAGGTTACCTACACTGTTCATGGGTTGCAGCACCTTCCAGAGCAAGTAGCAAACTTTGGGCCATTAATTTTACACTCTGGCTTTGTTTTTGAAGCAATGATAAGCCATCTGAAACGTCTGTTTCATGGAACTCGCTGTATCCCAGAACAAATTGTGAGGAATTTAGTGATGAGTCAACACAGTCCCAAGTTCATCAGAGAAAACACAACAGCTGAATCGGTGTCTACCCTTGCAAACCATCTTACATGCCCCAAGAAGCATTACAATGCACAGCACATATGTAATGGGATTTACTTGTTTAATCCAATGCAAAGAGATCCTCCACTGAGTGATGCAGTGCTAGAAGCAATGAGGGCACACACAAATCAACCTGATCAATGTGTGCAGCTGTCCGAAAGAATGATGAAGAATGGCCAGGTCTTTCACAGCCTTGCTTACAAGAAAAGGGGACAGAGCTGCAGTTACACTGTTCAATTCCAGGAAGAAGGTGGCTGCAGCAAGTATGGCACAGTGATCTGTTTTCTGCTCCTGAATAACACTCCGTTTGCTGTTGTGAAAGTCTATGCATCCACAGAAAGAAACATTTTGTCTAATTTGGGTGAACCAGAAGATGAAATGATGAGAGAGTTTCAAAGAAGGGGCTTGCTTGGCTTTCCGTTTGTTCCAGTTAGGGAAAGTAAGCAAATTAGTTTTGTTCGCTGTCGTTCTGTGCTAATGAGATGCATTTTCATCCCTTCAGAGGAGGAAGAGATAAGTGGCTATCTTTGCCCTGTTCTCAAGCATTATGAGCATGACTAGGCTAGAGCACTGACTATTTGGCCAAAAATTTATGCAAACTTCTGTCTGAAATTTTCAGTGGTCCACAGTTATGAAATTCATGTTCATGTAAATAACATTCACATCTAAGCAAAGAGGACTACAGAGTTGTGTAATATTATTGCAGTCTTGTGCAAAGAAAATATTAAACATTGCATTTAAATCTTGCATATACTGTCTATTGTCTTTCACTCCCAAGATCAAAATACAGATTCTTCTAACCTTAAGAGTGAGAATTTTGTTTACAGCTTCATCAATTCTTACTTGAAAAAGCTATCAAGAGTTACATGACTATCCAATACTATTTGATATATTTCTGGTGAGAAACTGAAGGAGAAAATTGAAGTTGACCACTAAAATGTCTTCATTGTGCTCTAAAATTTGAAAAACTTCAAAATTTGTTCAGCTTATAATTGTGCATAAAATATGAAGATCCTGTTATTTCCTGTTGTGTTTATCTTATAAAAATCCTGCAGGATCTAAGAAGGATCCTACCAGGATCTTAACAGGGTCCTGCTGTGTTCATCCAACAAGGATCCTGCCAGGATTCTGCCAGGATCCTGTTGTGTTTATCTTATGAGGATCCTGTCAGGATCTTACCAGGATCTTACCAGGATCCTATCAGGATCCTACTAGGATCCTGCTTTGTTTATCCTTGAAGGATCCTTGAAGGATCCTGGCAAGTCTTGCCTTGCCAGGATCCTTACAAGATCCTTGCAGGATCCTTGAAGGATCCTGGCAAGTCTTGCCCTGCCAGGATCCTTACAAGATCCTTGCAGGATCCTTGAAGGATCCTGGCAAGTCTTGCCCTGCCAGGATCCTGTTAAGTCAAGAAGAATGTGTGCAGGATCCTTCAAGGATCCTATCCTTACAGGATCCTGGCAGGATCCTTGAGGATCCTTAAGGATCCTGCAAGGATTTTCACCAGGGATACGCATATAGGAAATCGTATAACAGAAATCGTCTCACAACCGAACATCGCAACCAAACTTTATCACTCTGGCACTCTTGTATTTCCACGTCCGTGGAAAGGAATGATCGTTGGTGGCTGTGATCTGGGTGGTTGTTCTTATCGCTTCTCGCCATGTCTCAAAGAAAACCACATGCGGCCGATAACGTTATAAATGCATGCATGTGAAATAATTCAGCACCAACGAGAACATAAACAAATCATTTTTTGCTGGTATGTTCATCAGAGAAAAGAATAGGAATTTTAGTGAAGCAAACAAACCTTAGAAAGCCATAACATAAACCACTCACTCAGACGAAGGGCAGGCCCCCTGTAACGATAAGGCACGGCCAAACTCGGTTTACGAATAAAGGGATTTATTCGGTTGTCGTTTACACGTAAATCTTATCACATAAAAAGCTATCCTTTTCCGAACGCGTGCCTCGCCCGACACCGCGTGGGTCTATGTTAATTATAGGCAGCTGTCACTACCTTATCATTGATTGGCTATTAGGGTTTAATCAGACATTGTCACATCTTTCCCCTTTTAAAACAAAAAAAATTAACACTACTGTATTATTTCATTAATCAAGTCCAAGTCAATCAAAACGGGAACAAAACATAAACTGTGCTGAAATGTTCAATCCATCATGTCCAGCTGGTTCAGGGGCTCACGTAATCTGAGAACCACGTTGGTTGCTTGCGGTTCCTCTTGGATCACCGTGGACCGCTAGAAACGGGGGTGCCAGGAACTCGCGCTTCAGAGGGACCAGCTGGTGGGTGTTCTGGTGGTGCAGACATATCGTCAGGACTTGGTTCCATGTCGATAAGGACATTGGGAACAGGTGGCTCTCCTGACCGAACCAAGTGTCGCCGGTTTCTCCTGTATGTGGAGCCCTCCACTCTGACATTGTAGCTCCGTGGACCAACCTCTCCCAGGCAGGTACCAGCACGCCAGGTTTTCTGGCCTGGAAGTTGCATTCGCACAGTTTCGCCAGGGTTTATTGGTTTCAGAGGCTTTGCACCCTTGTTGTAAAATTGCTGTTGTCACTGTTTCATCCCCTTCAGTGCACGGGCGTCCTTCTCCATGGAGTATCGTGGCTGCAACAGCGTGTCTGCGACTGGCAATAGGGTGCGGCAGCGCCTTCCCATGAGACGTTGGGCAGGGCTGGTACCGATGCCTTCTGTCGGCGTGTTGCGCCAGTCCAAAAGCGCTTTGTACTCTGATTCTCCAGACGCTTTGCACTTGGTGAAGAGGCGTTTCACTGTTTGGACAACATTTTCCGCCTTTCCATTAGACTAGGGATACCGTGGAGATGACGTGGTATGCTTGAAAGACCAAGTTGCAGCAAACTTGGCAAACTCCGCTGATGCAAACTGGGGCCCGTTGTCAGTCACCAGGGTGTCGGGGATGCCATATCTTGCAAATATATCTTTCATCTCCTTGATGATACTGCGGGAAGTCACAGAGTTAATGCGAGCAACTTCGATGTAGTTGCTGTAGTAGTCACCGACGACTAGAAGTGTGCGACCATCCATCGCACACAGGTCGGCTCTGACTTTTGACCAGGGTCGGTCAGCCATGTCATGGGGCAATAGTGGTTCCTTTGACTGTGCGCTCCGATGGGTCAAACAAATGTCGCACTTAGATATGTAGTTCTTCAGTTCTGTCGCCATGCGAGGCCAGTAGAGGGTGTCACGCGCCCTTCGTATGGATCCTTCGATGCCAATGTGTGTGCTATGGGTCTCGGCCATAAGCTCTTTGTGTAGCGCAGCTGGTACTACCAGTCTCTCTCCCTTGAACACTAGTTCATTCTGGACTGTCAGTTCATTGCGAGAATCAAAGTAGGGGTACAGGCACTCTGGTATGTCTGACCTGCTCTTAGGCCATCCTTGTGTGATCGTCCGAAGCTGCTGTAGCACTGGGTCGTCGGCTGATGCGTGTTTTATCTGCTGCCAGTGTGCGTCATTGACAGGTAGCGATGCTTGGTGGTCAATGCCTTTGAGCTCTCTTGAGAAATGGCAGGCATTTACCTCCGGTAGGTATGCCCTGCTGAGTGTGTCAGCCAGGAACATGTTTTTTCCTTTCTTGTACTCCAGCACCACGTTGTATTTCTGGAGCCTCAGAAGCATTTGTTGCAGTCGTTTTGGTGCGGAGTGAAGTGGCTTCAGGACAATGGACTCCAGTGGCTTGTGGTCGGTCTCCACATGGACTTTGTTGCTGCCTTAAATGTAGTCGCCAAATTTGTCACAGCCGAAGACTATGGACAGCAGCTCCTTCTCGATCTGTGCATAGCGGGTTTCCGCTGGCGTTAAGGTCCGCGATGCATACGCCACTGGTTGGCCGTTCTGCAGCAGTGCCGCTCCTAGTCCAAACTGCGACGCGTCGCACTGTAGAGTTACTTCCTCTTCCAAATTGTAGTAGCGAAGTACCGGAAACTGAATAGAAGCAATATTTGGAATGATTTTCGCAAGAGAGAAGAAATGCATCAAATTCACACAACGAATTTTTGCCATGACGCGAACAAATTTGTTTGGTATCAGAATTTTGGCAAGTACTTTGCTTCGTATGACTCACACACACTTTGAAACACTGTAAAATATGAAAAGAAACGCTAGGAGTCTAATCGATTTTAAGCGAAGAAAATGAATGATATATGATCACTGAAATCTTCCATCGGCATGCCGTTGGCCGTCAACATTCTTTCCGATGGTTTATAGAGAATTTCAGTGCCTACCCTGCCGCTTTCAAGTTGTAAGTCACTCGTACTGCATCAAATAATCCTTTGAAGTTGTTTCCTACATTCGGCAATCCACAACTATCGAAATATTCACAAAAAGAAACAACTTTCTTCGACGCCATCTTGTGCGCTTCGCACAAAGGTTGGTCAATTTTTGGTGGCGTCCCTTCCCCCCTTATTACCAGAATTGTATGCGCAGTTAGTGTATTTTGATTGGTTATTTCCATAGCTACCATGTTATAACAAAAGAAAGACAAAATATTTCCTTGGGGGTGGTTGCAGAGTTAAAATTTAGCGGACTTTCTGGCCGGCCGGTTTTGGCTGGTTCAGGAAAATTAACATATTCCGCGTGGCCGGTTTTGGCCGGTCTGGGTACAAAAGGGTTCAAAACATTAATCACAATACGTACGAAGTTTCTGAAGACTTACATTTAGATATCCTTGGGTCTTTGGAAGGGTTTTAGATTCAGATTGGTTGAATTCTGCCTAAAACCATACCGATTTTATTGTCGAAATAACTTATATGTACACCAACAATTACATGTAAATAAACTTGATTTGTAAACAGTGAGTTAAATTACTTGAATGTTTGGTATACATGCCTCATCAACGCAGTAATTACACAATAATAGTTTCTTGGCTTGCCTGGTCTTTACTCCATTATAAGTCGTGGGGCTGCTAAAATTTCCAAATCTTACTTTATCAGTTTACCTGCAACCAGACCCATGTTCCATAACAAAGGCCATTTAGAGCTCAACAGAATAACGTCATAATGACTTGTCATTCACAAGATTGCAACGTATGTTTGTTTCGCTCTTTATACACACTGTATATGAGGAAAGATTGCTTGGAGATATAGCTTTAGCGATATTGAAGCGAGTTAAGATTTCCCGGCATTGGTTTTAAAATGACATACGTCACATCGAGCGCAACCTGAGTACAGCATTCATGTTGGAATGTGCCAAACAAAAACACACACACACAATAGAAAAGAAGGACCAAATCAGCTTTCCAGCGACAAGCCAGATAGCTGTGTGCTTGGCCAGTAGGTACAAACGATTTCTTTTGATGCTCAACTTTACATTAGCAAAAGTTCTTGGATACAGCGGAATACAGCCTTGACCATGACCGGATATTGGGCCGGATATCTTACAACTTAACAATAGAATGAACAAAAATCACTGTGACGACCTCTCTGTAAACTGACTGTTGAGACGTCGAGTGTCAACGCGCTTGTCGAAACCACACTGAAACTGTTGTCTGGTTTCTGTTTAATCCAGTGTAGATCAAAGCGGTGCTACAAACGATTAGACGAAATACTTATAAATAACACGAAATACGAAACCAAAATAGGACGAATCGACGACTGAATAGCAGAATACTTACAAAAATCCGTGAGGAATCTGTACGAAGGATCCAAACCGTAAACAGTGGCAAAACTAACAAGAATGACGAAGGCGACACAAACTAATGGCAAAAACGATAGAAATCTGACGAAGCCAAACTAATAAATTGTGCTTACGAAATGTTGCGAATCCTTTTGCTGACGATTGTAACAAAACAGGAGCGGGCCTGGACACTAGACCGAATACGAGCGAAACAAAGCAAAAGCCGATAACGACGGCTTTAACAATCACGCTTGTTGCTGATCATGAACCATCGCACTGGACACTGAAACAGAGCCATTGGCCATTCTGGTCCACGACAGCAAGCAACACGGTTTACATTTTGTTTTGTATTTCGTCAGCCTGCACAGCATTTCACTTTGTAAATAAAAGTGTTGTGAACAGGAAGTTTAAGCGAGGTGCAGTAAATTTAGACGCCACAGCCAAAAGGAGGATTTTAAGAGGCGAAATCGACTAAAGAACGGCCAACTGCGTGTTTGTGTGTTTCATGGCAAATGGTTTGAACCCAGGAGTGTGAACAGTAGGTTGGTTGTGATCGTCTGGGTTAGAGTAGTCTCCAGAAAGACTGTTGTTGGTGACTGACGTTTCGACTACCCGAGCGGAAGTCATCTTCAGAGTCAAGTGAAAAGTATTTGTCAGATGGCAGTATATATGTCTCTGGTCGTAGAAGTGATCGGTCCGTTATGTCGGCCTATGGTTGGTCGAGTCGGCTTGGTTGTGTTGATGTTGTTGATGTCAGTTGATGTTCTTTTGTCCTGGTGATTAGTATATTGTTCGTTCGGTTGCGTTTGATGTCATCTATCAGTCGTTTGTAAGGTGCCGGTAATTGTTGGCATCTGTTGAGAGGTTGCCATTCTAAGTTTGTGTACCAGCTTTCCAGTGTAAGTCGTTGGTAGTATTTGGTACTGTGGCTGATGCACTCAGCAGAGTCCCAGTTGATGTCGTGTTTAGTCTGTCGGTGGTGTTCAGAAATGTGATTTCTGATGTCGCCGTTTCTGGTAGCTCGTTTGTGTTCAGTAAGTCTCGTGTTCAGGTTTCTGCCAGTTTCACCGATGTAGGTGGCTTTGCAGTCAGTACAAGATATTCTGTATACTGTTCCCTGTCTGTTGATGGGTTCATCTTTGTCCTTTACGTTGGTCAGTAAGTCGCCTAGAGTCGTGATGGGTTTGTGGGCTACCCGGATGTTGTAGGGTTGTGGAATACTTGCTATCGTCTCAGAGGTGCCTCTGATGTACGGTAGTGTGGCCAAGGTCAATGGAGTTGTGTCGTCAGTGGTTTTGTTGTCGGTAGTCTCGTTGGGTGTGGTGTTCTTGTGAGTGTTGCGTTTGACAAAGTTAGGGTCGTAGTCGTTCTTCTGGAAAACACGTTCCAGGTGTCGGGTCTCGTTAAGTAAGTCGTCGGGAGAGTCACTAAGTAGTTGCGCTCGTTTCATCAGCGTTTTGATTGTGGTAGCCTTGTGTGAAGTAGGGTTGTAAGAAGTCTGGTCAAGTAGTCTGTCAGTGTGCGTTTATTGAGAAACAAACAAACAAACGAACAAAAAAACACAAAACAAACAATATCACAATTGCATTGATTGCTATGCATGGTCATGGCTGAAGTCGCATAATTTTATTGTTGGGGCAAATCCTTAAAATCCTAGAATGCTGTAAAGCAAAATCATGCACAACTGTGCAGTATATGCTAAATATCCACCTTTTGAAGTGAGCCGAGCAAACTAAGTTATACCTTAGACTATCACTCAGAGTTGAGTGATAACCTTGAGTTACAAATGCTATGAAATCAATAAATGTTAAGATACCAGTATCTGACAAGGTGAGAATTGATAACAATAATTAACAATAATTGATTTTCAAAAATTAATGCACAAATTGCATTTCCAGGATGAATGAATGAACTTGTGATTCTGGCAAGTTAGTGTATATTTGATGAATGCAGGTTCTCTTGTCACCCATGCCCAGAATCTTGGCAAGATCTTAAATAAGATCCTACAAGACCTCTGCAAGATCCTGCAGGATGATGCAAGATCTTGCTTAATCATGGCAAGATCTTGGTAAGAACCTGCAAGATCATGGTAATTATATTGTCAAGAACTTGCAAGATTCATTATTATCTTGGCAAGAAATTGCAAGATTATGGTAGTTCTTGGCAAGAACTTACAAAATCCAATATTATCTTGGCAAGAGCCTACAAGATCAGGGTATATCACTCGGTGTGCTCTTTAATCAAGTCCAGTTACAACTGTGTATTGTTATTTATGATGGGATCATGTGATACTAATTGATGATGTAATGTTCACATGATTAGGTTATTCCTCCCCTCTCAGTTGAAAATCTATAATCACATTATTGGTCTATGGTATCCTATAATTGTTTCTAATTTCAATAACAGTAACAGTAATGATTAGTGGAATAGCATGTTCATTTTAAGTGTTCTATCTGGAGTAGTCCTTTAATGGTCCATCAAATGTTGATTTTGTTTGTCGTTCAAATCTTCTTAGAGCGGGTGGATCTTGCTCTTGTGGTTCCTGCATATGGTCGATGTAGCAGCTAGCAGCTTTCTGTCTCTGTGAGGGTGCGACTCACACAGTGCACAGGTTGGTATCCATTCTGTGTCTTTTGGAATAATCCACGTCCAAGTCCTGTCGGGCTGCCATCGCGGATGACTAGCGTATCTTGTTCTGGATAGTATGGATCAGGACTGGTGCGGAAGTTATGGCCAGCTTCAGATCTTTGAAGGCTTTCTGTTGCTCTTTGGTCCATTCAAACTTGACTTTGTCTCTTGTTAGCTGTTGGAGTGGCTTGCAGTGACTGGAGAAGTTGTTTATGTACCTGGATAGGTATGCCATCATCTGAAGGAAAGAGACGAGCTCTTCTCTTGTATCTGTAATTACCCCAGGGAGTTGAGAATGTCATGGCTCTTCTTGACTCTTCGTCCAGTGAAAACTGGTGGTACCCGTGGTTTAGATCAATCTTGCTGAAGATCTTGCATCCTTTGAATTCGGTGATGGGTGCTTGGACTTGCCATGTTCTCAGCATTGATTTGTTCAGTAGTCATAGATCCAAGCATGCCCTGATGTCTTTCAGGTTCTTTGGCTTTGGTTGAACCACTAGAGGTGAACACCAGGTGATGGCTTCATGTTCGGGAACTTTCTCATTGATGTCGTTTTCCTCAAGTTCCTCGATTCTTTTCTTGAGAGGTTCTGTTAGTAGGTATGGCACTCATCTTGGCTTCTGCGCCACTGGAGTGACGTTATCGTTCATGGGTATGGATATCTGAATATCTTTCTTGTCTCGCTTTGCTGATTCCTGTGAATTTGCTCTTGAATCTATCTAGGATGTTTCTCGAGTTCAGCGTGTCCATTCGATTCTGCCTTAATAGATTTGACTTGTGTGTTTGCGTCTTGAAGGCCTCCAGTCTCGTCAATATGCTGATTTAGCAACAAGACGCGACATTTGACCGGGGAAGTACTGGGACCGAATGCTGGCCGTCAGTATGGTTTAGCAAAGTTGGAAGACGCACCAAAAATAAATTACAAAACGGCACTTTGTGAAGTCTGAGACGCAATATTGCTTGCATGTGATGCCAATATTATCGATGCAGAAGAATTGTTCGTCTTGTACGAAGCAAATTGTTTGAGGGAATTATTCCCTTACTGGAAAGCGAGTAGGTTTGACCTCAATGGCTGGGACAACGCCAAGTGCAAGACGGAGCTTAGATTTGAGAAGAGTGACCTAGCTTTGCTTCTCGAAGCTTTGAAAATCCCAGAAAAATTTGTTTGCCTGCAAAGAACAGTTTGCTCTGGCATTGAAGGACTGCATTCTTTTGAAGAGGCTGGCATTTCTGTGCAGGTACACTGATATGGTTTCGCGGTTTGGCCGCAATCGAACTGAATTGTGTCTCATTTTCAATACTGTACTCAAGTATGTTTATGCAACGCATGAGCATCGACTTTGATCTTGGGATCAGCCATTTCTACAGCCCCAAGCCTACAGAAAGCATACACCAACACGGTGCCCCATTGCAGAATTGCTTTGGCTTTATCGATGGGACTGTCCACAGAATAACAAGACCAAACAACAACCAGCGAGTTGTCTACAACAGGCACAAGCGTGTACATGGTCTGAAATTTCAAAGCATTGTTCTTCCAAATGGACTCATAGCTAACTTGGCTGGGCCTTTTGAGGGATGGAGGCATGGTAGTACCATGCTTCGTGAATCTGGAGTGTTGCAGGAGCTACAGAGGGTGGCATGGAGAGATGCAGAACCTTTGTGTTTGTATGGAGACCCACTACACTTACCCACTAGAGGTTCATTTGCAATGCCCCTTCAGGGATGTGGCATTAAACCCCCAAATGCAAAGATTCAATCATGCTATGAGTGAGGTGAGGGTGTCAGTGGAATGGGTATTTGGCAGTATTCTGAACTACTACAAGTTTGTTGACTTCAAGAAGCAGGTGAAGATAGGATCAAGCCCAGTAGGCAAACTATTTGGTGTGTGGAATTCTCCAGAATGCTCACACATGCCTGTACGGCAACAATGTTTCAGAATTTTTCAATTTACAGCCACCAACTCTCCAAGAGAGTATTTTTGGTAAACAAGTCAATAAGTTTGAAAAATTTCAGGAAAACTATTTCTGATGTTGCAAAAACTTCCACAGAAACCAAAAAGCAACAAACCAATGCAACCCAAACAAACAAACCTTTCTGGAAATGCATGTTACAACTTGTCATTGAACAATTTCATCAACATTTGGGTTTGTTGTTGTTGTTGTTGTATAACAGGAATCATCTGTTGCTGCATCATATTTTGCTGTTGCTGTTGTTGTTGACACTGCTCCATTTGCCGCCTAAACATGCCATTGAAAAGTTCCATTTGTTTACTTCTCTCTGCAACATGATCTTCCCTTTGCTTTTTCTGATTCTCAAGCTCGCGCTCTCTAAATTTGACGTCCATCTTTGTCTTCTCCATCAGCCATGCAACAGTATCATCTCCCGTCCATCTGTGCCTTTTCTCCCTTTTTCCCCCATCTTCTTCAGGAAGCCTCTTTCTGCTTTCGCCCATGCTTTCCATGGCCTTCTGTCTGATCTCTGCTGTCTTTTGTTTCTCAGCCTCTGCTGTCACTTTGACTGCCTGCGTATGCTCTACTGATTTCCAGTCAGAATCTTTGCTCAGCTTAATCAGTTCTTCAATTAAAAGCTCGTGTTCTGTGGGTTCTGCCCCGCCTTCTCCAGTGCTTTTCAAATCTTTTGCAGTTTTTGCTTTCTTCTTCTTTGATATTGTGTTAAATCTGTCTTGTATGGAACGAGCTGGCACTTCAAATCCCTTCTGTTGATTTTGGTTGTCCGTGACAAACTGGCAGACATTCCCTGGCTCTCGGCTTCCAGCCTTGTAGTCGAAAACTCCTTGAGCTCCTATTTCTCTCATGAGGAAGATGTCTTTCCTGTCCGACCAGGTAATTACTGTTCTGTCGGGAATAAATGCAGCCTGAGTTACGAATACATTCAGATATAATGCCGGAATTATTCTTCGAAACCTTGGACTGTCAAGATTATTTGAATAAATCATCTCAACTTTTCTTCCCCTCGCACTCTGCCATTTCGTTCATAAAAGCTGTGGAGTAGAAGCAAAGCTATTATATATAGAATACACCATTGGGACTTGAGTAAGGAACCGAGTGGAAAAGGGTTTTTGACTGGGCAGTACGCAGCTCTGAGCATGAATTATGCTCTGACAAGCATGTCGATTTAATCCTCTTTCGTGGGATATTGTTTGAAGCTGTGGTGAATATCGTTTTCAATAAAGTTGATCGCAAATGTTTCATCAGGATTTCTTTCAAGTTACGAAGAATAAAAGGAAAATAAGCAGACTACGAAGCATCTTACCTTCACATTCTTATTGGGACATCAAACTTGCTCATTTAACATTGCCGATGCGACCTCTCAAATTCGTGCTGTGCCAGAATTGCACAGTCTCTTTCACTGCACGCCGCATTCTCGAGGGCTGTTGTGTCCTGTTGCTAAATCAGCCTAATGAGAAATATGCCCAGTTTATTGAGAGTTGGTAGTCCGATTAGTGGTCAATGGTCTCGGTGATTATGATCAACGTGGTGCTTGTTTCTCTTGTTTCGTTCACGATTTTCATGTCGACTTCTACTACAGGTAGTTCTTCTTTGACAGTTTTCAGCTTGATCTTTCATTTTCTCAACTGCGTTTCCGGTGCTTGGTCCTCTAGCAAATTGTACTGCAATTCGTCCATTACGTTCGTGTCCAATCCGCTGTCAGGTTCTGCTTCTATTTCGATTACGTTTATTCTTATTCTGCATGTCCTCGCGCTGCTTTGTTGCGTGCTTGTATGACGAATTCTCGGGTGGTGCATGAAGCATTTGTCGTCGCTCGATCATGTGTCATTGCGTTGATTCACATGTCTCACATTGCGTGTGGTGTGTTTTGAATCATGCCAGTCGCGCATGTCACGTCTTCCGGTTTGCTGTCTTTGGGCTCTGTTTCTGCTGTAGTTCCTTCCTCTGCTAGGTTTTTGTTGGCTACAGTGCTATTGTTGTGATGGGATCATGTGATACTAATTGATGATGTAATGTTCACGTGATTAGGTTATTACAATTACAATGCGTCCCTTAGCATTAATTCAATAATATTAAGTCTATTATTGGCCATGAAGTGCCTGGTACAATATGAAACAAAATAGTTATCATAACATGGCTAAGTCTATGATAAATATACTGAGCAAAGGACTTAAATCCAATTGACTTAAAAAAAGAAACAAATGAGTAAAATATCCCTAAACAAGCAGCACTTTAATTCATTGAAGTGCTGCGTAACAGTAACAATATACTGAAAGAATTAAAGTTTTACACAGGCATCTACTAACTTCCTGGGGCATTCCCCTTCCGCTCCAATCTTAAGAGATCCTGACATTTCTGGTTACACATTTCCACAATGCTTGTGTTTGCCCTGTCAGCCTTCTCTGCTCTGTACTTTGCACGAACAGCAGCTACAACAAGAACAAAGAGAAAAGTATGTTACTTGATGGGAACTTTTTTACAAACTGTGCACTAAGTAAATTTACGGCCTGGGTGTGAGGAAACTATTCAGCAATATTGCTATTCTTATTTTAAAACAGATCCAAATAAATGTGCCCTTAGTTGAATCATGGAGAAGAGGGGCAAGAAAGACCCATGACTTAGAACTTGATGGCCACTTATCAACATTGAAGCACTTGCAATAGTAGGTAACAAAGGCAATGAGAGTAGGAAATGGGGGGGGGGGGAAGAAAAAAGCAACTTGAACACAAACAGGAAAGAGTCACCAATAAAGATTGTGACAGATTGCAATAAAATAAGAGAAGCATGCAAACTTACCAAACAAAGTGGACACCATTGCAGGTTCAAGGGCAACCCTCTGAGATCTAGGAGTAGCAAACATTATACTGTTGCACAATTCTTCTTTTGTAAAAAAGACTTTGAGGACCTTAATTGTGTACTTGCCTGGGTCCTTGTGTGGAGCCAGGAGACTCATGAGGTCTACCCATTGTGTACCTTAAATGCAAAAGATATGATACTGGTTCATATGGGGTATGCACATAATATACAAATAATGGTGGAATTGTGAAATGTGACCCAATCACGAGCGGATGTTATTGACAGACAACTAATACATACCATACCTGGAGGGATATTCTCTTGCCTAATTTAAAGAAAGGTGTGATAACCTCTTCGGGTCCTGAACAATACTGCAGTGAAGACTCAGTCTGATTGTCTAGTATATTTTAATATTCTGCGGCCATGTGGGTTCATTATGTAATTAATATAGGATCAGACTACTACATTCCAGTTAGAATCTTATGGCATAATTTATATTAATCAATACTATCTTATTATTGGTTGATCATGTTTCAATAATTATCTTAACTGTAACAGTAAAAGTATAGTATTCCTTCAATATTCATTGTTCTTTAAGTGAACCTTGCTACACATCTGGTGGTGTGCAAGTTAGTGCAAGGATCTTTCTAGCGCTTTGCATAGTCTCTTAGATGTCCATCAACTACTGATGTGCAGTTCCTTGCTGATCTTCTTGGTTCTCTACAAATAATCAAAGAGGGCAAAACTTTGACTTCAAAATGCCGTCTTTCAAGGAAATTAGGGAACTTCTGATCTCTTATGACAGCAGATGGATTTCTGATGACGAATTATTGACTTTGTACGAATGTTACATTTCCAGAAATTCTGAATTCCCGTACAACTCGTACGCAAGATTCGACCTTCAACAAATGGAGGAATCTGAATGCTTAGCGGAGTTCAGAGTGAAAAAACAGGACATGCTGCTTAACCCTTTCACCACCGGTCATTTTTGGGCAAAAGTGCCCAGGACACCGCTAACTTTGAGACTTCAGTAAAAAATATGACGTGCTTATTTCACATGCATTTTTGAGAGGTAAGGATGCTTTTTCGTATAAGGAACCTGTGTATATTTCGAATCTGCATGAACCAGACCATCGTTTTCTGCCCCGTTTTTAACCTTTCAGGTATAATTGAAACAGATATTTACAAAGACTTTCGGCATTTTTTAAGAAGCGTTGCCAAGTGTGTTCATTGTCATTGAATTAAGTGTATTTCTTTACCTCATATACATGTAATTTATCTAAAACATATGCAAGAAACATTAAAAACATGAAACACAGGCGTTTGAATTAGGCTGAGCTTACCAGCGGTGAAGAAATCACGTGGAGCAACCAGCCATTTATTCGTTATAATCAAGATGGCGACAAACACTTCAAATCAAAGATCAGTCTTCTTGTGTTGTTCGCTGTCATTTAAGGATTCCTTTTCCACAAAATTCTTGTTTGTAGACTGCCTTAGAGTTTTCTAAGAGTTATAATCGAAATGCAATTGAAAATGACTCGAAGCCGCTTCGCTTTGTAAAGAACCGCTTGCCGCGAGAAAGCATTCGCGAAGTGAAGACGTTCTTGTTGAAACAGTTGTTGTGTCCTCCATTTTCCTTGCTCCGAAACAAAGTTGGAATGTCCATCTTTATCATCACCTTTTCAGTGGCTCTTAGTTTGTCTTCTTCGCTGTGTAATTCAAATGGTTCAGAAAATGGTTCAGAATATTTTCTTGAGTTAAGAGTATGCCATTCGACTGTGACATACTGTACTTTTCCTTGTGATGAGATTCGAACCGAGGAATGGTTTTTTTAGTGTTCACAATATATTCTTAGTTTGCAATTCTTAGCTATTTCTTTATATTGCATAAATCGTGCTATGTTCACATACACATTCCTTAATGTACTACAGACCTGGTTTGATAACATGATTCAATTCACCAACTGAAAATAATTGATTCCTTGAGTAAATGTGCCAATTGATATATTTTCCAAATTGTTTTCTTAGAGAGACAACTACAATTATGAACAAGGCAATGTTTTACTTCTGCCCTAGTTTTCCGTCTCCACGCCCTAGAAAACTAATTTAGAATGCTTACCTCTTTTGCAACCTTCTCTTGTTTAGCAAGAGTATCATGTGCTGCTTTCAATTCCTTAAAACTTTCAGCATTTCCGCCTTTGTCAGGATGACAAAATCTTGCCATCCTTCTATACTGAGTATTAATCTCGGTTTTCGAGGCTCCCACTTCAAGATTTAATCTGTAATAATGCTCTTCCATTTCTGAAACAGATAAATCCCTCTGAGAAAACTAACGCGAACTTTCATGGTTTGATGCACATTGAAGAAATGAACTTCTCGATTTGAGACTTTATTGACATAAACGATGAAGGGAGTCCTAGGACAATTATAATAGTATCAGTGCCTAGGACTAAATATATGACTAGAGTGCATGCAACAACTATAAATGTAAAACGATAACTTGCAATAACGAAGTAGATTGCTAGTGGGAGTGAAAGTTGATCCGCAATGAAACTACTACCTAAACAAACATGGCCACTCTCAACAACTGGTCAGCGGTCCGTATAATAAGTCCTCTGATCCTAGTGGTCAGCGGTAGTCTCTTCATTCCCCCAGTCCGGGGACCTATGATACATAGGAAGCTGGACTTAATGTTCTACCCATGTGCCTGACTCTGGTTTATAGCATCTTGGCAGCCGATGTTCATGGCTTGGGTGTGTGGGGTGAATTGGTGGCTTCACCGAAGCTTGAGCTAGGGGCATGTTGAACAATACTGTCTGATACGCATGATTCAATGATTTTACTAGGTACACTTAAAATTGATAGCGGTCGGTAGTTTCCACACTCTGTTTCATCCTCTTTCTTGAACACTGGGTTTACCCTCGCTGTTTTCCATGTACTGTAGACGGTTCCACTGTTTATGCTGTGCGAGTACAGATCTGTGAGTGGTGGTGCGATTGCCGGCCCAGCTAGTTTTAATAGCTTGGGCGATATTCCATCCCGGCCCGTTGACTTATTGGTCTTGCAAAATGCCCTTACTTGTTTGTATGGGTCCTCTACAGCCTCCTATTTCAATGTGAAGCCACCAATAATTCAAGAGTATTAATCTCACTTTTCGAGGCTCCCACTTCAAGGTTTAATCCGTAATAATGCTTTTCCATTTCTAAAACAGATAAATCCCTTTGAGAAAACTAACGCAAACTTTCATGGTTTGATGCACATTATAAAGGAGACTTTAATCAGATACACGAGAATGCTTACCTCTTTTGCAACCTCTTGTTTAGCAAGAGCATCAAGTGCTGCTTTCAGTTGCTTAAAACTTTCAGCATTTCTGCCGTTGCCAGGATGACAAAATAGACAGATTTAGATAACACAACGCGACGTCAAATCGCGACGTGACGTGCCCGGTATAGCCTGGGTACGAGATATTATTTCCGGTCACCCGAGATGGCGTTGTCACTTGAAGTTCACGACGCGAGAAGAGCATTTTTCACGTCCTGTTGACAACACCTCGCTTATAAAGGTCAGTAATGCTATTTTTAAACTTAATACCGCCTTAGATATGTTGTTTTTACCTTTCGGTCCAAGGCAGCGGTACTTTAGTTGTTTCATTCGAGTTTCCGGCTGTCAAATTAAAGGTTTTTCCCGGTACATCTTGAAACAATTACGCAGGGCAAATGCCCTGCAGGGTAAGAGTAATAAAACTTCGAGGTGAGAATGCTCTTCACTGTGTTTGATTCGATACCTGCCTAAAACAGAATAAACACGACCCGTACGAATTTTTTTTCATGTAAACAATGCACTCCTTTTCATGTAAACAATACACTCGAGTGTAAGTCTTTGCGTATGATGTGCATATCGTTTTGAGTCAATCCGTTCACTAGGCTGGTGCTAGTGTTCTTTTTGTCCCCTCTCTTCTCTCCAAAGCGTTTCCTGGAGGTCACTCTATTGTCTGGCTCTGCTCTTCACACAGGTGACAATTTGAGCACAACGCAAATGGCAACGGCAAACTCCAGCACGGCCCCGAAAAAGTATGGACATCTCCATCTTACTGCATATTAATTTTGGTTCCTATGTGTTTCGTTCACATTGGTCCTTTTGAATTGAAATTAACCAAGACCAGAAGCCGATACTCCAGTATATGATTGTCAACATATTTGAGATGTGGACTATTCTTTTCAGGTGTGTGATGGTTTGGAATGAGGGCAAGGACTTGACGATGTTGAAGGAGGTGGCTGCTGAGGGAGTCCTCGTGAATAGAGTTGGAAGCCGGGAACGGGGAGCAGCATGGCAGAATGTTGCTGACTCCCTCAATGCCATCCATGGCTTTGGGGTAACTCCCCGTTCCCTGAGGGATCGGTTTAACATTTTGTCAAAGAAGTTGAAAATGAAGTTGAGCAAAGAAGTACGAGAGAGTGGTGGTGGTGATGATGGCCAGAGTGAGGCAGAGAGGTTGTTGGAGGAGTTGATGGAAGTTGGTGAGGAGGCCGAGAAATTTGAAGAGGAGAGGGAAGTGAACAAGAAAGCAAAAGAAGAGGAACGGAGGCAGGCACTAGAAATGAGGGACAGGGCGATGGAGAGGTTCAGTGAAACAAGAAAAAGAATGGTGGAAGAAAAAGGAGAAGAAAAAAAAGAGAAGAGGAGAAGAAGATCGGGGATAGATGGCATGGAATGGTTGAGGGAAAGAGTTCAATTGGAAAGGGAAATGAGGACCGAAAAAATTGAAAGCCGGAGAGAGGAGAGGGAGTTCCAGAGAGAACAGAACGAGATACACATAAGACAACTGGAAGTGGCACGGCAGAAGCAGAGTGAGGAGATGAGGATGAAACAACAATGTATGCTGCAGCAGCAACAACGAGAACAGTTTATGGCCATGCAACAGCAACTAATGGCCATAATGCAGCAGCAACAACAGCAAAGCCAGGCTCTGCTTGCCCTGTTCAATGTCAGAAAAGACAATTGAAGTATTCATCTCTGCAGTATTTTATTGTGTTAAAGTTGCTGTGTTGTCTTTTAAAATTTCAAAGCAAAAAAAACAGCACAATATTCTGGTTAAAAAATGTGGAAATAGTTAAAAAAATTTCAGAGATGCATTTCTTTCAATATGTTCAACTTGAGCTAATGCTTTATACATAAAATTGGCATCCACAAATTGTCTTTATGCTATACAAAAAATGTTGTAATTTCATTGTTTGAGTGCAATACAAAGTTTTCACTTCAGTGAACAATCTTTATTGATCGGCACTGCACACAATATTGCAATTGCAATTGTACAAAACAAATTATTCACAGGATCCAATACAGAGTGAAATATCAGATTCTGGCGTGCATAAAATCATTGTGTAATCCTGCACACCTCATCACTTCAAAAATTATTTCTCAGTGCAGGAAGTAATTCACCAAAAGTACTCCTGTAGTGATGGAGGTTGCACTTCAAAAGCTGTTGATACAAGATTGCCATAAAGGCAGGTGTGGGCATTCTCCAGAAGGGCACACACGAAGTACATTTTGCCAACAGAACTTAAATTAATTTTCATTTGCTTTTTGAAGTCAATAAACTTAAAGTAATTTGTGATGTCACTGAATATCCACTCAACAGCTACCCTCACCTCACTCATTGCTTTGTTGAACAGGGCCATTTGTGGGGTTAAGGGGTTGTGCCTGTATGGTGCCTGAAGATGTAAGCCTAACGGGTAGGCAGGGTCGCCATACAGGCAGAGAGGTTGGCCATTGAAGAAAGCGACATGTCTGAGCTCCGGCAGCAGCCCAGATTGCTGAAGCATCACACTGTCATGCCTCTTTCCCTCGAACGGGCCGCTCAGGTTTGCGATGAGACCGTTTGGGATGACCACACTCTGAAACTTCACCCCATGTATCCTCTTGTGACCATTATACATGACACGCTGGTGTTCTTTTGGCCGAGCGATACCCCGAAGAGTGCCATCGATGAATCCAAAACAGTTGTGAAGGGGTGCTACGTGCTCGTGGATAGCGGCAGCACAGCTGTGGAGTCGATCCGGTTGTAGGAAAGGCTGGTCCCAAGTCTGAAGGTGGTGATGGTGGTGAAGGGCATGAACATGGTCCAAAACAGTATTGAAGATAAGACACAGTTCCGTGGGGTTTCTTCCGAAGCAGGACACCATGTCTGTGTATCGGCACGGGTAGGAGAGTCGTTTTAACAGTACACATAATCCTTCAGTCCCACTGCAAACAGTCCCCTGCTGGCAGACAATTGGATCCGGGATTTGCAGGGAGAGCATCAAAGCGTCCAAATCATTTCTTGCAAACCTCAATTCCGTACGGCATTCAGTGTCGTCCCAGTTGTTTATGTTGAATTCATCGTACTTCCAGTACGGAAAACTTCGCTTTGAACGGTTGGCGTCATATAAGACTGCAAACTCGATATCGTCGATCAGATTTTCGGCGAATGCAATACTTAAGGCATCACGAACAGCGGCAAGACCACCACAAGCCATGTTTCAGCACGATGAAAAAAATACACACGAAAAGCAACGCAAGATTGGTGAGAACATGACGCGAAATTGCTATTTAAAATCAAAGCACAACACACTATTAGACCTATTGCATGGTTTTAATTCAGATTCAGATTCATTCAAACGGGGAGTTTGGCCCCTCGATAAATGACCTACCACCCAGTGACTTTCCGAACGATCCACATTGTAGTCCCAATTCCAGAATGAAAATCATCACGGCCGATGGTCATCTAAATCACTTTTGTCAACAGAACGTGACGGCGTCCTCATCCCAGCCTTCCACGGCCTATGATGACGAATCGCGTTGCGATTTGACGTCGCGTTGTGTTATCTAAATCTATCTAATCTTGCCATCCTTCTATACTGAGTATTAATCTCGATTTTCGAGGCTCCCACTCCAAGGTTTAATCTGTAACTAGAAATACGATAATCGCAGATACCCCCTCACTCCGTCCTGCACTGGCATATATTAGAAGTTTCGACGGAAAAAAATAAACATAGAAGTAATGTGTCTATTTTATACGACCTTTGATGTAACCAGCTTGTTGTAGTTGACGGGGCAAGCGTATTAAAATAACGTTTTACTACTTGTACTATACCAAGTGCTGAACACTTAAAAGAGAAAAAGAGTGGTCTGAAATATAGTAACTTTGTGTTACTAAGCTCTGACCCAATAAGAAAACAACATATATATCAGCATCAATTTTTTTTATTCTTAATCTTATTGTCATCATCATCATACAGCACACTAATCATTGTGTGCCCTTTTTATCATACATTTGTGTTATATAAGCTTCATCAAGTGCTCCTGCCTGGTACGAAAACCCAAAACCTTGTAGGAAAAAGTAGGACGTACTCTTCAACCAAAAGCATGCAGGAGCACAATCCCTTGGAGGATAAGGGAATAATAACTATCATGAACTTAATACAGGTAAACAACCCTTTCACTCCCAAGCCTAAATGCAGAATCTCTCAGCTTTTTCAAAATACATTATATAAAATAAATTATGTAGTGAGGAGTGACAGTTTAGTCAGCATTCACTTAACCAAAAAGGTACAAAAAGCTATATATTCTCTATACTGTACAATACAGTACACTTTCAACTGAAGGAGAAAATTGAATTTGATCACTCTTAGGTGTGAAAGGGTTTAAACTTGTTGTTACAACATTGGTTACTGTCTACCTTGGTGCTGGCCTTACATGTTATTGCCACTTATATTACATAACTGTACTGAAGTTTTCCTTCATAAAAAGCAAACAACCCTCTAACAAATAAGTAAATAACAAAACCTTGTGTCAAAAAGGTACACATAGAAAAAAAATACTTGGCTCTGAGCATGTCATCCACTTGAGCACAGTACAGTACTATTCCAAATTTTAAGAAAACATACAGATATACCGAAATTTTTTTGTGGCTACTCAACAGAATATACAGAATTTTCAGGCCAATGCTTTTGAGAACATTTTCCTTTGGCATTCTTGTTGGACCAGACAATCGGGTTGTACACATCAGCATTGAGTTCATTTTTGGCTCCTGACAATCTTACACTTTCATGATGTCAGTGACTTGGTATATGAGGATCCCTTAACAGCACAGGAGTTGACTTCTCAGCATGGTTCCTTCACTTTAATATTTCCTTTAGCATGATCTCTGGAGATGAAAACACATGTTCAGGTTTTTGTCTTTGGTACATATTGTTGCAAATTTATTATACAGTACTTACCTATAAACAACATAGAAATTGAACTTCTATTTGGACCGAAGTGTAAGTTTAGCCAAGGAACCTCTTTCTTTGCTCCTACAAAAATCAGAAAAGGCACCAAGTTTTAAGTGGATTAATAAGATAATTCACATGATGTACACAATACAATGCACTTTCATAGCTAACCTGTACTATTCATCCACAATTGACATAAATCTTGGAAGGATGCTGCAAAGGAACTGGTGCACTGTAAATAAATACTTGTTGTCCTGATAATAGAGGCCAATTCTTTCCTCAAAACACTGCTATAAATGTTTTTGGTTATCCCCGAGCGTAATGTCAAGTGTACATGGCATAAAAAC